>OU015743.1:109483256-109504659 GCA_907169655.1 Acomys percivali
CTCTCTCTCTCTCTCTCTCTCTCTCTCTCTCTCTCTCTCTCTCTCTCACACACACACACACACACACACACACACACACACACACACTGACCTTTCCCGTTCTGCACTCTACCGGTGATACAGTCTCCTTCCAGACCCTCGGTCGTGTTCTAGGAAGGCCATATTTGCTTTGATGGCTTTGCAGAGTGCAGAGTGCCATAGCATACCAAGCAGTTTAGGATCTGATCTCTATTGTGTTCAAGTGCCATTGCTGGGTGGATTAACTCCCCTCCCCCTCCTCGAGTTCTTCAGCAGTACAGGCAGTTTCACACGGACACTCAGGCCAATAGCTCTACAATTAACTAAAACAGAAAATCTGCTTCATTTCTGCTTACAGTGTTTCTTTCTTTGCACATACTGTGAAGCAGTGAAGTCTAGGTTCCCCCCCCCCCCCCCCCGCCCGGTTTATCCACCCAGCCCTTAGTGTAGACGTGGTTCCAATGTATCAATTATGACCATCAGCTCCTCCTGCACCCACCAGATCCTCACACACATCCTGAGCACCGTGTACTGTACTTGCAATAAATCAATCAGAAAAAAAGAACAGGGTGTCTGAACTTCCACTCTGCCGGAGGCGAAGGGAGAGAGCCATCCCATCCAGGGTTTCAGACAGGAACCTGGTGTTAAATGCTTTTCCAGCCTAATCGTCTCCCACTGGAGGAGCAAACGAACAAGCTCCTGGGTGCAGCACACAGAGTGGGGCGGTAGTAAAGCACTGTCCTTCTTCCCCTTTTAGGACAGTCTCAGCGCTCACTAATGCCCAACCTCTATTTAATCAGCCTAACTGTCATTTTCCTGAAGGCAGTGACTAATCCTCAGTGGGTCAGAAATGAAGGACTAATAGTTTAAAAAAAATAAAATAAAAAATGCTAGTGACGTGAAAGAAAAGCTAAGTAGACATTAAGTGATCTTGAAATAACGAAGGCATTAATTCCTGGCACAGAAATTAAAAGCAGAAATGTTCATCTATATAAAGCCTCAGATTTTCTTTACATCAAAAGATACTATGAACTATGAGCTAGTACAAAAGAGATGCTGAAGGGCTGTGTGTGTGCATGTGTGTGTGTGCATGTGTGTATGTACGTGTGTGTGTGCATGTGTGTGTGCATGTGTGTTTGTGCATGTGTGTGCATGTGTGTGTGCATGTATGTCTGTGTATGTGTGTGTATATGTGTGTGAATGTGTGAGTATGGGTGAATGTTTGTGTGTCGGTGTGTGTTTGTGTGCTTATGTAGTGTGCACTTATGTGATAGATAGTTTATACGTTAAGAGCGCTTATGAATCAGAAAAACAAATGATAAGATGAAACAGTTGCTTTAATAGAAAGTAAGAAAAAAGCAGAAATATAAAATACATAAAGGAAAAAAATTTTAAATGTAAACAATTTTAATCTTAACAGTAATGGAGGAAAAATGCAAATAAATTACAATTGATAAGAATGTGAAGTTTTACTCACTAGCTGTAAGGAATTAAGGATACATACTGAAAGAACTTATTTTTTTTCCCAGGGAATTATTGTGTGCTGAAGACTAAATCACATACCTTCTGACTCAGGAATCCTATTTATACAATATTAATTCAAAGAAAATTGCTTTGAATGTATGTAATAATTTTGCCATGATATTCAACACAATATTAATATTTTCTAAGTAGTAAATATGGTGCAGCCATACAATAAAATTTCCACAAAGCCATAGAGGAGTACTTAATGACCTAAAAATGTAACTTGAGAAGAAGGCAAGTTGCATAACACTATGGGTTTGGTCATAATTGCACTTTTTAGAACATGTGTACTTGCCCACAAAAAAGGCTTCTGGTGTATGTTAGCATGTTATAGCAGGATGCTTTCACATGTGTATTTTACATTTTTTTCAACAATGTGTGTTTCCTTATGCTAAAATAATATTTTTTAAAATGCTAAATTATGTTTAAGATATAATTTACATTTTTAAAAATATACATGATAAAAGACAGGAAGATACTGCCCAGAACTCTGACAAAGTAGAGTTCATGACATATATCTATTTTTTCTCTTTTTTTTCCCTTTTCCAGATTGTCTGTATTTCCAACTTTCCTGTAAGTATTTGTACATTTCATTACTGGCCAGAAAAAAAAATGGCAGATATTTAAAAAGAAACACTATTTAAATTTAAATCGAGGTCTGATGGGAAAAGGACATTTAGAGGGCACATAAAAAAGGGGAAAGTAGTGTTCAGCTTTGAGTTGGGCATTGCCCACTTGGCACACTACTACTGCTCCTGTGCTGGTTTGGGAATAATTCTAAATGAGAGGTAGATGCCCTTGGTCGAGATGAGGTCCTATGGTTCAGTGACTCGTTTTTTTGAAAGTAGATATTACAGCTTTAGTGTCATGTAATTTCTTCATTAACCTCTTCAAAGACACTGCTGATAAGGTTTTCACACTGAGATTTGAGAACTCTTGGGGAGACTCTGAGACACCTTCAACCCTTTCAAGTGATTCACCCCCAAGCTCAATGTTCATGACAACAATACAGCATTTATTTTTTCTCTCTGAGGCACAAGGGACAGTGTTTTGGGAGAGTATGTACCCTGTGGTGACATAATCCCAGGCAGTTCTTGGCCTGTCTGCTTATGTTTTCGTGTTCCTCATATGGCTTGGGTTTACTCTCCAATATGATAGTGATAGGAATAACCCACAGAAACAGAAGGTTTTCCTAAGTGTACCGAGTGATTGATTTATTCCTGTCTTTATAGGCCTAGGCCTATAAAGGAATCCTGAGACAAGAGTTGAAGAACCAATTAGCGATTTCTATCTTAGGGAGACCTCCTCCATCAGGAAGATGGGTACTGGGGCTGAAGTACAGAGGGTATCCGTTCTGTTTATATCTTCTATATCCTTAAGTAATTTCTCTTAGTTCTTCTAACAACTCCATTTTCATAGTTTGGACGACTAAAAGGAACCTTGTTCACAAGTGAAAATATGATGAGTTACCGACAGCAGTGAATGCAGGGTGTGTGGAATAGTGAGTGGTCCTGGACCACCTGACTGTCTCCATTTTGATCACACTGGGAAGTTTAGGGACATCTGGGGGTGTGGGCAACAGGAATCGTTCTCTGAGAGAAACAAGAGTGCATATTTAAGAGACAGCCGGGCCAGGTGTGGATTTGCATGTCTGGAATCCCAGCACTGAGGGTGCAGGCAGGGAGGTTACAAGTTTGGAGCCAGCCTGGGCTACTTACTGCGTTCGAAGCCAGTTGGAGCTGCATGGGGAGACCCTGTCTCCAAAAACTAAACAGAAAAAAAGTAAAGATTAACCACATAATCCAGCAGAAGTCTGGCTTGTCCTAAAGGAAAAAGAGCACACATTTATCCTTTATATGTACTTCCTTATTACATTTTTTCATACAATATGTTTGGTCATGTTTTCCCCTCTCCAGCTCATCCCAGAACTCTTCCCCTCACTACTTACCTATCCAACACACACTCTCTCTCTCTCTCTCTCTCTCTCTCTCTCTCTCTCTCTCTCTCTCTCTTCCACCCCTTCACAAAAACAAAAATTAAAGCAAAAGATCAATTAAAAAAAATAACAAAATGAAACAAAAAAAAAATCCACAGAAAAAGCAGGAACTTTGTTTTGTGTTGGCTAACTACTCTTGGGCATAGGGCTGCCCTAGAGTGTGGTTGATATACCCAGAGACTGGTTTTCCCTTTGCCTTTAGACATCAGTTGCAAATATCTTCTTCTTTTTTAGATATGGGACCCTGTGTCCACTTCCCCTGTCAGTGCTAGGATCCTAGCTAGGTTTGAACGAGGCCTTGTATGTTCTGCCTCAGTCTCTGTAAGTTTGTATATGCATTAGTCCTCTTGCTTCTGGAAGACAGTCTCTCCTTAGAGTCATCACTTCTGGCTCTTACAGTCTTTCTACTTCCTTATCCACAGAGATCCCTGAGCTTTGAAGGGGGTAGGTTGATGAATACATAGTATTTAGGACTAAGTGCTCCCAAGTCTCCTGACCCTCTGCTCATTGCACAGTTCCGGGTTTCTGTGTTAATTCTCATCACTGCAAGAAGAATCTTCTCTAATGAGAGTTGAGCAAGGCACTTATCTATTAGTATAACAGAATGTCATTAGAGATTATTTTATTGTCTTGTTACTTTAGCAGAATAATAGTATTAGACATTCCCTATGCCTGTGGCCCAGCTAGTCTCAGGTTCCTGACCACTTTAGCAGTGTTAGGAATGGGTTCCATCTCATGGAGTAAGCCTAAAAGCCAATTTTAAAAGTACTTGGTTACTCACATAGCATTTGTGCCACCATTGCATCAGTGTATCTTGTAGGCAAGTCAGTATTGTAGATCACAGGGTTTGTAGCTGGGCTATTTTGACACGTAATTTTCTCTTTTGGTACTGTACAGAGTACTGATCAGTAGAGGTGAAGTCTCTAGATAGGCACCAGATTGCCTTTTCTATATTTGATGACATAATAAGTGAGGTCCAGGCAAAAAGGCCTTATCATTATGTTGTGGAAAGTAACCATTAGCCTTGGCAATCGCCTTTGATGTTTGGGGTAGAGGTGGGGTAGGGCAGGGGTTCTGTTGGGCTCCTTTAGCCAATGACTCTGGAGGATGTAACTCATTCCTGGTACTGGAGGTTTTATTTGGTGGCATAAGATGTCTGACGCATTGTTAAAAAAAAAAAAAGAACTGTGTCTAGATAATAATTGGCTTTAAGCTGCATGCAGATGACTCTAGAATATGTTCATTTTAGAGGATTTTTTGCTACATTTTATAGTATTGTCTCTCCATGTTTGCTCCTTCCCTCTTTTCTATGGAGCCAGAGTGAGTAGTACTTGTGCATTCTCGAGTGTGCAGTTCTCCTCTGACTCCCGGAGCAGCCACAGTAGAACAGTCGCTGCTGCTTTGTCTGAGGGGCAGTCTGCAGGTCTTGGGGTAGATACTGAAAGCCTGAACTAGTTGAACTTCTGAAGAGTGACTGTGATGGTGTGGTCTGCTAACCCTGAGGCACCGGTGCGCTGCCTGCAGTGAGTGTCGCACGGACCCAGGAAAGCCTTAGTGAGGGAATCATGTACCTGACTTAATAGTGCCAGTGAGGATGAAAGAGCATCCTGATAGGCAGGAGGCACAGTGTGGTTTCAGAGACAAGAAGAGCAATGCATTGACATGATAGTGATGAGAGGACTTAGGGTGAATTGGGATAGATCTTTGACTCACGTCTTCAGGTCTCACTGGAAGGCAAGAGGAGCTCCATCATGTCTTTATTCAGCCAAGTGGTGCTTTCACACACGTCGTAATAGCTCGTCTGGGGAGCTTGTTCTGCTCGCCATATTTCTTGAGGATTAAGAGGAGTGCCTAGAATGTTCTTCATTAGAAACAGGCTTTGCTACCCCAGTAGTAACCAGTTGTTCTGTGTCAGTCTCATGTGGTAATTGAATGCTAACTGGGTAGTTTCTTACCTGCACCCCTATCTGTACCCCCAGCTGTGTGCAGAGGCCCTTTGGAAGCTTGCTGTGTGCAACAATCACTTTTGTCAGGACATGGGCTACTGAATCTGTAACAAAGGCCAATAATCTCGGCTCTTGTAAATAAAAAAAAACCAAAAACCAAAAACCAAAAAACAAAACATCTGCTTCTGTCTCCTGTCCTCAGTCCTGGGTCCTGCCCTTTTCTTCTCAATTACTCAGCGGTAATGGACATGATTGGATTATATCCTATTTAGTTAATTGGAGATTGGAAACATCATTGTTTAGTTGCTTAGTTATTATGTAGATGTCCATCTTTAGAACATTGGCTCACTTGTCTGGTTGTGCAAACAGTATCATCTCTAACTCTGGGATAGTTTATATGAAGGGAAACACCTAACAAAGAGATTGCTTCCAGCGCAGGGTTTGAACCCCAGGCCCCAGCGCTTTAGACCTTTTCTTTCCTCTCCCTTTCTGGCCATTGTGGCCTTAACACTTTGTGGCCATCAGGGACTCACAGTGTGTAGCCATTAGCCGTCTTTCTTCCTAGACCTGTCGTCCTTATGTGTCTTAGTTCTGTTAGGGTTGCTCTCACAGAACTCTGCTTTGGAGCAAGTATATATCACTGACTCCGTTTTTAAAACCCTCATACTGTGTGATAAGATTAATACATGCACTGTACTAGAAAGAGAGGTGCCTCATTAGAATACATAGACTGTGTTTTGTAAAAAAAAAAAAAAATAACCTTCAGTGTTTAGAAGCCATTTGTAAACAAACATAAGTGGCAATGCCAACCCATAAATGAAAACATTTAGACTTGATTCATCATGGCTTCTGTCCTCCTCTTGTTTGTCTGCCTGGGTTTTTCTTCTTTAAAATGTAACAGCACCGTAACTTCTTTCTACTTAAATGCAGAAGCATTATCTTGAGAGTCCAGGCCCAATTAGGCAGAAATCTAAGCAATTAATTAAAAGATCCAACCTAGCCAGGGAGGGAAGGTGTCAACACATGTCATAGTGGTCAGGAACACCGGTTAATTAGAGCAAGGGGAAATTGTGGTAAATTATGGAGAGGGTAGTGCATGGCAAAACTAACAGTGTATGGCTCTGTTAATCTTAAACCTAACCCATAAACAATTTGTTGTGACAGCTCTGGGATGAGATTATGGCATTTTGGGTGAGGTCTGATTATGGCCCAAAATAGGCATGTGTAGTGAAGAAAAAGAATATTTAACAGTTGAAATTTTGTGAGAGACTGATGCTGTTTCATTGTACTAATTCCCCTAAAGGCACATTAGTGATGCTGCTAACTACAGACCTTAATAGACTTTAATAATGTGTATTTTAGAGGCCTGATACACAACGGGATAATGCATAAAACATTCATTATGGAAAATTGCTACCTTTTTATTTAATGAGAAAGCTGCTGAAACAAAACTGCGTCTGCTGCCACAGCACCAGGCTCCTGGGCATGAGGGTGCTGAAGAGTGGCTACCACCTACCTACATTTCCTGTGTTCTAGTCAAGTTGCAATCTTCTGTACTCACTCGTGCCATGGATGGAAAGGGGCTTTAAAAACATTCCTATTTGGGATTTAAACCCTGGATCAAATCATGGCTCTGTTTGTCATTGCCTGGGCAACTTGTGCAAGTTACTCAGTGTGAAGCTGCATGGAGTGTGGTCTGTCCCACAGGCTGTGGGGCTAAGTTAAAGGTTGGCATGACAGACAGAGGCCACTATGACAACTTTCTACCACCGTCTCGTTTTATACCTCTTGTTTCTGTGCTTGGCTGTTGCGGGGGAAGTAGGAAGGGTGCCGAGAAGAAAGCACAGCTGAAGAGGCTGTGATGAGTAGCAGGAAGTTGAGCGTTGCGTTGGATTTCAGTGGGATTTTAACGCACAGCAGCTGAGGGTTGTGCTGCTGAAGGACGGAGAGGAGCACAGAGCGGATGCTTGGAGAACGGTGGGGCACTTACCTCTTGTAATGCGATGACACCATCAGAATGGCAAAGTGCAAAGAGTCAGCACGTGAATTGGCCTGGCAGTACCTGTTAATAGTGCAGGACTGTTAGGCCGCAGCCCAGCGTCCACTGGATCATGATTCTGTCTTACCCGATATCAAGGCTACTGGCCTTGGCATCCCAGAATAGATCCACACCTTGGAGATCCCCACAGAAACAGGGAGATGGACTAATTGGGTGAATGAGTGGAAACCTAGTGTGCTTTTAATAAGCTGCCCTTCAATCAAGGGGTCTCTCAGAAAGGAGCAAGGCCTTCTTTTTCCCTTTCGCTCCTTGAAAAGGCTGTGGTTCCTAACTCCCTTAGCCTCCATCCACGCTCCTGGCTCTCTGTCTGCCTCTGGTGTAATGTCACAGACACTAATCATGTCAGACTGTGTGACACTGACAGCCTTGACATTCACAACAAAGAGAGAAGAAAGGAAGAGAAGAGAGATCACGAGGGGGGGAAGGGAGGGAAAACAGCAGGGGGATTTTTGTTTTAAACACATAAAACCCACACCTGCAGACTCACCACCATTCTAGGCAGATCACCTCCAGAGAAAATGAAGGAAGGTTTAAGGTGAATCCTGGTGGAGATTTGTTTTATATTGGGCCACACCGATTTTGAGTTGCTATTGCCCCCCTTCTGATTTCAGTTCATAGCCTGTATTATAATTGCTGTGGCTATGATTTTCTTCCCATCACTTAAAAAAGGAAGCATTTAAATTTCTCTCCCATCTTTACCCAGTTTTCCCCTGCAGCGAAGTAGACCTAAAGGAGACCTTAGTAGGGAGTGTAAGCTCTCTGAGCTGTTTAATTTTCTTACCAGATTCTGTAGTTTAATCTGAACAATAATCACCTCAGGAAAGAAGTCTGGCTGACAAAGGTGAATGAATGAGGACCTCCAGTGTCATCCTCAGTGGCCTCTCAGCACTTGCTGATGTGGGTATTCAAGAGCTGCCAAGGCTACTGCTCCCTGGCTGCTGGGAGTGGCCCCCCACCCCCTCCCACATCCCTCCCTCCGCCCCTGTGCACCTCTCCATTTGGAATCTTGTTGGCTGGCAAGGGGGCTCCAGTCTTTGCTTTGCAGCAGTCATGACCTGGAAACCTGCTGCTGTGTGTGTTAAATCCAGATGCTGTGATCTAAATCGAGCTCTGAGCTCAGGCAGAACCAGCCCTGGTTTCCTATAAACAGAGAATCCAGCTGCCAACTCAGCTTTTCAGGGATTTTGAACCAATATCTCTTAGCCAGAATGTCTGTCCTTTCCTGTTTTTATGCAAGAGAGAGAAAATAATAATAGAAAGCACACCCACAGCCCGTGGCAGTTACTTTGTTATAAATAGTGTGCATTTCCATCTATGCTTAAGGACCAAGTCACTTTTTTCAAGTTGCTTTAAATGTGTTTACAACCCTATTCTTATCCTTAGCATCCAAGCAAAACCTTTCAGAGTGAGGTGGCTTAGAAGAAATGCTCCTTACTATGCAGTAGAAAGGTTTATTTACAATTCTTGGGGGAAATGTACTTCTATAAGCAAAAGAGTATAAATTTGTATTCTAGTGAGAATTTGGGGAAATTACCCCCAAAATATCTTTCCTGTAAAGTTAAGTTTTCTTTAGAGTTTATTTTGCTCTGAGATGTCACATTGGTGGCATTTGCACTGTTCTCTGATGTGTCCCTGTTTGCTTTCACTTACATGCAGTTAAAAGACTTTAAATCCTATATAGGGTAATGCTTGCTGCAATAACAAATAGATGTGAATTTGGAAGACCCGACACAATAAAAGCTTCCTTTCTGGCCCAGTATTATGGAGGTACTTGATCAGCAGTATATTTTTATTCTGAAGTGATGGTCTCCTCAGACTGTGGTAGTAGAGCACCCCAGGCTGGGTGACTTGAATATAACTGTGTTATCTCTCTTTTGGAGAGATTAGAAGTTCAAGGCTGAGATGTGAGCGGGGCTGTTTACTTCGGAGGGTCCTGAGCCAGGGGTATAGCCCAGGCTTCTCTCTCTGCTGCCTCTGATTTGATCCTCAATTCATCTTTTCAAGTATTTTCCCCATACTCCTGTCTTTTTTTTTTTTTTTTAAGACAGGATCTCACTGTGTAGTTCTGGCTGGCCTGGAACTTGGAACTTGCTGTATAGATCAGGCTGGCCTTAAATTCACAAAGATCTCCCTGCCTCTGTCCCCTGAGTGCTGGACTTACAAGAGTGTGCCAACATACCAAGTCCCAGATTTCTCCTTTATGAGACTACCAGTCATACTTGATTAAGGAGCCTTCTCTATTCCAGTATGAGTTAATCTTAACTAATTTATCTGATGGCAGTCCCACTTTCAAAGAGGTCACACTGTGGTTTAGGATTTAATATATGAATTTGGAGCAGAAAGGGATGATAATTCAACCCATGACACCATCACTGATTGAGGCATGTAATTATCTTTATCTTAATGATGGGCAGAGATGAACAGAACGAATGAGCCTTCGATTCTTAATCCTGAGAGATCAAAGCACAGCAACATCTTTTCTTCTCATTCCTTGGTCAGAGATAATACCCCAGCTCTACCCGAAGGCAAGGCAGCCTGGGAAATGTAGTGTAATGGCTGGCTAAAGGGTGGTTATGCTAGATGGCTGCAGATACATCCCCCATGCAATCTAGCTGCCTCGTCTTCCTAGGAAAATATGTCTGTGCTTCCTTTGCTCCTAAGCACACTGTCAAAGAGCACTGTAAGGGTATGAAAACCTCCCAATGGGAGTGCCATTGGGCATGTATACCTAAAGATGACTCCAGTCATCAGTATGCAAGTGACTATGTACATTTGCTTATGGTTTTGTTCCTTTTAGAGTCTGACATGTTCTCACACCATGGATGAGATTCTCTCCTTATGAAACTAGTAAAATGCAAGTTAATGGAGCTTTATTCTTTGCTTTAAAAATGTAGCTTGTAAACTGATTTCTTATTAACCCTTTAACTTCATGTGCAGTTATTACTGAAAACTGACATATGTCCAAGAGGGAAAGAAGGGCACTGTGACTCAGAGGAAAACTGTAATTTGTTGTGCTTATCTTGAATGGCTGGACTTTAGTATTTCATGACAAGAGTCTGGTCTCTCCTGTCAGGTTAGTCAGTATTTTGAAAGTGGAACATTGGTTTTATCCATGACTAAGTACTTGCTTTGTATGTTCCTTTTCAATTACAGAAAGAAGTCACGAATTCTCTGCATTTAGAATTGTGAACCATTATTTAGATTTGCCCGTTGAATAGGGTTTATTCTAAAAAAGAAAAATGCAAACTTAAGACTCAAGAACAGTTTCCACTGCAAATTTTTGGTTTCTCAAAGTAATTTACTTATGAAACATTTCCCTGAAGAAAAAGGGTAAGCAATTTGAAAAAGATAAGCAGGTGACATCTGAAAACTAGGTAGTTAGTGTGAAAACGCTAACACTAAACCATGCTGTTTAAGATTTTAGTCATGAACTTTCATGTCAAGAAACCGCGATCTTGCTGTGTTATTGTTCTATTAAAAACACAACTTTAATGACTTCTAACCCACCAACGTACTATAGATTTTCTTTTGGGAATGAATGAGTGAATGAATGAATGAATGAATGATGATTGTGGAGAGTAGCCTAGGGTGAACTTGGCTTTTGTAGATATTTAATAAACAACATTATTTGGGGGGGGGAGTTTCGAGACAGGGTTTCTCTGTGTAGCCTTGGCTGTCCTAGACTCACTTTTGTAGACCAGGCTGGCCTCAAACTCACAGTGATCCACCTGCCTCTGCCTCCTGAGTGCTGGGATTAAAGGCGTGCACTACCACGCCCAGCTAAACAACATTATTTTAAGAGTTGTGTAGTGGGCGGTAGTATTCTTGTTTTCAAATGAAATGGTCTCAGAGTTTCTGGTGTAACAAGCTTAATATCCCAAGTCTACATAAAACAGATCCAGAATTAACCCCCAAATCTATAACATTTCTTTTCTGCCACACCAACTCTAAAGAATGTCTGTTAAACTGAATTTAAAGTATATTTGCTAGTGTAAGAGTCCAGGAGATGTCAGTTCTTGAAAGACTAATCCACCTACATTGATGTAGCCGGTTGATGGACTAGTGTCCATCCATTGGTCTCTGGGACGGCTGCTTGCTGCCTTCAGTAGACTCTTCCTGTGTGCATGGACAGTCACTGATTCAGAGTACTCATTAGGTAACCATCACATAACTCAGTCACAGCTCTTTAGAATTCTAGTTAGAGTTCTGTAAGATGGAGTCTCGCTCATTCCTTTTCTGAAAGTGCCCAGGTTAAGTAGGTTTTTACACATTTGCTGGAACAACACTGGACATGGCAGCCTGAGCCACAGTGGGTCCTGGACCGAGGGCAAGATAGAGACAACCTGATGGATTTCTAGTGAGGAGCTCAGCTAGCACCAGGGGATAGAAGTGCGCTCCTTTCCAGTATTCTCCTTTCACCGTCCCTAGCAGCGTGATAACCCTGGATTCTTCTGATGGTCGTTGCTGGCTGTAGGTGTCTTTCGGTTTCAACCAGGTTACTCTACTCATGGTTTCTACTGAGTGGCTGTGGGCAAGTCATATCCTGTGTTGGAAATGTGATGTCTCCAGATGGAAAATGAAGCAGTGGAATTAGATCAGAGTCCTTAGCCTCGTGTTTAAAATGGCAAGATGCAAAAAGCACTTACTGTTGGTAGGCATTTGGAGAGAGAAGGGCTCATAAATCATATCAGATCGTCCATAGATCTTCTACACACAAAGAATTCAATAAGTCAGGTCATCCCTGAAGTCTGTCAGGGTCTAGCATTTTACCTGTCCTTTAACCGTGTCTTACTTTTCTGTTGCTGTGAGGAGATGAAGGCAACTTAGAGAAGAGATTATAGGGCGCTTACCATTTCAGAGGGTGGTCCCTGATCATCACAGTGGGGAGCATGGCAGCAGGCAGGCATAGTGCTGCAGCTGAGAGAGAGGAGAGAGACCCCGGGAATGGTGTGGGCTTTTCAAACTTCAGAGCCCAACCCCAGTGACATACCTCTTCAAAAACCACACCCTTAACCCTTTCCAAACAGTTCCACCAACAGAGCTCAAAACCCTTCAGATCTGTGAACCTAGGGGCGCCTTTCTCATTTGGGCATTAAGCACAGAGTTTCATATTCAGGAGGTGAGGAAAGATTGTGTTCAGTCTTCTTTCTGCAGTGGCACGGAACGATGTTTAGAGTGTTTTTAGTGTAGACCTCTGCTTCTTTCTGCCCTAAAATGAGTGTCCCCTATAGTTAATGTTCAGCAAATGCTCTCAGATAATAGTAAGTCAGTTAGAATCAAGTCACATTTGGGTGATGAATGAACAGGTTTTCAGGCCTGAAGGCTTTTTGTAGGGACGTGCAATGGCAGTACAGGTCCACTTAAAAAAAAAAACAAAACAAAAAACAAAAAAAAAAAAAACCCAAGCAGTGTCTTAGGGGTATCAGACACTGGAAGATCAGTGCTAGTGTTAACAGCATTTCCTACCCTGCAGTCGTCAGGGCCTCCGTGGTGAGGTGAGGTGAGGTGTCTTAGTTGACGCCCCTGCCTTTCCTACAGTGTAGCGTGCATGCTGTCCTGCCTGAGAGCTTTCTCATATGTCAGACCTTAGCAGCTCAGCCGATCTGGAGCAAGAGCCTAGTTGCTCAGCAAATGAACACAGCGGGTGGGTGAAGAGCAGCCCTCTAGTATGCTCTACCCCTTGTGAGGGAAGAATAAGAATTAAGTAGCACAGCTTCCCCAGTGTTCAGCTTGATGCTCAGGAGCCCACTCAAGGTGACACTCACACATTCACTTTACTGAAGCATTCTACTGTTCTCTAGAAATCTGCAGCTTAAACTGGAATGGACACAGCATCCCTTGGGTGTTTAGATGCACCTTTAAGAAAAGTGGTGTTAGCCTGTATCGATATCTCCAAGAAGTGCATTTTTTTTTTTTGTTTTTTGTTTTTCTTCCTTCTTGTTGGCAGTGTTTTGAAAAGTTTGCTCTCATCTCCTTCATAGAAATTCTTTGTGTGTGTTCTGTAGATGTTTGTCTTTCCAACTTCTGCTTAAAAATCTCAGCACCTTGGCTTAGTCTTCCTAGGAAAGTGTAAGAGAAAACCATGTAGGCCACAGTGAGGTCATTTGTGCTGCACAAACAAACACCATCAAAATCATTCTTGAGGCAGGAATGCTGTCTTTATAGCTATTTAATATGAACTCATGATCATTATTAACTTTTTAGAGTTCTCTGAGGTAGTCTGGTAGTTGGAAGCACTTACATCAAGATTTTCAGTAGGAATAGAAAAAAGCATCTCCTATTACTAACTATATCCTAGGATCCCACTTACTAGAGTAAGTTTGCAAATCACCAGTGTCTGTTTTGATTATGCTTGAGTATACAATATGGCATGTCTTTTTTTTACCATGTGTATTTACATATGTACTTTTAATAGACACAAATGAATCAATGCCTAGGTACCAAATCCTTAACACCCTTAAAATTTGAATCACAAGGAAAAGCACAGAAAATGTCCTCTGAAACTGAAAGTACCATGATAACATAAAATGGCTGACATAGCTATCTATGTAGAAAGTGCCAGAAGTTAGAGACTCATACTTAGATAAATCCATGCATAGAAAAATAAAAATACATATAAATTAAATGACATTTTACAAGTTGCAGCATGTTAATAGTGTCCTTAGCAAACAGTTGGCTTCTGTTGTGTGTGCCAGTAACCAAAAGGAGCTTGGGAGATGGGCTACTGAAAATTTTAAGGTTGTCCCAGATAATTACCGACCAATCATCATACATCGTTAGGCTTAATGGTACTAACCTGTCACCTATGGGCTTCCTTGTCTGTGTCTCCTGAGCTGATGTTTTCTAGACTCCTGATGTCAGCCAGGAGCTTCCTGACATTTCTAAGTACAGGATCTCAGCAAGCCCTCCACCCCAACCCCAGTTTTCAGTGTACACAAACAGCACCTCAAAGATCTATTGTGAGAATTAATTGTGAAAGTACCTAGATAGATCCTGAGTGAGCTGTAGTGGGCAGGTGCTCGGCAAATGGCATAATTTATAGAGCACAACTGAGCCCAGCACTCTGTCTGCATGGGAGAGTGTATTTCTTAGTACAGTTATATCCGTAACATTGTACTTTACCCGCCAGTCTGGCATCTGTTTTGGCAAAATGGCCTATACCCATGTGACCACATACGAATGACTCGGTGTGTGCAAGACTGAACCCTCAGGTTGGGGTTGCCCAGCCTCCCCCAGAGCCTGATGGGAGCCCCTCAGCCAGTTGTTCTGCTTTACTCCAGCTGCTCCCTGTCCTTGTTAGAGATTTACACTTCGGGTGAAAGTGCTTTAATTTCTTTTTTAGACCAAACAACAAAGGCAATGTGTGTGTGAGTGTGCATGTGCATTTGTGTGTGTGTGTGGTGTGTGTGTGTGTGTGTGTGTGTGTGTGTGTGTGTTTGTGTGTGTAATGCACAAGTGCTACTTCTAGTGAGATGAATATGAATCCCACTCATGTATTTCTCAGATGCTGTTGACCCTGGTCTATTTTTACTTTGACAGATTCTTCCGGTTAGGAGGTGCTTTCCACAGACAGATTCTATTGTGCAATCGAAAATTCAGTATATTTGCCTCTAGGTTTCTCCACATCTCTCAAGTGGCCACACCCAAGCCTTCAGACTCTGTGCTCTCCACAGACTTGAGGTGATATTTATGTAAAGGGTCTCAGCTCCCCTCCAATTGTGATTTTCTTCCCTCCAGACGAACTGGCAGGTTTTGTTTGTTTGTTTACAGGACCATGTTCTTAATGTAAAAGTAGGCCAACTATGTATATGGAGCCAACTCAAGTTAAAAATGGTGTAATTGTATCTATTGCCTTGATGTCACACTTAATTACCACCACCCCCTTCCATCAGCAGGTTGTTAGTGGGGACAGTTTGCATCACGAGAGTTACACAGGTCTAGATTCTCATTTCAGCTTCACCACAGAGGTCACTAAGCTGTCCCTTAGCCCATCATCCCCAAAATACCAACAGCGACACCGTGCACCGAACCCCCCAGCACCCTGCTGCTCTCAGGCAGAGCCAGTGGTAGCAGCTGGAGTAGGTAGGAGTGGACAGAGGGCTGGGTGGGGTCATAGTTCTGAAAAGCTTGGTTCTGTGTTTCAGTGTAATGAGCAACTGGGATTGCACGTTTGCCCTCCTGCCTACTTTGTGACAGCTTTGAGAAGGACTATTAATTTCTGCCATTTTCGATATATCTTAAGTTTCTAGTAAGAAAACTACCTCTGATTTGTCATTTCTATCCTTTTATAACCATTATACTAAAACAAATCAAAAGCTGTTGTGTGTAGATAACAAAGTAAGTTGAGAGTAAGTTCAAAAAGTAGAGTAAGTGTGCTGTCAGAGGGCTGTCAGGCCTTGGGCACCTGGAGAAGACTGTGGACGGAAGCCCGGCTGGTTATGGCTTTGGCTGTGGGCTTCCTTAGAGCCGAGTTTGCTTATGCCTGCTTTATTTTACTTTCTGTTCTAGGGGCTAAGACAGCCATGGGTCCAATGGTTACATTAAGTAAACTGCACTGCTAGCTTGTGTTTCAAGCACTGAGGTGGGCTGCCGTAGCACTCTTTTCCTTTCTGCTTTAAATATAACAGAGCAGCAATCTCCAAAGATATTTGTTGCCAAAAAAGAAAAAAAAAAAAGGCCATTAATACATTATGGTTTAAAAGGTGGAGGGAAGGATGTGTCACACAAGGAATTTTCAAAGTTGGTTACCACAGTGACAAAGAGCCAAGTGCATTTGTGTAGTTGTCATAATGTAGTGTTCTGTCTGCATTCTTAACATTGAGCCACACGGTGCACAGACTCCGCTTTTGCTTACAGGAAGTTTACAGTGCAAGACAGAAGATACTAAAGCTTGCAGACACAAAGACAAGTACATTGTAATATTTATAAACACAAATGGTCCTACCTCATGCCAGGTAATCCATCAGCAGATAACACTTCATTTATGGACATTTTTTAAATTTAATTAACTTCATTCTTTCCTTTGCCATCAAAGTAGTACATGTTTATTTTAGAAAAAGAGGAAAGTGAAATTTATGTTAAAAAAAAAAAAAGAGCGGGGAGGGGAATCACATAATTTAATCACCTAGAGAAAATTATATAGTGTTATAATTTTTGGCATATTTAATGTGTCTTTTAAAATATATTTTATGTAATTGAGATCTATATGAATAATTCCGCTGTGTGCTTTCTTCACAGCATGTTTTTCTGTTGAGAATTTTTAGAACACCATTCTCGTGGTTTCATACATTAGAATAATTTAAAGGTTGACATCCAGCTCTCAGTTCCCTGCAACAATCATGTACTGTATAGACGTCAAAGGATCATTCTGAGCGTGTGCAAGCCCTTCAGACCTGCTTCTGATACAGAGCTATTGTTCACCTAAAGTGGAAGCTCAGTCCTTGGCATATTTCCTCGGGCTGGGTGGTTGCACCGCTTTCTCTGCCCCCATTGGCTTATCAGGCCCGGAGCACACACACACTTGTTTATAGCAGTCTTCCTGATAGGCAGTCTCGGCATGGGCCTTGGAAAACTGCCCAGCTGCATACCATTCATACCCTCACTTCCAGCTTCTGGTAACTAATCAGGTGCTCTTAACTCTTTCAGGCTCTACAAGAATCACTGTATAGGGCCCTGACCACTGGGACAGCCACTGGCTATTTGCCTGCGTGTTTATGTTCATGCGCACAACTGAAAGGGGCTACAATGACTCTAGTGTATGAAAGCATCTTATAGAGGCTCTCATCGTCTGGACCCTCTTAGCCTTACCATAAGTTCCAGCTTCTTCTTTCTACTCCTTCAAGCTTCAGGTCTGGGTCCTGCAGACCCTCAGCAGCCTTCCATGGAATGGTAGAGACCATTCCTGGTCTCCTGCAGGATGGGTGTGCCCTGGCTAGGACTTAGTCGGAGGAAAGAAAGACTCTGCTTCACAAAGCTTCACCTGCTTGCGTGCTCCCCCAAGCGCATGCGCCTCTAATTGCTGCTTCGGTCTTATGCCTGGTCTAGGTGATAGGAAACAGGGAACAGGGAGGGGAGGGGGGTTACAGAGCAGTGGGGGCAGTCTCAGATTGTGTAGGAATCTTGGGTGAGGTCCAGAGTCCTTTCCAGAATTTTGTTTCCTTGCCAGAGGCTGCCTTATTTTCTTCAAAGCACTAAACAACAGCCCCTGTACCCAGGAATCTAAAGAGGAAATTTGCACAGCACGGTCATAGCACTTTAGGAAGGAGGAGCAACAGAGGAAGAGCAAATGTCTTGTGCACCTCTCCTATTTATAACTCCAAGCAGGAGTTAATCAGGCTATCCCGCTTGGCACTTTCTCAAATATTATCTTGTTCACTCTGAATACCGCCCCTGTGGGTCATGGTATTTGGGTTCATGTAACACATCCCGTGAGCTGCTTAGAACATCAGAAAGGGAGCAGTGAGGACAAGAAATAGTGGGACAGCCTAAGAGAGTAAAGAATGAGTTGACAGCCTTCATCGTGGGCCTGAAAAGCACAGAGAGATCTCTTCTGTCACCCTTGTGGCTAAGGATGCTTATTCATTTCCCCTCAGACCACCCTGAATTTAGTCTCTCATGAGCACCATAGGAACTCTCATGGGGCACCATAAAGTATGTGCCTGCTGGCTGCATGCAGGATGTGAGGCTTGGGGTATGAGAGCCAGCCAGCACTCATTAACTAACTTGGCTTATTAAATCTTGACAGTTAACAGAACTCAATCAAACATCCTGGATTATAGACAGCTCTCAGAGCCCCAGAGCAGTCTCCGGCAGTGATGGAGTATTCCAAGTTGCCCATCACAGCAGCCCCTGTCTGGACTCACCTCCTGCATGCACTGGGGCTTGCCAGGTGCACCCACTGCTTTTCCCAGTGACAATAGAGAGAGTGAGCATTTCTCACCTGGAGTTCACTGTTCCTGTCAGGAACAGGCTGTTGTTATTGTTAAAACTTCTTGTTCCATTAAGTATATGCATGATAAGAAGAGATCTGTTTGTTATTAGGAATGTCAGAATTTCACAGACCATGATTCACATAGTAGGTGCATAGTCAACAACTTCTGAGATAGCAGAGTTAAGGCACAAAGTCCAGTGAGTGACTTTACAGAATTATATAGCCGCAAACATAAACGTCAACATCAGCCATTAAAATTCACTATAAGCAATCTCACGTAGCCGTGTGGGGTTGAGCACCCATCTGATGCTCCTACTGAAGAGGTAGGAAGCTTGTAAGTTCAAGGCCAGCTTGGGCTGCATAGCAAGACTCTACCTTAATACAATAAAATGGAACAAATGATAGGAAATAAATGTTCCTCTGAATTAGTGAATGTGTACACACCTCCTGTGTGGCTGCTACCTTGGGGACGATTAGCCACCCATGTGAGATGTATCACCTTTCCTGGTAGCGGTTTAATTACATGCTATGTAAAGGTGGGGGCTTCTCGGCCTGGTCCTTCTAGGGCTGTGTGTTTGTCTGAGTCTTAGAACTACTGTTTAATTTACCCTGCATTAAAACACTTTCAAATCTTCAGTCCCGTTTTTATGTGGAACCTGGAGCCCAATGGGGAAATGTGTGTCTTAGCCCCAGTCAAAGCCAAGATAAGATGTGATGAGAGAAAGAATTACTGTGCGATCAAGCAGAGGCCGAAGCCTCCAGGCCAGCCTGGAGAAGCAAGGAAAGCTCCACAGAGAGGCTGTCATTTCAGCTTTGCCTTCAAGAACACAGAGGACTTTTCCGAGCAGAGACAAGAGAGCTGGCATTAGAGGATGGAGAGAGCAAGCCATATTCAGGGACTGACAAGACATTCATGTTTCTACCTGACTTCAGAGGGAAAAGAAGAGGTGTTTGGTTCAGAGATGAGCACATGAGTGAGAGCTGTAGAGCAGTGAGCTTCATCTGTAGAAAAGAGGGATGTGCTCAGTGTTGGCCCAAGAAGCTCCTTAAGTGAGCTCTGCCTCAGTACCCACTGGCCACCCATCGCATTCCCATCCTCAAGGAAGCTCTTTGAAGGACAGCTTGTTGATTTAACAAGAGCCCCCACGGTTGGTTCATGAGTGCTGGTCCAAAGCTCCAGCCTGGAGATGCCAATTTTGGGAGAGGCATATCTGATACTACTAGTTGGACCTTTGGCCACTGTGGACTACAAGAGCTGTGAGACCTGCAGGAAATTTGTTGTTCTTCTGCCGTTTATTCACTAAGGACTTCAGGCAAAGTGGTTTTTTTTTTTTTTAATGATCACTAAAAGTAAACTACCAAAAAAATCATTTTTCATATGTGTGATACTACTGTGTATACTTTTAAATTCCCATTCAAGAGACAAAGAATAAGCTGGCCACAGGGCCTGGTACCTTGGGGTCCTGAAGATTGGGAGGCAAAGACAAGAGGATTACTTGAACCTAAAAGATGGAGGGCAGGGCAGCTTGGAGAATCAGCTGGACACCATCTGAAAATAACAACAAAAGCCCTACTTTCCCCTGGACCACTGTCTTCCTTGTCCATTCCTCCTCCCACTTTAGCTGCCCCTATAGCCTTCTGCATTTTCCTTGCATGCACATAATGAGGTGTTGTGTGAGTCAAGACATAGCCCCGGCAATCACAGACCGGCAGCTCATGCACACACACTCACTGATGTCCCTGCTCACAGGTAGCATAAGGTCACCAGTACTTACTTGTTTTTACCAAAGTGAAAATGTATTCCGTAAGATGTTCTCAAAGTACATTTTCAAGGTCATAACTCGAGGGAAGTGGAATTGCTCTAATGGTGCAAAAGATACATGTGAATATTTACATTTTATGCTTCCTTTGTGAAATTCGAATACATTTTGCTCTTACATTTTTGTGTGTAATTCTGCCTGTTGTGGTACGTTTTAATAAGAATCATCAGCATCATAAAATGTTGAACTTAACATTTCAGAGGTTGTTTTGGTAAAAGCATATAGCTTTTGTACCTTAGAAATTATTAAAATTTAAGGGGCAGTAAGACTTTTGACAGCTCCTGTTACATTCTTTTAAAAAAAATTTTATAAAAAAAATAATGACGGTGGAGCATTGATCTCAGTGTGGAGCCCTTGTCTAGTATTCATAGGACTGCCCCCCAATACTGCAAGAAGCACAAAGCAGACAGCATAGCATTGCCACCTCTTCAGCTGGTAAAGCTTGGCAACATCCTTTTGGATGACTATATAGTGTTCTGTAGAGTGAGTGTTAGTTTGTGCTTACCATTGTTCTACTGGTGGGTGTGTACCTTGGCCCAGGCGTTGTAGCCACTGCCAACATGGAAATCATACTCATGTGGGTCCATGTCTTTACATACAGCATTATTGTTTGTACGCCATAAGTTGCTAGGATAGGATTACAGGATTGGAAAATTTAATGTGATTTTAATCTCAAAAGATGCTGCTACAGATGTATTTGCCTGGCTAATAAGAATATCTTATTAGATTTTAGAGAATTGCATTGAAAAGCTTTCACATACACTGATGCTAACAGGGTCTGTGAGGTAGGTAGAGCAGATGCTACTATTTCCATATTGGTGATGAGAAAATGGGAGCATAGGATGCTGAATGGACCTTCCAGATACTGGCTAGACAGTGCTTGACTCAACCCTGAGCCAAGTGTCCTCCAGAAGCCACCCTTTGTGGTCTTTCTCTGCCTACATGTTTGCTTTGTTAGATTGATCAGAGAAAAGTCTAGAACCCATTAAGAAAAGGACTTTGGGTTCTGCCACCAGGAGGAGGCAGTAGTCAAAATACATTTGTTGCCTTAAATGTCAACAAGTCTCTCTCTCTCTCTCTCTCTCTCTCTCTCTCTCTCTCTCTCTCTCT
>OU015743.1:109516380-109535464 GCA_907169655.1 Acomys percivali
GTGTGTGTGTGTGTGTGTGTGTGTGTGTGTGTGTGTGTGTGTGTGTGTTGAGCCAGAATTTGGATGCCTTTTCTCAATTAATTATTTAGCTATACCCAGTCATGATATGTCACATACTCACATATTCAGACACGTGCAAATATCATTGTTTATATTTACTTAAATTCCTGCATTAGTTATACTTGATTCTTGGAAAATCATGAGTAGTGATTCGAGTTTTCTTGTTTGCAAGATGTGGTTAAAAATAAGTCTAATTTCCCTAATGGATTAAATAACAATGTGAAGTGTTTGTGTCTTGTTAGAAATAGTAACATTATTATAGTCATTGATTGGAGTTGAAAATACATGCTACTGGTCATGGGCATTATATCTGCAAAAGACTAAAATTTTCATAGCAGTGACATCTTAGGTGGCATTCCACCTAAGATCCAAACTTTCTTTGCAATGATTTTGATGTTGCAGTCCTTAAAAAAAAAAAGGACTATTTTGTTCTTCCAGGTTTGGCTCATCCTATTGTAAAAGGGCTACATGATAGCTTGGCTTCTTCTGAAGAAAGTGTGAGAGCAAAAATTCTTTTTTAATAGCCAACAAGAGTGTCAAGATGGCAGCCCCCTGCTGTCTGCATAGCGTTCATGTGTCTCTGGAGCAAGAGTGCAGCATTGAGGTCTGACCAAAACTGCATGGCTTCTGGACGCCACACAGAAGTTTCTAATAAAAAGGCTGTGTTTGTCTTAGGTATACTGAAACTCTGTTTTTCAAAACTCTACACTACAAAATTCCCATTGAATTTATTTTTGGCTTGAGTCTGCTCTACTAGTAAAAATAAAACTATTTTTGAAATGTCACTTCTAGTACTTATAGCCACAGTTGAGAGGGATTCATGGAAAACAGTTCACAGTGGTAACTGCGTTGAATGCCCAGATCACTGCAGAACTGTGCTTTAAATAAAGCTTTGCAAGAAGGCTGAATTTCAGCTATGTCACAGGGTCAGGATCACATGGTTCTTTCCCGCAACCCCCCACACTCATACACAAAGGGGCTCATCCCCACTTGATTGTATACAGTAAGCACTTGGCTTCTCTAATCTGGGCATTTGTCCAGTGTGTGTGCACTGGTTGTCCTTTGTGAATTGTCTGTGGCCTCCTGTGCACCCATAGGCACTGCATAAGTGTCTGTATGAAGGGTTCTCAAGAGACAATGGACTGTTCTTTTAGGGAGTTGTATGTTTCCATGGCAACTCCCTTTCTAACACTTTGAATATTATCCACGTATATTTTTCAGAAACTGAAAACAAGCTTATGTTTAATTTAGAGAATCTTTACGTTTTGAAGAAGCAATAGTTGGCCATCAGATACCAAAAACCAAGGTGTTTTGAAAAACAATGATGGTTTCTTCCGTGCTTGGCACTAAAGACCAGCATTCCATTCAGTTCCCCTTTTATTGTCAATTTCTTTAGGTTTTACTCTGAGTTTTAGATTTCTCTTTTTAATGTTTTTTGAATTTTTCTTTATCCATTTGCTTTACATCCTTATCTTAGCCCTGTTTCCCCTGCCTCTCATCCCACCCTCCCTGAACAGTTTCTTATGCCGCTTAGAATAGAAGAGATAAATCTATACACACTTTTACAAAACTATAAATGATGGGTGTGTTTTCCCTGCCTGTCCCTGGGTTTTGTACTGTTGGCTCACTCAATCAAATTTGCTTTCATTATCCACTCTCTTTTTTTTCTCCATATGACTACAAGATCCGTGGCTCTCAGCTGGTTATGATAGTAGGCACGAGAGTTATGCACCTATTTTGAAGGGAGGACGGTCTCCACACTCAGTGCCCTGGCTTTGTAATAGTTGAGGTTTGGGAAGAGACATAGGCTTCCTTCCTTAGTTCGAAAGACAATGGCCACTTCCTAATTCTCTAGGGTGACTCGGGCTAAGTCTGTGTGCTCTCTGAAGTCTGTGACGTTGAGCGTTTTGCCTTGTTACAGTTGTCTATTTTATCTTACCACGCCTTTCTCTCTTTTTAAACATCCTTATGTGCATTTTTACTGTTTCTGAAACCCAGATTCGGTGTTCTTAGGACCAGATCAGCTGTGTGCAGTCCTGCCTATTCCTTGCACATGGGCTAGTAGTCCTGAGCCTTGACCTGATTTGCCATGGTCCATGCCTTGCATTCTGCTAGACTGCATTCTTGATTTCCCAGTGGGGACAAAGCTCTGCCTTCTCACTGGGTAATTAGTTATCTCATTTCAAAAGGGAAGTGTCTAAGATGACTTTGTCACGTGTGCACGTCTGCTTTGGAGGATGTGAGCCCACTTAGTTACTTGTTTATCCATGTGTTAAATGCATGGTTAGTCACGATGGAAAGTCTTAAGTATTTGAAGGGCAGAACATGGCTAATTTGACCACTTATACTCAGCCAGTGAGATGATGAGTTATCTTATTAGTGATAAAAAGCTAGAATAGAGGTGATTGTGTTTGGCTCCATGAAGCGGTGGTGGTGTTCTCTCTTCCCAGGGCACATCGCTGTGCATTTCCGGAGCCTCTGTGGCACTTTTCCTTGCAGTGTTCTTAGCTGAGTCTCTTGCTGAGTGAGCATAGCTCCTCCCAGCCACAGAAAGCAGAGACTCACTGTTGTCACAGCCCAGACCTGAGAAGGGCAAGTATCAGGCAATGCTCTTCACTGTGGGGCTGAAATCATGTCCCTCAGCAGCACCGTTCGTGTCTTATTGCACTACCATTCCCCACGCCCAGCCCTGGGCAAAGCCACACCTCCTTGGCCTCCTAAATGACTTCCTTTTGCTACTGGCTCCCAGAGCTCCTAGGGTCCCTGCCTCCCACCTCTTTCCTCAGCCTTCTTCTTCTCTATGGGAGTGAGTTCGATGACGTCACTACACGTGTCCACTTTGAAAAGAAATGAAACAGTCTTTTAATATCTATCATGCACATATGTACAAAGATGCTGTAGAACATGTCTATGTCTAAACCTTTATATGAACAAAGGAGTGTGCCGTATTTTAAAATTAAAGGAAGTACATGTTCTGGGCCTGGCGGTAAGGTCCGGGAGATCGAGGCAGGAAGATTGCATGTTTAAAGCTTTTCTGGTCTACAGAGTGAGTTCAAGGCCAGCCTGATCATCTTGCCAGACCCTGCCTCAAAATAAAAAAATAAAAAGAAGGCTGGACATGTAGCTTGGTGGTAGACACGTAGCCAGCATGCATGAGACCGTAGGTTTGGTCCCCGGTACTGAATTTAAAAAAAAAAAAAAAAAAAAAAAAAAAAAAAAAGGAGCAAAGACAAATATTCCTATCTAGTTAAGATGGTGGTGGTCCAAAACAAACTAAAAAAAAAAATGTAGACCTTATGGGAAGATGCTTTTAAACAGTGGTCTCTTGGAATTGGGGGGAGTTGGGGGAGGATGGCTGAACAAAGCAAAGAACAAGGGGGAAGGACTAGAGATGCTGCTGTGGCAGACAAAGGAGCATGCCATTGAGGAGGGCCAGCCTGAGACATGGAGCCACTGCCGCCGCCACAGCAAACATGATGGCCGTGCCCAGGGTACCTGTGGGGCAGTCAGCACCAAGGGCAGGGTGGCATGCAGCAGCCTGGAGCTCTTATAGGAACTGCCCCGAGACTCATGGCCCAGCCACCCGACCACCCTGACCCTGGGTAACAGCAGGATATCTGAGAGGCGTCTCAGTGATCTTCCAGGACTTTTGAACTAGATGAAGGACTGGTTGCACTCAGTATTTGCCTGTAAAGCTGTTTGGACAAAATAGTAATATTGTGTGACACACGGCAGATTATAACACCACTTTAAGAAATGAAATTGCAGTAGAGAAATGGGAGAGGTGGTGGAAGGAGTGGTACTCGATGCAGAGAGGAGCAGAGCTAGAGATGTTTTGGTGGAACATGGTGGTGGATAAGGGAGCGAGCATGCTGTTGCCAAGTAGGGCTGGTCCTCAGGCTACTGGGAGGCAGCCATCAGCCCGCATCTTCCAGGTGCCACCAGATAGGCCAGGGCTGCCCTCAGCCCACAGAGATACGTGAGGTGGAGAATGGTTCATTTTCTAGATTAAGCCTCCTTGAAAGACTTCTGTGGTCCATGCTGCCACTGGAGGCTGTATTGGTGTCCATGGTCCGTGCCGCCACAGAAGCCATGTCGATGTCCATAGTCTGTGATGTCCATGATCCAAACTGCTCATATTGATGACCATGATATATGTTGCTATGGGCAAAGAAGCTTCTTTTTGCAGTGGTATCCATGATGGCAGACTCATAAGTAAGAATGAGAGACACTGAAGGCTTCTGTAACTACCCCACCCCCACCCAAAAACAGAAGTGGTCTAGGAGGGTGCTATTGAAGAGAGTCCTTAAAATTGTGATAAAGATGCTGAAGTGTAGCTCTTCACAGTTGATGACTTCTGGTGGGGGTGGGGATGGAAAAAGACTCTCCTTTCTTTAAGGTGCTGGCCACTGTGACTTTGACCATGCTCCAGGGAGTATATGGACTTGGTGTTTTGAGCTTTTTTTTTTTTTTTTTTTTTTTTTTTTAATGAGAGGCAGGGGGAGCAAAGGTGTGAGCGTGGACCTGGGAGGAATGGGAGGTGAGTGCAATCAGGTTGCCTTGCATGAAATTCCCAAATAATTAATAAAAAATATTATGTTGGGGAGGGAGAAGAGGAGAGGGGGAAGGGTAGAAAGATAAAATCAATTGTTAATTTATCCTGGCATAATCCCCCAAGTCCTGGATAAAAAAGAGGGGCAGGGAGGAAAAGAAGAAGGGAGCAAGAGGTGGTGAGGAGTGTTGTTCGTTTGAGTTGGCTCCTGTCTAGTGCTTTAGATCCATCTTGAGTCAAGCTCACCTCCTGTCTCTCCTCCAGTGGGGCAGCTAGCTACAAATGGGCTGT
The DNA here is from genome assembly GCA_907169655.1 of Acomys percivali. Taxonomy (NCBI): domain Eukaryota; kingdom Metazoa; phylum Chordata; class Mammalia; order Rodentia; family Muridae; genus Acomys; species Acomys percivali. Next base: position 109,521,284 of record OU015743.1, read on the forward strand.
CCTGCTTGTCCGGTACATGCTCCCTTCCTGCCTACTCCCTTCCCCAGAGGCTACGAGGCCCTTTTGTAAGGCCTCCCCACCCCTTGTCTAGCCTGGGTGCCCTGCTTGCTTTCATGACATCACATACCTATGCAGTCTGATGCTTGTTAGAGTTGGGTTTCAATTGAATGGATATGGCATTAGCATCTCTCCCACAATTAATCTCTATGTTCTTTAGACCAGCGGATCCTTGTCTGTTTTTCCAGTGGCTAGTACGGAAGTACCCAAGGAGGAGGTGTTGTTCAATGTGTAGCTGTCGAGTGGTCTTCTCCACATGTGTCTGGGGCCACGGGATGGCCAGGAGGTCCTTTCCTACTAGGACAGTCCTCTAAGTGACCCTGGTCATTGATCCCTGCAGGTGAATTTGCAGTTATTCTCAGCAAACAGAGAGCCAAAAGATAGAAAACCTTGGGCCTCGCCAGTGCTGTTGAGCTGCTAAATAAGCCGGTCATGGGACTGTTCTGCCCCCTGACACCTCCACCCAGGGAAATAATAAAGCCTCCTGTTTGGTCAGGTCAGATTTGGAGTCTTCTCTCATAATAACGTTCTCTGGTGCAGACTGTCACAAGTGAATGACAAATGAGTAAATGAGTAACTTCATCTCACTTGGCCAGTTTTCGGATTCCTCAAGTCCCCGTGTGATTTAGTTTTCTCTTACTTTCTACAAAGTTGGGCCTTGGTGAACATGACGCTCAACATTGAACCCAAATTACTTTGAGAGTCACTTCCTTCACTAAATGCCCTGTAACCCGAATCTGAACTCTCATTCTTCACCTCTCACCCTTTGGCTCTGCACTTAGTTCATAACTTCTTGGGGGCAAGTTCCTCTGTAAGGAGTTTTGAGAGTCAGGTGAAGTCATGCCAGCAGTTTCCTGTTTGTGAGCCTCTGAGCTGGTGACAAGCGCAGTCAGCTTTGACAGGTCTGTAGGTGTTGCCAGATGTGGCTCTGATTCACCCCCTCTGCTAGTTAATTCCCCGGAGCTCTTCCTCTCCCCAGCCACCATCCCTCGCCTTCTCCTTGGGGATGAGGAGATGCCGTGCCACCTCTCCTTGTGAGGGAATGAGCTGCTCACAGCCCGCCCACTTCAGGCCCCACCTGTTTTTCCAGGGCTGAGGTGGAATGCATTTTGGTGCCTTTTTTTTTTTTTTTTCCACCATTAGTATGGAATAGCTGATGCTATATAGGAGAACTAATTTGTTTCTGAGCATTTTCTCTGTGAAAGACTTTGATGTCCTCCTGTTTATTGCTTCTATAGATATCCCCACAGCTCAGTATAACATAACCTAAGAAATGCAGGCCTTTCAGCAAATACCACATGAAATACAAAGGCTTCAGCCTTCTCGCTCTCTACTTACTTGATTTCCAAGTCCTTTGGCAATTGGAACTAGAGACAACCACCTCCTTTTACAAAATGCTCACTTGGTGATAAACCCTGGAGGCTATCAGGTGGGTATCAAATCCATGGTGGTGATGGGGGCCCTGGAGGCAATCAGGTGGGTATCAAATCCATGGTGGTGATGGGGAGCTGCTTTTGCCCATGCCACGTGGAACAAACACTAAATTTGTAATGTAAAAATTAAAGTTATTAAACCCCAGTGCTTTTGGCCTACCATCTTGCACCATTTACAGGGTCTCTGAGATCAGGATTCCAGCCTTGCTACCTCGGAAGGTGGGTAGGACATAGATGCAGTAAAAGTGCCGGGCAAAACTGTTAGTGTTAGAAGGCGCCAAACAAGTTTTCATTCACACTACCCAGACCCGTCCTTGGTCCCCCACATCTCAAAAAAAATAAATAAATGGAGGGGATGATTACTGGTTTGGCCTCACAGATACCAGGATGTGTTGTTCTGCTATATCTTAAATGTTTAAAAATAGTTCCTTCCCCAACCTCTAAATTGTCACTTTTTAAAAAGTACTGTGGTTGTTTCCATTCGGGGAACTTTGTTGGAGTCCGGGAAAGGGGCTTTACACTGCTCTCAAATCTCATCCACAACTATAGTTTATGGACCGTTTGAATCTACATATCAAGTTATCTGTGAATGGAACAGACCAAAAAAATTCTACTTCACGGGGCTTATACTCAATGGGGGGTGGCAAGCACAAGATAAGCAAGAAGCAAACAAAGGATGGTATGTTAGCACTTGACCATTGCTGTGGTGAGAAAGGAGAAAACGTGGCATGCAGGAAGAGGGCCAGGGTGGAGACGTGCAGAGGCTCATCCTGCACCAGCCCTCCTGGGTTTCCTGGCTCTTCGCTGTCAGTTTGACAAACTCCTGTGCTAGCTTCTTATTGCAGATATGAATCTGACAAAATGAAAGGGGATCTGCAAGAGACTGTCCCTGATGGCTGGATGCTTGCAGAGCAGCACAGAGATTCTCCAACCTTTCTCTGACATTCCCAGGTTAATCCATTCACTGAGTTTCCTTTTCTGGAAGCCATGTTTACTGACTAGCAGAGGAGCTGGTCCCTGACACCTCCTGACAAGTGTTCACAGTTAAACACAACCAGCTTCCTTTCTTACAAGACCGAGACATTCATCCGGAATGTTTCTTTTTAAAAGTTCTAAGAAGGCTCCCTTCATTGGCTTTCCAGCGCACATCAGTGATGGATTTTGTAGTTCTGCTGTTGGGCCAACCATGTGGGAGAACCTCTCACTGTGCGTACTTTGCCCCTTTTAAACATGTGCTGTGTTTTGGGGGTAGTGACTTAGGCTGTTATGTGTTAGGCACGGAGCTTATTATACACACATAAATTGCAGATCACTGACAGTCTGCTTTTTGAATAGCTTTGTGTTTGTGAAACCAGCTTTATTGCTCAGTGCCCCTTCCTTTGTGTTTACCATGTGTTGGGATGTGTGAATGATCCTCTCCTATACTGTGGAATTCTGTGTATTCTGTCTTCTCCCTGGCAGCTTGTCCACCCTCTCCTCCTCCTTCTCCTCCTCCTCCTCTTCCTCCTCCTCTTCCTCCTCCTCTTCCTCCTCCTCTTCCTCCTCCTCTTCCTCCTCCTCCTCCTCTTCTTCTTCCTCCTCCTCCTCTGCACTCCACTTTGGTTTTCTTCTGGCTCTCTGTAGACTGGAGGATTACCACAGGCCTCTCTGCATTGTCAGGACCCTGTCTAGATGGCTTCGTACCTCTGGTGAATTACTGACAGATTACACTCAGAAGGCAGAGCAGGAGAAAGACCATCTGAAGGAACACGTGGCTGCGGACACGTGCTTCTCTGGCAGTGGCCGGTTGCTCTCATTACCCAGTAGATAGAGAAGGTGGGTTCGCACATGGAGAGGTTGCCGTAACTAGGGAAAGCATGCTCAGAGGGAATGTGTGTCTGTCTTGGCTCACTGAGTCTGCCCTTCATTGTTCTAAATTGTGCAATATATGTCTCTCACACTCTGGCATTAGACCATGTTAGTCAGCTGCTACAACAAAGCTTATGAAGAGAAAGGGTGCACTCTGACTCATGGTTTTAGTCCATTGTCAGTGTGGACCTGCTAGTGTGCCATGATGTGAGCACGTGGTAGGGGGAAAACCACTCACCACTGTCTGAGGGCAAAGCGAAGAAGACAGAGGCCAGGGCCCTGCAGTGCCCTTCAAAGGGGCATCCCAGTAACCTAAAAACTTTCCACCAGGTCCCACTTCCTAAAGGTCTACCTAAAGGTGCCTCCCTGGGAGACAAGGGAGCTCAGAGGAACACTTGAGACCCAAATCGCAGCAGTGAGGTTGAAAATGCCACCTACACTCTTTAAGTCTTAGTTTCTGTCATCTGTAATGGCTGAGTCTTCAGATGGCCTACAAGGCTGCCTCCTAATTTGATGTTCTTAGAGTCCCATGGGATGCCTTCCTAGAGCAGCTTGTTTAACATGAGTGGTCCCTTCCACATCTTCACCTTTTGCCTTTCTAATTCTCTTCATGAATTAGTTCTCATCACTTTACTATTACCTTCCCAGCATGCTTTGTAGCCCTCATTCGCCTACTGGGGGTCATCCTGTCGGCGGAGCCCATGACTCCACACTGCCAAAGCCAAGTGCATTCCACCCTTGAGCCCGACTGAAATCTCTCTAGGGACTTGGGGAAAGTAGAGCGTGTTATGAAATCCTCATTCTTAAAAGCAACAGAGAATGATACGGTCCTGGTAAGCTGTGTGGGCTTTAGTGGCCCAAACCGAATTAGATGTGTACCCGTGCAGCCAACAGAAAGTGTGCGGTTGTTTTCTCAGATGCTTATCCTCGCTCAGATGCAGCCATTTGACTTTCCGCATAAATTGCACAGTTGGCACTATAATTTTTCCCAAAAGTTGTCAAGTGAAGCATGGGAAGAAAAGCATTGTTTTCTCTGGATTCTACAACACAGGAGGGCAGTGACATTTTCTCAGTGCCTGGGAATTCTTAACAACCATGGTGTACTGACACAGACCCAGCATGGAATGTCAGCTCGAACAGTTTGGAACCCACACAAGGAAGCTCTGGATCTTGAAGATCAGTCCTGAAGTTATCACAATCTTAAGTGTGTCTGTTAGTATTTTCTTTCTAACTGTTACTTTATAAACAGTGTAGCTTAGTTATGACAACAACTGGGGATACAGTAATAGAATGACTTAAAACTGAGGGAATCAGGCATTGCATTGCTTATTGATAGAGAATAAAATGTAGCCAAGGTGGTATGATTTATTTTGAAGAATAGGTACTTAGAAGTAGGATTATTCCTATTGGGAAAGAATCTGTTGGGTGTAAAATGCTTTGCCCAAAGTCACATAGTAAGTGAAACACTGGATAAATGTTGCATGATGTGTGAGTCATGTCCATGACTGTAACTGACACCTGCATTTTATATGGAATGTCCATAATCTGGAAACTATACTATTTAGAATAATCTTGGTAAGTATGAATATACTCTTAGTAAATATAATATGGAAGTAATTTCTCCTTTGTCTTTCTCAGTGGCATTTTAAATCATGTACATATAATCATGAGATTCCATTCATTCTTAAAGTCATCCAAGAAAGAGTATTTCATAACTTCCCTTATTAATGTATCTTAGTGTTTAATTAGAGTTGATGTATGAACCCTCACTTATCTAATTTAAATCTCAGGTGTTGTAGCTTGCTACTTTCTTCCACTTTCTATAGGATATTAAAGGCAGCTAATTGTCGTTATCCATGATGCTAGTCACCAAGTTCTCTATATATTTGAAATGTTAGCATTATAATGGACAGCAAGCATACTTCCAGTTATCAGTGAATTTCACTGTAGAGAAGCAGGACCAGCTTGTGCTGACTCTAAATGTCACGGCGATACTTCATTTTGATGAATGAATAGTACTAATGTGATTTAGGTGGACTAAATGGAAAGCATTCATGTGTTACTTCACTCAGCGTTTATTAGGGGTCCACTTTGTGATCCTGGGCCACATTCCCAGGTGCAAATGTGCACATTGTGGAGTCCTTTTATTTCCAGGTGAAGAACTCCAAAGAGAGAATCTTGGGTACCTTCATTAGGCATATAAAGGCACTATTCTGATCTTCAGAGGCGTCTGTGACATTTCCCATCTCTGAATATGAGGCTGAAAAGATAGTTTACGATCCTAGGGCATTTCTTCAGCTTTCCCCTTACTAGCATCTGTAGTTGGCAACAAAACTCAACAACCCACGAGACTGGGCCCTGTGTGAGCACTGTGCGGCATTACCCATGTCTCTCTGGGTACATTTAGACATGAGCGAGGATGCACTCAGTGTAGGACTGCAAGAGGCTTATCACAAGAAATAAATTACAAAGCCTTGCAGCGTGAAAATGATCTGCCAGCATCCTCTGGCTCCTTTCTTTATCCTGGGTAGCAGAGATAGAAAAGAGAAAGAGATTTATTTTGAAGCTATTTGAAGCTGACCAAGCAATTTACAATAGATGGAATGCTGATTTATTACTGCAAAGAACATAACAGTGTTCTTGTTTTTTTTTTAAAATGTCATTAGTAGGTTTATTGTTTAAAGTGTAAATTGTATTCTGTAATTTGGTTGAAGTCGCCCAGTAGAGATTTAGCACAAAAAAGGAACAAAGTAGCCAGAAAAACTAAGGTTAATTGAACAAGATTGGCTGATCAGTGATTTCTCAGAGCTCTAAAGACAGAAAAAAAAAAAAAAAATACAAGAAGTGTTTGCTTAAAATAGAAACTGGACAATAATTAGAAGAATCAAGAATGTGTTCTGCCTCTGATGTGAGTAGGGCATGGTGCTAGTTACCTGGGGAAAGTAACAGAAAATAACGCCTTGTCCCAGGACTCCACAACACAGTGTAAATAAGGTAGTACAAAATGTATTAAATAGATAGCAGGATTGGATCTAGGTCCCCAAAGGGGCCTCTGAAGGAGGAAAAGATGACAGTTACAGCATGTTTGTCAGTTTTTGTTGTACATAGTGTATTTTATTTAATAGAAAGAGCGATATGAAGGAGAGATAAACATCTTTTTAGTTTAGATCACGAGTGGGGCATGGGGAAAGGACTTGTGAGAGAGCAGGTGATGTTTATCCCCTTAGAAGTCAAACCACCATGTGGGGGAGATTGGTTATTAACCAGCTGAAAAACATCCTTGAACAAATTCTGAGAGGAGGTATAAATGTGAGCCAAAAACAAGAGGCAGGGCCTTTGGAAACGGGATAGTTTTGGCTGTTCATCACTCCACTTTGAGACACTCCTAGAGAACCGCTCGAGGGAAGGCTTCAGGGCTCCGGCTCCTGCTGAGGTTTGGGTTCTGGTTGCTCCAGGTTCCAGAAGAAGAAATTTTGCTGATTATGCCAAGAGAATCGTTCCTCAGAACTGATATCCTTACGGTTTCATCATTGTATTCTTTAATCCTCTTTTCCTATTGTTTCGGTTAGTCAGGTTATAAGTGAGGTACTCTCGGTTAATAAGTTCGTAATAAAATACATTTACTAAGAAAAGTGAGCCTACAAGTTTTCAAAGATGTCCAAGAGACAAGAGCACTGGTGTGGTCCTATAATGTCAGGCACTTGGGATGTTGAGGCACGGGTATTACAAGTTCCCAGCCAGCCCAGACTACATAGCAAGACTCAGTCTCAAACAAAATAAAAACAACGCCTTAGGTTCCTGTGGCCACAGTTAAAATGATAAAACAATTCCAAGTGGGTGGAGTGCCAAAAGATGGAAATATCTGTCTTGCACAGGGGACTGGATAGACCCTTTGATGTAGTTGCTGCCGCGAGGGGACCTTAGCTACTTGCCTTGTTGCTCTGGGGCGATTGTTGAAGAACATCCTGCTTCTTTGTTTGCTTCCCTCTGTTTTGCTTGAGACAGTCTTGATGTCTTGGTTGGTCTCATGTGGGCCACCCTCTCATCCCACCCCCTGTAGTGCTGGCATTACAGGTGTGTGTCACTGTCCCCACTGCCCTTCTACTCTTAAAAGTACCACGGATGAGATATGATAGATATTGAATTACATTCAGAATTTTAGACTCACCAAGATAGGAAAATGTTTTCGTCAAGGTTGCCAAATACAAAAAAAACAAAACACTATGAAAGTAACATGAATATAATTCCTGATTGTTCTGTGGTTCCTCTTGTTGTATGTAGTTTATTTTATATGTGTGTAATAATATAAATGTATACATAAAAAGGCAGTAAATTAAAAAAAAGACTCGAAGTTACAGAGATCAGGAAGGAAATCCCATGAAGCACCCAAAACTTAGAAAATTCACAAGGCTCAGCCAAGATTATACAAGCCATAACAATGGCTGGGGGTGCGGCCTCTCCCATCTGCCCATCTGCCTGCAAAGCATGCAGGGAGCTCAAGGGTGCAGCTTCTGTGAATTGTCACCTGGGCTGGGGGTGGGATTTTTCAGAGATATAGCTGTCATTACATCGCCCATGTTCCCATGAGTAGCCCCAATAAATGCACTGGTTCACACACACAAGTACTTCAGCTCAATAGTAAATTATAGATCAACTGTGGTTGCCATGCAAGCAAGCTACTCTGCTTTCCTGCTTTCAGGAAATTGACTGTCACCCCAGCACCCACTGCTTTGGCACTTAGGTCCCGGTTCCTGAGGTCTGACCCCATTGAAGGCTGCACACAGTAGTGGTGCTTAGCATGTGTGCTCCAGCACTCCACACTGGTACAGATGAACCTTCTTGACACCATCCGGGGTGTTATGTCTTGTGCTCCCGCCTTTCCAGGGTCCAGAGCCACTTTTCCAAGGAGGGCTCCATGTTAGCGTCTGCCTCTTGGTAGATCTAAACTGATGCAGTCACCGCGATAACAGATAAGTGCCCCATACTGGCTGAAGAGACTAGAGGGAAAATTGGGGTTGTATTGTAGACAACTTTGAAAACTGCATCAAGGGATTTGGCCTTGAATTCTGGAGGGGGTGAGGCTCTGTTGGGGGTTTGTTTGATGTAAAATAAACAGCGTTTGGTTTTTCTGATAGTGGATTAAGGTAATCAAAGCAAGGAGACCAGATAGGAGGGCATAGCTGTCCAGTAAAGGTGTGAAGTAGAGCAGTGTGTGCGTGCTCAGCAGCACTGGTTGGGTATAAGAGACTGGCGAGGAAGGTGTGGCCCACCGCAGGGGGCCAACTTTGGAGAAGCCTCTGCCTCTGGCTGACACTGACATGGTCCAAGTGATGAGAGAGGGAGAGAAGACCTTGCAACAGGAAAATGTATTTCAGTGCTTGGCAGACAATGCCCATGTCTTGGTGTCTGCGAGTTGCTCATAGGTGGTGAGACCCTCTTCTCTAATGTGACCTAGACCTGTTTTTGTCTAATTCCATACCAGAAGAGAGGCTGTGGTGCAGACCCTACCATCGTGTGTTCCTCCGCATCCTAACCCAGACAGTGTTTCCAGGGCAGCACTGAGAGCCTGGTGAGGGCTGTGTGCTAAAAAGAAACATGCGTGGCTTGGTATCTGACAGGGTAGGATAACCAGACATGCGGTTATGCACGCCCTTTAGTACATGCCCTTAAATACAGGCTGGGACAGGGGACACTAACTAGGCTTTTCAGGTAGTTTCATGAATACACTGTCTCCATTGTCTTTACTCATCCAGCCCCGCCAGGACCCCTTCAGTGCCCAGAGTCCTCTTGCTGGCCATCTTAGAGGTGAGGACCCCTAGACAAGCCACTCTGGGAGCACTTGAGCATTTGTGTGTAAAATGAGGAAAAACAACTTGGAGATCTCGACGGCCGTCCCAGCCTAGAATTTCATAGACTTCAGTACACGAACTGTAATCTGGTTGCATTCTTTTAAGCAAGTTATTGACTTTTTTATCAAAAAGCAATGTTTATTAAATATTTTTAAAACCAGGTGATGAAAAATTAAAATTGTTTTTGTGTGTTTTAAGACAAGGTCTCACTCTGTATCCCACAGAGATCTGGGACGCACGGGTAGCCCAGGTGGGCTTCATTCTCGTGGCAATCCATTTGCCCCAGCCTCCGGTGTGCTAGGGTTACAGCTGTGTGCCACTATACTTGGCTTTAAAATGTTCCCATTTCTCCAACCCGGTTAACTACTGTATACACCCCACATTCATCTCACAATCTAGAAAGATCCTGGAACAAAGGCTGGCCTACTGCATCCCCATATTCTGCTGGTGTCTTTTGCGAGCAGTTTTCCATGTCACTTGCTATCCTTGCAGAACACTGTGGCAGGTTATTTGGCAGGTACCTGTCTGAAACATCACGTGTGGCTGAACCATGATCTCATATTGGGCATTCCAGGTGTTTCAACTTATTCCTCTACTATTAACAGCAAATGTCATGAAGCCACTGTGGATAGCATCTTCCTGCACCTTCTCCCCTCTCCCCCACCCCATATCCTGCAGATGGAATGTCTGCACCAAAAGGCATGTATGTTGTTAAGGCATTTGGTAGTATACTATGAAACTTCCAAGGTAGATCTGTTGATCTCCTCCCCTCGAGGCTCATGAGGCTTTGACAGCTTGCTTCCTGGTGGGACCAGCCATCCTTCTCAGGTGACAAATGAAATGGGGCTAGAGGGCAGGTGGTTCTTCTCCTAGTCAGGTGGATCTGGCTTTATTGTTATCTTTGAATGCAATATCTCCCTGGGAGGGCATGGTGCCTCTCAGTTCTTGGCTGCTGGATGCCCTGCTCCCACTAAACTGGCAACCTTAAATGTCTGAGCTGCTCCTTGAAGTGTGGGCTGCTCAGAAGTAGCCTGTCTGCACTTGTGTCTTAAGTTAGACAATCTCACGCATCTGCCTCTCATCCGATTTTGCAACAAGATGTCACCGTTACCTCTGTCACTGATTTAATGCATTAATTTGGCACACAGGTGGTAATACCATTGCAGATGAAAATTCATGCTGCTTTAATGGGGGTGTTCTGTACATTTTTTGAAGCATCGTTTTATGAAAGATGTCTTAAAGATTCAAACTTTGCATCAAGGGAACCTGGATAAAAAGCTGTGCCATCGTGATGACCTTACAGCCTCCTACCTCGAGCTGCAAGTGCCGAGGAGAAAGCCACCTGTTCTTTTTAGCAAGATGAGTACTGTCTTTTCTCAAAGCAACTGTCTGGGCCATGGTTTGTTGCTGAGGCAGGTTGATCTAGCCATGTGTCGCTGTTTCCAGGAATGGCGAGGCGTAGACCACTTACAGCAGTGGTTCTCAACCTGAGGGTCGCGACTCCTTTTAGGGGTCGTATATCAGGTATTCTGCATATCAGATATATACAGTTCATAGCAGTAGCAAGACTACAGTTAGGAAGTAGCAATGAAATACTTTTATGGTTGGGGGGGTTGGTCACCATAATATGAGAAATTGAATCAGAGGGTCGCAGCGTTAGGGTGGTTGAAAAATGCTGCCTTCCAGGGAGGTTGTGGGTTGTTCTGGCGCCTCTGGCCATGAAGTTACCTTTGCAGCACTCTCTCCCCACTCCCCCACCCCCCACCCCTGCCCCCGCCCTTTGACTGGGATCTGGACACCAGAGCTCACTGCCCGCAAGTGCGGAAGAAGCAGCTGCTGCAGTGTGCAGTGTACAGTGTGTGGGGAGGGCTTATGGTGTCGTGATGTGACAAGCTGCGAACAGCAGATCAGCGAAGAATGTGAGATAATTTAATTGAGGAGCTTGGGAGAGAGGACAGCTGAGGAGCAGAGCAGGGACGTGGAAGGGAGAGAGCATCTGAGCAGGGATAGATCACAAGATGGCATTCTGGGACAGTGTAAGAAGCCTGCTTCCTCACTTCTCTGGCAGTTAAGGCCAAGTTCCTACCCCCACGTGCTTTACAAAAAAGGGAAATAATTTATTTTTATTACGGCCCGGTTCTTCTTACAGCATTTTTTTAATATCGCATAGAACAAGTCACTCATTTCTATGTGAGAAACTAACTTCCTCTTTTCTCTGGGTTTGGTATTTACTATTTCTGCTGTATTCTACCCTTTCGGGAAAATTCTTTCTCCTTCTCCCCCCACCCTTCTGCCCCTCAGAAGGTGAAATCAAGCAGTGGTGTGGCCTGTGAGTTACCTGTTGGAGCTGTTAAAAACATTTAAAATTTTTTTTTCTTCTGTTGTTATTGGCTCTGTGGTAAAGTGAACAACATTTTTTCACTTGTAAACTACCTTTTGAGTCAGTTTTATACATATTCCTTTTTGTTCACTCCTAGGCTGTGGGACAGGCGATGCCTAGCCTCGGTATCTTTCCTAGGTGTTTGAACTCAAAAACGTTTCCAGTTTGTCTAGAAATATTAAGATACTTGTTTATTCAGTTTGAAATAATTTACCTATCATTCACTTCTCAGTTTTCTGTCTATTTCTATGTTGAGACCACCCACCCCTACCGTATGTGGGGGAGGGTATGGGATATGTGAATAGGGCGTGGACTCTTTGGGAATGCTAGGCTAGCCATGACCCACCCCCCGCCCCCTAAGCTGCATCCCCATCCTCTGTACCCTTATGTGTGTGTCATCACCTTGCTACAACGTGCAAATCCAAAGTTCTAGGTCCTGGAGCAGCGGAAGCCATCCAAGTCTTCTCTCTTCATATGTTATTCTACAGACGTTTCATTACATCTCAAAAGCAGCCTATTGCTCCGTGTAAACAATCAGCTTAATCCTGGGGGCAGATGTGTAGCCTAGTGCCACAGCATTAACTCTGTCTTGTCCTGGGTCTTCTTTGATCACACACAACGGCCTAAGAGTGATGCCTCAGCTGGTGATACCAGACATTACCGTTCAGTCAGTGTCTCCCGTCTCTGTCATTTCTTCTTCCTCAGATCTGTGTGTCTCTGTGCAGAGACACTGGTGTATTTCGGTAGGATGCCATCTTGTTTTCTTGAAGTCACCGTTCCTTGCCACTGGGCCCTGCCTGAAGATCCTAATCAGTCCGTATATTCTGTGCCACTGTGTGTTGGAAATACGTGTGATTTGCTTTTTATTTTACAGGAGGTCACAGTTAAGAGATCGCCTTCAGAGTCTGAACTTTCAAGCAGTATTGAGACTGTTAAAGGCTACAGGGACTTTTGAAAGTACATTAAATGCATTTTGCATTATGATGTGGCCATGAGCCTGCAGAGGCCATGGGGCCAAGTGTGGTGGTTTGAATGAAAAATGTTCTCATGTTCCCAGTTGGAGCTTGGAGAGGTAATGGAACTTTTAGGATGTAGAGCCACTGAGGCCAGGCAACCAGGCCGATGCTGCAAGTCCATGTAAAAAGGTACGCAGCAAGAGGCTTGTATGGATCTGAGCAGTGACAGGCAACTTCAGCAGGCATCCTTCAATTATTCTGAGAAAGCATTGCTCTTCTTTTCGCTTCTGTACTTCAAAAGTTCTTTGTGTGAGCTAGTTTGCAAGACACTAACAGTACACTAGTTTTATAAACACTTCCCTCCCCCAACTCCCCAGCCCCCACACCTTCCTAAGCTTGTCTCCAAATGCTTTGTATCACCCAAGCACTTACACAAGATTGCAGACATTTTCATCTAAGCTGGTAGCAGTTAATTACCCATCTTTGTCTGTGTTTCAGCACTTAATACTATTTTGACAGAGGTTGAATTCTCTGTCTTTCTGGAATTTTTAAAGTGCTCTTATGAGTAATTTGAGAAATTCCAAGTATAGATCAGATGAGCTGTTCTTTCCTATGCTGAAAAATAAAAACCTTTGAGAGAGGACCCACTGTGTGTCAGCCAGTGAGCTCTCATCTCTCCCACACATAGTGTTCGGCTTTCGTCTCTTTTGACTCTGCACCTTAAGTCATGCTATAGCCCCAGGGTATATGTGTGGGGTTTTGGGGGGATTGAGTGGGGGGACAGGGTCCATATAATGCTTCGAGGAAGAAAGTTGTGATGTTTGTGTGGTATATTCTTTGTGTGTGGGGGGGGGGAGACAGACTTAGGCTACAAGGTCACGGTGTCTGTGAGGTAAAAATCCTGTCTGGTATTAGAAGAGTCTCTTTGCAATCCAGGAGGGTCTTACAGAGATGCTTCAACTTGAGTTTCTTTCTGTCTCTTTTCAAAAACTCAGGTAAATGAGCAAGTAGGGTATGTTGGGAGCTACTGACTTACGCTCACTTGGGGTGCACAGAAGAAAGAGGTTTTAGGTTCTCTTCGGTGGGGCCCCCCTGCTCACCCATAGCAGCCATACTACGGAAGGGGTTCCCAGACCACACAGGCTGGACCTGCGGGAACAGTCACGCCTCCTGCTCCCACCCCTGTCTGTAGCAGTCCTGCCTCAGCTTCTCTGGCCCCAGGGACAGCTATCTGTCACTTTCCAGGTTTCTCTTGGCACCCCAAGGTTCCTTTTCCCCCTTCCCTCTTCTTCTCTCCTTGCATTCTTCTCACAAGCGTCGAGCCCCTGCCAAGTATACAGCGCTGTGTAAATTCCCAGAACTGGAATTACATAAGTAGATCCTATCTGTGATGTGCAGTTGACAGCTGTGGCTTTCCCTACAGGCAAGTCAAAGGTACGTTTTTTTTTCTTCTTATACAAAGGTAAAGGTTACCCCTAGATGACTCATTGTCTTATTCCTAGCTAGATGACCTACAAAGTAGTAGGGACTGTCTGCCATGAAGAGTTTTCAGGACAGATTTCACCCGGCAACTGTTCGTTAAGAGCTTCATGTGACAAGCTGTTTTTTGTTTTGTTTTGTTTTGTTTTGTTTTGTTTTGTTTTGTTTTGTTTTGTTTT
>OU015743.1:109545291-109577105 GCA_907169655.1 Acomys percivali
CACACACACACACACACACACACACACACACACACACACACACACACTCTGCTGGCCCCCCGCAAACAAGGCTACCCAGAAGAAGAGCATGGTTTATTTTCTTTGACTAGGTGATGTGTCTTTCCACCTGCCACTTCTGTGCATTCATTCTTCCTGCTGCTCGATTCCCACTGCCACATGTTTTCCTTTACTTTGCATTAGCTAGCACCTTCATAAACAAAACAAGCCTGGATGTGGTGATGCATAGCATTGGCTAGGGCAGTGGCCTCTCGGGCGGGAGGGAGAAAGCCGTCTTTTCATGCAGTTTTGGAGAGCATTCACTTCCCTTGGCTGGCATACCAGTGATGGGCTTGAGGTTTTTAGTTGCAAGCAAAGGCGGCTGGCTCTGTGTATGTGCCCTTGACATTTTCTTTCCGTGGCAGCCGGCCCATTGACCTCATCGTGTGAGTTTCTCCTTCCTTCAGCGGAGCCAGGACCACAAACGCTGTTTTCCGCAGTTACGCTGCAGATGATCTTTGTTTTTAAGAGTTACATAATGTTCTAAACTTTAGTTTAATCTTCAAGAGTAGCCATCAATTTGAAAGGTGGGTCCGTGTGAAGAAAAGAGGACTGAATTCCCCATTTAAAAAAAGTGCAGGTTGAAAGCCACCTTCATTTCTACAGGAACTTAGTATTCACTGAGGCACAGGCAGGCCTGGGGGCACAGGCAGAAGAGCTCTTTGGGTACTTATGGACCATGCCTAAGAGGGGAGTGCCTGGGAAGCAGGGGAGGCCAGTGAAATGCCTGGTCAGTGTCTCTTGGGGTGAGCTCTAAATCCACTTTACTGTCAATCATGAACAGCTCCAGTAAGTTCTTGTACTGGCCCTGATTTGCAGGGAGTGGCGGGGCTCCGACCAGGAAGCACAATTGCTGTGTTTAATGAAAGTCTGAGTTGCCTAGGCCTTTTACTCCTTCCTGGGGAGGAGGACACTGCCCAGTGGGAACTGCTGAAGGCCACAACCTCCACCACACAGCCAGCAGCTGAGCTGCGCCACGGGGCTGGCCATAAAACGTCTTCCACATGAGGCCAAAGTTGCCATCCGCCTGCCTTCCTCTTTCACTCTATCTCAAGTGACTTGAGTTAGTTAAATCACACTGCATTCTTTCTGGTGTTTTTTTGTTTTTTTTTTTTTTTAAACTGTAAATCATTTCTGAGCAAGCAAGTCCTATCTCCCCAGACTCCCTGAAGCCATTGTCAGGAATGGATTGCTGCTTCTGAAAGGAAGAGGGAAATGAGTTATGTTGGGGGGCAGGGCCTGTTGTGGTGGCACCATGTCTGCTGAGGAGGTTTAACAGCCAATGCTACCCCCCCCCCTTTATTCACACCTGCTGCCTGAGGCTTGTCCAGGGGAGAAGTGCTGTTGAAGGGAAAATGGCTGCCCTGACCTCAAAATGAGGCTGGAGAGAATTTCAGCCTTTTTTTTTTTTCAGCCCCCAAAGTGAAGTCCACACCCTTCTGATGCCTGAAGCCACGAACCCCCAGCACCAGAAATAGACACTTACAGGATGGCATTTGCAAGTCAGACAGCATGCGTGCTCCCTCTTTGGAGCAACTCTGGTGTATATGGGCTGGAAAAGAGGGAAAGTGTGTTACTTTTTTTAATCCAACAACTTACAACTGTGTCAACACATAAGACGGTCTGTCAAAGCTTTCCTCTGCTGTTGCTGCTGTGAATTAATTTTTGAGAGCCACTTGTGAGCAGTAAACACTTTTGCAGCATGAACAACCCTGTACAGTAGAAGTTGTCAACAGCTTGCTGTCCCCCCCCCACCTCCCCATGAGGGGGGAGCAAAGCAGAGCATCACACACACACACACACACACACACACACACACACACACACACACACGGGAAGCTGGCTGAAATACAAGGAACAGAAAGCCGCCGCCACTCCCATTGCTTATCTCCTGACCGTTTCCTTTCTTCTCTTGACCACTGAGGCTGTTTTACTTGCAGAGAAACTAGAGGATCCAGAATTTGTGGACCGAGTCCACCTGTGCCTCTGGGCCCTTGGCCCCTTCTTGCTCTTTTAGAATTGGCTCTCAAATTTGTAGGCCACCTCACTTTTGTCCTTAATCGATTAAAGGGCCACCACATGGAGCAAGATTACAGAGACACTTATGTGTGTCCAGCACTAACTTGACAGCCCACGGGATCTTCTTCGTTCTGTTGCTGTGGCGTTGAATGCCTTTCTGAACTTCCTCTCCGGAGTTAAAACAGTCGCTCGCCTGCCTTAACACCCAATCCAGCTCTGTGTGTGTGTATGTTTAAGTAGCTTTGTGTTTCTTTTTGTTTAAGGTTCCCCATTCTTTCTCCCCTCTCCACCCACCATCTGGATGTTGAGGTGAATAGCCAAACCATCCCAACGCTGTCCCTCTAGCCTGTTCTGTGAATGACAGCAGCTCCCAGAGCACAGCAATGATGAGCATCCATGACTCTGAGCCACATTTTTGATCTGTCCAGAGTTGCCCATTCCTTGAAAATCTCTAAATCCCTTTCATATATAGCACACCATTCTAGAAGCTATGGTAGGTGTGTTAGACTGCACAGCTCCCAAAGTATATGTTTCCTGTGTTAATGTTAAGCCTGCTAGATACGTCACCCTTGTGGTTTTTGTCCTAAAATTCCTTTCTTCAGGTTTCACACCGGGGCCCACTTCTTCAAGTGCTGTGACATGTATTGTACGAGACATGTTCACCCTGTCTGTGTCTCACAAATCACAAAGCAGAGCCTACTGACTGACTCTTCCATTGTGTCCTTGTCACCTCCTCACCCAGCACAGTGCATTCATTGTGCACACAAAATGCTCCAGAAACAGGAGGGATCTGAGGGGTGTGAGGACCCAGGGATTAGAAGGTCTTCACACCTTCAGCATCACTTTAGAAGAAATATATTTCCAGGAGCCCTCAGAGAATGCTCCCCAACACTCGCTGGTGACACACGGTGTGTGTGCCAGATGTGAGCCTGTAGCAGGTGACTCTGTGACGTAGCAGGATTGGCTTCTCCGAGGGCAATAAGGCCTGAGTGCGTGGGCTACATGCACTACTGGTGTCAAACCAGCACACAACACCTGGCTCTTGTTTTTGTCAAATGATATTGACAGTGGACCAGTTCAATATGCAGTGGAAGCTGAGCGAGATGACGCACACCTGTAATCCCAGCACTCAGGAAGGCAAAGGCAGGCGGATCTCTGTGAGTTCAAGGCCAGCCTGGTCTATAAATCAAGTCCATGACAGCCAAGGCTACACAGAGAAACCGTGTCTTGACAAACCAAACCAAACAAAAACAAAAACAAACGAACAAACCCTGCAGTGGAAGGATAGGTCTGTCCATTTTGGTGAGCATCTGGAGGGGTGTGGTCTTCAGAGGCAAGTGTCTGTTCCTCCTCTGTGTCTGACTTAGTTCACTCTGTTCCTGCCTATAGAGGAGGGAAGAAGGTGGAGACATGTTAGAGCCTTCAAAGAGTTAACTGAGAGTGTTTCCAAGTAAGAACCATCCTGAAGTGTGTGCACCATAAAAGACAAATGCCGCCGACTGCTTGCATGACAGGCAGCATCCTTTAAGAAGGATGTGGGGGCTGATCCCAGCACTGTGAGCATTCACAGCTGCATTAATTTGCCTAATCACTGGATTGCTGTACCCGCTGTCTATAAATAAACACACAAACTAATCTTTTGATTATCCTCTTTAAAAAAAAAAAACATTTAATTTTTCCCTTCCCCCTTCTTTTCCCATCTCATGTCTTTTCATTGTGATTAAGCTGAATTTATAAATTTTGAGTTTTCACAGCTTCTACAGTAACTAGTACATTAAACAACTTAAAAGTCACAGTTCACAAGTGGAGAAATGCAGGTGGCCAATAGCTGTATAAAAAGGATATTTGGCTTTGTGCTTATTTATAGGAAATTTGAGGTGAAAAATCAATTAGTTGTCATTTTTCAAGTATCACATAATCACAGATTAAAATTATCGGGAAAGCTCCAGCGATTGCAGAGGTGTAAGAAAACCCATGCTACTGTGAAGCCAGTTAGAATTTATGATGAATGTTCTGATATCATATAGCAAAAAGGGGTGTGTGTGTGTTTGTTTGTGTGTGTGTGTGTGTGTGTGTGTGTGTGTGTGTGTGTGTTGCATAGCCTGATTCCTCAAACCCCCAAGTGGTGGTGGGGAGTAGTCACCACCAAGGATAGACAGTTACAGGCAGATTACAGAAAGCGGTGTGCTTGCAGCTCCAGGAGACAGGCCCTCCTCAAGTTTTCATGCAAGAGACAGACTGCGCAACAGGACTCGGGGTCCTGTTGACAAGCTTGTTGACAAGCTCCCTGGTGTTGTTCATAATGCTGGTCCACAAATCATACTTGACTCCCAAGATTAAACTGTGCTCATGTGTGTAGACAGATGCCTAGAAGTGTGTGTACAAAGGTTCTCTAAAGATGGCTTTCTTTTTGTGTGTGTCGAAGGGTGGGGGTGGTGAGGGAGGTGGGGCAAGCCTCTCAACTGTGTGGCCTAGTTTGGCGGTGCCCATGTCCTCCTCCCCCTCCTCCCCAACTCCCCCTCCTCTTCTTCATTCTCTGTGCTGAAAATACAGGCCCAACAGTTTTCAAATAATAAGTACCCTAACTAAAATAACCTTATTTGAGCAGGAAGAATAATACAGTATTATGAAAATACTATAATGAAATCTATTGCTTTGTTTGATAACTTTAAAACTAAGAAAAAAAATCACAAGTGTAAACAAAACACAGTTTTGGAAGTTGACCTCAGTTGTACTCCTTGTTTGTTGTTGTTTGTTTGTTTTCCTCAATTCACTGATAGTTTCAAAGTGTATTCTGATTATTTTCGTTCTCTACCCCAGAGCCACCCAGATCCTCCTACCTCGGTACCCACCCAAGTTCCTTCTCATTTCATTGTCTGTCTCTCCTCCTCCTCCTCCTCCTCCTCCTCTCTCTGTCTCCTCCCTCCAAACCCATGGAGTCCAACCTGTGTCAAATAAACATTAAGGGGTCACTTCTATAGTTTGTTACCAGGTCTACTTCTTAAACATTGCACGGAGGGCAGAGCACCTAGACCTGTCATTGTTATGGACATCAGAATTATACAGATTACCAAGCCTGGCCTCAGAAATTCTGATTTGACCATCCTTATATGAAGAAGTAAGCTTTTTCCAAACAGTCCCTTGGGTGATTCTAACACACACTAATCCAGCCTACAGATTCCTCGCCCATCAGCTTCAGGACAGGCATGTCATTAGAGGCTTTCCTCCTTCACGGTGCACACTCTCCCTTCATCATCCTCTGGAGGAAGGGGTGGGTGGTGGATTTGGACCTGTCTGCAGATGCTCTGTCCAATTGTGATGCACTCATTTCCCCGAGCTGTTGTAACAAATCATGAACTTGGTGTCTTGAAACAGCAGAAATATGTTCACTCCATTCCGAAGGCCAGAGATCTAAAACTAAGGAGTAAGCAGGATGCTGTCTCTAGAGGCTTCAGAGCAGACTCCTCCCTCGTCTCTTCCAGCTTTGGGGTGGGTAGGCTCTGGGCATTTACTGGCCATGGCGACCTGACTCACATACCTGACTCCATCTTCACATGACTTGTCATCTCAGGGTATTTGTAATTGGATTTAGGACACACAGGTAAGCCAGGACAATTTGCTCTTGAGATCCACAGTCACGTCTTCAGCTCCCACCCCCCTGCCCCCATTTTCAGATGAGGCCACAATCACATATTCTAGCATTTAAGACACAGAGGCATAGTCTCGCTAGGGGGAACACAGCCCAGTTCCACCCACTTCACCTTGCGGCTTAGCAACCCTGAACAATGCAGTACAGATTCTGCATCTCATATCTTTCTTAGGTGAGGTTTGGGGATTTTGTTTCCCTTTTTGGAGATGTAGCTATAAAAGATTCTCCATGAGGAGAGTATCAACTTCATGAGTTGGTATCCAAGTTTCTATCTCACTAACATCACTGTCCTGTGGAGGCTGAGGTGCCTGGGCAGCTTGACGCAGGGCCCTCTCACCAGCAGCAGACCTACCCAGCACCCAGATGTGCCGTGCTTTTGCCAGTTCTCTGCAGAGGATGGGACCCACCATTCCTTTCTCACCTAAGCTCTTTCCTTCCTGCAGTGAGGAAATTAGAGATGTGTTTACAGAGCTTCAAATTAATGCTTTAGTGGACATTTTAGAAAAAGTATCCCCATAAAGTCAATTGGCTGTGTTCGTCTGGACTTTTGAGCAAGGTCAGAGCCATCGAGATGAAAGAAAAAAAAGGTTCATAGAAGCCTTGTCATGCATCCATCTTACTTCTGTAGACCTTTAGAGGCGGGTGCGCTGTACTGGACAATGAGAGCAGCACAGCCTGCCCCTCTGGGGTCTGCGGTGAGGAGTGTTTTACTGCCAACATTCATGTGCCAGTACACGCCCCAAGTTTCTCACCCGAGGTCTTTACAGTCGAGGATAAGGTTTCTCAAAAGTACTTTGCCGGTGTCTGGTCATGCACAACCCTGGGTATCCCCCAGGGAAGTGCTGTGAGTCACAGCCCCACAAAGATAATGCAGTGGGCCATAGGATCCTTGGCCAAGACTTGAGTCACTTCCCAGAATATACAAAGGAGAACTAGGATAGAGAAAGGAAACCCTCTTCATACATGGCAGGTGTCTGCTGCTGCCCCATAATTCACCTTACAATGCACAGGTCTAGCGTTTGTTACTTGGAAGGTCTGTGTAAACTGAACTCCAGCCAAAGTTATCTCACTAATATGTAGGTAGCCTCATGCCAAAAGAGAAATAGTTAACTATTGACATGTCATGTGAGTGAAAACACTTGATCTCTTCTTTCCTTAAAATATGTAAACCTGCTTAATTCAGAGTATGTGAAGTGTGTGTGTGTGCTTTTAATTAAAAATATTTTAATGAAATAAGAAAGTAATGACCGCCGAGCATGGTTGTACATGCCTTTAATCCCAACACTTGAGAGGCAGAGGCAGGTGGATCACTGTGAATTCGAGGCCAGCCTGGTCTACAAAGTGAGTCCAGGACAACAGAGAAACCCTGTCTCAAAAAAAAAAAAAGAAAAGAAAAGAAAAGAAAAGAAAAGAAAAGAAAGAAAGAAAAAAGAAAAGAAAGAAAGTAAGAAATGAATGACTATTGAGAAGAATTTAGAAAAAAATTTTAAAACAGAAAAAAAAAGCAAGAGGAAGAAATTCCAGTTCACTTGCAGTCCCAGTGATGTGAAGGCAGAGCCTTTCTATGCTGACCTGACTGGGGCCCAGTTGTTTGCTTGTAGTAGGAAGACATCTTTTAAAACACTCATGTTACATAGTCTAAATAATGTGCTGCATTTAAAGGTACGAGCGAAGAGTTATCTGACAGCCTATTTACTGGGCCCAAAGCCTCATCTTAGACTTGGGGTCTGCTGATTGGAAGCCTGGGTCACTTGTCACGCACATTAGCAGAGATTCCTACTTTCAGTCTTTTTAAGTGGAAGACTTTTTTTTTGTTGTTTGTTTGTTTGTTTTTGTTTTTTGAGACAGAGCTTCTCTGTGTAGCCTTGGCTGACCTAGACTTACTTTGTAGACCAGGCTGGCCTTGAACTCACATTGATCCACCTGCCTCTGCCTCCCGAACGCTGGGGTTAAAGATGTGCGCCACCACAACCAGCTTAAATGGAAGACTTTTTAAAAATCCTTGCAACATAATATGACTGCAAAATCATTTTTTAATGATTTCTTAATCTTTCACAGTTGCCTCATTTCTAATTCAGTAGCAGGTTTCTTTCAATTACTTATGTCATTCATATCTTTTACTTCACTACATTTTCATTAAAAAACATTACTTTCATACTCATATTGTCCTGGCCCACATAATAATTCATCAAACTCTGAAATTATAATAACAAGTAAAGCTGGCATTTTTAAGTGTGTGGCTCACCCATAGGCAGCCGGTGGCCAGCCTGAGGGCAGCCTGCAGCATCCATCCATGGAGCAAGTCCATGTAAGTGTGCTCCATGTGGTGTGGAGAACACTGAGTCATGCTGGAGAAGTTTGACATAGAGGTGTCAGCTAAGAGACTTTCCACTCCACAGAGCTCACAAGTGAAAGCCTGTTTCAGAGGCAAAGAGTCATCTTACGGAAGAAGGGCTCTGCTGAACACAGGAGCCTACTTCAGGACAGTAAGATCTGCAGCGAGGGCCCTCTTCTCTAAGGAGGCTAACAGGCAAACGTTTAGCATCTTCAGAAGAGCCATCAAATGTGAATTGCACCAAATTGTGTTTGGTGTTTTGTTTTGCTAGGGATAAATAGTTGACAGTGTGATTCCTTTGGCTTCTTCGGACATTGTGTTGTTGCTTCACCTCACTCTTTCTTCTGATTTTTAACCCCTTCCCCCATTCCGTTTTCCTCATCAGATCGCTTGCATCTTGCTCTTACCCTCTTACCCACATTCTGTGTCGGCTTCCTTCTTTCTACCTAAAGCCCATCTGCACTCCCGTCTGTACGGCATACCACTGGATGCTCTCACAGTTTGGTCCTTACTGGAGTAAAGGAAGCAGGCGGTTCTGTTCCTGTTCTGAGGATAACAGAACAGATCCAAAGCTCTTTGCTGCCTGAGAGTGTAGGCCACTGTGCCCGTATTATTATGGCTTTCATGTTAAATCATGGCTGTCTTCCTGGTCCCCTCTCCGTTCTGAGGGTGGGTGAGGCCTTTTTGGATAACCAGAGTGATGGCATCCTTCCTGTTCATTGACACTCTCAGTATCTAGCGAGTGAGGAGTCAGTGAGGCAGGCCATACAGCTACCAGAGGTGTCACCGTGTCAGAATCAGCCTGTGTTCCTGTCACTCCAGAATCTCCTAGCATCTCTGTGTTCAGTGTCTCCAGGCCAGAGAAAATATCACTTATCTAGTCAGACACAGATTGCAGTAAAATAGCACAAAGGAAGATGAGCATCTGATTCTGACACATTTACTGTTTGATGAGCGCAGCATATTTTTTTTCTCACACGCAAGTGTGCAAGTTTTAAGCGTGGGCTTCAAAATCATCTGGATATGCCCCAGCCAGTAGTTTTGAAAGTGAACATTATATGCTAAGAGATTGTTAGTGCTGGTTAACTAAGAACTGTAAATGTTTATTCCACTTAAAATATTTTCAAAGAGCCGTCAGTAAATGTCAATTCCATCTTTGCATCAACTGTTTGCAGTTATCGTGTGACATCAAATTCTGAGCATTTTCTCTAAATAACCAGCCATTTTAGAAATACTAGTATACATATAGATAGTTGTTTCTACAGCTAATTTCTCTTCTACTATGTTCAAATTTCAGGATCTTAAATTTAAATTGACTCAGTAAACTGGCATCACATATCAAATGGAAAGTTGAGCTGTTGTTAAATGTTTCTCTGTAATGTGCATGGGTGGTAGCTTAAATAATGAGATGTTGGATATTATTGTTTAAATTGCTTTGGAGAATGTATGAATCATTCTCATTGTTGGGTCTTATTAAATCTCTATATCTTGCTTGTTGATTGAAACTAACATAATTGGGGAAAGGCAGTCCAGACAGGATCTACTGGAGGCCCGAAGAATCATGATGCAATTGTCAACACTGAATGGAGCCAAATGTGCATGGCAGGTGAAAATACAGACATTTCCCACAGCCTGTAGAGAAAAGTTCCCACTTGGGAGTGTCACAGCAAACCTTATATACAGATGAGTATGGGTAAGGAGAAAGCCCTGGCTGAGTGTGTGTGCTGACATGAGCTGGCCACTTCAAGGACCCAGAGCCTTAGACCCTGGAGGAAAGCTTTCCCCTGGGGGTGAGGTCCAGAGGGCAAAGCCTTTCTCTGGAGTACGCTTTTGACAATGTGTGTAGAGTATGCTCATTGTAGATTTCTCCCCTCGGGTGTTTTGGGCCTGAAGAAGACTGCTCCCCTACAGAGACTGTTCCTACCAAGATTAACTAAGCCTGCTTCTTTGGTCCAGCTGTCTGTAAAGATCCTGATTCCTTCTTGATCTGTATGTAATAACCCTACCTCCTTGTCCAGCTGTATACAGTAACCCCTGCCTCTCCACTCACCTCTATACAATAAACATGCTCAGCTTCCTTTTAGGATGCTGAGGTTTCTTCAGCAGAGTTCAGCCCACTGACTCCCAGCGTTTCTACCCGTGTGTCTGTCTTTTCTTCACTCTGTCACTGATGCAAGCAGGCAGGTCCATTCTGAAGCCATGCTGGATGTGGCTGATGAGGATCTTCCACTGTATTGAAATCATATTACATATATCAAATGTTAATACAATATATTTGAAACGTTTGCTATGTATCTGAGACTAGACTCTAATACTTTGTATATATTATTTCTTTTAATCTTTACAAAACTCTCCTTGCTAACCTGTGCCCACTTTATAGTACTTGATTTAAGTTTGTTAGGCAAAGTTTTCTAGAGATCCTAGAGGCTGCAGAGGGCTGAACTTAGAAGCAAACAGTTTAGGCTCCAGCACCCACACTATTTGCTGTGCTCAGCAGCTCCTGTCTGCTCTGCTATGAAGAGCGTGTTCTGGCTTCACTCTGCTTTATTTCAGGTATTTAGAGTCACTGTTGGCTTTGCAGCAGCTTTTCCTAAGAGCCTCTTGGTCTTCCTATAACTAAGGCTTTTTCATTCACCAAATGCGTGACTGAATTAATGATAGCTTATGAGCATTAATGGGTTAATTGTTGTTCTTGTGCACTCATCAGTGTCTGCCATATGGGACAGTGGGTATATATGGATTGAATGAAAGTATTGATAAAAATTCTTACCTGTGAGGCTAGATCTTTCAAAGAAATAAATTCTCCCCATGGGCCCAGTGATGCACTTGGAGACAGTAACAGGGACTACTGAAAAGCCACTTTAATCATAGAGGGTTTTTTTTTTCAAATATTCACACTTGTTCTTAAAGGAATTATCTACCCATGGAATATCATGATTCTTTTATCTCTGTGTTATTCACAGAGCAAAGGAGAATCATCCATGTGAGACCGTTGCCCCATCCCTCAGCAACCCTCAGTGTCCCTCACTGACACTCCTGAGAGTGTTCACGGGAGGCGGCTCCACTTTACAGCATAAGAGCCTACATGTGAACTGCTTTAGGAATTTTAACTTTCAGCAGCTTTACACACTGTTGGGTTGAAGTGTACTTAAACATGTCTACCCCCAAAATGAAATCACGATGAATCCTAAAAGAACACTGATAGAAAATAATAAACTAAATGCTGCAGAGTACGTTAATGTACAAACAAACAAACAAACAAACAAAAAGTAAAGGGGAGAAAAACTTAACAATAAAAGATAAAATTTATTCTTGCTTCCCTTGGGGGAGAGATATGTGTGGATACAAAATTCAGGTAAAGCTTAGGAAGCTAAGATAAGAAGGCCAGCAGTCAGCTCAATGCTTACACCTGAAGGGGGGCTAGCCAGGGCACAGAAAAGCAGTGAGTGAATCTCGATGACAGTGCTCTCATAAGAACTGGGTTCCAGGGGAGGAATGCCATAGGCAGGCTACAGACAGAGCAGGCCTCCCATCCCCGGCACCCTTGGAAGCCACATTAGAAGTGATGCGGGGGGGGGGGGGGGGGGGGAAATTTAGAAGAAGAAGAAGAGGAGGAGGAGGAGGAGGAGGAGGAGGAAGTGATGGGGGCAGTTGCTCAGTGAAAAAATGTTACTATATGACTTAAGATTTCCTGGAGACCCACAGGTTGAGAGCCACTGCTTGTAGGAGGAGAAGGAATGGAATATTACAGTATATGTGAGAAGAGAAGCTGACACGAAGACCTCGGGTACTTAAGCAGTGGGAATTTAGTAAGGGTTTCAAGTAAGACAGAAACAGGAGCTGAAGGACATTTCAAAAATGACTGTACTGTTCTGTGAGAAGGGTTTCTTTTACAGAGACAAAGCAAAAGAGAGAGACTCTTGGGGGAATTGTGCAGGAGTCTGGGGCACGAGTGGTGGTGGCCAAGATGGATATTGGGCGAATGCCATTATTCCCATAGTGTGGTTTGTGGGTTCCTTGTATCCATCCCCGAGACCTTTCAAGGAAGAATACAAAGCCAGATGACTTTCCTGGCTAGCCCAGATGTGGTTTGCCTTCTCCACAGTCCTGCCACATGCCTTCTTGTGTGCACGCTGTGGAGGATGAGAAGTCTGGTGTCTCAGCATGAGTCAGGCAGCGGCACCTGGCTGTGATGCTCACTACCGCACACTGACAGTGCAGCAGATACCAGTGTCACTTCAGAATATCTTTTTATGAAGCAGCAACAATTGTACTATTTTGGTTAACTTTCCACCCTTGGGCTGGTGTCTTTTTATATTTGGTAAGACCGAATGGAAAGTACCCATGACGCTCTTCTGCCACATCCAGAAGATGATCGCTGTCTCAAGAGCATGACGCGCACATGCAGTGAGTTGTTTGCATCAGCAGGAAGATAGATTGCCTTTACACCGAGCATCTTGGCTCATGAGAACAAACATAGACAAACGCTGCTCATGTAGATTTAGGTACTGGCTTGACGAATCCTTATTAATGAGTTTACAAAGTGAGTGAAGTAATTTTGATACTTGAAGGCAAACAACTTACAGAATGCTGGCAATGGGAGGACTCAAGATTAAAACAAAAACTGAGATTTTGGAAAACATGTCACTGGCACAGTGAACTTGACGATTTCCTAATTCATAAAGTCAGCTTTCTGACAAAATTGCTGGTGCTGTTAATTAATGCGGATCATCTAAGGCTGGCAATGTGATACGTAAACATTTGGAAGCTATCCAAATGACCAGTAATGTATATTGTGTAGAGGTAACCATCTACTCCGTGTGCAAAACAGACCAAAAGATTGTAATCTAATAGAAACACAAATACAGGATGTCTTGGTCCACATTTTAGAACCATCACCGGTTGCATTCTAGATCAGAATCAAAGATATAGTGAAGTATTATTTAAGCATGTCTAACTTCTCCCATCTGAAATATTAGTTGTCAAAGGTGACAAATATTTTAGCTATTTCTAAATATATATCTGTGAAAAACTAGATTTTCTTCATATCCTTGAATCAAATCATTTTATAGCCGCAAACTGAGTGCAGTAGCAGACACAAGAGTCCAGCAATTCTCTAATAAGACAGGCGGCAAAGAGGTTTCTAGAAATACAAATCAAAGTCACTTGTCTCATCTAGCTGGATACAGTTGTTTTTCATAAAATGTTACATTTACCTAGAATAGTGTATTCCAAATGCAGTGGGTCCTATTTTTAAATTTTTCTGTTTTAATTTCTAATTGTGGGTAAGTACCACCCTATATGACTCACAAAGTTAAGAACTATTTTGTGCCTTCATTGGTCTGCAAAAATATGAAAGTTTTATTAGGCAGAGGTGTTCTAGAAATGTTGAACTAAGAAGTGGCTCGGCTTGTGATGTGTTACAGAGGTGGAGCTGGTGAAAGCATGTCATTGCCCTGCTTGTTCGGTCTTCACATATGTCTCCCAAGGAGCTATGATTGAAATGAAAAACAAACAAACAAACAAACAAATAAGTCAACTTGAGAGAAGCAGGCTTGGGTGGAAGGAGTGGAAAAAAGAATTATTTGTAGACCATGTTGTACTTGAGATGCGAGATGAGTATAGCAGTTCATAAGCTAAGTAGGAACTTGCATTTTGAAGTTTCTACTTTAATTCCTAATGTCGCTAAGTTGTCAGTAGATAGACCTCATAAAACTAAGAACTGTTTGGGATAAGCGGAAGAGCTCTGATGAGACCTAGTAAACATGGCAGTCCTTAGCATCCAGGTGACAAAAGCCAGGAGCCTGCCTTGAGTATGGCTGAAGATGAAGGACTAAGACACAAAGATGAGCAGAGGAGAACCAGCAAGCCACAGAGCATGGGAAGGGGTTCAGGTGTGGCACGTGGCACGTGGCACGCAGCACCACTGACAGGAGTGGGAAGCTCAGCCAAGGATGAGAAGCTACATCCGAAGAGAAGACTTGAGCATGGACTTGGCAAGGCGGAGCCCTTGGGAGACCCCGACACAAAGCAGATTTTCTGATGACAAAAATCCTGCCTAAGCAGGTCAGGCAGGAAAGAAGGAAACAAGCATACCCATGGTCTTTTGAGGATTTTCCTTCAGAGCAAGAACAAGGGAGCACTTGAGCATCTGGGCGAAACTGGGAGGGAGGGAGGGGCAGAGACTGAAGGTATATTTAGGAAGAAATTGCCTTACTGATGGAGCAAGGGTAGGATATAGAGCTCTGTGCTCAGTGGTTAATTCTAGAGAGACCCAGGAGGGGGAGCATCGGAGAGGCCTAGGAATGGACGGGTCGTTTCCACACCCCCAGTGAAAGAGCCAACTACAGCTGACAGAGTGCAGAAGGCTCTTAACCCGTTGCCTGTTGTCAGCAACGCAGTTTGCAGACCAAAGGAGAAAGGTTTGGTTTAGCTCATAGTTCGGATTCAAGGTCTCAGGGCAATATCTTCATGATAGTATGTGAAGTCACTCCTCAGCAGGGGTGATGTCACTCAGCAGGGGCGAATGTGAAGAATCCAGCCAATTGGCTCTGCCAAGACAACAATAAATCCATCCAGCTCACAACCCATCTCATCCATTCATGAGGGTGGGGTTTGATTACCAGGGAGCCTACCCGATCTCACCCCTCCCCTTTCAATGTCGCACATAAGGGTTATTCCAATCCGAGCTTCAGTTCAATCAGGAGAACAGCCAGAGTTAAATTCTAGGCTTGTTTGCTGCTCAGTTTTTACTTGCTTGGGCCTGGTGAGGTGACAGACGACGTCCCTTCCTCTTAGCGGTGCAGGAGAGCCCGCTGATAGCCAGTTTGTGCCTTGGCCTCCTCTCTCTGATCCTGTCAGGCTGCTTCCCAAATGCCTGAAGGGAACGGAGGTTAGACACAAAGGGCCTTGGGATATTTTTTTTTTTTTTTTGGTTGTTCCCTTTTAGCAATAAGTCTCTGATCAATACTTCCCACCTTCCCTTATATGTCTCTCAAGAGAAGAGATCACTCTGGAGTTTGAGTGTCTAAATTTTCCACAGATGACCCTAGGGATTAGAGGTTGTATGTGCTATGTTTCATTCTTAGAAAATAATGTTCATCTGAAATATTATCATCAATGATAACAAGTATCAACCATGCCCTTCCATGCTGGCTAGTTTTATGTCAGCTTGACACAAGCTAGAGTCATCAAAGAAGAGGGAACCGCAGTTGAGAAAATGCCTGTGTAAGATCAGGCTATAAGAAGACAAGTTTGTAGGACATTTTCTTAATTACTGATTCACGGGGGAGGACCCAGCCCATTGTAAGTGCTGCTATCCCTGAACTGATGGTCCCAGGTTGTGTAAGAAAGCAGGCTGAGCCAGTCATGAGGAGCAAGCCATTAAGCAGCACCCCTCCATGGCCTCTGCATCACTTCCTGCCTCCAGGTTCCTGTCCTGCTGAGTTCCTGTCCTAGCTTCCTTCAGTGATGAACAGTGATGTGGAAGTTGCTTTTGGTCCTGGTGTTTCATCACAGCAGTAGTAGCCCTGACTAAGACACCTTCTGTAGCTCAGGTTAATGATACATGACTACCTCTGCGTCATCTCAAGACATGTCCCAGGTGAGGGGGTGGTTTAAGAAAAAAAGGAAGTGAACTGTGTCTGGTTTCATTATGAGCAGGACTTGTGCACATCCTTGGGTCCCATGGACAGGACATTGCGTAGGACCGAGATTCTGAAGTCAGCTCCCTCATTAAACACCATTCAGGTTTAGAGACCTCTCTCAGTAGGAGAGAGAAGTAAAAAAACAATAAATATTTATCCGGTGTTTTCCTCTCAGAACGTGCTGAGCGGATTCCCATAGTGTACACACGGAGCTAGCTCCTAACGGGTATTGTTTCCTGAGTTCATTTTCACCCTGACTGCCCACTGCTTTGTAAGCCTAGTGTGGCTTCCTCAGAGAAAGAAAGGTCCTTTGAGTAAAATTTTCTTTCATGTGCTCCTTTCCCAGTGAGTGGTAAACAGAGAAAGAAAGAGAAACAAAAAAACAAGGGCTTAGACCTAAGCAAGTTGACATTTGGTGATAGAAATGTGTCAAGACATTCTGTTTATCATGCAGCTCTTCCAGAAAGAAAAGCACAAATAGCATGTGGGAAATGGAGTGAAATAGCTGTGAGTGGAAGGGCTTTGGAGGGTCTCACATCCTCAAGGGCAATCCACACCAGTGTTGTGATGGAGCCACCCAATACACTGAGATTGTGGTCAATGTTTAAAGATGAAGTCTCTGATGGACCATCCTGTCTGCTCCTCAGTGTTAAGGTTACTCTGTGTTTAAGATCACATTTTGATGTATACATTGCTTATAATGTGATACTAAATTGTAACTATTTGTTTTATTTTAAAGCTTAAACTTTTCCAAAGACAATAGCCTGATATAATAGTAGTGAAATGACTCAATGTGTCTTGACTGACATTTGAAGGAACTCACACACAGGAGAGATGGGTAGAAAGAAAACCTGTTGCCATGCTCTGTCCTTTCTGCGTATGGAATACTGTAGGTGTCACTCTTTTTGTCTCTTCCCTGGAGGAAAAAACCAGTGTTTTTAGGCTAGCACAAGGCAGATTTGCCTCTGAGAAAACTCTATAATGATGTATGCAAGACATTGTGCGTAAAGGCTTCCAAGATGAACTTGGCTGTCTGGGAGGTAGTATCATTCTACACATTGGGAATGCTCAGTCAGAGCCAACCATTTGCTGTTCAGTCCTTAATAGAGTATACCAGACAGCTCCCGGATGCTCTGGTTTTGGGTAGGATTTATTCTTGGAAGTACAGACTTCCGTTTCATTAACTGGGACATCCATGCCTTGCTGCTTGTGACTCTTAAGGATAATTTTGTAGGATAAATATCATTCAGCCACTTTAGCCATTTGATGAAACTTCAGCTTCAAACCAGAGCTCTTCTCAAGTGCTGTCTTTGTCTCAGGAAGGAAGAGGAAAATGCGTTGAGCATTGGCGGAGGCCACAAGCCCCTGACTGTTTACTTTTCCTTTCTGAAAAGGAGTGAGGAGGAGAGGCTATGACAGACTACAGACACTGACCCTCTCAAAGCAGTAAGATGCTTAGCCAGCAGAGCCTCCTTCACGGTGAACGCTATGCTGAACGGGGCTGATCCAGACCTCTGCCTGTTTGGTTGTGCTGGTAGCCAAATGTATCAATGTCTTGCTATGGGCCACACAAGCAAAGTTCAACTTAAAACCGCTGCTGCCTTCATGCCTGGGTTTCTTCCTTCCATACGCACTAACACGTTCAGCGGCAGCTGAGAGGACAGTGAGAGGAACAGAAAGCATAAAGGTTGTTGCAAAGGCTGTTAACACTGGGAGAAACTGTCACTGTGATCCAGGGTTCAACCTGAGGTAGGCTAGAGCTAATTACTTCAAAGCTTTGAGTCCCAGATTTAGGATGTAAAGTCTAAATGTAGGGCTTCCAAAGCATGTTTTGTTGACTAACGTTAGGAAAATTGCCCTTTCCGTGTCTTCTGTCCTTAGTCAATGGTATAACTGTAGAACTGCCACCCCCTATAAATAGATAAAAGAATTGCAAAGCAGGAAGCAACAAATGTTTGAAATCACTTTGGGAAATTCCACAAAGTGGGTATGTCACGTGGGTTTTAAGATGGATCCCTTACACCCTCATGCACAGCTACTTAATTACTGCTTGTGGGTCAGCCTTAGCATTGGTGTTCTGTTTTCATGCCTGCTTTGCCCTTTGCTCACCATGCATAGCCGCTCTTGGTTCGGTCCCCGCTGGTCCCGTCAAGTTGTTAGAGGAGCTGCTGCTGAACGTGTTAGTGTGTATGGAAGGAAAAAACCCAGGCATGAAGGCAGCAGCGGTTTTAAGTTGAACTTTGCTTGTGTGGCCCATAGCAAGACACTGATACATTTGGCTACCAGCACAACCAAACAGGCAGAGGTCTGGATCAGCCCCGTTCAGCATAGCGTTCACCGTGAAGGAGGCTCTGCTGGCTAAGCATCTTACTGCTTTGAGAGGGTCAGTGTCTGTAGCCTGTCATAGCCTGTCCACTGGTGTCCACCTGTGTCCGCCCCTGCCCCAGCCCTGTGTACATGGCCTTGTACATGTCTGCTTCTAACGTTTGTAGGCCTTGGGCACAAACCCAGTTGATTGGCCCCTGTGTCACATGATTAAATATTAAAATGTTACAAATAATTCTCGCCAACCGATTATCTGAGCTATGTCTATTTATACTACTCAGGCATTTAGAGTTCTAACTGGAGACGTGGTGGCGTGGGAACCAATAGACAACAGCTCCTTCTCTCCTGCTTTCCTTCCCGTTCGCACAGCCAGCTGTCCTGCGTGCTGGAGGACTCCCAGGCTGCTCAGCCATCGCATCCCTGGTGGCAGATGCTTCTTGCCCTAGAGGAAAGACTTTGCAGGAAGGTGTCTACAGACCTTTGAGTCTTTCTTAAGACCCCTGGGAGAAAATTCTGGGTGGAGAGGAATCAAGATTCAAGGAGGACGAGGGACAAGGAACCGTCTGGTCTCGCTAAAGTAAAACGAGGCCCTTCTTGCCTGGCCATAAGGGCCTTGCTACCTGTGGCCATTTCTCTGAGTCTCCTTTTCCGCCAGGGCAGCACTTACACAGCTTTTTGCCTTCACTTGAAAGACCAGAGTGAGTTGGCCCATCTTGCAAGAAGGCAACCGGGCCCTAAGATAGGTGTCAGTGCTGTGGGGGGCTGCAGAAACAGGTGGGGCTGGTGTGTTTGTAAGTTTTCTTGCCCAGAGACCTCCTGTGGCTATCCTTCAGGCTTTGCCACGTTCTCTGCTGCCCGGGCCACCTGTCCCACATCTCTGACACAAGGCCTGGATGAGGAACCTGACAGTTCGATGACTGCCACCCAGCTTCTCCTTTGTCTCCTCCAGACCAAGCAATCTCACAAAAGCGTGAGGAAATAATATCAGCGGACCTTTGAGAGCCCAGAGTTTTTGTAGGTGCTGAGGAAGGGTCAGAATGCATTCCCCTCCTCTCTACCATCCCATTGACACGGCACGGCACTCAGCCCATTTACCTACTCCCGTCTGGAAGAGTGGAAACTAATTCATGCCTACTTCGGTTAATAGTTACTGGAGCCAAATGTTTTCGGAACAGGGTTTTAGATACCTACATAGAAAGCAATCACACTTCGCCATCAAGCGCCCTGCCAATAGAAGAAGTTCACTTAACTCTCCAAGAACTCTGAAAGGGATATTACCAAGAAATGCGATTCAGATTTCCCAAGTTGACGGAGAAGCATGAAATCTGTTTCTGACAGATGTTCCCTCTGATCCCCAAGTGTAAGCATATTTGCACGAAGGTGGTGAGGCAGCCTGTTTACACAATGAAGTACTGAAAAAAGCAGACAAGAAAAGCATCACCCAGAGTAGTCATTGTGATCAAAGAGCCGACGATTATTAGGGTGTAAGGGGAACTGATGACTCAACCTAGCACCACCGCGGTCTCCAGATTTCAGTTTCGTAACAGACTTTCTTTTCAGGAATATTCTTCATTTACACACAAATCCGATTTTCTTTCTAAAATGTTTTTTTCGATTTTCGTCACACCGAAATTCTAGGATCCCTTCAAAAGATGACTCTGATACCCAGATTACACTCAAACGAGCATCCTGTGGATGCATCTTGGCAGGGATTGTGTGCAGGGGTTTACTCCTGGGATGCTGTGCCTGAGGGAAGAGATGGTCTCCCAAGTGCAGCCTGTGGCTTGATCGGCTCCTACCCAGCCCCAATTAGTCAGAGACAGCGCAGAAACTCTCAGGCTGAGTGTGGTAGAAAATAACTCTCTGAATCAATCAAAGTGTGATATTTTGATCCTTTCATATGCCTGGGCAGCTGCTTTCTCAAGTCAGTGACTCACAGATCAAAGATGCAAAGCAGCTCTCAATGGTGGCTGGCTGGAGCAGAGTGTGTCTGCTATGAAGTAATTACCATTTGTATCAGGCTTAGTCGGTGTCTGTGAAAATAACCACCGTTGCCCTTCAAAATAAGGTGCTTTGGGGCAGAGCCCCAGGTTTCTGGGAAGAGGAAGTAGCTCAGCGGAAGCCCGCACGGAGTCTCTGGGACAATTCTGGATGGCTTTACTGTCCAGAGTACAGTTTCTCAAGGAAGAAAACTGAAATTTTTTCACCTGAGAATGATAAGGCCAGACCTATGGTTCCCTCACCTGTGGGTGCCCATATAAACAGACAAGGGAACTGTGACCTCAGCTCTCCCTATAACAGCATTCTTTGGGAAAGAGGTTCCTGTCTCCCTGTGGATTCACCCCTCTAGTCACCATGGGAGCTGTCAGCAGAGAGGAATGCTTCCTGCCCTGTGTCTAGAGGAGGGGCACCACCTGCTGAGGGGAGGGACCAGCGGTATGAGCCCTTTGTATTTATTTACAGTGCAGCTTAAAGCTCTGGGTTATTGGACTAGAGTTGTCCTGTGCTTCCGAATACTAAAAATTACTTAAGACTCTAACCCACCCCCCGAAATTGTGCATGTGACAAACTGTTTAAACAGCCAAGATCAGCAAATGTATAGGGTCAAACAACACCTTGTGTGCGCCAAAGGAGTGCTCAGACGGTGAATGTGTTTGCTGCCCAAGCCTAAAGATCTCAGCCCCATCCCTGGAGCCCATGGAAGGAGAGAACCGACTCCAAGAGGTTGTCCTTCGGTCTCCATGCACATGCCCCTACACTTACATACAGACACATGCCCTCCCACAAGCATGCACTAGGTGAAAAGTTAGCATCCAACCATTAATTTTATTTCTATATATTAACAATGAAATACTGAAAGTGAAATTTTCATTTATAATAGCATCAAAAGTAGTAAGATACTTAGGAACGAATTTAAGAAAAAAAAAAAAAAAGCCAGGCATAATGGGGACGCTTACTCTCAGGGATCGGAAGGCAGAGGCAGGTAGACCTCAAGTTTGAATGCACATTAGAGAGATTCAGACCAGATTGAGGAATATAGTGAGGCCCCCATGCCCAAGAATAAATAAACATATAAGGGAAAGAACACAACATATTAACACCAAAATCTATAGCAACACCATGGAAATTATGAAAACTTAAATAAATGGAAAGGCATCCACTATTCATACATCAGAAGACACACCAAGATAACAGTGCTACCCAAACTGTACATATTCAAAGCAGTCGCCATCAAAATTTCAGTTGGCTTTTTTGCAGCAATTGACAGGCTGGTTTTAGAATCCATATGGAAATGCAAGGGGCCCAGAATAGCTCGATCTTAAAGAACAAAGTTGGAGGACTTGTTCTTCCTTATTTTAGTACACACTATAGAGCCACTTCAACAGACAGCATAGTACTCCGCCTTAAACCACACACAGTCGCTAACCCAGTACAGCCAAGTGCAGAAACTCCAGCACTCCAAGAAGAAAACAGACTATCTGGGCAGGGTGTATACATAGAGAAAGGATGATCTCAAGCTACAGGCCAGCTACATAGCAAGCAAGTTCTGGGTCAGTCTGGGCATGAAACACCGTCTTCAAAACCAACAGGAGAAAAGAAAAAAAAAATAAGTAAGGGGTACTATATAAAAATTTAAAACTTCTGTGCTTTTAAAGAAAACCATTAAGAAAGCAAAAAAAGACATAGCCAATGAATGAGGTAACAAAGGCTTAGTATCTAGAGTGCATGAATAATTTTTATAATTCAACACAGATAATTCAGTTAAATAACAAAGAATTAAAATGGTTCTCAAAAATACATGCAGATACCAATACATGCATGAAAAGACACTCAACATTGTTAATAATTAGGAAAATATAAATCAAAAACACAATGAGATATCACATTACCCCCCAGTGAGATAGGTAGTCCAGAAAATACCACAGTGCTCGTGGGGGTGTGGAGACCCTACCGATGGGGCTCTAAGAGAGTGCAGCCCTATGGAAAACAGTTTGAAAGTTGCTCACAATGATACAGAAACAGTGTATGTCCCAGTAAATTAGTCAAGGGAAATAGAAGGGTAAATTAGTCAAGATTTTCCAGGGAAATAGAAGGGGCATGCATGCATACATGGGTAAGGGAAAATAAAGAATGCATGTGTTTTTGAAGAGCTGGCTTGCATGGTTAATGTGGAGGGTAATGTTATCAACTTGTCAGGGTCTAGGATCACTTAGGAGACAAGCCTGTGGGTGTGCCTGTGGGGGCTTTGCTACATTAGGTTAGCCCGGGTAGGCATCTGAAGAATTAGCCTAATAGGTTAATTGAGGTAGGAAGACACCCACCTCCCCAGGTAGGAGCTGCACATTCGCTGGGCTTGGTATCCCAGACTGCATAAAAGGGAAAAGCTATCTGAACACCAACAGTCATCACCTGTTTCCTGACTGCAAACTCAGTGCGACCAGCTGCCTCAAACTTCCGTCCCTAGGCTGTGCCTATCATGATAGGCTGTAGCCTTGACCTATGAGCCAAAGGAAACCCTTTGAGCCTTATGTTGCTTTTATAGGAAAATTTTTTTTATCACAGCAACAGGAAAAGTAGCTAGGAAATTAAGACAATTATGGAAGCTAGCAAGTCTAAACTGTGGGGTTGGACCAGGGAAAGTTGCTGTAGCACTTCAAGTGTAAAGACAGTCTGCTGTCCCTCTTCCTCAGAAAGATCAGCTTTTGTTTTCCTTTAAGGCTTTCCGCTGATTGAATGAGTCCAATTCTAGACGGCAATATGCTTTACCTAAAGACTGCATTAGTAAATGTCCAGATCATTTGAAGAATGTGTTCTCACCGCTCTCAGAATATGTTCACCCTCTACGTTGTGGCTTGGCAAGCTAACACAACAAAGTAGCCACTGACCTCAACAACCCTACTCTCGAACACACAGGAGAGAACCTGAAACACATGTCCAGTCTGTGACTATGTATAAATGTTCACAGCAACGCTATTCACCTAGGCAAAGAGCAGAAACAACACAAGTGTTCATTGATTGATAGTATTCACATAGGCAAACCATGGAAACCATACCAATATCCATTCTGTTAGCTTTTAGTTACTCTGCCAAAAACTTAGAAAAACAACTTAAAAGGACAGAGATTTATTTTTGCCACTTGTTGCTTCTGGGCCTGTGGTTAGGCAGAACATCATGGTGAAAAGACACTATGGGAGAAAGAGAGGAAGAGGCCATGCATGGTTCTGGCAATCTGTTCCCTCTGTGGCCCTGCTCCTACAGTTTCTACTAAGCCCTAGTGATCCATCCCTTCAGCTGTAAACCCATCAATGAGTCAATCCACTGATGAGGTTACAACCCTCATGATCCAATCGCCTCTGAACAGTGCTACCCTGGAGACATCCCTTCAACACATGAACCTTGAGGGGGGGCGGCAATCCAGACCTAGACTATAATACACTCTATTAGGTACTTTTCTATTTCTGTGATAATACACTATGACCAAGGCAACTTATAAAAGGAGTTTATTTGGACTTACGGTTCCAGAGGGTTAAGAGTCCATCATGGCAAAGAAGCGGGGAAGCAAGCAGTACACATAGCAGCTGGAGCAGGAAGCTGAGTGCTCACACCTTGACCAGCAAGCACAAAGCAGAGAGAGCAAACTAGAAATAGCTCACCCCAGTGACATACTCCTCCAATGCTTTCTAAGCCTCCATAAGTAGCGCGGATCAAGCATTCAAATGCTTAAGGGTATAGGGTTGTTTCTAATTTAAACGAAAATGATATGCCATCACACCTGCATTCAGCAGATCATCATTTGTCTATCAAAGGTGAAGAAGGATTGCCACACGCTACATCCTAAGTGAACTTTGAAAGCACCATGATAAGTAAAAGTAAGCCAAGCACAAAAGGCCACGTAGCATATGGCCCCATTTATGTGAAAGGTGCAGGATAAGCAAGCATGTAGGGACAGAAACTAGCTTACTGTTTGCCAAAGGCTGGGCAAGGGGTAAGAAAAGATAACTTGTGGCTATAGAGTTCAATTTAGATGTTACAGATATTAGATATTTGCTATTAAATAATAGTAAGGATTTCACACTCTGGGTATGCTTTAAAAAACCACTAGATCATATATGTCACCATTGTGAATTTTACAGCACACAAGTTGTATCTCAATAAACCTATTGAAAAACACTGAAAACTGGACATAAATAGGCTTGGCTTTCTGGAGTAGTAGGGCTTTTCTTCTAAAAGGTATGAGATTCATCTGTGGAGAATTGAAAAGGAAAGAAGTGGGCACCACCATTGACTGGCTGCCCTCCGATCTTAGAAGCGTAGGTGTATGTCCTGCAAGTTGACATTGGCTCCCTTGGTTCTTTTTATCTCCAGAAATTGAGCCTTCATTGCATTGCCTGGCTAGCTGGGTCACTGGTCTCCCAGTTGGCTGGTCCTCTGTCTGCTTCACCGCCTTGCTTCTAGAAAAGAAATTCTAGCCTCGACTGGACAGAGACAGCCATACTTGGTGGTCACAGGGAGCAGGTGGCCTACTCTCAAGGAGCAACCTGCGAAAGGCTAAATGATATTTTAGAGCAGAGAACACAAGAATTGAACTCAAAGAGGGAGGTTGTTAACTTTTTTTTTTTTCTCAATTCGGTTTAGGTTTTTTTTTTTTAAACGGTAAAAAGATCAACAGGGAAAATGACAGGAGGTTGGGTAGGATCTAAGATAGTGCCGGAGAGGCGGACCCTAAGACCTTCAGGCAGACCAGCACACCACAGACTGTCCAGAGGAGCGGGTGTTGCCAAAGCTGTCACCTTGGTGCAGCTGTGTTAACAATATGCTTGATCAGAAGCCAGATGATGCTCCTTAGGCCAAATCAGTGCTGAGGAAACAGGTACTACAAGAAATCGCCACGGGCTACCCGGGGACATAGGTCCAGCGCCGGGCCCTGGAACAATGTGCACTCTTGTTCTTTTACAGGAGATTTTAATCTGGAGTTCACAGCTGCATAGAGGATCCCTAATAGACCTGAAAAGGTCCTTGAACCTTTGATTACCACATGGAGAGGTTTTGTGTGTGTTAATTTTTTTTTTCCCAGAGGAAGGAGTCATCAGGTTGTAAAAGGACCTTTGATAGGAGAAATGTTAAACATTATTTAGAGTGCCAGGCTAATTTTCTGGCTGTGTGATACATTACACTGAATGGTCTGGCACTCCCAATTTTTGGAATAAAAATGAATTCTTAGTGCATGATCTCACTGCCTGCGGGCAGCTTGATTCTGCCCTGGCATTTGATAGGACTTGTTAGGGGATTAGGTAAGGCAGGATGTTGGTACATTGAAGTCATTAAACCAAGAAAGGAAGAAAAATAGTCTACTTGCTAAGTACATTGTGGAGTTGAACTAAACATTGAGTGGCTGAGAGATGCTTTTTATGTTCTTTGTCAACACTTTGAAACCCTGCTCAGAAACAAATGAGTGACAAAAACAGCCCCGTCTAGATGCAGCATGTTGGGGAAACAAGTTGTCTTTCCAAAAAAAAAAAAAAAAAAAAAAAAAATGCCCTTTCAGTCATCCTTTGCTAGCGGAAACCTGGAAAGCTGGGATGCCCTGGGCTCCTTGTTGCTTGTGTATGTGGCCATAACCAGTATATGACCTAGGGAAATAGCCAAAGCTCCTCTTCCTCATGGAGACCAGCATTCCCACAGCCCTGGTGTCAAACATGGATAAAACAGCAAAGAATGTGGCACTGAGAACCTGATCTCTAGGGAAGATTGTGTATAAAAGGAAGCACAACCATCGAAGTGCCTTTTCCTTCACGGTCTCGCCCTAAGGCTTTGGTCTTATTTTTGGTTTTAATCGCTATAAAATATTCATTCCCTTGCATTATATCAGATAGACAGTGGTGATGGTTACACAACCCAAAAACATGTTCCTATTAGCGCCAAAGCATTTATCTAAAGTGTTTAAAGTGGTAAATTTTAAGCTATAGACACCTTATTATAACAAAACATAGATAGGATAGTGCAAAGGGAAGATCTATTTACCTTATGTGAAAAAGAAGTCTATGCATGAGAATTACACATTCAGAATCCCTCTAACCCAGAGAGATCCCGAGGGCCCTACAAGCCAGAGGAGAAGCAGAAAAGGACAGGCCAGTTTCAGTGGCAATGGTAGGGAGCCGGGTGAGAAATCACAGGGGATAAAATAGAGGCAAGGCAGAGTAGGTGGATGTGAGATGTAATTGGAAGGTAGAATGGACAGCCTCCATTGAGGGCCTCAATGTTAGTAAGGAGCAAAGGTAATTCATGGGTTTTCTGCGGGAGCTCTTGGGTCCAACTAATGTCTTCTGTTGCAATGGTGCATCACATGCCCCTGAGATGCCATGTGCCTCACTTGCCTTTAAGACTCTTTGCAAGACTTCTTACAGCCTTTCTTGCTTCAGCTGTCATACTTGTGTGCACCCAGCAGCTTCTCACAGGGTCAGCCCGGGAGCACACTGACTTGTGAGTGTGGGAGCAGCACCAGTACCAGAGTAGCCTGGGCGGCCCAAAGGCGGCTCAAACGCTGCAGGTGAAGCTGAGAGACATGTGCAGCTCTGTAGAAAGGGGCGGGACTTTGCAGGATTTGGATGGCTTCTAGAAGAAAGATGGCAGAGACCCTAGAAGACTGCAGGTCTTAAAAAGAGGCGGAAAGGTCTCCACAAGTACTGGTCAGGAGGAAGTTAAGGCATCATTGCTGTCCACCCAAGATCCAAGAAAGCTTTCTCCACTAAGTTAACAGAAGCCCCCAAGAGGCATGCCCACTTGCAGCGCACAGTGCCCTTGGCCTCTGGCTATGTGACATATTACCTTTGAAGTCACTTGAGCACTAATACCCCCCAATGCCTTTTGAGAACAGACTGCAGACATTTTCTGCATGGGCATTGTTGGGGCTGCCTTTCAGACAGTAGGTCTCAGGATGAGATGGCTCCTATGGATTTTTCACTGTGATATCCAGCAACCATGGGCCAACACCATATGCTTACAGTCACTCCTAGAGAGAACACTGATAAGATGATGAGATTGCTTCTTTAAAAGAAGCTCCAGTGGCGTAGGGTGGTATCTATACGTTGTCATGCTTGGCAGTGCATGAGCCTGACAAACTAAGCAATCGGTTTTGTACAGACTCCCACACACCTGCCGCTTCGCCACCTTGCTTTGCTGTTTTACTGCTAATGCACAGGGGAAGTAAACATCCTTCCTTTGAGGAGAAGAATGTACTCTCCCCAAGTGGTAATGGAGATCAGTGTTGTATAGGAAAGGGGTGGCTGCTTCCTTGGGCGAGCCTGGATAGGCCCTTTGTCCAGCCATGGGAACCTTAGGTAAGGGACGTTGGCTATCTGAGCCAGGCTTCTTTCGTCCTCCAAATGTGCTAATAACAGCTCTAAAATTCCCAGCTTGGTCTCCAATAGAAGTTTTCAGTAAAGGGAAATCACAGTGGTAATGCTGATGCCGTGCCCTCAAGCTGGGGTCTGTTAGTTACAGAGCCCTTGGAAGGCTAGAATTTAGTTCAAGTTAGGTACTTTTGATACATTACTTCTTAGTTATTTCTCTTTTCTAATAATTCTCTATTCCAAATTGCTAGTGACAGGTAATTCAGGTTGCAGCTTCTTTTATGATAGGATGAATAAGATCTGAATTTTTCTGTATCTGGTAACATAAACCCAATCCCTGGTTGTTAGCCGGTATAATTTCGGGCTCGGCAATAGGTAGACTGGTGTTCCAAATACTGTGTCCCAGCACCTGATGCAGAATAACTAGGTGACAGCACCTGACATGTGTAAGTGGCAGCCCCTAGGGATATGTGCCTGTGTGTGAGTCTGTGTGTGTGTGTGTGTGTGTGTGTGTGTGTGTGTGTGTGTGCACGCGTGTGCCTGTGGTTGTCCGTGTTGTACATGTGTCTGTCTATATGACTCTATCTCCTCTGTGTGTGTGTGTAATCTTACTTCATTTTTTTCCATCCTACTGAAATAGCTTTATTTCCTCCCCCCTTTTTTTCTGAGTGGCAGCACAGAGCACACTTCCTTGTGTTGCTTTCCCAGGCTAGTAGAAGAAGACACAAAAGCCACAAGATCTGTAATCCAGCCATCTTCTCCCAAGCAGATGTTTAAATTCTGTTTGAAAATTAACTTCTAAATTCACATCTCTAGTTTCCAAAATTTAACACCAAGTTGACACATAACTTTTTAAAGCTTTTCTGGCCTCAAAATGGTGGCCTCATTCAGTCTTTCTTGATCTAAGGACGAGTGGGCTCTGGAAACACTCTAAGCATGTTTGCCAATGAACCTGTAGCTAACATGTAGCTAAGCACGTTTGCCAATGAAGGACGGGTGGGCTCTGGAAATACTCTAAGCATGTTTGCCAGTGAACCTGTAGCTAACATGTTAGCAGAAACGTTTGTGATATAGGACCTGCAGGTCATCTGAGAGGTGACCTTGCATAGTAGAAAGGAGTCTTTACATGTAACCTTTCTCTCTGGAATTAATCTTTGAACTTTGGTTTTCTGACCACTATCCATTCCCTTG
Source organism: Acomys percivali (assembly GCA_907169655.1). Classification (NCBI taxonomy): domain Eukaryota; kingdom Metazoa; phylum Chordata; class Mammalia; order Rodentia; family Muridae; genus Acomys; species Acomys percivali. The sequence goes on from OU015743.1 coordinate 109,573,864, forward strand.
GCACTCGATCCAGAAGCAGGAAATACGTCGGCCTGTCTGTGTAGAAATGGGGGTGAGTCTTGGTATTAGCCCTAAAAAAAAAAAAATCAGTAAACTGACTTTGGACACAAAGTGGTATCCTGAAACCAGAAAACTCACTTTGGCCTACTCGAACCTTCCATGTAGTATCTCTGATGAGGAAGCTCCTGCTGTCTAACGTAGTGAGTCCTTCCCTTCATAAGATAACTTTGGTAGGGCTGGAGAGATGGCTCAGTAGTTAAGATCACCGCCTGCTCTTCCAGAGGTCCTGAGTTCCATTCCCAGCAACTGCATGGTGGCTCACAACCGTCTATAATGTGATCTGATGCCCTCTTCTGCCCTGCAGGTGTGCGTGCAGGCAGAACACTGTATACATAATAATAAATAAATCTTTTTTTATAAAAGATAACTTTGGTAAAGGGGAGAGAATGGACTTGAAAACAATTATTCCCAAAGCATGGTGCTGCCATCCTTGGTTGTTAGCCACTGTGCATTCCGGCTCAGCGCGAGCAGGAACTGATGCTCTGAGCACTCCATTTTCTGCTCTTTGTGTGACCCTGCATCCTAGGAAGGTGGGAAAAAGCCATTAGGGGAGGAGATTAACAGCAGGAGGACACTAGAGGAGCAGGGCTGTAAGTGAGCACAGAGCTACCTTTCTGTTTGGAAGAAATGGTTCTGCTAGTATGCGATCTATGGTGTGGGTGAGAGTGCCCCCACCTGTAGCCTCCTGGGGAAAGTAACTCATCACATCCTATTAAAGCCACTAAGATGCCCTTAGCTAAGAGTTGAGCTGTCCTGGATAAGGAATGCAGTCAGCCTCACCCATATTACTTTCCAGAAAAACCAAATTGTTTCACAGCTAATTGGTACAAATGTTCCCTTGCCCACTGTTTAGAGCTGGAGGCCCACTTGAACATTTTCATGACTGTTTATGTAATTAAATGTCATTTGCTTTTCCCACCTTAAGAAGGCAGGTCCTGCAGAGCCTTTCTTTTAAGTAAATTTAAGATTGTGCAAGAGGGAATTATGTACAGATAATTTCCCACACTTGTAGTATGCCACTTTATTTGGAAATGAATGACTAGAAACCGTTCACATATCTACTTCTGAACTTCCCCCCAGCTTCCCTTAACAGTAAGTATGAAGAAATGAAAAAGGACGGCTGTCATGCTTGGCGTAGCCGTACCATTGCACATCACCCACCTTTTCCTAAGAACTGTCCAGCGAGCCACGCCATGTGTGAGGTCCTCAGAAATCAGTCTAGCTAGAAAATGCCATCAAGGCAGGAAGCCCTCATGGTTCTCTGATCCACCACAGAAGAGTTCACTGAGTTTACTGGCTGCATAGAGGTTGTTACGTGTTATTGGGTTGGTCCCTGGGCCTGAAAGACTTCCAAAAAATTGCAGTGTCCTATAGCTGCATTGTCCACTATCCACATTCAGCTATTTAACTAAATTTAAAATCAGTTTCTTACCGTTACCAGCTAGACTCCAGCTACCTGGTAGCCACACTGAGGCTGCTGTGCTGTGCTGTGCTGTGCTGTGCTGTGCTGTGCTGTGCAAATGCTGAGGTTTCTGTCTTCATAGAGAACTAAAGAAGTGGTCCCAGGACTTTTAAGACGATCCTTTGTGACCATAGCATATACTTAACACAAAAGCCCCTTTACGTATCTGCTTGAGACTGGTACTCAAATAGCAGTCAGACTGTTAGCAAAATACCACTCAGCCATATACACATGTTTGGTTATACCAGTTGTTAAAGTAGTAAAGTGTCTAAGTTACCAAAAACTCTGGCTCTCCACTGTTCTGACTGAGGCTTTAGAGGCACTGGTCATTTCCCTAAGGTTCCTAGCCCCTTCTTCAGCCCAAGCAAATGAGTAAGCTAATGTCTGTCCCATCCTGGAGGGTGACAGGGCCCTCAGGGTGTTGCCCCAGCACTGTGGGCACCAGATTGGTGGCTGGTGCTTTTGGTTTCTTGGTGCCTTGGATTTGAGGAGGGGCCACTTCCTACGAATCATTCTAAAGGCTCGTGTGTCACTGTCATGGCTATGTACCAAGTGATAGAACCATCAGCCCCAAGAAGACCTTAAAAATCATTTCATGGGTCCAAGAAATCAGGACCCAAGGAGTCACTCAGTTAATTCGTGGCAAACTGAGAAATACAACTTAACCTGGTATGTATGTATGTATGTATGATGTTTGTATGTATGTATTATGTATGTGTGTATGATGTATGTATGTATGTATGCATGCATGCATTCACTCATTTATTATCTCCCTCTTTCTGTGTCTTTCCTTCACTGTAAAATGGGAATTAATAATCTAATACCTGTCAATATTGTTAATAAAAAGTAAGATGATCTTTAACATTAAATGTATATCTTATAATTTATAAAACTAAAAATCCAATCCACATATATGTATATATTCACATATATACAAATGTATTTTCCACCTCATTTAATCCTAAGTAGAACCCTTTGTAAAGAGTTAGGCTCAGAGGCTGAGCACCTGACCCATGTAGCAAAGCCACTGTGACACAGAGGGCTATGTCTCTCAGGACTTAGGAACTATGAACTCTTGTAAATGTATGGTAACAGAACCATGTGGCATTGCTAGTTTTTGGCCTGTGGCATTTTGCAGTTCAGAAGTTAGTGATACTGAAAGTTATTGCTTTACCCAAGTGATGCTTTTTTTTTTTTTTTTTTTACATTTTGATAATCTGCCAGTTGCACAGACTTTGGTTCAGCATGGGCGGCTTTGAAGTATATTTTTAAAATGAGAGAATCCAGATTTGTAATTAGCTTTGCAAATGCTAGTTGTACAGTTTCAGCGTCTGAAGAGCTTCTGCTAAGTGTTCCTGTTACAAGTGGCAATTTTGTTTCTTATTCCCTCCCTGTCCCCAAGCAATTAGGAGAAACAAAGTCTGCTCTTTGAGGATCATTTCCTCACCACTTTATTTTTTTTATACCCTATAAATTTGGTGAACTCACAAAATTAACTATATACCTGATCATGGCAAAAGAAATGTTTTATAAGCCATTCTACTCACTTAGACTCCTAAGTATCAGGAGAATGATTCCCAGATTAGAAAGGAGGTCACAAAGAACAAATAGTCCACTTCTTGATACATCTTTGCTCTTTTGGTCCTTTTTTGTTTTAATCGTTGTAATAGGACAACTAGGACTTTTATGGAAGATTACTGAAAGAGATGACTTTAGTTCA
>OU015743.1:109577115-109597068 GCA_907169655.1 Acomys percivali
AGTCTCAGGGGATCTGACACCATCTTTTGGCTTCCATAAGCAATTCACACAACTGTAATACATGCACATGATATATAGATATATATTCAAGAAAACACTTAAACACATAAAATAAAAATATATAAAACCTCAAAAAATTAAAGAAAAAACTTTTCAGGACACCTTTGAAATTCATATCACCAACCTGGTCATTGTTTTTCTAGGATCCCAAGGAACGGTCAGAAACTAGACAACCTGATGCTCCCGTGACCCTTCAGTGAGTGTCACCTCCAGGGAAAGTGGAGGGAAACACCAATAATTCCTCATTTAAAGTATTATAACATTACAGAGATATTTGAAAGTATGTTTTTAATAACTGTAGCAACTTGGGGAAATGCTCACTCTTGAGCAAATCACATTTTATTTCACAATTAAATAAAAAATTATGAAAAAATCTCCAAATATGTTTGTATATCTGATAATAATACTGGTCCATAATGCAGGTGTGTGTGTGTATGTGTATAAGCTTCTTTGATAGAAAATCCTGGCCTGAATTAATGTGAGGTATTATTTTGTCCCAATTAATGAGTGACCCTCTATTTTTGTATACAAACATAGCACTTCCTTAGCTGTGGGGGCACTTAACTTAGATAAGAAGAGTAGTTGTATGCCTATAAGGATAATATAGTGATAGTTACATCCTATACTCCCAAATCAAAAATAAATCTGAATGGCGTGTTGTATCTAACCCTAGGAATTACACTGAAGGGGCTAGGAGCCTAAACAACAGACCATCCCTAGTCATTTATTGGTCAAGATTATCATTGCTCATTGTTGGTTGTTATTTTTTTTCCTTTATGCTCTACCTATGTTCTGCAGCAAACATTAGCTTGTCATCAGAGAAGAGAAAACAAATAGTTCTGAAAGTCTGCTATGAGGATACGGGGTTGGGCTAGAGCCAACCAAATCAGACTGCTTTGAAAATGAACACATTTGAAGCCTCACTGTCACTCAGAATCCACAAGTTAGTCATTTTCTTCTAGAATCCCTGCTAGTTAGGACATCCCCTTACTGAGTTTGTTGAAGAAAGCCTTCTGAGATGGAGCAGGAGATAATGGAATGGTTGGATACTGGCCGCCTCCAAAATGTCTGCTCATGACGACACCTGATAAGGGGAGCTTGTCCGCCTGAGTAGAGCCCAGATACTGGCACCCAGCGGATTTGTCTTGCTCTGTCTATGTGGTTCGGTCGAGAGGAACACCAGAACCACAGTGTTCTGTACTGTATCATTCGTTCATGGGTTGGAGTAGAGGTTGTGAGGGACAGGCAGGAGAAACAGCACGTGCAGCACTTACTCCAGTAATGCGCTTTTCCTTTGGGTCTAGGTGGACACTCACTGATCTATCACAAGGCTGCCTCGCTGAGCTTTGGGGTCCATGTCTGAATGGATTGCTGTAGCCTCCTCATCTCTTCCTCTGCCCAGCTACCGGCATCCTAAGACTCGAAGCCAGGACAGGATCTGGGGAAATTATATGTAAGTTTTTACTAAGATTTCTTTGCTTTAACTGAACAAGGGTAAATGGGAAATGACAATACCAATAACCAAAACACACAGAAGCTACCTTTCTTTTAACGAAATATCACAAGAATTGTAACTGATACAAGAAACAAGGCCTGGGGCCCTCAAGCATTAGCTTGCATAGAATCACACTGGCTGTTCTGAGCCAGTAGATCTGGTGCCAAGCCAGCAATCTGCTTTACTAGCAGTTTCCAAGTGACAGTGATGTAGTTGCTCCAAGGCCCTCACTTTGAGAATCACTGCTTTAACTCAAGTATGTTGGCGGGGGGTGGGGGAGGGCTGAATGGTGAAGGAAGGACACTCTATGCTTTAATATAAAGTACATTGAGGTGTAGAACCTGTACTTACCATACTGACGTGTGTCTCAGAAGACAGCTTTGGGGTCTGCCCCGGCAGCTTCATCTCAAAAGTTCTGCTGTGATCACATGCTGGCTTTCCTCCTATAATGCTGCCCGTTCTTTGCCCTTGGTCTTTAGGTCAGAATAATGGTGCAGCTATTAGCCGGGAGCAGTGGTCACAGTCCCTTGGCAGGTGTGCATATCAGGATTGATATGTCAAAAGGGAAAGTCCTCCCCGACCCCCAACCCCTGGGTTGGAGAATCCGTTGCTCCTTTTCAAAGTGAATCTTCATAGTACCATTGCTCCCTGCTACACCAGATGCAACTGCGTTTACAAAAGACACAAGGTGGGAGGCACATCTCCAGTAAATAACCCGTCAGCAATGCTCAGGTTTTATGGGTTTCCAAGGACTGCCTTACTGTGAGGTCAGCTCATTACTGTGTTAGCTTCCAAAAGGCTAACTGCGTCAATGCCAAAAACAAAGACAGTTTACTCTATATTGATTAAAAATAAAAGCAAGAGTTTGGCTAAAGACAGTTGGGTATGAGTAAGTGGACATTCGGATCTGCACACATGCCTGTGAGCGTGTTGTGTGTTTCTGAGCTTTTGATGTAGACATGTTAAGTTTTTTTTCTTTTATTTCATTAAATAAATGTAAACATAAAATTGTAATGATGGTACTATCCTGTCGGGGAAACATCTGAGAAATTGCTGAGCCTTTTAAATTTGTGGTAAAGCACCATGATATATAACATTTTTCTTGGGTGCGGTACATGTCGCCACTCACTTGAGATTTGCAGTTATTTTATTCCAGCTCATCAGAATTGAGAATGGTTACCGTTAATAAGGTAATTGCCACCCGACTGTGTCATGCTAAATGAAATAGGTCGGTGTTGTTGCTCATGCGAGGTGCCTGGCATTGTCAAATCATACAATTCATAAGTAGAACCGTGGTTGCCGTCAGTGGGGGCGGAGGGCTGGGGTTTGTTGCTTAATGGGTACATCATGTGGATTGGAAAGGTTATGCTTTGGTAGCTGATGTTGTTCTCTGCACAGTAATGTCTGTGCTCTTAATATCACCAAGCTGCGCATTTTAAAGTGAGCACACCAGTATTTTCTGTTGTATTTTAACATGATTTTTAAAGTCAACTCAATAGCAGAGCTTACTCCTCCTTTCCAAGAATGCTGACCCTTGAGAGCAAAGCTACAGTTTGGGGGTGTGCAGTGGCACCTTACACTGCCTTCTCATCCTGCTACTTTTTTCTCTTCCCCAAACATAGCCAGCGGGGATGGGGGTGGGTGGGAGGGAGGGTGGAGGCTCAGCTGCAGGGATGGAATCCTTAGTGGAGTAAAACACGTGACTAACTGAAGCCATCAAAGGAGTTTGCCATCGATGGTGACAGTGTCTACCAAACTCTGTGTGGCATAGTGGATGTTGTTGCCTTGCTGGGGTGAAAGGAAGGGTGCAGCGAGGCTGCTCCAGATCTCAGGGAGGTTGCTGGGCCAGTGCAGCCCAGAGCAGTATCATGGGGTTGTATGTATGACTGTTGCTCCTAATGGGTCTGTCTTGTTTGGTGGAGGTGGGCATGTAGGAAAAGCCAGGGAAGACAGACCTGCCTCCACCCAGTCACTGTACTGTGAAGAGGGCTGGGCATCAGGGAGTGACCAGCCTGCAGTCCCATGGGAAGCACTAGATTTGTCCACCCAACTCTGCTTTTCTTGCTTCTTCTTGTTTCTAGAAAGCCGGCCTGGGAGCGCAGCTAGCAGATTCTCATTAGAACTAGCAGCATGCTTTTTTTTCAGATCCGTGGTTGTCTTTAGACTTTATCTCTGGTACTGACCATACATAAAGACCCATGGACAGACACAGCTGGACAGTTTCTAGTTTTGTTAAAGGCAAGTACAAGTGGGGGAGGGGGCTGCCTCAAAAGCCAATGTTCTAAATTACCGAGTGATCCCCCTAAGCTGCTGTGGTTATTTGTGTGTATGCACACACACCCATACACGTGGAACTTTGGCTTAAGGCAATGGTATAACCAGAATAAAGACTCAATGAAACCCTTGGAATTCAAGGACAGCACATACCAGTCAGCCCCTGATCCTCACACCACATTTTTTTTCAAACCTTCTTGGAAATTAACTCTATGTTTCACTTAGGCATGGCAAAACTACAAAAGTTTTTTACTCAAATGCTATTGGGAAGGTGGGGGTGGGGTGGAGGAACAGCAAAACCAAAGTTTTATCATAGAAAGGAAAACTCAGCAACTCTAAGGGAGAAGAAACCAAGGGTGAATTCAGCAGCTCTGAGATCCACGTGGACCTGCAGCGCCTGACCCTGAGTGAGGTGGTGTGATGTCATGCACCCCATGAGCGCTGGTGACATCATTGCAGGGGCACATTGACACACTTCCCCAGAAGAGACCAGCAAACCGGATACTAGACAAAATGACACAGAGAAAAACTTCTGGAGCTCTCCTTGATGGCCGTCCTGTTTCTTAGGGTCAGGTGTGCCTGATTCCCGATGCTGGCGTGTTTACTGAAGGCTTTGCTACCTAGAAGGTCCCTCGATGAGCTAGCCTTCCAGCTCCCTACCACAGCCCTTACACAGATACACACGCGCGCACACATGCATGTACACACACACTCGTGCCCCAACATCCCACTTCCCTTTTCAGAGATCAAGGCTTGGAAAACAAGGTGGATCTGGTTTTCTGTGAGGGTAGGGTGGACCCTGGAGGGTGTTGGCAACTTTGGCCTCTTAATGTGCTGAATCTCTGAGAATAGTTAAACATGTTATAGTTCAATGTGGAAACTGCTTTGGAGGGACCTTCAGAAAAAAGGCACCTGCTGCTTGTCATTAACCAGAACACTGAAGCAAGCGTATCCTTGTCCTCTGGCCCAAGGTCTCCCTGCACCGCCACAGACATAGGCATAGGATAGAGAACAGCAGCATGTGCTTTCACTCACATTCTTGAGGAACTGTGTCATTTCCGGAATCAAGGGTGAGATGTTTTAGGAATCATCTGTCAGCTGTGATATCATCGCTTTCAGGAGTGACTCCACGGACCTGTGTGTTTGGCTTCTGCGGTCATCGGGGACCATCACACAGGTTTGGAGCCAGTACTGTTGGTTTGTTTTTAGAAGAATGTTTGATTTGATCATTTATAGCAGACTCTGCCCACAATTATATTCTATTCACAAGACCATCAAAACCAATTTTTTTTGCATGCATGCTAATAGTAAGGGGAGGTGATGTTGCAAACATGGGAATATGGGTTAATACATTAATCTGAATCTCCGGAGTCTTCCCTCTGGGTCTCCAAATAGGCTGAGCTGTATTGGCAGTGCACAGTCCCCTACCAAGTCATAGCCTTAGCCACATAAATGCTTTATCGGCTTTTATTCCAATGGCCTCCAGCCTGCTGAGTGCTAAAGAAGTGACTTTGTGGGTGCACCTGTCACTAGTGAAATGACACTTCTCCCTACTGTAGGGGAATTCATGGTTCCTTTTTGTGGGTTCGTAGTCTCATTAATAAAAGATTTTTAAAGTGGACTCAGAGGCCAGCAAGGTGGCTCAGCAGAAGACACTTGCCACCCGGCAGCCTCAGTTTGATCACTGGAACCTGTGTGGTGGAAGGGAAGAGCTGACTCCTGAAAGTTGCCCTCTGACCGCCACATCTGTACCACAGCACATGCACGCACACACACACACACACACACCAAATAAATGAATAGGATTTTTTTAAAAAACAGACTCAGAAGAAAGCCCAGGGATCATTTTACTAGAGTTGAGAGAAAACAACTGAATGGGCAAGCTGCAACTCTCTGAAACCACTGGGCGGGGACGATGGGGAAGGGAGAAGTCCGTGTTCAGCCATTGGCATTGCATGGCAGTGGGGTACAGGGGATGTCAGAGAAAGTGGGAACAGCTAGAGGGTCAGTGAAAGCATTCCCCAGACAACAGACAACAGGCAGGCCAAAGGGCTGGGGGAAAGCCCCCAGGGTGTTGGGCCACAAGGTACATAGTCTTTTGTAGGGCATTTTCTTAGCACTCACCTGCCACTGCCACATTTGTATCTCACAGGCTTTTTTGGGGGGGGGGGCACTTGTTTTCTTTCTGAGATGAAACCCAGGTGAGGAAGGGCTTCCAGTCTTTCTGCACCACCTGACTCCATTCATATGTTAATCTTGGTGAGCTATCTTATCACATCCTACCAGCTCTCTGAGCCCCGGAAGGGCAGCTTGCCCTTCTAGGAACCCCATTCAGCTGATCACAAGAGGGCCTGGTGTCTGCAGCAGTCCTGGCAGAAAGTGCAAAGAGTGGGTATGTTGAGTTGTGTTGCTGCTCTTCTTCCCCAGGCCATTCTCCGCAAGGCTCTGCAAGCTAGCTGGGTTATTGAAGCCCTCAGCTGCTGATTGGAAACTGTTGTGTCTAGAAGATTTTCCGTATCCTATACCTGATTGGCACTAAGTCAGTTAATTATGTGAGTCCTGTGTATTAATTAGTCTAGTTTCTAGAAAAAGGTCAGACTCCAAAGAGAATTGTTTTCTTGTGGCAAAGCAGAGGTAACTTTGTATCCCCTCTTGCAAAAGTAAAGTCATGGTTCACTGAAGAGCAGATGCACACTGAAAAGCATGGCAGCCAGTTTTATTACGCGGGTCTCAGTGTGTACTTCCACACCTTGGACACACTGAACATGTGCTCCATCACGGATGAAATTGTCATTAGGCACATGTTTATTGCACATGGTCTATAAAGTCACATAAAAGACCAATACTGGGGAGGCAGAGGCAGGTGGATCTCTGTGAGTTTGAGGCCGGGACAACCAAGCTACACAAAACCCTGCCTGGAAAAAAAACAAAAAGAAAAGTCACATAAAAGAATAAAAACAAATGTCCCTTCTAATCTAGCTGCAGAGATACAACTTAGCTATACTATATGTCCTGTGTATTTTTCCAAATTGTTTTCAGCCAACAACTCTAAATTCATGAGGAACACTTTGCAGGGACTATACTGCGAAGCTTGGTGTCACTTGAAAATAGCATCACTATATACATCATTTTATAGGACGAAGATCTCCTTTTTTGTTCCCCTCCAAGTCCTATTACTCAGTCTGACACAGACACACGTGTGGATGTACAAATACCTTTATCAGGTGGAAGCTTCTTTCAACCATCATTCTCTTTCCTACATCTTAATTAAAATGTAAAGAAGAAACGCATAGGATGGACTTGCAAAGCCTTTGCAGCTCCTAGAATCATAAAAGAAAGATTGGCTTCCGTTCAATGATCTTAGTGTTAGGCCCATCGACAGCGTCTGCTTGCTTTAAAAGTCGTAGTGCACAGTAAGCCAAGTAGATGGGGCACAGGAAGGCTGACCTACTAGCCTCTTGTCCGACTCCTCATCCACAGCCAAAACAACACGTGCTCCAGTAAAGCTCAATTCCATCCAAGTGTCTGCCTTCTCCTCTTCTGAGCCAGGGTTTTCCCTCAGCTTTGCCTCCCTGCCACCCCACACCCAAAGCAATGTCTGTTCAGACCTCTGGGCTCTGATGCATGGCTCTTGGTGTCTGTAAGTCCTTACCACCCTATAGGGTGGGCTCCTTCTTAGGGTTGGGGTGACTCCTCACTTAGCCAGTGTTAGGGAGAGACTAAAACACCGAGAAGACCCAGGTGAGACACAAGGGGTTGCTTAAGGCTCTTGAGTAGTGCCATCCACATTGCTCATCTTAGAGTAGGAAATGCTTAGTTAGGAGCTGCTGGGAGCGATTTGGCTTACAAAATGGGTCTTTGGAGATTTTTATCGATGATAAGTTCCTTGAAAAGGCTGACTTCTTTGCATCCCCTCAGATCCTCTGTGTCCTTTGTGGAACAAAGACTCTCTATGGGTTGGTGTGGATATTTCTGTGGCTGTTGGTGGCAGGGGAGCGAATGCATGCATTCCACTTGATCTGTTGTGCTACCTACACCTGGCAGTTGTTGGCACTTCTGTAAATATCCTCAATTGTGTTTGATATCCGATTGGGTATAGGTGCGGGGAAGTGGCATACAGTATCTTGCTCCCCTCGGGGTGAAGGAGATGCGAATACTGATAATGAGAATTTGCCTCCTTCATTTTCGATTTGGTCACCTTGCTTCACTGAGTCAGAGCACCTGCTGCTAGGATGGGCACACCGAGACGCCTGAAACAGTCCCTCAGATCGCTGGTGACAGTATATATGAATTTCTCATTACATTAACAGCTGCTATTTGTCGTATAATTTCAAGAGCATACTAAAGGTGAGTTAGCTTTGTCATTGACATTGAGATTAACTTTCTCTAACCCAGACTAGTGAAAACTAAAATGTTCCTCACCACATACAAGTTTTGCTTTCACTGTACTCAGACCCTCCCATCTGTCACAGCACAGTCATTTGGTGTCTGATTTGGGGGCGGTGTGGTTGTTTCTCAGTGGTGTATGACCCACTTTTTCATAATACTTAATTGCCTGTGTTTTTACTATACAAAGTCAGAATCTGACGAGAGTGGACTAAGGCCCCAAAAGGATTTTCTGAGACTTCTCGTCAGCTCTAGGAGCACCATTATCAGAAGAAGGTCTTAGCCCCGCAGGGTGTGCGTTCACCACCATAGAGCGATGAGCTGGCTCCTCTGGTTTCTGGATAATGAGCAAGTGCACAGGTAATGACAGCTTCCTCGTGGTTGGTTCCTTTTGTGTGTCCGTTGTTTTGCTGAGCTAGACTTTTAAAATATTAATCAATACCCACAATGCTTCTCTGCCGTGGTCGTGGAAGGGCTCAGAAGGGTCAGCATCTTCATGGGTACTTTGGGACCCTAACAACTTTTCCTTTAAAATCTGAAGAGATTAGAACCAAAAAGATACCTGTATTTTCTCCATTACCCCAGCAGACATCTCTATGATTGTCGGTTGTTTTGTTTTTACGCTATCGAGATAGCGTCTCTTGTAAGCACCGGAGACCTCACTCTGCGGTGACAGCCGTGTGATTGTTCAAGCTTCATCAGCTTTTGGCTGGAGAGTGACAACCTGTGGTGAAAGCGGACAGAAAACGCATAGGAGGGCAGAGCTGGGGAGGGAGTAGTGTGTCTTGCTAGCCACTGGCCACTGAGGACTAAAAGCAGATGGAAGCCAAGTGCTGTTGGCTGAAGTTTGGCAAAAGCCATTCCTCAAAGACTGGTGTATAACTGTTTATGCTTCTGACATCACAGTTGTTAAGTGGAAGATTTTTTTTATAATATCATTGTTTCAAAACAAAATTTTGAAGGTGTCACCTGTCCCGATGTCACCTATCCTGGTCACAGGAGATGTTTTGGCGAACATTTATTTACCAGAGTCTGTCTGGCATGTGGCTCGTGGCAGACTCGTCTGCACACATACCACCTTTGAGCATGCCCAGAGATAAGTCAACCTTGTTTTCCATGAAAGTCCTGATACAGAAAAAGAACGAAAGTACAAACAGTAACTGGAAAAAGTGTCACACATGTTAGCCACTTTGCATCCCTTGTTAGGACAAACCCTGGGCTGGGTTTTTTTACATTCGTGAAGTTGTGCGGTAGGTGGAGCAGTGTGGGTGGTTCAGAAAAAGTAGCGGTTAGAATAAGATTTTCCATTGATTGCCCTTTGTGCATGGCTAAAAATAAGATTCATACAAATCAGAATGTGTAGTGCAAGCAGAATCACTCTGTTAATTCTGATGACTGGCTTGCCCACATCTTTGCATCCGTCTGGTAAGTGGTATATTAGGAAATAAATGTCTCCATTTAAATAGCAAAGGCAACCAGGTTTTTTTTTTTTCTATTTGCCTGCACATGATAGTTTGTCATTTTCCTCTTCTAAAGGAAGAAAAGCATAATTCACACTTATGCGAATTGTGTTGGTGACGGGAGTAGCGAGATCCGTGAATATGTCGAAAGAGTACTGACTGGCCTTGTTTGCCAGGTTGTTTTGCGGCGTCCATCTTCAAGGCTTATTGCTAGAAAGTTATTTCTTATTAGCTCACAGAATACTGAGGAAAGAGTCGCTTAGAGTGGACACTGGGAGCAAGAAACATTGCACAAATATCTATGGGGAGGTGCTCCCCATAAACACAGGTGCTGGAGGAGCAGTTGGCCAAGTAAAAACTCCCCTTCATCTGGCCTCAGAAGTCTCCTGCAACCACAGTAAGTGATAACGTCTCAGTTTGTGGCTAGACGAAACACCAAAGAGAAGTGGCGTCAGTGTTCACAGGGAAATTTATACCTTAGTGATCCCAGAGCTGGTGCTGTCCCATTCCACCGACTGAAGAGCTGTGGCATTTCCAGAGAAGGAGTGTCTGCAGGCGCGCAGAGCCTCTTGGTTTGATGCTGTCTGTGAAACAGATGAGTCAAGAGGGCAGTCTTGTTCAGAAGCCTCAGCAACAAAAGCGGCAAAGCTCGCGCCCCCTCCACTGTGGCAGCCCTCCCGTGCTTTGGCTGCAGTGAGATGAGAGCTGTGGGAGAAGACAGACCCCTGCCCAAAGCTTAGCCGGGAGACCTGTGGTTGACCTGGACCTGTCTGCTTCACCTCCCTAGACCTGAGCATCTCTATCTGAAAATGGGAGAAGGTGCCGGACCTGCCCCATCGGGTGCCTGTAGGATTTGATGAGGTAATGATGTAAGAGGCAGAGCCAGAGCTGTGTGCAGTGGGTGGTGCTGCTGCTGTCATTCTCACTCCCGCTCCTGCATCTCAAGGATGTGCTGGAGCATGTCAGGGCATTTGAAGTTCTCCTGTATGCTTGTAGTCGAAACGTTAGGATTTAACTCGCAAAGGGTCAACCTCTGGCTCCGTGTATCTCATTCAGAGAGTGAGAGCATTTATAGAGCAGTTTGGTTTTTGATAGTCTACTCAAGCTGCCCAACAGGCTGTTTTATTTTGTAATGATGTGGACACGGTGCACACTCCTTCCTTTGTAGATTAGCACTGGCATACTTAGTTATTTTTATCCTCACAGTATGCTTTTTATTTAAACATGGATATTCCAGTGCTAACATCTGTGCTTGTTGGTTGTAGAACCTGCTGGTACCCAATCAGGAAAGTGGCTGCAGGAATGTGGTAATCAGTCAAGCTTTTACATAGTTCAGGTAGGAACTAGCAAAACTTCAGGGGCAATTAGCTTCCCTGGTGGTGCCACTTCCTAGAGAAGACATCTCATATACAGTGATGCTGGCTACTGATCAATCACTAAGATGACCAAACGCTACCAGGCAGAAGACAGTTGGTGTTGAGTTTATTTTTATCCATTTTTGTTAATTATTTTCTGTTTCGTGTAATGTATACTTGCCCTTCTTGGTCATTTTCTTCCCAACAAAGTTTTCTATTACAAGTTAAATATATTAAATATTTTATAATACAAGGGTAGAGCTAAAAGCACCATCCAACTTCCTGGCTAACCTTTAGAAGCTTTGGAATTTGGACAGCAAGGGTTCTGATCAGACTTTCCCTCAGCATCCTCTATGACCTTCTGAGATCCTGGTTCTCATTTATCAAATTAAAAGAGAAATTGTGACAGTGCCTTGACTTTGTCTCACCCGGGACCTGACAAAAGTGATGAATGACACGAATAAGCTCAGAAATTACAACCCAGCCCAGAAGCCGCAGCAATGGCTGGTAGCAGTGGGGCTGGGTTGTGGTTGTTGTTGTTGTTGTTGTTGTTGTTGTTGTTGTTGTAACTTAAGAATCCATTTTCATGTTCATTCTACCATCCCAGGTACCAAGGGTGATTGTCATATCAGCAGATTTTCTGGGGCTTAGTGTTAGTACCTGGCAGTCTGTGGTAGAGACATTCCTCAGGATGATGACCAGGACCATTTGCTTTTTCTTATAGCCCCATCCTGTGTCCCATAGGCTGAGGTTTGCATGTTTGTTTTGTTTTTGTTTTTGTTTTTTTTGGTTTGGGGTTTGTTGGTGGTGGTGGTGGTGGTAGTGTTTTCTTGAGTAAAATGGAAGAATCCTTTTTCTCAGAGCAAATCCTTCCAGGTGACTTTCAGAGTACCTGGTACCACAGTATAGCTTCAGCATGCACGCACACACACACACACACACACACACACACACACACACACCATTATCTTCGTCAGCCTCATTGCACTTTGCCACTGAAGCTTCTATTGCACTTTGCCACTGAAGCTTCTATGAAAACCACAGACAGGAAAAGGTGATGAATTAGGCTCTGGTTGTGATTTCTTCCCACACCTTTGTGAGGCATGACAATGATGCTGAAATTCCTCCCATGCTTCTTCCTACATAACAGTCATTGTAACCTGTCCTTCATGTGCAATTGGAGGGTAGTGGCCAGCCTGGGCTCATTATTCCTTTGCTTGAATAATATAAAGCATTTGCAATGGAGATTTACTCTAATGATGTATTTTAAGTGCATGTCCGCATTGCTAGTTTAATGCACTCAGTCATGAAATGCTTTAGAGTTTACGGCTAATGGATAACTCCTCAGAAAAACTGAAATTTTCAATAAGATTGACATTTGGAGTGCGAAATATAAATCTAATGAGAGCATTTCAAGCAAGGTTTGTAATTAGGGCTGAATAGAGTAAATTTGCACATGCTCACTGCAGAAGGGCACAGTGGAAGGTGAAATTGCATGTTCCGCAGTGCATGAGCGATGAAGGCCAATGTATCAGTGTCAGGCCGTGACACCCGAGTATAAATGATACTGTCACCAAGTGCTGCGCAGGGTACCAAGGGAATTCCACTCTAGTAAATTACATTACTTAGACAGACCTGAAGGCATTGTGTTGGAATTGGGGGGAGAGAAGGAGAAGGCTGTCAGCACAAAGCAGAAGACATTGCCGTATAACCCACCGCAGGACTGACATCACTGGCCTGTGTGGGACCTGGAAAGGTGAACGTTCTAGTCTCTTAATTAGCTTACAGAAGTGACAGACATACACAGTTGACTGTAAGGGAATGAGTATAGGTTGGTTTCTGTGACATGGTCAATGTTGGGTTTTCCTTACAATTTATAGTTGGGTGGTAATAGGGGATCAATGTACATTTGCTCTTATTTTATCTTTTCTATTGTGAGAATCTAACCCTTGGGCCTCAGTAATATAATATGGTTCTTCAAACCCCACAGTAATGAAAACATGTGGCAGCCATGGTCAGGTGGAAGGTGCCTGTCATCCCAGCTACTGGAGAAACCAAGGCGGGAGGATTGCAGTTAAGAACACTTTTTCCTCACACTCATTTCCTTTTGTCCTCTGCCATGAAGTGGGACAGGTTGATGGGTCCCTCTGTCTTAGCAGTTGTAGGCAGGAACTGGAGAAGAACATAAGCAACCATTATGATGCTGCTGCCCTTTTATCTGGCTGGATTCCGGATGCCAATCCTTGAAGAAGACAATCCCAGGCACTCAGGGATCCATCACTCACTTCTTACCTACGAAGGGAATGCCCCAGAAAGAAATAGTCTGGAACATCAGGGTTGAATTAATTAATTAATTTATTTATTTATTTATTTATTTTGAGACAGGGTTTCTCTGTGTAGCCTTGGCTGTCCTGGACTCACTTTGTAGACCAGGCTGGCCTCGAACTCACATTGATCTGCCTGCCTCTGCCTCCCGAGTGCTGGGATTACAGGCGTGCGCCACCACCGTCCAGCCAGGGTTGGCTTTCTTAAGCACATGTCATGCCTGGTCCTTCTCGAAAATACTCCTGAGCAGCCTCCTGAAGACAAGCTGCCTGAAGAACACTCAAGGCTCTGCTGGGCATCTCCTCATAGCTTACGTGGCAGCTTTTCAGCCATCTTCCTAAAACAAGGCACCTTAGACGTCAGAATTGGTACTTAGATTTGGGTCTTAGTCTTTCCGAAATAGAGCCATGTCCTCATCAGCATTGTAATTTCATCTGTGCCTTGTAGCTGTAGTTGTAGACTTTATTCATTCAATCACGGGACTTAGTAAAACCAGCATGCTTGGAAAACTTGGCTTGAGGGTGGAAAAGAGAGAAACTCAGTTAAATGCAAGATGGGCATTTTCTATTTTATTCAGGTATACCCGCCTTAAACATATCCCAAGGGGCTCTGATACAGCTCAGTGGTAGAACGCTCACATAGGCCAGGTAAGGCCCCAGGTTTCCATCTCCACTGTGCGGAGGTGTGGGTGTCAGCCTGTGATCCAAGACTCCCACAAAGTGCCGTGTGAAGGCCGAGCTCACGGACTGCATTCTCATTAAGCGTACGGGAACTCAGTCTCATCTGCACAGGCACGTCCCCACTCCCATTGTATTTCACGTCAGCTCGTATTCCTTCCATCCATTACATCAGCAGGGGAACTGTGTGTACGTTGATGTTTACTACATCGTTATATACGGGGCTTCCCCCCCCTCCCCCCCCGCTCCTGGCTTCTTGGTGACAGCCTGCTATCAGACTCCCAACCCTGAGCTCTTGTGAGCTGAACCCTGGTGAAAGAGCTTTGGCAGCCCCAGAGATGTTTTAGCTTCCCTCCATTCTGAAGAGCTTCCCTTTGTTCCTACTGCCCTACCCATGTCTTGACTCTTCTCTCTTCTTTTTTCTTGCATTAAAATTGGGAAGGGAGCAGGGGGAGCTCCTGAGGAGGAGTCGGTCTGTGGAGGATTGAGAGCACTCATTCAGAAGCTATTCTTAGTTCCCAGAAACATAATGAAGCTGGGCTTTGCGCCCCGCAGAAGCTCCCATTAGTGGTCGTGCTACCTGCCGCCTGATTCTGTTCTCCCCAAGGACGCCTGCTGGTTTCTTCCTAATGTTCTGAATGGACCATCTTCTAAGTCAGGCACAGCTATGAGTCCTGTCGCAGGGATGGTTCATGAATCCTCCGTTGTCCTCTGAAGTCCACCTTAGCGGACACTTACTGTTAGACCTGGATTTATCACCGGAAGTCAACCCATTGGCATCAGCACGGTACCCACGTTGTCATAACAGTGTTTGCAGCTGATGCCTGCTGCCTTGCCCTGCTATGTCCTGGCTTCTCAGTGCTGCAGATGAGGCAGAGGGCGGGGGGGAGGGGGGGGAGTGCAGACAACAGAATCCCAGCACCAGAGATCCCATAGGCTCTCGTCCCGGGAGACGATGAAGTCATTGTTCACATGTGACATAAGGACATAAGCATTTAAACAATGAGACCTCTTGTGAAGTGTGGTGAAATACGCACTGCAAACGTCATGAAGTTCTCTGTCTCCTGGCAGCAGTTTTTACACGGGTTCCAAATGCCCGTTACCTTCTTCACAGCCCTTTAGGAAAGGAAAAGCACTTGTCTCACCCTACCATTCAAGCCATTTGTGTTGTAAGGAAGCCTAAAGAGCAGTCCTTTATATAATGCACACACTACAATGTATAGAAATCACAGTGTTCCACTGAGAGCTGCGCGCGCGCGCACACACACACACACACACACACACACACACACACACACACACACACTGGAAGTGGAAACTCCATCTGTTTGGTGGAAAAGCCTTCTTTCTTTGAAACTTATTTTTGCATTGTGTGTGTGTGTGTGTGTTGTGCACACACATGCACATGTCACTGAACACATGTACAGAAATCAGAGGACAACTTGCAGGAACCAGCTCCCACAGGAGTCAGTTCTGTCCTTCTCCCATTTAGGTTCGGGGGCATTGAACTCAGGTTGTTAGGGTTAGCCCCAGTCCCTTATTGAGCCATCTCACCTACCCCCTCTTCTTTCTCTGAATAATATGTTTTTCTTCCAAATGAAAAGGGAGTCCTTTAGGTTGCTTATACTCATAATGATGTTTTAAGGCTTGGTGGTAATTCTCTGAATGCTCTGGCACCTCTGGCGCATGGGAAGAGAGGAGTCCTGCTTTGAATTTACTTTAGTGTGAACCCATTTTTTTTTTTTTTTGCTTTAATTTTTGCTTATGTCTTTGCACTGAGCCTTTAAGGGAAGCTTGATCTATAGACACATTCCCTGTTAGCGCATGCCAAGACCTGTGGCAGAACCCAGGGATTGTCTCAATTTGGATGCTTAGCATATGACTTTCTGTGACAGTAGCGGGTACGTAAGCTGAGTGGCCAGAGGTGTTCTGTAGCAGTATTAAATGTAGAACTGAACTGTAAGAATTGCCGAGTGTTTGTAGATGGCTATATACAGCAACATTGCCGAATCCTCCTAATTGAAGAAATGTTTCATCTCTATCTCTGTTGACAGGAAAGATTGCCTCCTGATAATTGCTTTGCTTTAGTGTCTGATAATATGCCAGGAATGAGCGCATTCTGTGTTAGGTCATCTTTAATTATGCATGTACCACCTGTCAGCTCTAAATCAGTTATCAGTTAGATCCTTGTGGAGTCGCTCTGGGGAGGGTCGGAGGGGAGCCAAGGTGATCTCTTCTTCGAGAAGCAACAAAAAATAGTAGTAAACATCTCTCATCACCTGCAGCTCCCTGAAAGCTCCGGGGGGGGGGGGGGGGGCATGGTTCTTGAGGAGAAACAAGCCGCTGCTGGTACATCTGAGAAAATCCCAAGTCTCACCCAAGCAAGATAAATTACAGAGAAGACAAATGACGGGAGAGGATGGAAGTGCCTACCCCTGTCGCCATCTGTTGCATTTCCTTTTTACTCTTTCTCATCGTTGTAAACGAGCCAGGGAAAAAGGCTCAGAAACATTTTTATAAGCTATGTGAGGACAGGAAATATGTTAATGATGTTAGATTTCATACATTTGGGGGATTTTTTTTTTCAGTAGTTGGTTGGCTTTTTTTAGAAGGACAAATGTGGGTTGGAAGAAATGCTTGTTACCCTCTGTCAGCTTTTGGTAGTTTTATTCTCACTTTTCAGGGTTGTTTGGGACTTTCTGGCGGGATGTTTAGGGTTCTTTACTGAAAGTTCTAGTCTCTCTCCGAAAGGATGGGCTTCAAGGAGGTGTTTTTCTTTGTTCACCTGTCAGAGGCTTAAAGGACTCCTTCACATAGCTGGGCTGGATGGGTGGCAGCGTGGCAGGCAGAGACGGGGCAGGTGCGAGGAGACAGCTGAATGGGCTTTCTCCTGCGGGGCAGCGCTCAGAGTGCAAAGGGAAGGCTCCGAGCCTGTCTCCTCTCCAAGCTGAAAACAAAATGGTCCCAAGATGGGTTTGCCCTAGACACGCTTTTCGAAGATCCTGCAGTGCTCCATTTCAAACACAGCTGAGTGCAAGCACAGGGAAGTAAACCAGGTCAGTGAATGGAGAGATAAAATTGTCCCCTGGTTCCCCCAGAACACCAGGTCATGACCCTGAGTACCTTTTCACCAAGGTACATGACCAAGTACCTTGGATGCTTTTTTTCTTTCCCTGATCGGAAGGTTCACTGAAGTGGGCATGCATCCAGGGAATGCAGAGCAGCTCTGAAACTGCTTACTGTCACGTCCAGTGTTTGCCACTTTGCATGCGATTGAGTGAATAAAGGTTACACAGGACTGCCAGCTCCTCTGCACGATGCACACTGCTTTTACAAGTGACTGCCGTGTGCCAGTCCCAGACAGAAGAAGATCAGAAAGTTAAGTCCAGGAGAACTGAAGGAAAGAACCGAGGAGCAAAAACAGTGCCACCATATTTTCTCCTCCCCACTCATCTTTGCCAAACCCTTTCCATCTGCCTGGGGAAATCATGTGCTCTCTCCACCTGCCTCACTCCTATTTTGAATGTTATCTCCTCTAAGAAGCATCTTTGGATGTATTCTTTTATAATCTCATACATGTGTATAATTCTCCTTTGATCAAAGTCCCCTATTATCCTCTCTTGCTGCCTTCTCCCATCACCAAATCCCTTCTTCTCAAGCCCCCCTCCTACTCACACGCTTTTGTGTGCACGTGTGAGACCCACTGCATTTAGCTGTGAACACAAGTGGGACCATTTGCTTGCACAGGAACAATGTACCAGTGGTTACCCACGGATGAATGTGATTGCCACCTTCCCTGTAACTTTTAACGTAACGTAACTATTTGGAGCAGTCTGACTCTTTGTCCACTTAGAAAAACAACAGTAGC
This sequence comes from Acomys percivali, assembly GCA_907169655.1. NCBI lineage: Eukaryota > Metazoa > Chordata > Mammalia > Rodentia > Muridae > Acomys > Acomys percivali. The sequence continues at coordinate 109,595,016 of OU015743.1, forward strand.
AAATTTCCCCATAGAGACTATGACCTTCATAGCCATGGAGTTTGACCAGGCTTATAGAGCTAAGTATGAACTCCTCCTGTAGGGAAAGCCTCAAATCCACTCAGAAACTAGTTAGCTATTCCCATAACAATCATGGCGTTATTGCAGTAGTGGGCACATCTTGCCCAGCATGCCGGTAATATACTTCACAGGTTCATAGCTACCTAAGACCGTTAATTTTCCTCCCCTAGCTATTGCTAGCCAGCAGAGGGGACGCTTCCAGTTCATCTCCAGCTGATTTCCCTATTTTGTGTGTGTGTGTGTGTGTGTGTGTGTGTGTATGTGTGTGTGTGTGTGTGATCAAAATGCGTGGCATCTTCAGCATAGGGTCTTACCATCAAGTTCTGGTGGGCACCCAAGAGGAATGGCAAGACCCTGTATTGTTCTGGGCGCCTGTGGGATCTCTGACTAACAACCCATAAGAAGATATCCCATACCTCCCGCTGGGGTTTTGTTTAATAACCACTGTCTTGATCAGCATATTTTTTTTCTCTTCCTTTCTGGGAAATCTGCTGCCCATACCAAGCCCCTAGCAGACTGCCTGCCTCCTTCAGTGTTCATCATAGTATTCTGCAAGGTCTCTTTTATGTAGGTAGCATCATAATTGTGACCAGAGAGCTCCAGAGACGGAGCAGTAATGATTTCGGTGGGGGCCGCGGTACTCAGATCGCATTAAGGATATTATGACCATACATTAGAGAAGGACATTTACACACGTGAGAGCTGCATGTGGTACACACTGAAAAAGCGATGGGATGTTAGCCTGGAGAGGAGAGGAAGAATGGAGGCCATGGTGGCTGCATTTAACTGGGCGAAAGATTGTTGCTCAGGAAGCTGTAGAGATGGGCATTTTACAGGGGAGATTTCGGTTCAATACAAGATTGTTTTGGGCATAAAGCTAATCTACTCTGGAACCGGTGACTTTCTTTGGTAACAGTGGCTCCTACTGCTAGAAAAGGAGTTATCTTTTAGCATTGTTTATGTGGTCTGAGAATATAATATTAAAATTACTGCACTGTGGTGAGGGGGGCACAGATCAGGTAACCCTGGCATTGCTAGGACTGAGAGCCCCTGTTCCATACAACCTCACACCTTCTGTGGGGAGACACTCCTGACTTCCATGTGGGACCTGGTTGGTCCAGTGTTTGATATGGGACAGAAGACTTTCTTTGCTGGGGAGGCTATACAGTGAGACACAATAGCACCTGATCCAGCCCCAGTGCACATGCCTCCTGGCCCCTTGCTTGCTGTACCCAGGGGTGGCTCCTCAACACTTGAAAAAATACCTAATATTTTTCACCTCTTGGGAGTTGCCATGAGGTTTAATAAAGGTTAAGGAGCCACCTCAAAACTGATCTGTCCCTGGTACAGTAGACGGAATCGCCGCTTTGCGGGTTGCTGTGATCCGGATGATAAAGTAGAAAATGATATAGAAAAATTCTCAGCTTGGACATGGATATCGCTCTATGGGAAGCATACGGCCCTGGCTCAGTCCTCAGCCCTACAGAAAAAGAACAAGAGGCTCCCAGCACCACACCTGCTGCAGGGTAGGGGACTGGAAGTGGTGGCTCCTCCTCTGCTGGGAGCTAAGGAGCTGGTGCCAATGTGCTGCCCCACCCACCAGTCCAGATGTGCCCTGGTATTTGTCTCAGACCTGCAGCAGGTCACCTTGCCTTTCTCCTGTCTTCTCAGCAGGGCCCACTCACTACTTTTCTTCCCCACAACCCTCCTAGTTCAAGCTTATCCTAATCCTTCCCTCCTAGCCTCATTGCCTTTCCCTGTAAGATTGTTCTGATGAGCCCAGCATGTCCAGGAATGTTCTCAGTAATATTTTCATCCTATTATATTAATTTTTAAACTGTGTGTGTAATCAAAGGCGGGTCCTCTAGAAGAGCAGCAAATGCTCTTAACCACTGAGCCATCTCTTCGACACCTACGTTTTTGTCTTGTTTTGTGTTTCTGTGTGTGCCCTTCTCTCTCTCTCTCTCTCTCTCTCTCTCTCTCTCTCTCTCTC
>OU015743.1:109597078-109652190 GCA_907169655.1 Acomys percivali
GTGTACATGTGGAGGTCACAGGACAACTCGTAGGAGTTGGTTTTCTCTGGGACTGTGTGGGACCTGGGCCTAGAACTAAGATCACGAGAGTTGGCATCAGGCATCGTTCCACACTGAGCCATCTTACAGCCAACATTTTTATTCTAAGCAAGGTTTTTGGGGTTTTTTTGTTGTTGTTTTTTTTTTTTAAGCTTTGGGAGGAGGGGAAAAATGAATCTTTTTGTGTTCCTCCAGACTTTCTTAAAGTTCTTTTTTCCTATGTTGACATTTTCCCCTCCTCTCATCCCTTGAGCTTGTAGTCATTAATTGCCAGACACTCAGCAACTGATTGTCTTTATGACGTTGCTGAAGTTAGGAGAGTGTCATTCACAGAGAGCCTAACCCATATATTAACTCAGACACAGCAAATTGCTAAATATATGCCTTTAAACAAAGGGCTTCCGAATGACAGTTTGACTTTCTTGTTCACAACCACTCCTGTCAAAAGGGGGTGACTAAAACAAAAAGGCAGTGGGCAAAGGCGGGTGAGTGTCTACCACAGAACTGAGCTGAAGTAGAGTGCTGCCCTCCCAGTGCACACAGCCACTCCAGCTAATGTCCACAGCCTTTCCCAGGGCCTGGTGGGGAGTTCCAGGACTAACAGGAAGGCCGTGGGCTTCTGCAAGGCTCCAGGCTCAGTCAGTCCACAACCTGAGTATCCACACCATGGTTCATTCGTCTTCGTATTCCCACCAAACCTTCCTCCCAGGGTCTAGTTCAGTGAACGCCAGAGTAGATGTAAAAGGGACTGACAGAAGGGAGGAGCAAAGAAGGAAAGATGATGGCTGTGTTAGATACAGCGCCCGGTGTCTAAGTGAGACCAAGTCCCCAGGGCTTGAGGACTTGTGCAAGCCTTGAGGAGCGTCAGTACGTGTTGGGGTATGAGCAGCATCTAGGGGAGACAGTGATGACTGCGCCCCCCCCAATCCGTGTACAGGTGGAAGAGAAGCCACACACCCTGAAGTGCATCTGTAGATAGGCCGCTCTCCAAAGCTTTCAGTAATAGTCTTGTGTTGCTTTTTATTTAGCAGAACGTTACTTTATGCTGCCAGTCATTTCTAAATTTTGAATTAGAAGGTGGCATTTGTTCCCTTCCTAGAAAGAAAGACAGCGAGCTATTTCTCTGAATCTTGGAACATGATACTCTTTGGGGAGCCAGTGACCTGATAGGAAGACGGTGGCTCTCAATCCTGGGGTCCTTATCACCCCTCTTACAACTTAGTGTCCCCACGCCCTAGTTAGAACACCTCTGTGAATGGTGCAGGACAGATTCCTGCCTTCCCTATAGACTTGGCTTTCCCAACAACCTCATGAGATGTCTGCAGAAGCTCCCTGCAAACAAGGGTGCCAAATATACATGGAATTTTACTACAAAATGTAAAGACATTAGCTTTGTTTTCCTCACAACACTTGCATGTTTGTAAAACCTTCAGGCAACACTTGAGGTCAGTTGCTATGTGCAGTTTAGCCAATGAGCAAATCCATGTGAGAGAAGCTTCCGGCCTCCTCAAAAGAGAAAGAACTCCTCTTTTTATTTTTTCAAAATGTTCTAGCCTTTGTCTTGTTCATAGATATGCATTTGTTTGGGTTGTGTTTGTTTGTTTGTTTTGTTTTTGTTTTTCATAAGCTGATGCAAAGCTGTTTGAACTTCCGACTCACTCTCCTGTTTCCCCAGTATTCTGTTCTGGCCCTTGGGCACCACGCTCCCTACCCAGGGCTTCGGGAGTTCAGTCCCCGCCCACAGAGTCCGTCTAGCAGAGGACCTCAGACAGATTCAAATAGGTATGACATGGACGCAAATGGTAGGTGCCAGGATTTGATAGTATGGACTTACTTGGTAGAAGTAGCAAACATTTTAGACAGAACAATAAGGGGGCGCTGGTGTAATAGCCCTGTATCTGCCTTACTCTTCCTGATCATTTCTAGGGCCCTTGAAGGCAGGGCCTCTCCGATTAGTCACTGTGTTCTGCGGAGTCTTAGTAAATGACTGCCTAACCAATTATGTTCGCTACCATGCTTGAGTTTTTATTTTGTTTCATTTTGTATTTTCAAGACAAGTTTCTCTGTGTAGGCTTGGCTGTCCTGGAACTCTCTTTGCAGACCAGGCTGGCCTCGAACTCACAGAGATCCTACCTGCCTCTGCCTCTGCCTCCAGAGTACTGGGATTAAAGGCGTGCGCCACCATCGCCTGCCTTCCATGCTTGATTTTATCTTAAAATTAATATGACTTTTTAATGTATTTAATTTCATATAAAATGGAGCCTGGATAGTTTTCAGTATTTTTGTTTTTTTAACTCATGGCAGGAGGAATGCTAACTCGGGGGTAGAGAAAGTGAAGTGATTTTGCTTATGCTTTGCACAAGGTCAGCACAGAGTTGTCCGAGAACCTTGCAGATTCCTTGCTTACGTCCTCCTATGTGGCCCTAGTGCCAAGAACTAAGCCTGACGTTTAAAGGACGCTTACTAGATCGTTGTTGAGAGCTGGTGAGAGAGCTCAGAGGGCAAAGGCATCTTTCACCAAGCCTGACAGTCTGACCTCAGTGCCCGTCCATACCTGGAAGGAGGGAAGAACTGATTCCCTCAAGTTGCCCTTTGACCTCCAGACATCTGCCATGGCATTGGTGTATATAAAATGTAATGGTAAATTTTAATACCCTTGTTGAATGACTCAATAAGCACTTCCTGAGCTTCTCCTTTGTGCTAAGTCCATGTTAAATTCTGCAGACTGCCAACGATAAATAATGGATCTGCCCCTCCTCCAAGTACTTCCCCTACAAGAACCAATGTGGAAGACTAGGGACCCATCCTCTAGTCACCATTCAGTGTGAGAAGGCGATGAAGATAATGCAGAAAACCCACGTTCATTGTGTGAGTGTTGCTAACCAGACATCAGAGTGTGTACTTATAATCCCATAAGGAGGCTGAGGCAGAAGGGGTGTAAGTTTAAGGCTAGCCTTGGCTACATAGCAAGACCGTGTTTCAAAAATCCAGTGGCTGTGGGGCTATCTCAGTGTTAGAGGACTTGTCTCCCAATTGTAAAATACTGAGTTTGATCCTCAGCAATTGTGTCCAAAGAAAGGGGAGAGAGGAGAGAAGGAAGAAGGGAAATGTTACATCATGTCTCTGAAACAAGAAGAAACAATCAGCTTTTGTCACTCTACTGTTAGACTTTGCCTGAGTTTTTTCATTATCTGGGCAATAGAGGAGCCTGATAGTCACCAAGATACAAATGGTGCTAAAGTTAGCATTAAAAAGCTACACATCAGACTTCCAGGTCAAAGGAGTTCCCATGTGCATTAGTCAGGTTCTCTGGAAAAAACAAAGTTAATAGAATAAGTGTATATCACAGGGAATTTATTAGATCAGCTTACATAAGATGGATTGGATAGTATATGCTTTCTGGAGAGCTTAAGGAACCAACTGGTAGCTGCTCACCCCAGGATGGATGCCTGGAGGATCCTTCGTCCATGGGAAAGACTGGAGAAACCAGGTGATGACAGCATTAGTAACAGGAGTGGCCGAAGTGCACTGACCGTCAAGAAGCAAAGGCAGGCAGGCAGGCAGCATGGATCTTTCCTCAGACCACTTTACATCTGAGGTACTGCCACTGCAGAGGGATGGTCGCTACCCCTTAAATAATCGTTCCTGGAAGTGCCATCTTCGACCTTCCCAGAGGCATGTCTCTTAGTTCATTTCAGACCAATTTGTCAGTCATGACCAACCATCAAACCGTGTAAGAAAGAAAGATTGCTACCTTGAAATTGCCCTTGCTAGTACATGTCCAGTTCCCTGGGCAGTTTCTCTCCTTCCTTCTTACACAGTGATGTTCATGAGCTACTAGCAACTGTCACCAACATGCTGGGCACTTGCCTGTGTTTTATCTCCAGACTCTATTCTGTAATACCTGTACCGAAATGTTAACCATACGTTCCGTGGGAAAGCAATTTGCAACCTATACTGACTTGTTACTGCACCCCACATTCCTCCTAGTAACACTCTCCCCCAATACTCATTCACTAAATGAACTCAGAGTCATCCCATCCTCAGTGCTATACAACCCAGGTAGTGTCCAAAGCATCAGTGTGGGTGCTCCCTGGTCTCAAGATAGGATTCCCTGTAGATACATGTGACCTACACACATCTTCCTGTGTGCCACCTGTGATACCACCACAGTGCAAAACGCTACATAAAGACTGGCTACGCTGTGTCGTTTAGGGAATGATAACAAGGAGGAAAGGCTGCATGGGTTCAGTATAGACACAGGCCCTTTGGGTATTTGGGGTCTGCACTTGGCTGGATGCAGAACCTGCAGACCCAGATCTACCACTTTAAGTCTCATAGCCTCATCTCCTCAGAGGTCCACAGCTCAGTGCCCATAGAGACACATAGCCAGTCTCGTCTCTGCTCCCATTCGCCTCTGTCTGTTCTTCACCATGGTGTTAATGTGGACTCTCTAACACAATTAAGAGCTTACACATTCAGACGTCCTTAGTATAGCTTGTAACCTTTACAACCACCCCCCATCCCCCACAACCCACCAGCATCCAGACCCTGCTCATCTCTACTTTCATTTGCTGATGCACCTTTACTCACTTCTCTGCTTGCAACCTGGTGTGTTTGCTGCCTGGACTCATACATGTGTTTATTAAGTGAGCCAATAAACCAGAGTTTGGGGTGGGAGGGGACCTGCACAGGAAACACATGAGAAAAGGCTGAGCTGGGGAAAGCACATGTGGTCAAGGGAGCAGAACACAGTCCAGTCAGGTAGTTTAGTCTTGGGAGTGAAAGAAAGAACCGGACCTCCCTCTTCCTCCCTATCCCAGTGACGCTTCCCTTTGGCCTTATTAGATGCTTCCCTGAGGTTTCACCCTGCAGCCTGTGGTTTGCCGGCTTCATTCCCTGGCTGCTCTCAGCGCCATCTCTTGGCCCTTGCAGCTCGGCCACCTGGCACACTTGGCAGACTGCATCTCCTGTAGGTCTTCCCTAACCTGCCCCCTTGTGCACAATCTTTCTGAAAATGTAATCATTTTAGCCACTAGCCCCGTGCTCGTGCTCCTTGTTCTGAGATTGCACACCCTCCCTTAGTGCACAAGAGCTCTTATTCTCTGGTGCCTCTCCCCAGGGCCACCACTGCAAGCAACGTGTGTGTGTGTGTGTGTGTGTGTGTGTGTGTGTGTGTGTGTGTGTAAAATATCTCTCCCAAACTGTAGTATGCATAGTGTGTACCTGTCATGAGAGCATACAGCAAAATGTATAAGCACAATGCAACTGAACAAAGGAGCTAACCGTGGCTTCACAGTGAACTTCAGCCTGGCTGTCCTCTCCTGCCTTGCATCGCCCCTCACAGCAGCCAGTACAGTCACCATCCCTGGTTCAGGTGGGCATTACCTCAGTCCTGCCCTCCTGGCATCAACCTCCTCTCCCTCCACATGCTCCACATGCCACCGTGGTGTGATCTGGTGGACATGTCACTTTGATCAAGGTGTCTGCTGTCATTAGTGAGTCCTTGCCTTGGTGTGGAAGTTGCACCCTCTCTGCCTCTCAGCAGGTTCAGTCCCGTGGAACTGTACAGATGACTCCGCCCTCCGTCTCTGCTGCCCAGCAATGAGCACTTCCTTTCTGGAGTGGCCTGCCTTTCTTTCCTCTGTTCCACTCTCACGTCCGCTGTGACTGTCTTCCCTGGGCTGAGGTTGCATACACAGAAAAGCAGACAGCAGAAAGGAGTAGAGCTGTTTTGGAGAGATTACCATAATCTACCTGTTCTTTGTAACCTGCCTGAGTCTGGTTTATATTCCCAAGACAACAATACCTGGTTCGTAAAATTCTGATCATTCTACACGATGCATTCAGACATATAGTCACATGTTGCCTTGTGCTGTCATACAGATGCTTCCTATACATGTGACCTGCCACCGCAGTCTATCCTGCATATTTGATACCAGCATTATCAGTTACTGTGTTCATTGTCTAGCAAAATACACCCACACTCTGTGGCCTAAAACAAAGGCTATTTATTATTTCTTACAGTTTCAGTGGTTCATTGGACAGTTCTTCTGGTTTGCACAAACTTGAGTTAAGCTGAATAATCCAGGATTGGTGTAGGTGAGCAGTGACCCACAGCTCTACCACCTGTTTTGATGTTTAAAAAAAAAATACTGGAACATAGCCACGCCACATTGACTATGGAGCCTTTACCTTGTGACAACAGGATCAAGTCACTGTAGTGACAATGACCACATGGGCTACAGCCTAACATATGCACTATTTGGTCCCTTAAGAAAACATTCGCTAAGAAAGAAAACATTGCTGAGCCCTGCTCTGGGATGGCTAGATGGAAGACGCCTTTACCTGGGGTGGCTTACCTGTCTCTGTGGTCTCTCAGCTCTAGGAGACTAGCCTGGTAGTTTTTATATGGCATAGCCAGAGAGAACAAGTACCTAATATGCCCATATCTCCAAGTCTACTTGTTAGCATATAGGCAGGCAGCCTCTAGGTTGCTTAGCAACCTGAAGTCATCACCTAATAAGACAAGCCAAATATCTACTCTCTCTCTCTCTCTCTCTCTCTCTCTCTCTCTCTCTCTCTCTCTCTCTCTCTCTCTCTCTCTCTCTCTCTCTCTCTGTCTCTCTCTCTCTCTCTCTCTGTCTCTCTGTCTCTCTGTCTCTCTCTCTCTGTCTCTCTCTCTGTCTCTCTCTCTCTCTCTGTCTCTCTCTCTCTCTCTGTCTCTCTCTCCCTCTCCCTCTCTCTCTCCCTTCCTGGGTTCATTTCCTCTGTACCCCTGGGTTACCCTCCTCCTTCCTCCCCCCCCCTTACACAACAAATCTTATACACCATACCTGTTGCATAGTATCTATATTTTTCAATATTACAACACTACTTCCATCACATTTTCTATTATTCTTGGTAAAAGTAAGTTCCATGGCTAGCCCCAGAATCAGTGTTGGGGGCACTGCCCTCCAGCTTGTCTTACAAGGGGGATAATTGCATCTGTTTTAGGAAGCCGACTACAAAGCTGAACCATTTCCCAGCCACCATGACTCACCACCTCCATGCCAAGTTCCTAGAGTGAAACAAATTGACAGGCCCACCAAACCTACTTGCAGAACTGAATTCAAGACACTGATAGGGCTTAGAAGTATAGCACTCGCCTCGCAGTAGCAAAACCCTTGGTACTTGGTACTTGGTTCCTAGTACCAATAGAAACATGTATGTACACATGACGTGGAGCCCAGAAGAAGCCCTGGGTGTGTGAGGTCCTATGTGAATCTATGTTGTTGATGTGGACATGGGGTATGTGAAGAACCCTAACCTGAGACGCTGGAGTAAATCGTAAGATCTTCCCTTCTGGTCCATGTGAGAATGTTGATAGTGTGTGCAGAAAACTTCATGATAGTTTTCTCCTCTCCAGGTGTTTACAGCTTGAAGGGTGCTTCCCTGCCAAGTCTGCTCCTACCCAGACTATCTAAACCTGTCTCCTTGATCTAGCTGTACACCATAACCCCTGCCTCCTTGTTTATCTATATGTGATAACTTGACTGTTCAGCTGTATGCAACAAACATGCTGAGCTTCTAGGATGCTTCCATTTCTCCATCAAAGGGCACAGACCACTTGAACCCAGCTTTTCTCATTGTCTGTCTGCCTGCCTGTCTGCCTGCCTGCCTGTCTGCCTGCCTGCCTGCCTCTCTGCCTGCCTGTCTGTCTGCCTGCTTGCCTGTCTGTCTGCCTGTCTGTCTGTCTGTCTGCCTGCCTGCCTGTCTGCCTGCCTGCCTGTCTGCCTGCCTGTCTGTCTGCCTGTCTGCCTGTCTGCCTGTCTGCCTGTCTGTCTGCCTGCCTGCCTGCCTGCCTGCCTGTCTGCCTGCTTGTCTGTATGTCTGTCTATCTGTCATTTGTCCCATTTTCTCACTGCCCCAGTCAGGTCCAACCCTAGAACTGTGCTAGCATGGCATGGAATCTGGAGGGAAGCAGCACAAGGTATAGTTATTGTGTGACAGTTATGTGTCAAGGACAGCCATAGGCTGCAAATGCAGGCACGGACAGAGCACTTGTTCCCATCCTCCAAGTACCTGTAGCCCAGCTGAGTTTTGTGTCTTGGTTATCCAGTTGTGAAGTGAGATTTCTCTAGGATTCTCTCAAGCAATCCCACAAGAAGGAGTTTCACCACTCACCTATATAACTCATCCATCCATGATGATGTGTGACGGTTGATTGTCAAGTTGATTAGATTAAAATAAACACATGAGAGGTTAGTAAAGTGAACCTCTGGGTGTATCTTTGAAGATGTTTATAGAGATGGACCATGAGGTCTCTGACCTAATCAGCGGTTTTATCCATTGATACAGTCTTAAGTTTTAGGAGATTAATGGAAATTTGTGGCCCTTCCTGGCCAGTTAGAGGAAGCAGGTCACTAAGTGAAAGCTCTTTGGAACTCTCTCTTGCCCTGGTCCCTTTCTGAGTTCCCTCTGTTTCCTGGATGCTGTGGCGTAAGCTGTACTGCCGTGCCCTCTCCTCAGTGATGGAGTGGAGCTTCTGAACCTGTGAGCTGAAATAGACCTTTCCTGCTCTAAGTCGTTTCTGTCAGACATTTTGGTACAACGTCGTCACATAACAAATCCAGTCTGCCACATTCATGCTATCCTACCACACACAATTACCTGGACTTTTCAGATGCTGTGTCATGAGGCTCTCCCTTGCCAGTCACCTTACATGTTATCAGCCAGATTATGCTTTCATCAGGGTGCCACTAGCTCAGACGTCTTTCTAGATGAGTTTCCCTTGTGGGGGCACACTCTACACTGTGCATCCATATATACCTGACTTCCTCACCATGTGGGTATTCTCCAAATAGCTGGTAAGATGCTACCCCTCTAATGAAACAAGCCCAAATACCACCCCCCTGCTGGTCCCTCCTCCATGCTCTTTCTTCCTCTGCAGTCACAGGCCTCAGGGTTCGGAGTGCAGTGCACTGGGGTGTAGTGTGTACTATTTGCTGTTGGATTGATCCTCACTCATCTCTTTTATCTGCTTGAGATTATAGGCCAGGCTGTGGTTCACTTTGACTTCCTTCATAATTCCTTGAACAAGGAAGACTTCTAGTAAAGTCTTGGCTTCATTGCTGAGGATGGAGCTCGGGACATAGGTAGCAAGCACTTTCCTGATGATCTACACCTCAGTTCCATTTCATGAGTGATGAACAACACTTGCATGGCATGTTTGCCATTTCTAAACTTTTATTTGCCTTGCTTAAAAGAGTTAATTGAGTTAAGTGTATTTCCTATTCATTTATAAAGAAAAAATCCATTAACTATAATAAGCTATCAATTATATACTTTATCTGAAACAACGTTTCCTAAAAGCAATAAGATATAGGATATTAAATCTAATTCAGATAGCTGTAGGTGTCTCTTTATACATTTATAAAACATCTAAATACATCTGTCTTTAGAATCTCAAAACGGCTGTATTGAGAGGTTGGGTAGATGATAATATCTTCATCTTACAAAGAAAATAGTTAAACTAAAATACACTATAATATTTATACATGAACAAATATATTTATTTATTTATATTAAGTTAATAAATTATATATATATATATACATATATATAATATATATTCTAAAGTATTGGCTTCCTTGCTGAGGATAGAGCTCTGGACATGGGAATCAAGCACTTTACTGCTGATCTACACCTCAGTTCCATTTTATGAATAATGAATAACTGACATTTGCATGGCATGCTTGCCATTTCTAAAACTTTATTTGTCATATTTCTGAGCTCATTGAGGTAAATGTAATATATATATATATATATATATATTCAAATATATATTCAAAATGTAGGGCTCCAATCTTATGGTCGAGACATAGCTTCCTTCCTAAAACCACCTGTGGGCATCAAAACACCTGTCAGCTCTAAGACTAATATCAACATGAACCTTATTTCTGTAGTGATATGAACATGAACTGGACCTTCAGTTTATTTTCCTGGCTGCTCATCCAATTGCTTATTTAATATAATGTGATATGATATTGCATGCAGATGAAGAGAGATTAGAATGATTGTTAGGTACAGATGTTTTCTGGTGGGGCGGTAGTTAGGCAAATTCTCACACCATTATCAAGTGATTTCCCCACCATCATTAACTTCAAAGTAATAGAAGGCTTTCCATATCTAACATTGTGCTTAACTCAATGCCTGCTTGAGGATTTGTAGACACATTCTCTAAAGTGGACACTTAGGGAACAAAGCTTTGTGTTAAGTTTAGTTATTTCTTATACTTCAAAAATGAATGTGCACACTTTGGCTTATATAACTGTTAGGCTGATGTTCAGGAACAGGCCTATGTACCATTAGTTGTATTTTTGTTTTACAGTTTTCTGGGTGAAAGAAGGGGCTTTCAAGTGGAGGAGGTTCCCCCAAGCTGTAGGATCTAGTATACGTAGATGCCTAGAAAGAACCATTTAAAGAAGAAAAGATCTGCTTTTTAGCTTCTGGTTGTGGAGATTTTCCTGCAGAGACCATGGTGACATGGAGCATCCTGGCAGTGCAGCAGCAGGTTCCAGAGATGTCATACCTCATGACAGACAGGAAGTGGGCTGGGGGTAGGAGGCAGGAATAAGCCACAGCACCTAAGAGCACACCTCCAGCGATCCACTTCTTCCTGCTGGTTTCATATGCTGAAGTCCCCTAACCTCCCAAAATAGTGCCACCAGTTGGGACCCATACCCTTACTGTCATAATTACTTTTCTGTTGCTGGGCTATGATACCATGACCAAGGCAACTTAGAAGAAACAGTTTATTGGGGGTTTACAGTTTTAGATAGTCAACCCATGACTGTCATGGCAGGGAGCATGGAACCAGGCAGGCATGGTGCTAGGACAGTAGCTTATATCCTGTCCTATAAACATGAGGCAGAGAGAGACAGCCATCTGGCAATGGTGTTGGTTTCCGAAACCTGAAAGCCAGCCTCCAGTGACACATACCCTATAACAAAGCCACAACTCCCAGTCTTTCCCGAACAGCTGCACCAACTATGGACTGAGTATTCACATGTACAAACCATTGAGGGTCATTCTCATCCAAACAACCACACTTGCCTTCTTCCAAAGAAAAGCCCAGACAACTTTTGGATCATGCGCAAATACATTCCTATACCGCTGTTTGCTGTGATGTGCGTAATTTGAAGCTGTTATATTAGCCCTCATGAGATTTAGCTAACTGGTCCTTGCATAATATGAGTACCCTGGCCTCATTATTATTATGGATGGCATGGCATACACATATTCTGTGTTACTTTCTTTTATAATACTTTTCATTTATTCTTTGACAATTTTATACATGGATACAGTGTATCTTGATCATAACCAATGAAAATACCCATTCCCGCTCACTTCAGAACCCCCAAATATGGTTCCCTTCTACCTCCAAGTCCTCTTTTTGATTTTTAAGTATCTTATTAGGGTTTTTCTGAGAGTTTTATACAATGAGTTTTGACTGTATTCACCCTCCCTCCCTCCCCTAACTCTTCCTGGACCCATCCCCCCTTCTCTTCTTATTACCTTTTGTCCTCTCCCCCACCCCCACCTCCCCACAACCCCCACAGCCCCCACATCCCCCACCTCATGTCAAGGCCAATTTGTGCTGCCCAAATATTCCTGGATGTGTGGCCTTCCACTAGAGCACAGTCAAATTATTAGAGGCTACATTCCTAGAGAAAACTGACCTCTCTTGGCTTGTCATGGAACCTGGTGCACACATCCCCTCCCCCTCTCCATGCTGGGATGTGGGCTGGCTTGGGCTTGCGCAGGGCTTGCGCATGACCTCACGACCACTGTGAGTTCGTCTGTGCAGTTTTCCTGCTGTTTCAAAGAAGACACCTGATTCCCTGTACTCATCCCCATCACCTGTGACTCTAAGTCTTTCTTCTGTCCCTTCTTCAGCAATGATCTCTAAGCCTTTAGAGAAGTAGGTGCAGTATATCGCATCCACTCAGGGCCATACGCTCCGCAGTCTCTGCACTTTGGACAGTTGTTGGTCACCATCTACTGTAATCAGCAGCTTCTCTGATGAAGGGTGACATACTCCTTAGTCTGTGGGAATAATAAATCACTGGGATTGGATTTGGTACTTTTTCCATTTAGCAGGATAATTGTAGATGGTTTTCTCCTAGAGTCTATGATCTTGTCTAGCCTCAGGTTCTTGTCTCCAATAATGGTGTCAGGGTATGGGTTTCATCTGGTGGAGCAGTCCCCCAAAAGAAAAGAGTTGGTTAACTCCCACAGCACTTTTGCCGCTACTTCATGCGTGGGCATGTCTTTGCAGTCCAGTCATTGTTGTAGTTCACAGGGCTCACAGCCAGGTACAAATGAGACTTGTCTTCTTCAGTAGTATTCCGGGACTGTGAAAGCTACCCAGTAAGGATGGAGATTTCAGGGAAGCGCCAGCTTCATCTTCCTATGTCTGTTGTTCAAATATGTGGAAAGTTCTGCAGTGGGCTCTTAACATCACCTTCAGGATGGTAATCAAAGAGCATTGGCATTAACCTATACTGTGGGGGTCTTTGAGACCTCACCAGCCAACTCCAAAATAAGTAACTATTTCTGACACCTAGCTTTTTCCTTGTTTTTATCTCATGTTTAGTGGGAGCATCATCGCCCCATTGTATAATAACATTTAGCTCTTTTTAGCTATGTGTAGAGATATATTTTAGGGAGCTTCTAAATTGGTTTCCATATAACTTTTTTTTTGAAAAGTCCTTATTGTTGTTTATCCTTTCCAGTCGCCCTCTTCCACCCTGCCATCTCCACCCCAATTCATCCTTCCTGCTGCTGCGTAATTCCTGTTTAACCCTTTCTGGCCTTCTGACCTCTCCAGATGCTCCAAGTTAAACACACATATCTAAAACTTCAAAGCTAGGATCCACATTTGAGAGAGAAAATGTGATGTTTGTTTTTCTGGGCCTGGGTTGTTTCATTTAGTAAATATTTTATAGTCTATTCATTTTCTTACAGATCTTAGAAGTTCATAGTTTTTTGAACAGCTGAATGCAATTCCATTCTATAAGCATAGCACATTTCCATTATCTCTTCATTTCTAGCTGTTGTGGAAAGAGTAGCAAAGAACAGGAAGGTGCAAGTACCTCTGTGGTGAGAGATGGAGTGCTGTGACCACATGCCCAGAAGTGCTGTGTTTCTGCTTTTCAGGAGCATTCATGCTGATTTCCATAGCAGATGCACCAGTAACACTCTCAGCAAAAGTGGATACAGGTTCTCCATTCTCCACATCCTCACCAGCAGTTGTTACCTGTGTTCTCAGCCATCAGTGTCCTCACTAGAGTAAAACAAAGTCTCAAAGAAGTTTTAATTTGCTTTTCCTTGACGGTTAATAATATTGAAAACTTTCTAAACTGCTTATAGGCCATCCATATTTCTTCTGTTGAAAGCTCTGTTTTGTTCCATAGCCTCTTTTTTTTTTTTTTAGTTGTTTGTTTTTTTTATGCTTAATTTCTTGACTTCTTTTTATATTCCAGTTTACTAATCCTCTGCTGGATGTATAGTTGGCAATGATTTTCTCTCATTCTATAGGCCTTTTCTTCACGTCACTGACAATTTATTTTGCTGTACAAATTTTTTTTAATATCCATGAGATCCTATTTTTAATTATTGGTCTTTTCTTGAATTAATGGAGTTATTTTTTTAAATCCTAGCCAGGCAGTGGTGGTGGTGGCACACACCTTTAATCCCAGGAGACAGATGCAGTTGGATATCTGAGTTCAAGGCCAGCCTGGTCTATAGAGCAAGTTCCAGGACAGCCAGGGCTACATAGAGAAACCTTGACTTGAAAAACAAAACAAACAAAAATCCTAACCTATGCCCATATCGTCAACTGTATTCCTTCCATTTTCCCCCTGGCCATTTCAGAGTTTCAGGTCTCATGTTGAATATCTTAATCTTTCAGAGACTGGTTTGTGTTCAGGATGAAGGGTAAGGATCTAATTTCATTCTCCTACATGTAAATATCGGTTTCCCAAATCCCATTTGTTTTTGTTTGTTTGTTTGTTTGTTCTTCAGTTCTCTCACACATTACATCCCAATAGCAACTTCCCTGGTAGACTGGGAACTAGGTACTAGGTACTAGGTACTAGGTACCCTTTTTCCTTAGGCTGCTATGAATGTGGTACCCCCTGACTGCTTCCTCAGTGCATTTACCACTGGCTCCTTTTTTTTTTTTTTTTTGTATATTCATCTTGTGTTCTCTATTTGCTGAATTGATTCGTCAGTCCTAAGAGTTCTCTGGTAGACTCATTTGGGTCTCTCACATATAGAACCGTTATCATTTGCAAATAGACATGTGCTGGCTTTCCTATCTGTTTCCCTTTTTATTACTATAGTTACTATAGCTAAGACTTCAGGTTATATATTGAATAAGAGTGGAGAAGGTTAGCGCCCTTGTCTTGTACATGATTTTAGTAGCACTGCCTTTACCTCTCACTCCATTTAAAATAATGCTGCCTGCTGGTCTGTCATGTATAGCCTTTATTATGTTGAGGTATGGTCCTCCAGGTCTGAGTTTCTTCAGGACTTTGAACATGAAAAGATGCTGAATGTGGTTAAAGCCTTTCTGTGTCAGTTGAGCTGACCAAGTGAATTCTGTCCCTGAGTCCATTTGTGAAATCTATAGCATTTATTGATTGACATATATTGAACCAACTCTGAATCTGGAACGAGGCCAGCTTGATCATGGTGAATGACCTTTTTGCTGTGTTCTGGAGCACACTTTGCAATGTTTTGTTGAGGATATTTGTATCTATGTTCATCAGGGAAACTGGCTGTGACTTTCTTTTTGTAGCATCTTCACCTGGTTTTAGATACTATCTTTGAAAAAGAGTTTGAAAGCCTTCCTTTCTCTTCTGTTTAATGGTTTGGTAAGCATTAGTGTTAGGTCTTAACTTATCAATTAATCCATCTGGGCCTAGACTTTTTAGTTGGGATGTTTTTAATTTATTCCTTCGATCTCATTGCTGTTGTAGATCTGTTTATATTGTTTATATTTGTTTTATTTTCATAGGTCATATGTATCTAGGAATCTGCCTGTTTCTTTTAGAATTTTTGATTTAGTGGAATGTATATTTTCAACATAAGGCAAAATGATTTTCTGAATTTCACTGGTATGTGTTATAATGGATTCCTTTATGTATCTTACCTAGACTCCCATCGTGTGTGTGTGTGTGTGTGTGTGTGTGTGTGTGTGTGTGTGTGTGTGTCTGGTATCTTTTATTTTTAAATTTTTATATACTGTATTTTGCTCATATTCTTCCTCTCCCCCAAGTCTTGCTATAGCTTACCCACCCAACTTCATGTTCTTTCTCTCTCTCTCTCTCCCTTCCTCTCTCCCTCTCTCTCTCTCAAAAGAGAGAGAAGGGGGGAAGAAAGAAAAGAAAACAAGAACAAAAAAGACAGAAAGTGCCGAACAAAACCCCACACATACTTTTTTAAAAAAAGAAAAAAGCCAGTGAAACCAATTTGTGCTGCCTGTTTACTCTTGGGTGTTGGGTCTTCTACTGGTGCATGGTGAACCTACCAGGGCTCCACCCTTAAGGAAAACTACCTCTCCAGCTCAGAAGCCATCTTCTGCTGAAGCTCCTTGGCTAGGGGCAGGAACTCATGCCCCAATAGCTGATGCTGCTTCGAGTGTGAGTACCCTGGTCCTGAAGACACTGGCCTTTCAGACCATCCAACCTCTGGCTCTTATAAAGATGTCCCATTCATTTTCTTTTGACTCTAATACTTTTTAAAAAATTGTTTACAGAGAGGGAGAGAGAGAGAGACAGAGACAGAGAGAGACAGAGAGACAGAGAGAGACAGAGAGACAGAGACAGAGAGGAGTGTGTGTGTGTGTGTGTGTGTGTGTGTGTGTGTGTGTGTGTGTGTGTCAAGGGGACATCTTCTGGAGATGACTCTCTCTTTCTGCCATGTAAGTCCCAGGGGTAGAACTCAGGTCATCAGGTTTGTTTGCAAACCTCGTCTGTTGAGCCACCTCAGTGCCCACTAGGATGTGTTTTTCTATGGGATGGTGAAAAGAATGTGTATTTTGCCCAATTTTGGTGGAATGTTCTAAGATGTCTGTTTTGTTCCATTTAATTCCTGTTTCTCTCCAGTTTTTTCCGGGAAGACCTGTTGTTTGGTATACTAGTTAAACTTTACATCTAAGAGTATTTGTTTTTATGAAATAGGGTATACTAGTGCTCAGCACATCTGTGTTTAGATTTGTAATGTGTTATTGATGCATTGTCCCCTAAATCAGTATCAAGTTTATCTTTTCTCCATAGTTTTGGTTTGAAGTCTGTTGTGTCAGGTATTAGAACAATGGCACCTGCTTGTTTCCAGGTATGTCTACTTGGAATACCTTTTTTTTTTATCTTCTCACCCTAGTGTCTGACTTTTCTGGTGAGATACGTAGAAGCAGCAAGTGGATGGATCTTGCTTTTGTATTCAGTTGACTGGCCTGTATCTTTTGACTAGAGAATTGAGACCACTAATAAGAGTTGTTTTGGAAAGGTGTTTACTTACTTTTGTCATTTTGTTTATTTTTTTTAATGTTAGAGTTTTCTTATTCTTCTCCTGTTTAACTACTATTCTAGCATTGGTTATTTGGTCCCATGAGCTCATGGATAGATTTGTCTTTCTATTTAGTTTGAAGAATTCCTTTGAGTATTTTCTATGGAGCTGACATATTGGTTATAAGTTCCTTTCATCTGTTTTTATTATAGAAAGTTTTTACTTTCTATCATAGCCCCCCCTTGATAGATATCTTTGCTGGGTATAATAATCTGGTTGATACCTTTTAGAACTTGAAAAACACCATTCCAAGCCTTCCGACCCATAGAATCTCAGCTGAATGCTGTGCTGTTATTCTTGTGGCTTGCATTCATGTGTTACTCAACATTTCTTGCTGTTTTCAATATGCTTACTTTGTTCTCTATCCTTATGGTTTTAATTATAATATGACTAGGGTGGTTCTTTTCTGGTTGCCTCTGTTTGGTCCTAATGCCTCCCTTATCAGGTTAACATCTTTTCCTAACTGTGGGAGTTTTTCATGATTCTGTTGAAAATGTTTTTATGTCTTTAGAACAATGTTATTCTTGTATGCTTATAACTATAGACTCGGTATTTTCAGAGTGCTGCATATACCATGAAGCTCCCATGTACATCTTCTTATCATCTGATGCTTTTTCTTAGTTAATCGTATCATCACTCCACCTTGTTGTCAAGCTCAGATGGTCTGTAGTTTCCTCGATCCATTTCATTAGTAAGACTTTCCACAGTTTTCATTCAACTTACTATGCTTTTAATTTCCATCATTTCAAGATAGTTTTTCTTCAGTATCTTTGTTCTGTGTGTTCAACCCCTCTTGCACATCTCGCACTGCCACCCTTACTGCAATCAGTTGTTGATACGCTTATTCGGGAGCTTGTCTTCTTTCATTTCTTTGACAATCGTTCTTAAGAGTTGTCTGTCTAGAGTTTCCTCTGATTCACTCACTAGGTTCTGTTACTGAAGAGTTAGTTGCTCTTGAGGAGTTATGTTGCTGCGATTTTGTGTGTGTTTTTCTTATTACTGTTTTGAGATTCATACGTCTGAGGTTATTTTGTTGCTTGGGTTTTTTTTTCCCTATTAGATATTTTCTTTCAGATGTAGTATTATCAGAATTTAGGTGGGACTTGAATTGGTACAGTGATGTGTGTAGTTCAGAAATTAGTTCCTCCATTCAAGGGCGCAGGGATCTGGCACAACCTCTGTGTAGACTCTGGGAGAATATTAACTGCAGGAACAGCCGTGCATGCTGGGTATTACTGCTAAGTATAATTGTTGTATTAGCCAGTTAACAACAGTAACTCCTTTAATAACTGTTGGAAAATGAACAACAGTCTGGAGTACAGTGTGATTTTAGTTAATCAGACTGGATTTGAGAGGGCAGCAGAGTGGATGAGGACAGAGACCAGATCAAAATGACAGTGGCAGAAATATCAAGGTGAATGAAGTACCTGGGAGGGACAGTTGAAATGGTGCCAGAGGCCACAGATTTTAGAGATTGTTAAAACTATGGAGGGCCCATCTTGGTCTACAGAGTAAGCTTTAAAACAGCAAAGACTACACAGAGAAACTCTGTCCAAAAAAAAATAATAAAGTTATGGAAGGCTATAATTAAAAGGTACAAAGAGGAGAACAAGTGATAGAAAGAAATAAGTTGTTGAAATAAAAGAGGAAAAATATGAGATATGAGTGACTGTAAAGAATGTCTGTTAATCTGAGTGAAGAGACATACGTGCTGTGTTAAAACCTAACTGAGCAATATACGCACAAAATCAAAACCACCGTGAGATGTATGTGCGAAGGAAAAGGGTGAGTAATATAAAATAAGAAAGAGGGGCTAGGGTGCTAGTTCAATGGTTAAGAGCAGTGGATGCTCTTCCAGAAGACCAGGCTTCAATTCCAGCATCCACCATGGCAGCTCCCAACCAGCTGTAACTCCAGTTCCAGGAGATCCAATGATCTCTTTTGGCCTCTATGGGCACCATGTGTGTACATGATGCATAGATACACATGAAGCCAAATCATCCATGCACATGAAATAAAACTAAATTGTAGGAGCCAAAGGAGTCAAGGGCACCAGGAGAACACAAACCACAGAATCAACTAAGCAGGGCTCCTGGGGGCTCACAGAGACGGAAGTGACAATTGTAGAACCTGCTTGGGTCTGTGCTAGGACCTCTGCCTTTGTTACGATTGTTAGCTTGGTGTTTTGTGGGAAAACAGTAGGAGTGGAGCTGTCTCTGGGACTGTTTTCCTCCTACTGGGTTGCCTCACCTAGCCTTGCTGTGAGCGTTTGTGCCTAGTCCCACTGTACCTTGTTAGGCTGTTTTCTTTTTTTTTTTTTTTTTTTTTTTTTTTTTTTTTTTTTTTTTTTTTTTTGTTGATATTATAATTATAACATTCCTCCATTCCCTTCCCACTCTTTCTTTAAATTTATGGTCTCTTTTTCACTAATTATTATTACATATATTTCTAAATATATGTATTGCTAAATATAACCTATTTGGTCTGTATAATGTTACTTGTATGTATATTTCCAGGCCTGACCATAAGGCACTGAACAACCAACTAGTGTGCTCTTCCCTAGGACCCCTCTCCTACTCCCGGCTTTTGTCAGTTCCCTATAGTTCTTTGTGTAGGGTTGAGGCCTTGTGGGCTTTTCCCTGTCCACTTTAGCATGTTTGTTGGTATTGGCATTGCTCACCTCATGGCTGGGCAGTCATGTTGGCGAGACTTTATGAGTGTAGCTTCTGACGTGGCTAGGAGGCAAGGCTTCTGCCACATGACATTCTACCTTATTCAGACTAGAAACAGTTGGCCTCACAATTATGGATTGAAACCAACCATATATGCCAAAATATATCTTTCTTTCTTTAAATTATTCCTCTCAGGAAATTTCCACAGTCTGAACATCACTAATTTAGTTTCATTTGTACCCTAAACTGCTACCTTACCCCTCCCTGGCCCTTTGCTTCCAATGTTTCCTCTGCAGTTTCGTCCTGGACACAGTAGCTAATGTGAGTTTTCCCCAAGCAACAATAAGATTTCACTCCCTTGGGTGCTACAGAGCCACCCAGTGTCCTAAACTGGCTGCACCATATGGTTCCAACTGATGCAAAGAAAATGTCATCTTCTGGGGTGTTTCACTGGTTAACCTTTGGACTCTCAAACAAAGACCAACAAATATCAAAATGAACTACCATGAGTCAAAATCAGCAAAAACAACTAATGACATGTTGATTACCCCTTACCTTCTGAGGGACACTATGTCCTTGAATTAAAAGATTAAGATATAAAATGGTTCTGCATTAACAAAATAAGTTTAAGATGGAATTTAAAAAAAAACAGGAAGCAGTGAGCCATCAATCACCAGGCATCATTCAATATCAAAGAAAACTTTGAATAATGAAAATAATAATCATCAATAAATATAGTGGATGTGCTTGCTTGTAGTGAATAAATTAGTAAACTGGAAGGTTAAACTAAAACAAATATGTACAATGATGCACAGACAGAGGAAGCTAGAGAGGAAAGCTCCACGATATGGTAGGCAAAGTCTAATGCCTGGGCAAGCCCAGCCGTACCCCCCACATACAAAACAATGAGGTGTGGAGCCAATGTTCGGACAGATTCTTGCCGAGACTTTTCTAAGTTGAGGAAAGTTGATCCACAGGCCCAAGAAGTAAGTGGACACATTTTTTAAAAATGGAACTTACAGGGCTGGAGAGATGGCTCGGTGGTTAAGAGCACTGCCTGCTCTTCCAATGGACCAGGGTTCAATTCCCAGCACCCACATGGCGGCTCACA
This sequence comes from Acomys percivali, assembly GCA_907169655.1. Lineage (NCBI taxonomy): Eukaryota > Metazoa > Chordata > Mammalia > Rodentia > Muridae > Acomys > Acomys percivali. The sequence continues at coordinate 109,617,518 of OU015743.1, forward strand.
ACTGTCTGTAACCCCAAGATCTGACACCCCCACACCAACGCACATAAACTAAAATTAAATAAAATTTCTTTAAAAAATGGAACTTACAACCTTGTAGTCTGTGGTCAAACTGAAGGCTGAGTTCTCTCAATCAGAGCTACAGAGGAAGAAAAAAGGGGGGAGCCACACACACAAAGCAACCAACAGAGAACCCACAGGCGAACTCCTGAGCACCGACAATTAGCTGAAAGATAATAAAACATTTCCAGCGTTCCAAGAGAAATAATGTTAACCTGCAAGTGTGTGTGTGTGTGTGTGTGTGTGTGTGTGTGTGTGTTGTGTGTGTCAAAAAAAAAACAAACAACTAACCTTCAAAATATTGGAGTGAAATGTTCCTTTCGGAAAACCAAAGCCTAAGCATGTTTGTCACCCATAGACCCATCGTGAAGAACCTCTGACAGTGCGTTTCAGAAAGACAAAGGGAAAGTAAAGAAAGGGCTGAAAAACAGGAATATATAAGTAAAGAAAACTGCAAACATGTAGATATCTATTTAAAAAGTTTGCCTAAAATAGTATAGCACAGGAATTTTTATCAGTAAGCTAAAATATCCAGCAAAACTCCAAATGCACAAGGAAGGAGCTGGTTAGAGGTCACTGGGGATGTTCAGAGTGGCATGGTAGAGATGACCGAGATAATCAGAGCAAACACTCAAAAGTCCTTTCAGTATTGTGTAGGAATTAAAATTCTGATCTTAAATGTCAACAGTCACTGCTAAAATTAAGAGTAATATCTAACTTCCAAACCATTTTTTAGATTTATTTTATTTATGTGTGTGAGTGTTCTGTTTGTCTGTCTGTCTGCATGCATGCCTGGTGCTGGCAGAGGCCAGAAGAGGGCATTGGATCACCTGGAACTAAAGATACAGATGATTGTGAGCCCAGGGTCCTCTGCAAGACCAGCAAGTGCTGTCAACCAAGACATCTCACCATCTCACCGGCTCCTCGAGGCATACTTTTAAAGTTAAGAACAGGAGAGGTAGCATCATCTTGCTTTTAATCAGAGGAAATAAGAAGCAAAAGCACAATTGTAGAAAACAAAATCAAATATATAAGCAATCACAACATATATAAATGAATTAAGCTTTCTGACTAAAACAAATGCAGTGAGATTAGCAGGGTTTCTTCCTTATTTTTAGAAAGAAACTTTGGTTGAATGTAGTATCATATGGTAGCAAGCTAAACAGGAAGTATTTAGGATTTCTAAGACCCCGTTAGCTACTTAGCTGTGCATGTTGGAGACAGGACTTTTCTAACATGGACAAAGTCAAGTCAGAAGTAGAGAGCTGGGAAACAATTCCAGCAAAGACTAATCAAAAGGAATCTATAATTTCTTTATTGATACAAGTCATAATAGACTCAAAGACACAAAGCATTGTAAGGCTAGAGCTCTTACATATGACTGGAAATACATAAAATGTATAAAACTGCATATATCTTTGGAAACGTATGCTATTTCTAAAATGGCCTCAAATATGAAAAAGAAAATTCAATACAGCTTTAGTGAAATTTCACATTTATTTCAAGGTATTACTTAATAGGTTAAACTAGTAGAAGTGGATGAAATTAAGGTGGTGGAACTAGACAGTTCACAGACACAGGAAACTTTGCACCAAGCACCTAAAACATGTGAATCAATTTTTCATGGAAGAATTTTTTTTTTAAGTTGGCTTCATACTAAGTGAAAAACAAGTCTCTACAGATTTCCAAGAATCACAATTAAGACAATCATAGTCAATGACAATTAAGTTACAATTCAATAACTAAACAATCAGCCCCCCAAATTCCCCTTAAATGTGGAAATTTTCAAATATTTCTGAATAACTCATTACATGGAATTTTTTAAATACTTAGAATTGAATGATAGTGAAAATATTACATTTCAAAACTTGTAGGATACAGTAAAAGTTAGACTTGACAAGCTCTGAGGTGGTAAAGGAGAGGAGAAAACAGTGAAATTACCAATAAAGATGTTGTATCAAGTGAGTCTACAGAGCCCAAAAGATGGTTCTGTGAACAAGTTCATAATACAGGGATCAATCAGACTATTTTTGTAAAAACATAAAATAAAATAATAATAATTATTATTAGTATTAGTATTAGTATTTTGGCTTTGTAGGTCATACTGTCACCACTGCTCAGCTCTGCCATGACAGTAAACATGGTGCAGCCATAGTAATATGTAAATGACTAGGCATGGTTCTGTTCTAATGGTTCCAAATACAAAAACTAGTGATGGGTCATACTTTGTATTCAGACTATAATTTTCTAGTCATTGAATTAGTTATATGGCTGAGAGAAAATAGTGAGAATGTTGAGTAAAGTTGCTGGATATAAGATCAATATAGAAAAAGAATTGCCTTTTCATTTGTCAGTAAGACTGAAAAGTAACTTTTCCAAAAGTGGTTCATTAAGACACACTGTGGAGGCAAGAGGGTCACAGTGATTTCAAGGCCAGCCTGGGCTACATAAAAAGAATCTACCTCTAAAAAAATATTTAGCAATGATAGTCACAACAAAAATAAGTAACAATATTCAGGCAGAGTCTAAAGAAACTAAACATATTACTTGATCTGCCCCGAGCCAATTGTTCTCAAAAGCTTGATTTCCAGATCCTTTTATGCTCTAAAAATAGCTAAGGACTCCAAAGAGCTTTTTCTTAGTCGGGCTTTATCGGTCTATACTTATCTTATTATAAACTAAAGCAAAACATTTTAAAATAGCTACAAATTTAAAAATAATAAACCTAGTATATACTAAAATCTTTGAAAATATTTTTTAACAATTTTCACCTCTCTTTAGTGTCAGCATTAAGAAAGGTACTTGGGTTCTAATAGCTCTCTCAATATGGAATCTATGTTGTTTTATTTTCATTATATAAAAAATTGCATCTGGAGAAGGGGAGCATACTTTAATGGCCTTTTCAAATATTACAGGTATTTCTTCTTTGATACCATATCAGTCTTTGGCAGACCATAACTCCTTAACAGTTACTTGTGACATGGGACCTAAAACCATATCAGTGAGCTTGCCATATTCCATCATATTAAATCTGTTTTCAGCCTGACACTCTAGATGTATCTTGTATCCAAGCACAGTTGTGTAAAGACAATTGACTATTTGGAAAATGCTGGGTTTCTGAGTTAAGTAGACCTTCAAGATGATGACACTGTTTTATGATGTCAAATCTTTCACTTATTAACATTATCATAAAAAACCCCTTTCATGTTCTGATAAACTGTCAAGCTAACAGTAGCAAGTGTACATTTTCCAAAATTCTGATTTTCATTTGAAAGCTTAAGTTTTATCGTTGGCAGAAAATACTGTCACCTGTTTTTCTGAGACAGCTCACTTACCTTGCTCATTGTCAAAGTATCTGCCAAATCCCCACATCTGGATAACCTTAGTGTGTCATCCATTCTTTCTAGTAAAAATCACATTCTTTGGGGGAAAAATGCATCCTAAGCATGTTAAACTTACAACTTGGCTAAGTGTGGTGGCGAACACCTTTAATCCCAGCAGAGGCAGGCAGAACTTGTGAGTTTAAGCTAGTCTGGTCTACATAATTGCAAAGCAGCCAAGTTACATAATGAGACCTTGTCTCAGGGATGGTGATGGTGATGGATGATGATGGGGATGGTGATGGTGATGATAATGATGGGATAAACTTACAATTGAAACCACCACATACATGTTCTTCTATGAGCTAACAGTCATATTTCAGTGTGCAGTGAGCCCGTATGGTACACAGAACATTAAGATGGTATGTACTCAAGGGTTATCAGATGAATAATTTTCATGGATGAACAAGTTCATCTTTTTTAAGTAAAACTGACATCTTTATGGTTTGCTGTGAGTGTGTGGTGGTAAAGAATTAACACAGTTTGATGCCGCTGCCAGCTTCCTGCTATAGGCACCAACATTATACCAACCATTGCATTTGTGCTGTTGATGGAAATGCCAATGCTGTGGGAGATCAATGAAGCTTCTTATAGTGCAAGTTAGGCATCATTATTCTGAAAATTTAAAAAAAAATACAAAATCTGAACCCTTTGGGGGTACTGAAATGACACCACAAGAACAAAAGTCCCCATACCAAATGCAAAGTCCCAGTCAAAGTGTAGATGTACAAAAATGATGTATGAAATTACTTCATGTGTCAGAGGCACTGGCTGGGTGGTTACAAGCACTGGCTGCTCTTCCAGAGGGTCCTGGTTCAATTCCCAGCACCCAAATGGTATCTCATAACTGCCCATAACTCCAGTTTTACGGGACCCAATGCCCACTTCTGACCTCCGCGAGCACCTGGCACACACATGATGCACATACATACATGCAAGCAAAATACTCATACACATAAAAAAGAGAATTATCTTTAGGCTATATGTGCATGAGGTATATATGAGACATAAAATATCTTCCTTCAGACTTGGGTCCTGTCCCAAGATAGTTATCTTTCTTGGGACATTGTGTATTTGCAATTATTCCAAACTCTGAAGAAGTCTGAAATCTCAAATTCTTTTAGACCCTAGCATTTTGCATAAATGACACTTGGCGTACATTATTAAAACAGTACTGTATTAATTGGCATCCTGAAAAAGCGAAAGAACCTAGGGATGCACATAGATCCGTTGTCGCAGACATCCACGCGGTTCTCTGTCCATGTGTCACCTGGTTCTAAAGAAGTGTCCTGACCTCAGGTATGTCATCCATAGTCCTACACTGGCGTCCTGCCACATCACTTTATTCTGTCTTTATGGCAGAACTTGTTACCACTGAGTAGTTTCCAGTTTGTGTGTTTGTTTGTGTGTCTATTGTATGTCTCAAGACCTGAGATACAGGTCTGTCCTAGTCATCACAATAGCTGTTTCTGAAACCTAAAACACTCAGTCAATTGTCCGTGGACTAATTAAGTCAGGCTCAAGGGATGCGTAAGGGATATTCAGCATTTCGCCTTCGGATGGGTTCATGGCTAAAAATAGCTAGTTTCACTCCTTCTGATTTCTCTGGATCACGAGGGAACTTATGATCTCAGTGACTCCTGCATGTTGGGTATTATTTACCATGTCTATAGAAAAAGCACCTGAGGGACAGGAGCTGTTTCCAGTTCGAAGAGCTAGTGTTTGGTGTGAAAACTGAACTCATACCCATCAGCTTCCTGCCAGGCGAAACAGGAAAGAGATGGATGTGCGCCGAGACACTGCTGACGATGGCTCAGAGGGCCAGGGTTTCAGGAGCCGCCTGCCAAATGATCAGGCAGTAGTCATTCAGAAAGTGTTTGTTAGAGGGAATTTTTTTAAGAATTAAAATTGAAACTGAATTTGCAACAAATGAGCAGCAGATTTTTCAGAATTAATTTTTTGTACATTTTAGAAATGTTTGCTTCAGTCTTCAATTCCCAAGAAACCATTGCATTTCTTTAGTCTTTTGCACAGAAATTCTTAGGATCTTTCCCAAGAACTGACAATGAGGTTTATATTTCATTAACCCCCAAAAACACTTCTTGGTGGGGTAAATGTTGAGAGCATGTGATAGGTTATGTGCTGGTTTGAAGACAGGAACCACAGCCTTATCTGAGCTTTTATTCCCTTACTCCATGACTGAATGCCTGGGAGTCACATGGAAGCCAGCAGTAGAACATGGGGTGTGCATCAAGCCACGCGCTGTCTAGACCATGCCGTGTTTGTTTCAGGTGTTCAGTATTTGAAATCTTTGCTAGCGGGCTGGAGAGATGGCTCAGAGGTTAAGAGCACTGGCTGTTCTTCCAAAGGTCCTGAATTCAATTCCCAGCCACCACATGGTGGTTCACAGCCATCTATAATGAGATCTGGTGCCCTCTGCAGGCAGAACAATGTATACATAATAAATAAATCTTAAAAAGAAAGGAAGAAAGAAAGAAAGAAAGAAAGAAAGAAAGAAAGAAAGAAAGAAAGAAAGAAAGAAAGAAAGCTTTAATAACAAGAGTGGATTTACACCAGAGGCTAACCTACTAGCCACCAACTCTTCAGAGTTGTGAGTTAGTCCTGAGTTCTCTAACTTGAACTGAAGTACAGGCCCAAGCTAAGTTTGGCCTTTTGAGGAGTTCTAGAGAAACCCAGGGCTAGCCTTACCTACAAGGGATACTGGTGTGGTTTCTGAAAGCTGGACTGGCCCTCCTTGTCACAAGTATCAATTAACTTAACTTGCCTTTAGATACAATAGGAACTAGCCTAGGAATATCAGAAGAGGTTATTATGAGCCAGACCCAAGTTTTTTTAAAACTGAACGGAACACCCTAAGGTTCTCAGCTCCACCAGGGAAACCATCGAAGTGCAAAAAGAAGTAGTGCTTTTGAAAAATGAAAATTCAAAATATGGGGTTCGAGCTGCAGAACAACAGTAAAGAGCAAAGTGGGGAGGAAGGGAGGGAGTAGTTACTGCGAACTAGAGTTCACAACCTCGGCCTCGTGAGAGTGAGCTGTACCAGTGCCAGATAGCGCTAGCTGGGGCTGGACTCTCAACAGATCTGAGGAAGGAGCCTGCCTGTGTAGCATGGAAGAGCTACACACATGGGACACACACACACACACACACACACACACACACACACAGAGAGAGAGAGACAGAGACAGAGACAGAGACAGAGACAGAGAGACAGAGAGTTCTCTCTGATTAACTTTCTCAATGCACCATGGAAATGAAGTGTTCGCTGGTCAGGGTCTGAGCTTGACCTCTGCTAATACCTGCTCAGGGTTCAATTCACCCTTTATTTTATTCTTGTTATTGCAGTGTGCAACGTCACACTCTCCCCATACACACGCAAAGTGAGGTGTTTGCAGTGTGCAAACGGATCATCTAACGTGCTGGTCTTTACAACCTTCTGGAGAGTCAATATTCCCTATAGGGCATCTTTGCACTTGGGCACATCCTCATCAGCAAGACAGGGTCCATAGTTTGTGAGATACATGTAACAGGTATGTGGGAAATGTTTTGGGGACTCACTACCTCCCATTCCTCTCCCCAACCCTAGAGTACAGTCACCATGCCGAGTCACCTCTACAACACATTTCACAGATGTCTTCCCTCATCATGACCGATGTCTTGTGGCTTTGATATGCTGTGACGTTATTGCTCTTGTTCACTCTTTTTGCCCTTAAGATCTGCTGAGATTCCCTGCCATGGCTTAAGCGGTATGTAGTCCCCGAAGGGGGCTTCAGGGAAGGCATAAGACTGTGAAAGCCGTCCTGAGGCACATGGGCTATTGATAGCATGATGGGTAGTGCCTGGGATGATATTCTCAGAACTTAGTTACCCAATATGCAGCGTCTCCCAATCGCCACGAATAATCTCGCTCCTGTGCCCGACTTCAGGCCAAACAGGGAAGCCTCTGCTCACTCCACTTCCACATGCTCATATATGTGAGCTGGTTCATGAGCCTGTTTCCTTAGCCCTGTGTGTGGAGAAAGCACCTAAAGGGCCTACTGGGCCTGTTCTCCTGTAGCATCCTCCCACAGACCTTTCTCTGTAGGCATCACCCCCAACCCCCCTCCCCCCGGAAAAGACCGATCTTCCACACAGCTCCTCGTCTAAACACGACTTCTCTGTCTTCTCATTGGGGGGGGGGGTATGCTAACCTTAAGAAGGGGACTGTGCTTAAGGATTTGCAAATGTTGTGCAATTCTTCTCCCTCTCCACAGCTTCCATTTCTGTCTTTTAACATTTGCTCAGGCATTTTGCACTGCCACAGTGCTTGGTGGCACACTGAAAGATCCCCGTGACAGTGCCTCGTGGTGTGGCTTCCAACTAAGCTCCAGAGGCCCGTTTGTGTTTGTGACCTCGCACCTGGCTAAGTGAGTGGCATGTGGTAAACATAAGTACTTCCCAAATATATAAGTGCCTGGGGCTCCTCCCAGCTTTCCAAAGTCCCACACAGTTTGGCACTTTGTTCAGTGTGTCCTTTGTGGCACCTCAAGCTCTTACGGGTAGCTAATGGTCACTCTAAGTCAGAGCTTTAACCCTCTGAGGCATGGGTGGAACACTTTGGAAGGCTCCGGATACTCAAACTTCATTGTGGGGTCTTCACTGGTCATTTTGAGGACTACACAGAGAAACAGTGGAGTTTCTGTGATCGTGGAGAGCAGAAATAAGCCAAGTATCTATGGTCCTTAGAGAAAAGAGGCCTGAAAGACTACAGAAATGGAGATCAGAGAAGTCAAAGGAGCTCAAGCCATTACATGTAAGCCAATTTCAATGCCTTGTGATTAGGAAAAAAAATAGAGGCACACAGAACAATGTGTTCTTGAGAGAAAAACTAATTGCAAAATGTGTGGGAAAAGCATCTTCACAGAGGCTGTACTGGCGTCACCATCTTCTCGGTGTCCCTTTAATGTGGTTATATGCCTATGGGCCTGAAAAGCCATTGGTTTGGGTAATATGATATTTGAAATAATGAAAAGAACATGACAGACCCACTGACCTGCTTTTGACTTCTAAGGAAACCAGCTTGGCTGTCCTGGCTTCCGTGAAGTAGGAGTGTACAGCAAGCCCTGTTATCTTAGTGGACGGGTGCCTTCAGGAGAGAAAGCGCGGCACATAAAACCTCCGCAGATGCTGGCGTTGTGATCTTACCCCTTCTGGATTGCAAACACGTTGTGTTCATCGCTCTTCTCACTTCTTCCCAGGACGTGTTCTGAGGGCTTTCCGCCTTCACTACACACTCACAAGATGTTCACTCAGAAAACTACTTAGCTGCGAGGCTACTCCAAACAGCTTCTATGGCCAGTTCTGAAGCCAAAGGTGGGGGGCGGGGGGCGGGGGACTAAATTGGCTATCTATGCAGAAAGAAAATAAAATTCTGTGTGTTCTCATTCCTGAATGTGTTCCCCTCTTGTCTACAATTTCTGCTGGACTCAGATTATGTCAACGTGTTAACCTCCTCCTTCCTGCCACAAGCTTGCTAATTCATTCACCCAGCCCACATGAGCTCACTCCCTGAGTGATCTCATCCAGTCCTGTGGCTTTTATATATATATAATCTCTATACTAAAGGCTCCCACTTTATTTCTCTAGAATCAACCCTGTCCTAGATCTCAGGCTGTTCCCTTGTCCTTACGGTCCCTTCGTGGAGCCCTGGACAGGCTGCTGAAGCTCAGCACATCCCAGGCAGTTTCCTCTCACTCCCACCCCTGATCCTCCCTGGGCTTTCCTGCTCAGCAAAGCCACCTTGGTCCATCTGCTCACATACTTGGAACTTCTCAGAGCCATCCTTAACTCTTACTCCTTGACTTCCCTCATCTAACTCACTAGATATCTTACCAGCCCTACTTTCCAAATACATGCAGAACACAGCCTCTCTGCCACCTTTCCCCTGGCTCCTCCTGCCTCTTCTGATCCATCAGCTGGACTACTCACTACTACTACCCAGGAGCATCCTCCCATCCTTCCCTGCCAAGCCATTTTCTACATGAAAGTCAAAGTGATTATTTGAAAACATAAATTAAATGCTATGTAACTTGCCTGCCATGGTTATACATAGTCTCTCCACTACACACAAATCCCCACCCTACACTTTCCTGACCACCCGTGTAGCCTCTGGCTGCTCTGGCCACTTAGGTTCATGTTAATATAGCCACGCCCACTTATACTATAGAGATGTTGAGCAAGCTACTGATTTTACTGGGAAGCTAGCTCGCTAAGCAGAATCTGCTGGAGAGATTTTCTAGGACCGAGATACCAAATGCAAGGCCTCATCCCATAACCATCAACTCCCTCGCTGTGCCTTACAGTTTTTATCTATAGCACATTCTAGTGTAGAACTATTTATATGTTGCCGTTCCTCCTGAAGGCAGGCTCTCTTTGAGATGTGCCCCTTCGCCTTTGTTCCTGCCGCATGTTCAGGTACCTAAAGAAGTGCATGACATCAGACACCGAACGTTCTAGAAAAATAAGATTCTGCTCGCCCTGGGGAGCTCGCCCGCCCCAAGGTGGCAGGATCAGGTGAATAAGCAGCTCTGCGTGGCTGTGCTTGGGGTGGGGGGTGGGGAAGCTCTAGCCACAGTCCCCCAACTGTGCCTGCAGGAGTCAGAAAGGGAGCCAGGAAAGCTGACATCCGAGATTATTCCTGACAGACGAGCAAGTGCATTCAAGGTAGAGGAGATGGGAAGGGCACTTCTGGCGTGGGAATAGCAGATGCAACAGCGTGGGGCTAGGATAGACAACATGCGGTGACCCACGAGTATGACCAGCCTGTGGGAGAGCTGTTTGACGTGAGCTGCCGGAAGGCAGCAGCTTAGTTTATTCTTGGCACTGGGCATGCTCCCTTGGAATGTTCCCTCTTAGTAAGTGGTATCCCATTCAAATGATCACTCACGCTGAAGTTCTCAGAGTGACCCTGGCTAAGTATTACTTTCCATTCCCTTAACACTGCACTTCAGGTCTGTCAGCTAAAGCCATCAGCCTTCCAAACAGGTGCCAACCCAGCCTCGACTCGCCAATCTTTCTGCACCTTCCCTACCCCAAGCTACAGTTGCTCAACTACCCCAGAGCAAAAGCTTCCAGATGACTCTTCCTGCTTCTTAGGACCCCCATGCGACATTCCGCTCAAAAGCTAGCACTGGCATTGTCAACTGCTTTTAAGTTAAAGGCCGGTATCAGCTAAATGGGTACCTAGCAAAGACCCTGTGCGTGTGTTGGGGAGTGCACCTGAGACAGTGAGAAAGGGAAACTCTGCACATCAAGGCTTGCGTCTGTTATATCTGGATGTCTTTTTCTTCTTCTCCTCTCCTCCCTTGCTTTCTTTCTCTCCTCGCCTCCTCCTCCTCCTCCTCTTCCTCCTTTGCTCAGTTTGGCAAGACTTTCAGTAGCTACCGCACCTAGCTTTTGTCTTTAGGACTCTGTGGCATTATGGTATGTGGCATTGTGCCCGCATGGGCCAGTTTCGTTGACAATGGAAAGCGAGGGCCCCTCCTATTTGTCTTCATTCTCTGAGTTGCCTTTACTATGCCTGCACATAGTCAATAAGCTGCAGATGTCAGTGAGAAGTTTAATCCTCGCTCAACCGCAGACTCACTGCTTGGTCCCTGTGGTGGTTTTCCCTAGGATATGGATTGATTTTATATGGTGTATGTAAACCAGATGGTTAGTAACCATTTCTTACATAAAACCAGTAGAAGGCAAGAGGCCTAATTGAAAGAAGTAGGTCACCAGCAACATGCCACTGAGTGGTAGGTAGATAAAGGTCTAGTGTGTATATGTGTCTCCTTGTCCTCCTGTCCCCTCCCCTCCTGTCCCCTCCCTCATTACTGGCCAGCATAAGATAAGAATCTTTGTCCCATGCCCACTGCTGCCATAATGTCGTCCCTCACTACAGACCCAGAAGCAATGGATCTAAGTTACCACAGCCTGAATCTCTTGAAAGTGTGAGCCAAAATATAACTCTCCTCCTTTGGCTTGTTTTATCTTAAGTATTTTAGTGATAGAAACATGTCTAATATTATAAATGCAAAAAATAATAAGTAGAAAAGTTTAGCTTTCTTGATCAATAAAAATCATGGAAATAACATTTTAAATATAATGTAGATATTAAAAAGGAATCATAAAGTCCATTCCACTCAAATTTCTACACATAAAAATTTTTGGTTTTGGTTTTTGTGGTTTTGTTTTGTTTTTAATTTTTAATTTTAAGATTATTAATTTATTCAGATTACAACTAAATTGTTATCCCATCACTTGTATGCTCCCATTCCTCCCTCCCTCCCTCCCTCCCTCTTTTACTCTATTCAATTCCCCTAGGTCTATGACCAAGGGGGACCTCCTCCCTACAAATAAAAATTTTAAACCTAAACAAAGTACATACTTTTATGAGAATTTAGCCCTCTAATAAAGAGAAAGTCTGTAAGACTAACCACTGTGGGAAAACATGTTTTTAGGGTTGTTTGTTTCTAACCGCTGAGACAAAATATCTGATAGAAGTAACTTAAAGGAGTCAGGGTTTGTTTCGGCTTGTGGCTTCATCACTGGGGAGAGCCTTGGGGATGGGGCTGCATGGTTCTGTCCATGGTGACAGGTGTTTGCAGCACAGCTTGTCAACATCTTGAAAGATCAGAAAGTGGAGGCTGGGAGTCTATAACCTTCAGAACTGATCCTCAAGCAACCCATTTCTACCAGCCAGGCCACAGGTTCCAAAGGCTCCACAGCTCCCGAAACAAAGCCATCAGTGAGATACCACACGTTCACATGCAAAACCAACAACCTCCCAAAACAGAGCCACCGCTGGGGACCATGTGCTCACATGCAAAACTAAAAATCACTAATGAAAATTCAAAATAGTAGCAGAGCATAATGGCACTTTATAAAAACAGTGTCATAAGCAAATGAATTTTATTCCAGGAATGAAGGATATTACAGTAGAAAATCACAATAGAAAATCTATTAATATAATTCATCATATTAAAATCTATTTTAGAATTTACCGAATTTATCTTATATAGCAAACATTGTACTGCCTTTATCAGTTCTTTAAATGTATTGATGTAATTTAACATCCACTTTTTAGCCATAAAAAATGCTTTAAAATTAAAAGTAATAATTCCTTAATTATAGTGAAAATTATGGAATTCTTGTTTCTTTAAAAACATAAAAATGTTATAATATGTTTCTGTCTTAGTCCCAGGTGTGGGTATACGGAGCTTCCTTACAGCATCTGAGTAGGATTTGTCTAATGCTCTAGCAGAGATGTGGCTTTGCAAGCTGCAGATAGTTTCTGCAATTGTGTGACATTTGGAATTCTGGAAACTTCTCAGAGGGTATATAAATGCAAGGGCCCCGAGAGTCCAGGTTGGTGGTTATTGGTCTTTTAGGGGTTGCAGTTTGTTAATAGTCATGCTCAAAGAAGAAATTCAAGGATCTCTCTCTTTCCTCTTTATCTTTCTTTCTCTCCTATCTAGAGACAGAGGGAGAAACCAGGGGGATAAAGAGTGGGAAAATGAAGAACTCACAAAGTAGCAAAGACCAGCTACACTTAACACAACAAATAAACATTGGAGGTCTAAATCGAATCCCACTACATAGCTCAGGGTGGCCTTAAACTTGGAATTCTCCCTTGCCTCTCAAGGCTGGGCTTAAAGACCTGTGCTATCACACTCTTCCTATTTGACTTTAACACTATTCTGAGTATGCTACCCATGCAGGACAAAAGAAACAAACCAGGAATGGAAAGAATCCTAAGGCAGTGGTTAAACTGACATTATTTGTATATGATTTGAATTGTTTGGATTGCATGCTTATTTCTATGAAGCAACTTACAACGAGTTCATAGAATATCCTTTGTGTGGTTAATAGTTGGTTTGAAGATTTGATAAATAAAAACACCCTAGTTACAATAGCAGGGAAGTTCAAGCACCATACACATATGTATATATATATATATATGCTATGTGTATAAGAATTGAATTTAAGGATCTGTGAGATATATATGTGAATAAAAAATGTAAACTCTCTTGGATACTGAAGTTAAAAACAAAAATGTAGATGAATGGAGAAGCAAGCCCTATTCTTAAATAGAGAACTGCAGTGCTATAAATTTAAAATAATCCTAGTAAAAATACAAGCAAAAAGACTATTTTATAATCAAACAAAATGATACCTGAGTCCCTATGGAAAAAAAATTAACCAAGAATACTCTAGGAAAATAGGAATTATTCTTTAGGTATTAGGATGTATTATATTTGAATAGGGGTATTAATAGGCAAATCAGTGCTTTAGAAATAGCCTCAATTTCATTTTAAATTTTAGTCTACATGGGAAGGCATTTCACGTCAGTAACACGAAACTGGGCTGTTCAATAATGTGTGCTGAGACAACCAAATAGCTGTCAGAGGGAAACACTTGGTGGTTCCAACTTACAGCAGATTGAGTCTAAGTACACCTAAGCATAGCTTTTAAAACTTAACCTTAAAAACACCAAAAGAATTTGGGGAGAACTTGTTAATATCTTCAGGTGCAGGGGACCTTCCAAAGGGTGATACAATATCCAAAAGCTATAAAGAAAAAAACTCATGACATGAATTCAGTACCATGGAAACCAGAGATATTTGAGAAGATAGATACAATGTTAAGCAAAGACAAATGACAAGTAGCGAAAACATTTTTGCAACTAATATATAAAAAGAGCTAACTCCCCAGTAGAGAAACTTTACAAGAAAATAAGAAAAAGATATGCAGTGCAATAGGAAAAAAAGTAAGGTTATGCTATAGGGTAGTGGTGCACACTTTGAATCTCAGCACTTAGGAGGTAGAGGCAGGTAGATCTTCACGTTGAAAGCCAGCGTGGTCTACAGAATGAGTTCCAGAACAGTCAGAGCTACACAGAGAAACCTTGTCAAGGAAAAAAAAAGAAAGTTATAAAACCATGAAGGAGAACACAACCACAGGATCAACTAAGCAGGGTCCATAGGGGCTCGCAGAGCCTGAGCGGAGCTTGCGTGGGTCTACACTAGGCCCTCTGGATTCGTGCTGTGGTTGCTTGGCTTGGGGTTTTGTGGGAGTGAAGGTGTCTGTGTCTCTTTTGCCTGCACTCGAGACCCTTCTTGGCTTCCTGACATGGCTCGTCCAGACGTGATGTGAGGGTCTGTGTCTAGTCCTATTGCAGTCTTGTTATGCCAAATTCAGTTGCTATCATAGGAGGCCTGCTTGCTCTTTTCTGAAGGGAAACAGAGGAACAGTGGATCCAGGAGAGAGGGGAGTGAGGGGTATGGGGACCTGGGAGGAGTGGAGGGAGGGGAGGCTGCCAGGGAGGCTGCCATTGGGTTGTGTTGTATGAGAGAAGAGTAAATTTTTTAAATGTAAGGTTATTACCAGACAGTTTATATACAATATAAACAACTGTTCAGGAGCATACAGAGTATGATCAGCTTATTTTTTAAAAAAATGAATGCATATCAAATCTATAATACATTAGTTTTAACAGAAAGAGATTTTTTAATAATTTAACAGTATGATCTATTAGCAAGACTATGGATAAAGAAGTGCTGATAAATACCACCGCCTAGAGTATAGTCCAAGATCCCGTGAACACCCAGGACAGGAAATAGCAACAAGTTCTGAACATTGGTGCCGATTTCTTTTTTTTTTCTTCTTCTTCTTCTTCTTCTTCTTCTTCTTCTTCTTCTTCTTCTTCTTCTTTTTTTTCCTTTTCTTTTCTTTCTTGTCAAGATCTCACTGAGTAGCTCAGCGTGGCCTAGAACTTACAAGCCTCCTCTGTCAGCTTCCCGAGTGCTGAGATCTCAAGCATACACCACCTCACCTGCCTCTGCTTCCATCTTAAACGTTTATCGTACACATGCACCCTGAGGTGTAATAGCAAAGCTAATGTGAGTGTCTTTATCCTTCCCAATTTTATTGATAGAAGAGCCACTGTTACCATGGATCTTAGCAACCTCAATATATGAATTTCTTTATCTCATCAAGGATTCACACTTTTTCACTTAAAGTAGCACTTGCAGTTTCTTTGTCCTATTCTGAATATCTGTCAATTAAAAAATCAGCTACATAATTACAGTGGAATTATATAAAATAGGAAAGAAACTTTAACACATGGAATAATACTCAAATTATATTTGTGTGTATGTATGTATGTACAAGTTCAAATGAGTGTACATATTATACAAGTACACATGCACATACATACACTCAAGTGTGAAGACCAGAGGATAACACTGCATGTCAATCACTCCTTTTGTTTTTGTTTTTATTTTTTGAGACAGGGTCTCTCACTGAACCTGGAACATGTTGGTTTCGCTACACTAGCCAGCCAGCAATCCCCAGGATCCTCTGCCCCCGCCTCCGTGGCCCTGGGGTTGCAGGTACAAGTCACTGTACCTGGCTTGTTCACATGGCTTTTAGGATGCAAGCTCAGATCTTCATGGGTCTACGGCAAACACTTTATTGACAGAGCTATCTCCTTGGCTCACAAATCATATTTTTAAATGAAATACCAAGGTATGTGAGAGTGCTACAATGCATAAGCTTTTTCCTTAAAAAGGAAGATTTCTCTCTAGATATGTGTATCATTACATAAATGGGCATAAAATTTCTCTAGAACCACACACAGGAAGCATCTGTAGCTCTTGGAAAATAGTAAATTGACTGGGAAGATAAGGGGGTAGGAATATGAATGAATGAATATAAGTAAGAACTGATGTGTATGCAGGTACACATGTCTGTGCATATGTGTGGATGCCAGAGGACAGGCTCAGACAGCATCTCTCAGCGCCACCCCTGACCACCTTCTCCCTGTACCCAGCAGGGTCTCTCACTGGTCTGGAACTTGCCAAGTAAGCCAGGTGGGGGTGTCCAGCAAGCACCAAGGATCTTCCTATCCACCTCTGCAGCCCAGGGATTATAAACACACACCCACCAGCATACCTGAACTCAGGTCCTTATGTGTACCACCAAATGATCCGTCTCCGGCTCACAGACAGGGAATTTTCAGAGCTCCTTCACTTCTAAAATTTTTCATTGAGCATATATAATTGCATATAATGATGGTTCCATTGTGGCATCTCCGTGAATGCCTTTAGCACACTTCGATCACGTTGAGTCCTTCACTATCCTTTTGTGTCCTTCTTTCTCCTAATCCTTTTTCCTCTTTCCTGATAGTCACTCTCCTCTTCCCATGTCTGTTCCCCCTGAATTCCATACTGAGAGAGAACATGTGATATTTATCTTTATGAATCAGGCTTCATTTTCCTTAACATGATATTATCTAGTACTATCTATTATCTAGTACTATCCCAAGTATTGCATTGTGGATGGGTGGATGGCTGGCTGGACGTATGGATGGATGGATGGATGGATGGATGGATAGATGATAGATAGATAGATACAAGGATACAGAGATACCCAGATACCACAATTTTGTATACATTCATCTGTTGAAGGCTACTCAGGCTGATTCTCAGAAGAGGGCAGCTGTGAAAAATGCCACAGTAAGAATTGTTATGCAAGGGTCTCTGTGCTACTCTGACTTTGATTCCTTTCTGTGTATACCAGGAGTGGTATAGATGGATTGTGTGGTGACCTTGGTAGGTTTTAATGCATGGTAGCTGTCCTAGTGTCTACGGAGTACGGGTCCCTTTTTCCTCAGCTGTCATTTTGTTACTTGTTATCTTGATGCTGGCCATTCTTACTAGGGTAGAGGAAATCTTAGTGTAGTTTGATTTTTACTTTTTTCCCTGTGGTTAAAGATGTTGGGCACATTTCCATGTGTCTATTGCCCACTAGTATTTCTCCTTCAGAAATGTATCCGTTCAGCTCATTTGCCCACTTATGGCTTGGGTCCCATGATACGAAACCTCTGTCAGATGAATGGCTGGAAATTTCCTCCATTTCTTATAAGGTATGGCTTTAGTCAGCTGACTTTCCTTTGTTGTGCAGAAGCTTTTTAATTTCATGCAATCCCATTTGTCAGTCCTTGCCTTTATTTCCTGAGCTACTGGTGGCCTGTTTAAAAAAAAAAATACCGCCTGTGCCTGTGTGTTCAAGCATCTTTCCATGTTTTCCTGTAGGAGTTTCAATGTTTTCACTCTCACATCACTGTCCTTAACTATGACTATTTTGAGCTGAGTTTCGTAGTCTCCATCTTCTGCCTGGGAATGGTCACTTGTGAAGGGGAAGCTGCCCTTGTCAGTATGTTCTTGTCACCTTGTTGAGAATCAGATGTCCATATCCACAGGGGTTGATTTCTGGGTCCTTCTCCATAGTTCTCACTCTGTTACTGTGATGAAATATCCTGACCAAAAGCACTTAGGAGAGGAAAGCTGTCCACTGCTGAGCTTTTGGAGAGGAGGTGGACGTGCACTGAGGTTGGTGTGGGCCTGGGCAGCCATTCAGCTGGCAGAAAATATGAGCCCAGTGTGTCAATACCATAGCTGAAGTCAAAGAAAAGAAACGGGTTTCTCATCCCCGAGGGGAGCCTCCTTTGTGTTTTATAGTTCTGTAAAGGAGAGGCTTTGTCACAGTGACTGTCCCCTCCCCCCGCCACTGTGAAGCAGCAATGTCGTTCCTAAGATGGCCTTTTTTAGATGCCTCCTTGTTTCTCAGGTTCGTGCTGAGGAGCTTGCACAGCCCCAGTCTCTCCTTGGGCAGTAGTGTGGGTTTGTTTTTCAATTGACAGGTCAGCAAGTTTAAAAATGAACCACAGGTGCAGGGTGTGGTGTGTGAAGTCCCATCAGTTCTGCATCCGTGTCACCCAGGAGGTATAATTAATCTCATGGTTCTCACCACCATTGAAGTTGTTTTTCTAATTTAATGACATAATTATCATGTTGTCCCCAGCTTACTCTGTGTGTGGCATGTTGTAGGCGCTCGAGGAGTATGTCTCAACTGACAGAATCAAAAAGGCAGTTAGCTACCTTAACCATTTTGAAGCTCAACCCTTTAAAGTCACATTAATCTCTGTTAGACAGGCTAAGAGCAGTGGCTGCCTTTGGTGGTGCAGTAACTGAGATGGTATGCGAAGAGTCCTTGGAGAGTGATGCTCATAGTCTGTGACTTGGTCAGGTGTGGATATATGTGTTTTTGCCTCAAAAAAAATCCATGAATCAGTCTTAAACTCTAGCACATATTATGCCTCCTGAACTATTTATGGAAACACGTGCTCGTTTCTGCCATGGACTTTGATATGCACTGCAAAAATAATGGATGAGTACATAGGATGGCAGAGATGTGTAATGAAATGTGTGTTAATTGTAGATTGTAAATAGAGAATGTGTATGGTTGAGTGTTCCTTAACAGAAATTCTGGAGACCGGAGTATTTCAAACTTCATTTTTAATTTTGGGATATTTGCGTATGTATAATGAACCACATTAGCTATGGGATTCCATTACAACAATTCATTTGTGCTTCGTGCATACTTTATACATGTAGACAAAAGTCACCTTAGCATTATTTTTATTTTATACATGAGACAAAATTTTATGGGATTCAGTTTTCTTCTTGTAGTGTCATATCAGACTAAAACAAAACTAAATATGTTTTAGAGTTTGAGGGAAGAACTTGCAGTTGTTAGCTATAAAAATTATTTGAGTTTTTATAAACAAAGTCTTAAATAATTTTTTTTAAATCAAAGCACAAAACAACTCAGGACCTTGCAGCTATGCCACCAAAGTCCACTTGACATTTTACCCACAGTTCTCAGGTCTCCACTTCCACTTCCTGAAACAGAAACAGCATCATCTGATGGAGATGCTGATAAGTCCAGCAGACAGAGCATTATGATGCATGTATGGTGGGGAGGGAGGCTCTTTTACTGCAGTAGGGGCCATGAGGATTTGAAAGACTGCTTTAAAGGGACAGAGGAAATGTATAGTTACTGTACCATCAAGCAGCATGGTCTTACACATCACAAGAAGAAAGCCAGTTAGAAACCATTAAAAAACAGTTCTCTGTTTATATAGTCATGCGCATGACAGGAAGAGTGATCGTTTTTATTGTCACTCTAAGAAAGACCTGAAGAACTACAGTTCTGTGATACTGTCAGAAATTGGCTACCTCAACCTATACCCAGCTACACCTGTAGAATGGAGCAGAAGTCACCAGGCTTAACTTTAGGGCAGATCTGTTTCCATGGGTTCACTCATACCTCTCCTCCTCCTATATTTTTCTCTCATGCAATATAGTGGGAACCTAGAACTCCAGACACACGTGCTCCCCTCTTTTGGTTCCTGAAAGTTCTTGTGCACATTGCTTACTACCTTTGGGTATAACTCCCACAAACTTTAAGCAATCTGACTCAGTCAGATACTCTGCAAGTCTCTGCTACCACCAGAATGCACCTACCATCATGAAATCCTGGATCCGAACCTTTGATATAAGGTGAGGAGACTCTGGTCCCATCTAGATAAAACCCAGATCTGCAAGAGTATTTAGTCAAAGTGAGTTTTTCTTCTGCTTCTCCCGGCTATGTGAACATAAATTTGATACTTAGGCATTCACAGCCATAAAGCCAAGATGTCTTATAAACCTCTACTAAAGCTATCAAGAAGAAAGAACAGAGAAGAGAGTGATTTGAATATGTGTGCAACTGTGCATTTAGATCTCTTGCACTAATCTCTGTGAAAATTCCCTTACACTGATTGTGAGGAAAGCTATTGATTTATAGCCAGGTTTCCCCCTAAAGAACGAAAGAAGAGAGGAATGGACAGATGCATCTTTTTCCGTTCTTGGTGTGTAATGGAACTCGAAGGCATGAGCAGTTTGGTGTATCACAGTGCACAAACCACCCAGAGCCAATAACTAGATAAACTTTGGACCTCTTTATATGCCGTTTGCTCAACTGTGTTGCCAAAGTCAGAGTTTAAACTTCTACTGGATGTGTCCCTTTGCTTACTGTAATTACCTGAAGGGGATTACAAGATACACATATATTTGGATTCGTAGTCACACCATGTACATTATATTCCAAGTGTGATTGTATCCATGAGCCCTTACATGCATGTTTGCATATTTGGGCATGGACCCCTATATATTGTCTCCAGTCAGGCTACGTAAAGAAAAAAGCTAATTGTCAAGGACTTGACTTTACTAATGTCCTCAGGCTGAAGATGTTTTAGGTGAGAACATGGACAAGCCATCTGATTTGGTCCATTATTATATTTTTCAATTATCTTTCATATTCAAAGAGAGACATTAATATAGCTGAGGATGACATAGCAAATTACCACAGCTCTCTAACCCTTTAAATTGCCAACACTGTTGTAATCTGTAATTATAGAAATCAGTGTGAGAATTGTGGCAGTGCATAATTATCTTCCTGATACTTTATTGCTGAATGAATTATTAATCAGAATCAGTCTTGTATAGTATTTGCAGCAACTCAGAAGAATAATGTATAATTAAATTTCATTATTCCTATTTTTGTGTTAATGTTTTATGATGTTGTAATTGATAATTAATTGGCCAAAACTCATACAATACTTGGAAGTTTCAGGTGGCTGGAAAATGTTCAGTGTGCTGAATTCATTAACCAAGTAATAATCACTCTGTAAAGACCATGGGGTCTGTCCAAATCTATATGAGAGAGCTTTTAAAGGTGATATCTTAATATTAAGCTTTTCATGTTTCCTTAAAAGGAAGCAGTAACTGTGACCATGTACAAATGAGGAAGACAGCTTAACAACTTTCAAATTGGGTCAGTTTTAAGTAATCAAGCAGAAGTTGTGAATGTCAGACTAATGCAATAGGTAGTTTGGCATACCTCCTTCTCTGTCTGTCTCCATTCTAATTAAACCCTCAGTCTCTGCAGAGCTGTAATGTGAGGAAGGGTTAACACTGCCATAGCCTTAAGCCATTTCCTTCTGATCTTGGTGAGTATAACCCATCATGTGGCACATCCTTATAAAGAAAGTCTGGTTTCATCTTTTCCGATTGTTCAAAACACTATATGGTTCTCCTCCTCACAGACACATAGCTTTAGGCTCTGAGGGGATTATCAGCTTCTCCTTGGCTGGCATTTCACTAAAGATTCCTGGAGTGAGTTTCTTTTGGTATCCTTTGCAGCCTAGGTAACCAGGAAAAGCTCGGAATCTCAGCATGCCTTCCACTCAGCCTGACTTCTGTTGAAAAGATGCATTGTTGGGCATTCTGTGTGAACTTCTCTGGGCTCTCTGATTAGATTTCTAAGAGGCCATGCTTCTTTCTGGTTTTCAAAGTATCTGCTTTAGAAAAATGCTGGGTTTTTTTTTTTAATGCGGATGATCTTTTTTTTTTTTTATATTCTGAGGAATTCTGAAGCATTGTATTAGGGAACTTAACAGTGCATGCCTTGTTTTGTTGTTGTTGTTTGTTTTTTTGGGTTTTGTTTTGTTTTTGTTTTGTTTTTTAGTCAATCCTTTTCTGAGCAGATTAGAAAACAATGGTGGGGAGGAACAAAGAGGGCGGGTGACTGTTTCTGGGGTTGCTGTAAAAATGCTACTCCACATTCCCAAGGAGATCACAACTGGATTTTTTTTTTATATTGGTTGCACTTGGTTCTGATACCTTACATTATTCAAGAGGAATCTGTCATCAAAGTGCATGAAGAACACTGTTGCTAGACAGTCTTTGTGCTTATTGATTCTTGGAGTGAGGATCAGAAAACCATCCTCAAGTCATCTCCTCTCAACTGTAGGCACCTCACAGCCATGTGTGGCCCCAGGGTATCAACACTGCAAGGCATCACCCCTCAGTGGTGATGGGTGCTCTGAACCCTTAGCTGAGGGCCTGTGCCACAGTCACCCACTCAGAGCTGGCACTGTTAAGGGAAAGCTTTTGGGCAATTTGAGGTGGAAGTCTGTGTTTGTAAAAGGGTGTGGTCAGTTTCCTCTTTCAAAAGCTATTGGCAGAACTGAACAGCTAAACTATATTATACAACGATCCAACTTGTATGCAACCAATGGAGAAAGATGCTCTGTGGTCCATGAGTAGGTGAGCCCTTCCCTTATGAGACTTTATGGTACTTTGCAGTAGAAAGGAGTTTGGAGTGTGCAAGCCAGACACTAAAGGTATATAATAAGGATGTCGGGGACAATTCACTGAGTGGGCAGTATATGAACCAAGGCCTGAAGATGATCAGAGTCTGAGCAGTCACTTTCCGTTCCAAGGTGGCCTCTCAGTAGATTCATGTGCTCCTCTTCTCACATAGGAGGAGACTCAGAGCAAGTAAACAAGCCGCTAAGATAACCCAGCTCTAGGAATTCACAGGTGGGAGTTCCCAGTGGTATTTTGGGGGAGAGGCTTTAGATCAACTGCTATAGGGGTAAAATGCAGGCTTCTAACCACACTATTTACCTTAAATACATATGTGCAATTTGAGAACTATAGTAATTCAAAGAGATAGGAAATATCTACAGAGTCTGAAGCAGGCAAGAGGCGGTGCTGAAAGTAGGAATTACACGTTACTGGGAATGAAGCGTGCATTTTAAAAGTTGGCACAGTAGAAAAACTAACTTTATTGACTACTTACCGAGTATTGAATGAGTAAACTAATGAACTAATGAGCAAATGAGCAAAGTTTTAATCCTCAGAATCCTATCAAATAGATGCTCTCTATCACACATTTTTTAAAGAGTGGAAAAAAGAGACAAGGAAAGGCTAAGGTGGCCTGTCTACGGTTTTGCAGCAAATGAGACCATCAGAACTAAAATCCAAGCAGTCTGGCTCCAGCCTGTGCCTACAACCATCTCCTCTCTATACTGTACACACATGCTGTACTTAGTAAACACTGCACTCCACCTCAGGTGCTCTTCCAGCCACTGTGCATGTTTGTGTATTACATCATCCACCCTGTCCAGCAACTGAATGTCCAGCAACCCAGAGTTCCAATGGTTTTCTGAAATGACAGCATGAGCGGCATTCAGATTCAGGCTGACAAGCCCCAGAGAAAGCACACACTTCTCTGCTAATGTTGTGTAACTACACCAGAGAGAAAAAGGAACATTCAAGGCACGTGCATGCAACAAATAGAAAGGGGTGAATATTTTAGGAACTGTTATTAGATACATATCTATACAAGTTCCCCATCTGCCAGGCACATCTTTAACATCAGAGAGCAATATGTCAGGAGTAGGTATCTATAAGAGAAGACTTTCTTGATATACGTGTGTGTAGATTTAGTCAAACAGTAATGAGGATGGTTCCTGATGTAAGCCGAGTGGTCCGTTCTATCCAGACTGCTCTTAGATCCATTGCCTTCTGTGACCTTCATGGTCCCTGGGGAACATTATGGAAGGCAGGCTACAGTGATGTCATTGCCAAAGCTGCCAGGAAGCATGAGAGCGCACACTTTGTCCCATCCTTGCATCCTTGAATGGAAATTAAGCAAACTGGCCTTTACCCAAGTTAAAAAGAAAATGTGTGCAAATGAAATAAGCACTGTTCTTCACGCGATCCCATTTGCCTTCATGTGAGAGATGCTCCATAGGTACAGAATTACAAATTTATATAATGCGCAAATAACTTTCTTGCGACGATAGTTTGGGACTGAAGATATTGTAGTTCAGTAACGTGGCAGTTGCCTAGTACAAAGGACCTTGCATGCGATCCCAGCACCCCAAAGAAAAAGCAGGTTTTTTTTTAACCTGAGCACATACTACAGAAATAAATAACATCCTAATACTCTGCTGTGTGATCTAAGATAGTCTTATTCTGTAGATGGTGAGAACAGGAGTTACAGTTGTTAATTACTGTAGCAACATCTGTCATCCAGGAAGTAGGCAAGCAGGAATCAAAGGGGAGCCCTTGGTGTAGGGTAGGGAAGGAAGAAGTGGGAAATGGGTGCTATGTAGATTCAAGAACCTAAGCCACCTCGCGCTGTTGGCATACCCAAATGCCTCTGAGGTCCTCATTCCTGACCATTCAGGAGAAGAGTGTTTTCTGCCCCTGTAACCAGGCAAATTTGGACTTTTGTAAAGAGTAAGAGAACTGGGGGGGGGGGGGGGGGGCTCACTGCTTAGGAGCAGTTACTGCTCTTGCAGGGGCACTTTGGTTTGATTCCCAGTACCCACATCAAGTGCCTCACAACTGACTGGAAGTCCAGTTCCCCGGGCATCTGATGGCCTTTTCTCTTTCCAGAGGTACCTTCATGAACAAGGTGCACAGGAATCCATGCAGGCAAGCACATTTAAGCACAAATAAAAAGAAGTATCTTTTGTTTGTTTGGTTTTGTTTTTTCAAAACAGGGTTTTTCTGTGTATCCTAGACTGTCCTGGACTCGCATTGTAGACCAGGCTGGCCTCAAACTCACAGCGATCCACCTGCCTCTGCCTCCCAAGTGCTGGAATTAAAGGTGTGGGCCACCCAGAACAACAACAACAACAACAAAAAGAAGTATCTTTAAATGGTCCTTTCTTTGAAACATTTTGCTTTACCCAGAAGATACTCTGTGTGATGTGGCACCTTCTACATTAACAGCCTGCTCTGGGGCATGAAGAGTTTCTGTTACTTTTGGTATTAATAATCACTCAGAGAAGCTGCCAAGGGTAGGGCAGCCACCTAGGAAACTCCATGTACATTCTGTCCTGTCATGTCCCTGCTCCCCTGTCCAGCAACCCCGCTTTGCTGACCTCTGCCTTTCCCACCTCCTCTGGGGAGAGCCTTTCACCTGTGTTCATCTTCCACCTCCATTTGACCTTCTGTGTGGTGGCAGATGGTCCAAGTCCTTGTACTGGCCCGGCTTCACCTTGGGAGTTCAGTCACTTCTAAGTGGAACAGAAGAAGTAGTCAGGGAGACAGACTTCAGTGGAAATCCACAAGCCTTTCTGAGAACACTGCCTGAAAGAGCTTTCATTAGATGCTGCCTAATTTGGTATGCTGCGCGTTTATTTCTTTAGTTACCAGATGAGTCGGGTACAGTTGAGCCTCCTCCATTCGGCTTGCAGAGAAGACAATGTTTCAGAAAAAGACATGTCCAAAGGACCCAATGTGGGGGGGGGGGGGGAAAAAAAAAAAAAAAAAAAAAAAAAAGCAAGTTCTCTTTTATTCAGAATCTCTTCATGGGCCAGACAGATGGTCCAGCAGGTAAAAGCGCTTGCCATCTCCAAATCCCACAAAGGAAGGAGAGAACTGATTCTTTTTTTTTTTTTTTAATTTATTTATTCTTGTTACATCTCTATGGTTATCCCATCCCTTGTATCCTCCCATTCTCCCCTCCCTCCCATTTTCCTCTTATTCCCCTCCCCTATGACTGTTCCTGAGAGGGATTACCTCCCTCTGTATATGCTCATAGGGTATCAAGTCTCTTCTCCGTGACCTGCTGTCCTTCCTCTGAGTGCCACTAGGTCTCCCCCGCCAGGGGACATAGTCAAATGTGAGGCACCAGAGTACATGAGAAAGTCAAATCCCTCTCTCCACTCAAGTGTGGAGACTGTCCTGTCCATGGGCTAGATCAGGGTAGGGGTTTAAATTTTACCGCCTGTATTGTCCTTGGCTAGTGCCTTAGTTTGAGCGGGACCCCTTGACCCAAATCTCTGTTGACTTCCACATGCTTGCTGTGTTACACACTCACATGCGTGCTCACATGCTGTACACACTAGTGATATTGATCAATTACGTCAGAACTAAAACTGTAAAGGGCCTTCTCTGTAAAGGCTGTATTTCAGCCTGGAAGAGCATCAGCAGACATCACAAGAGTGAATGGTTACCTAGCTGCAGGCATTCTTCACATACAGGCAGACCTTTCTGCTTACTGCACGTCTAGAGGTGGTCCTGCACACAAAGAAGGACTTAGCATCAGTGATGTACTCTCTAGCATCCTAATCTTGGGAAGTTTACTCTCTCTTTGGTAAGTCTCACATGTTAGCATCTGCACGCACTAACTAGCCTGCACTAGCTACAGTGGCATTACCGATACTGCCTCTGACATTCACATGCAAAACTCCAGTGTAGTATGGTCACTGGCCTGACAGCTAGACTTTTGGCATTAATTATCATGGCAAATTGCTTGAAACTGACTCAATAAAAAAACAAAATTGTTCTTAATTATAGCATCTCAGTGTTCTGACTTTCTCTCCTCTTCTCCCTTGTCTGGCTCCCCAGCACATCTGAAGCCCACTTATAGCTGAGTTCAGTTTCTCTCTTCTGCCTCAATGCTGACAGTCGTGATGAAGCGCACAGTCCCCCTTTTCCACGGTTGACTATCTGTTGTCTTTTCTTAATTTCTGATTCTGTTGTGAGTCTTTGACTCGGTTCCTTTTTGAGACAGAATAATTTCTGCTAGGTTCTGGGAACTCCCCTCCCACCCGATGGAGCCGGTCTGGGGAGGAGAGGCGAGCGCCCCTTCCCTCCTCCCCCACCCCCCTTTACCCCCGCTCCCCTTCCCCCTCCCTGAACTGAACACTCAGTACAGATCTGCAGCGCCTTC
Organism: Acomys percivali; assembly: GCA_907169655.1. Classification (NCBI taxonomy): domain Eukaryota; kingdom Metazoa; phylum Chordata; class Mammalia; order Rodentia; family Muridae; genus Acomys; species Acomys percivali. The sequence continues at coordinate 109,644,427 of OU015743.1, forward strand.
TATTAAAATGTAAAGTGATCCGTTGAGTCATCCTCCCTGTGGTTTGACTCAGGCGCTTTATGGTGCACTTTGCATGTCATTTCTCTGTAATGATTTCCCCATGGAGAAGGGTGTCTGATAGAATCCAGGCAGACTGAAGACTGCTCTGAGTCAAATGGATCTTTTATTCTTTTAGCATTAACCCTTATCTCTCAGTTTCCCATCCTCAGATTTTCCCTGAAGGAACCTTAATGAAGTAAACAGGCTCCACCGCCCTCATTTGGCTTCCTAATCGCCACCCGCCGTTCACAGATTCTTCTCACGTCACACACAGTGTGAAGCTCTAGGGGAATACTGTGCTGGCTAGAAGGGGACATTGAGAGAGACTATTTCACACAGATGCCCTGGTAAAGAAAAATGTAGAAAAGAAATGACATTTCTCTGTCCTCTAAGAGGCGGATGCTAATGGGAAGCAGAAATTGATGTATAAGAAATGAACATAAATGGAGAACATAGAAAAATGACACCAGAGGCAACCCGAATGTAACAATTTGGAAAAGAAGAGTAGCCAATAATAGAAAATGCCCTGACCCAGAAGAGTAGGTAAGAATGTCACCTGCGGGCTGGAGAGATGGCTCAGCCATTAAAGGCTAGGCTCACAAGGAAAAATTTAAGAGTGTCACCTGCACCATTAGATGGAAGGATTGCCACAAAAGAATGAGGGGGGAGGGGGAGGAGAGAGAACCATTAATGGGAACAACAGGATAGACAGCTGTTTAACCTACTGTTTCCTTCCCAGTTCCACACTCCTCTCTCCACTGTCCTCGCTCATCCACGCCCACACCATCACCCAGCCGTCCCTGATAGTGGCCACTCATGTTGGGCTGCCTGGCCTGAAGACCTACGTGTCAATTTCAGTGCACTCATTCATTTGGCAGTAATAGTTTATGTCCCGTCTTACCGTTCAGTTCAAGCTGGGACCTTCTCCCTGGCTTCCTAGACACATTGTTTCGCCTGGTATCACTAAGCAGACCTGCAGAAGGACGAGAGGACTCACATCCTCTTAGATGAGACGCTGCCTCCCAGAGCACTGATTCAGACAGGCAGGGAGCCTCTGTCCCCCTGAGCTCTGTGCTTTACTAGATGTGGTTCATTTTTCTTTGGGCTGACTTTGTAGACAGGGAAGTTCACATGGCCAGTGAGAGGCTCTGTCTCTCTTCAGCCCCCTCCAGAGTTACATAATAGCATTTTCCATCCAACCAGTTACATTGTTTTCAACATATCTTTACTTCCTTCCAGAACTGTGTTTAGAAATTCTTGTGTTTCACGACTTTCCAAAGCTCTTGTACTTTTATAGAAACACATATAATCTAACTAGTAATAGTCTGTGTTCACGTTTCTTCAAGTTATAAATAAGAAAAGAAGAGATGCACAAATTGGTTTTGCTTTTGTAAGAAAGGAAAGTGAGGGATCTCTGAAAATAGATTATTGTGGGATAGATACTGGGGGTCCTGGTCCTTTCTATTTGAGGGGAGACTTTGTTTTTGTAAAATTGATTGTAAATACAAAAAAAAAAAAAGAATAAGGATGCTTCATTCTAGATGGCTGAATATCAAGCATTTATTTCTCAGTGGCACAGGTTGGAAATTTGGAAGCAGGGTACCCGCAGGTCAGGTTCTTGAAGGAGCTTTTGCTGGTTTAGACAACCGTTATCTGATTGTGTCCTTGTGTGGCAGGAAGTGAGTGAGAGAATGACCCCTTCAGGTGGGGCTAACCCTGTTCATGAAGACTCCACCATCACATGATCTCATCACCTCCCACAGCCCTGCCCCCAAGATCACCAATGCAGATAGTTTATTTCATAAACTATGTATCACTGGATGTTTAAGATTTGTTCATTTTAACACAGTAATGGAATTAGGATGCACATTATGATTTTATATTGCTTCTGTGGGCAAACATTCAGCATTAGGTTTGTGACATTAATCTGTATGCTACACGTGGCTCTGATTCGCTGTATTACTCCATGATATAAATATATAAATGCTGTATACCTCAGTGCTACTGACAGACAGGCATTGCATTGTTTCCACTAGAGGGTTATTATAAACAATGCTGCTGTGGATGCCCTTATAAAATGTTCCATTAAGGGACCCGAGAGTATCTTCACTGTAACCCAGGAATGTGATAATCCATGTGTGCCTTCAACTTCACTAGACAGTGCAAGTTGTTTTCCAGAGATGTTAAACCAACTATCATCAACAAACAAGAATTCCTGTTGCTTCACACCATCATCAACTTCATCTCGTCAAATTTTCTACCTCCCAAGCCGATGGTTCTGTTCGGTCCTATATATCCTCTTCAGATGGATTCATTACAGTCTGCCTCTCCCTCCCATTGTAGGATTTTTCCTGTCTGTACCAGGCTTTGCCTTTCTATTCAGATTATATTTAAATATGAAAAGTTACAATGAATCGCTACTATCTTATTGGATGCTTTGGAGTTTAAAATCTTTCGTATTTTGATCCGTGCAAAAGTACAAACAGAACAATCACCAAAGATGCAGAGCTTCTTGTGGTTTCTCTGTGCTCAGATCTGAGTGGATTTCTCAACTGTGCAATTAAAAAAACAAACAAACACCATTGTGGCAAAGGTGACAGTGAGTCGAAGCTCCTCCTGAAAGGTCAAGGCAAGTGGACATTTACACTGACCTAGGGAACCTTTGAGAACCATTAAGGACTTATGATATAATTGTAAGAGCTCCAGTCCTAATGATGGTAGCTCCCTTGACGCTAAGCAGAAGACAGACAGATGGGGGAGGGAGGGTTGAGTAAACAAAGCAGACAAACATTCTAGCTGCTCCAAGACAGGCCCTCCCTCTAGCTGTCTGAGGCATTAGTGACACTAAGCGACAAGAGCTCCCTTTTCCATTAGGAAATGCTGAAGTTGAACTGCTTTTCTACTTTCAGTAGGAAGTTTGATGTTCTTAGAAGGTGTTTTTAACCCAAAAGAAACACTGGAGCCATTTCAATCGTCTCCGCACTCTCAAGTCTCTATAGATTTGGTAACTTTCTCCTCTGAAAACTAACCCTTACAGATTTATAGCGAATAACGTTTTAAATGCTTGATAAAAGCAGAAATTCACTCAGCAATTACTAAATAATTTAGTGTTTGATTCGCAGAAGTATTTACTTAATGCACTGTTTCTGGGAGGAATGTGGGGGAGCCACCAAACGAAATGGCTTATAATTTACTCCTTTTCTTCACCCACAAGGCATATTCATTTTTTTTTTCATCCCAAGCATTCTAGACATGACAGGTTGTCTGTAAAATTTAACGTTCTATTTTTTTGTGAATTGCAGCTCTTCAGATTTCCCACTGTGGATTTTTTTTTTAACTTTGTGAATTATACTTTTAACACTAGAACTGTTAGACACTTTACTATCTGAATATGATCTAGTAATGAATGAAGAGCAGATACGTTAATAAATGAGTCTGCATTCATTAATACTGCATTTTTGACTGATAAGGGTTGTGGACCATGGAGCTTCTTTCGAAGGGATGAACGTGCTATGATGATATAGTAGCAATTAGCTTTTCCTGCCGAACCATATGAGGAAAAGATTGGTGTGTGTGTGTGTGTGTTATGCACATGTGCAGCTGGGGTTTTTGGCATGCAGAAAGAATGAGATCAGCCAAAACCCAAATCAGAACCTTTGGAAGGCTTCCTCGCAATCTGACTTCAGCTAATGTCTGCATGCTTTAACACATTGTCTACTGCTTAGAGTAAAGGCTGGCTGTCAGACTCCTGTGTGCTATTCTGGGATCCTTGCTCCCCACACTGTAAAGTAGTTCATTCTTAGATCCTGCGATCCCTGCTGATTTGTGGCATTAGGCGGCAAGTGTTGCTTAATTAACATTAGGAATGGGGGTGAGGATGAAAGCAGAGTGCTCAGTACCGCGGTGACAGAAGAGCCAAAGGCATAGATGAGCGGTCACAGAAAACATGAAGATGAGGGGTGAAGCAAAGGGGTGCAGAAACTCGCATGTTCCCTTAATGCTTGAAGAGACCAAGGGAGGGATGGGTAAGGGGTGTAAGGAATAAGAGGAGGACAAGGAATAACAATAGCAGAAAGAATTCTCCAAGAACATCCAGGAAATCACTACATGAAATCCTAGCATCCATTTCAGGATAACAGGTTTCAGTGTTTGCCTAGTGTGTTGGCTAGTTTCTGTGTGAGCTTGGCCCAGGCCAGAGTCATTTTGGAAGGAAAACCTCAGTTGAGAAAATGTCCCCATCTGACTGCCCTGTGAGCTGTGAGGCGTTTTCTTGATTGATGATTGATATGGGTGGGCCCATCCCTCAGCGGTGGGTGGTCCTGGATGGTATTTTTTTAAGCAGGCTGAGGTACAAAGCTGTGAGGAACAAAGCAGTAAGCAGCACTCCACCATGGCCTCGGCTTCAGTTCCTGCCTTGACTTCCCTCAGTGATAGACTGTGATGTGGAAGTGGAAGTGAAATAAACCCTGTCCTCCTCGGGTTTGCTTTTGGTCATGGTGTTTCATCACAGCAATTTAAAAAAACGAAACAAAACAAAAACCCCTATGACATCTAGCATGTGGAAGACCCTGGGGTCAATCCCCAGCACCACCCCAAGTAGATTTCAGCCATACTGTTTGATAAATAGAATTAATAGTGTTTAAATGTCTTCAAACCTTACCTGATGGTTCAGCCAGAAGAGCAGATATCCATGTTAATATGTTTTTATATCCTACTCTGTCAACTGGGAGTCCATATATGGCTGTATCCCTGTTCTTTCAAAAGCCAGCCCTCTTAGGAAAAGGTTGGGTCCTCGAGACACACACACACCCCACTCTTCACCCCCACTCCCACCACCTCCACCCCTGCCTGTGTTGGAGCTCTGCATCCTTGCTTGTATTGTATACTGGAATAAAATAACCCACCTTCTGCCTTATTGGCTGCAGCTCCTAGTGGAACATAAATTTGTTCCTCTCCAAGGTGACCAGGACCCTACTCAGGCCTCAGCGGAGTTTCCTTGGCAACGTATTCTTTAGTTCATCTTCACTTGCCCAGGTTTGTTCGCAGAACAAACCTCCAGGTGACGAGCTAAAGCACTAACAGCACCGCTTGTCCGTGCTGCACCCAGGTGTCCTCTGCACTTGAGTTCCCGTTTCCTAAAAGAAACTTTTACTGTTGCCCTCCCTAGGAATATCATGGTGCATCCTGACAGATCTTCCTAACTGGGGATCTGCGGAGCAGGAGACTGGCCTCCTTCTTACTCCCCCATCCCTCCAGAAGCCTTTATGCACTGTCTACTTCATTTGATGCAACTTCTACAACAATAAAATTGTCTTGGCCAAAGAAAGACCCTTTCTGTCCACTAAGACGCAATATCCGACTCTCTACCATCACTTAGTTCTGTTTTCCTCACAGCCTCCTAGACAGCCATAGGGTTGTAGACCTGCAAGATCACAGCTGGACTTGTGGGCCTTGCTTTACAATTTGTAGCCCTGGAATCAGGTACAAAATGAAACGGTCCAAATTCACAGAGCGGGTCAATGACATGGCTGCAGCAGAGGCCACTGCTTTCTAGTGCACCTCACTGTCACTGCCCTCTGTATCTTCTCCCATTTCATATGTCACTCACTTTACAGCTTTGTATTCTGCAAAGCAAGCCTCTCTTTAACTACAACCAGTGTAGTTACAATGATATAGATTACCCATAAATAAATACGAAAAGTGGCATAGCCTTTATTAATCCCCTTCTTCTGGTAACTTTGGTGGGCCATCTATTTCCAGCAACTTTACTTGTTCAACCAGGTTTTGACTGTTGCCTTCTACATTATAACCTGTTACAATTTTTTTTAATTCAATAAATCGTGTACATTAATAGAAAAAAAAAAACTAGATGCCTTAGGACCAATAATTTGAGGGTGGAGAAAAGAAATCAGGATTGAAACTTTATATGGTAGATAAGAAAATGCTGGAAACATTGCAATTAGAGGATAGAAGGTAAGCTGGAGAGGGGGCCCAGCAGCTCAGAGCACTTGCTGCTCTCAACAGAGGGCCTGAGTTGGTTCCCAGCATCCGTATCTGCGGGTCATAACTGCCTGTTACACTAGCTCCACGAGATCCAAAGCCCTCTCCTAGTCTCGTGGGCACCTGCACTTATATGCACATTCCCACATGTCTTAGTTAAGGTTTCTATTGCTACGATGAAACACCATGATCAAAAAAGCAAGTTGGGGAGGAAAGTGTTTATTTAGCTTACACCTACGTGTTGTTGTCCATCATCAAAGGAAGCCAGGACAGGAAGTCAACTAGGACAGGTACCTGGAGGCAGGAACTGATGCAGACATCATGGAGGGGTGCTGCTTACTGGCTTACTCCTCGTGGCTTGCTCAATCTGCTTTGTTCTAGAACCCAGGACCACCAGCCGAGGGATGGCCCCACTCACAATGGGCTGGGCCCTCCCCCTCAATTACTAACTAAGAAAGTGCCCTGCAGCTAGATCTTATGGAGACGTTTTCTCAATTGAGATTCCCTTCTTTCAGATTACTCTAGCTTGTGTCAACTTTACATAAAATTAGCTAAGACCCCAACATGCAGACATACACACATACATGTAATTAAAAATAAAATAAACCCTTTAAAAAAGAAGCCAGTTAGAAAACACTTGTGGTTTTTTTTTTTTTTTTACTCCGTAATAAAAAAAATTACCAGCAGTTTCCTAGTGTTAAGCGGACACCAAGAGACCTTGATTTTATTCCGTGATTTAGGATTGATTTAACTGAATTGTGTCTCATAATGTTATTCTTCTGATTTCATTTTTTAAATGGTTGTAAATAAACAACTTCAAAAATACTTAATTATTTTACTTGAATGCCAAAGAACTAATATGTTTTCCTCACAAAACCTTTTTTAATTAGGTATTGAAAAGCACATTTTATAACAGAATGCAGCTTACACTGTATTGTTAGCAATGTGATAAGTTGTTGCTTTAGAATACTAGAGAAATTGTAACTAATAAATTGAGGGCCATTGAGATGGCTAGAGGGAAAGGGTGGTAGTTTTGATCCCTAGAGCCGTATGTAAGCTGTCTTCTGACCTCCCACATGTATGCTGTGGCACGTTCTCGCACATAAATACACACACGCAACCACACAACAAGTGTTTAAAGCAATTTTTAAAAATAAATCCAGAAATTTTTCTTCTAGCTGAAACTGAGCAATGAGTATTTTATTTACACTTCCATCTCAACAACTATTAAAATAAGATACATGGAATAATGCATCTCAATGCATTAGAGAACTGGGCAAGCAGCTCAGTTGGCAAAGTGCCTGCCATGCAAGCACTAAGGCCTGAGCTTGACTTGCTGAGCCTGTGTTTAAAAAGCTCTGTGATGGGCTGAAGGTGTGGTTCAGTTGGTAAAGTGCTGACAGCATGCACAAAATAGTATGTTTGCTTCCTAGCACTCTGTAAAATTAGGCATAGTATTATGGTATTGCATGCCTGTAATCCAAGCACTTGACAGGTCAAAGCAGAAGGAACAAAAGCCTGCAATACATAAGAGACTTAACAACAACAAAGCCATATAAAATGGCACATGTTTGTAATCTCAGTGCTGGAATCCAAAGAAAGGCAGAGCCCTGGAGCTTACTGGCCACACAAATCCATGAGCCCCAGGCCAATGAGAGACCCTATGCGCGCGCGCGCGCACACACACACACACACACACACACACACACACACACACACACACAC
>OU015743.1:109653862-109679063 GCA_907169655.1 Acomys percivali
CTCTCTCTCTCTCTCTCTCTCTCTCTCTCTCTCTCTCTCTCTCTCTCCCCTCCCCTCTCTACTCCCCCCCTCCTGGTCCTTCCCCTCCTTTCTCTATGACAAGCTCTTGCACTGTGGCCTAGGCTAGCCTCAGATTTATGGTGTTGCCTTAACCTCTCCAGGGCTGGGATTCTGAGAGCAGGCTCTTAATGGAAGCAATCCAAGTGAAAAGATGTGAAATAGGAAGAAACTTCATCATCACAGCAAAAGCATCTGTGAACCACCTGTTGCTAACATAGTCCATCCCGGTGAGATGGGAGCTGTTTCTCCCTTAATGTCAGCAAAGCAAGGAGTTCATTTCTTGTCACCTCTGCTCAGTGTTAGACTAGAGGCGCTGGCAACAAATTCTAGAACAAAAATACATAAAGCATCCAGGTTAAAAAGGAGTTAACACTTTTGTTTACAGATCACATGCTCTTCACTGTAGAAAATTTTATAGAAGCTTCAAGAAAAGGCTATGGGAATTTGTAAGCAAGTTGGGCAAGGTTTCAGAATGTAATGTCATTACACAAAATCATTTCTTGATACTAGGGATGTAACTTAGTGGTAGAATTCATGCCTAGAATTCCAGCAAGAGGCCCTGAGTTTGATCACCAGTACTGAAAATATTGTCAAAGAAGAGTCACCAGTTAATACTTTAAAATAATATTTGAATACTTAGGTATAAATCTTTGAAAATATATTAATACTCACACAGCACAAAGAAAATATCTTGGTTTTGGCACCAAAAGCACAGTTTTTTTAAGTTACAAAATTGGGTTTTATCATGTGAAAACTTTGACAATAACAATTAGAAGAAGGCAAGGAATAGACAACTGGAGAAAATATTAACATAAGGGGCTGTGGAGAGCAGTGAGAGCTCTCAAAAATTCTGCAAGAAACAGACAACCTGATTCAAAATGGGAGGGGTCCAGCGTGGCCTCATGTACCTTCCCAGCACGTGTGAGGCAGAGGTAGAGAGATCTAGAGTTGAAAGGTAGTCGGGCTAAAGCCAGACCCCACCTCAAGAATTAAACATAAGAACTAAGTAGTATTTGACCACATCCCCTGGATGTGGAGGCCTGGTGGCACTCAGAGGAAGGACAGCAGGCTACCAAGAAGAGACTTGATACCCTATGAGCATATACAGGGGGAGGAGGACCCCTCAGTCACAGTCATAGGGGAGGGGAATAGGGTGAAAGCAGGAAGGAGGGAGGAATGAGAGGATACAAGGGATGGGATAACAATTGAGATGTAATATGAATAAATTAATTAAAAAATGAAAAAAAAAGAAGTAAATGGGCAAAGAATCTGGTTGGCAGTGACCAACAGGCACAGGAAAGTGCTTGGCATCTTCAGCCATTACAGACGGCTAGCCAAATCCATGAGCAGGTATCACAGGGCAGCTACAAGGATACACAGAGTTACAGAGACTGGCCAAGCCAATTGCTGGCAAAGATGTCAGGAGCCAAATGCTCACACACTCCTAGGGAAAAGTAAGATGCATGGTACAACCATGTGAGAAAACAGTGGCATTTTCTTAACAGCTTAAACTTGCGCGTGCGCTGCGATCCATCCACTCTCAGTGGATCCTCACCCGGGAGACACTCGAGTACCTGCCCACATGAACATAAGCACTGATGTTCACAGAAGCTTTATTTATAGTGATCCCAAATTGGAAACAACCCAAATATACATCGGTAGATATGAGCGGCTTAAAATTTGAACTATATACATACAGTAAATACAATTCAGTAGTAGCATAACAAATTTTTTAAAATTAATTTTTAGTTAGCATGCAAAGTAAAAAGATTTTTCCCTGTGGTATATCCTTTTTAATATTTTTATTGAAATTTTCATAGTATGAATCTTTATCATACTCATTGTCACTCTTTCTATTAACTCCTTGCAAATCCACTTCTACTTCCCTCCCTCCCAAACTATGCGTGTTATCTCTCCCACCTCCCCCCCCCCTTTTAGCTAGCCCACCAAATTCAATTTCTGCTGCCCATTGTCTCATGCTGTATGGCCATCTACTGGAACTTCCAGTGGGCTTACCAGAGGCCGCACCATTAAAGAAAATTGCTTTTTCCTACCCAAGAACTCATCAACTGCCCATAGCTCATTTATGGGGGGGCGATTATGAACCCCTTCTTTCTCTATGCTAGAGTTTTGCCTGGCTTGGTCTTGTGCAGACAACCACAGCTGCTGTGAGTTCATGAGGATGTTGGTCCTGCCATGTCCTGAAGACACTGGTTTGCCCTGATTCTCCCCAACTTCTGTCCCTTAGAATCTTTCCATCCCCCTTCCACAGTCATCCCTGAGTTTTTCAGGGGGTGTAACATAGTTGCCGCATTTGTTCTGAGCACTCCATGACTCTTATTCTCTGTAGTACTTGGCTCAATTGTCAGTTTCTGTATTTAGCTACCATTCACTGTACAAAGAAACTTCTCTGAGGTCTGAGCACTGCACTGCTGTACAGGGAGAGAGATGAGAATTTAGAATGCAGTTCATTTGGCACAGTAACAGTAGTAGGTTCACCCTGGAGCCTAGGAGTTCTCTAACAGGACTAGGCAATTGTTTTCCCCCTGAACAAAAGGACTTACTTAAATTCAAAGGCAGAAAGTGGTTGGCTACTCCATAATATGTGTGCCACTATTGCACCCACGGGTGTATCTTACCATGACAGTTATTATTGTAATTCACAGGGTTCACAGATTGTTGATGACGTTTTCTTCCAGCAGCCTACATGGCCTCTTCCAGTACTATGAGAGCTAGGCAGCTGGGAGAAAACTTTATGGTTCAGTACCAACTTGATTTCCTCGAGTCCTGTGACAAATCTGTGTGGTGTTGTCAGCAATAAGGTTTTACTATCAAGCTCTGGTGAGCAGTCGAGACCAATAACAATATCCCGTATTGTTTTAGGGGTATCTGGGACACCTCTAGCCAACATCTTGAGGGAGGATGTCCCACAGCTGATACTCGGCTTTTTATTTGGCATCTTATAGCTTCGAGGAGGATCATGGTCTCCTATGTGGGGTACCTACAGTTAAATATGTTTATATGTTTATATATTTAGGAAGCCATATAAAACAGATTTTCATGTGACTTTTTAAAACATCTTTAGTGTTAGATGTTCCCACCTCCTCTACCCCACCCTCATCTCTCTCCTTACTTAAACTTCCCTCCTTAATACAATGGTATTTTCATACATTTATGTCATATACTTTGCTCATGTTTGGTCCCACTACCCTCACCTTCCTTCCTTCCCCCACCACTTGTTGGTCACTTTCTTCCCTCCAAAGAGTTCCCCTTCTGTTTTCATGTTATGTACATATGTATGTTTTGTATATGTGTGTGTTTAACTCTAGATTCTGCATATGAAAGAAAATGAGATTTTTACCTTCCCCTATTGTTTTATCATCTTCCCTTTTAATATATACCCATTCTAATTTCATGCTGAAATATAGATTCTGCATATATGAGAAAATATGCGACGTTTGTCTTTCCAAGTCTGACGAATTTCACTTTCTAGTTCCACACATTTTCTTTAAAGCTGAATAAAACTCTGCTGTGTATGTGTACCACATTTTCTTTATTCATTAGTTTGTATATTGGATCTAGACTTGCCATTTCCCAGCTACTTCAGTAGTGCTGCAGTAAGCACAGATGTGTGAGTGTCTCTGCAGCTTGCCAACATAGACTCCTTCAGGTGTATACCCAAGAGTTGTGCCTTTGGATCATACAAGGAGTCCAGGTTTAGCTTTCTTCACACACCGCTGTGCTGGTTTCCACTCGTTTACATTCTTAGCAAAAGGATGTACGGAGGAACAAACCTTTTCTATATCCAACAGCATGAAGAGAAGATAAAAATAATTATTCTGAGTAAGATCATTCAGACAGCATAATACATTATTTCATTCAGTGTAACTCCAAAAGAGGCAAACGTGTTGTCAGAAAGCTGAGCAGTGGCTGCAGGGCTGCTAAGAGGTGTAAAGGCTGCAGCAGACTCTGGATGATGGTGGTTCGTCTTGATTGCGTGGATGGCTTCTCAGTTGTGTATATACGTCAAAACGGCAATCGCATACTCCAAATAGTGCAGTATTATACACTAAAGCTGTTTTGAGGATTTTGTTGTTGGTGGTGGTGGGGTTTGTTGGTGGTGGTGTTGTGTTGTTTGGGGGCTTTTGTTGTCTTGTTTCTTGTAACAGGGTTTCTGTGTGTAGCCTTGGCTGTCATGGACTCACTTTGTAGACCAGGCTGGCCTCGAACTCACAAAGATCTAGCTGCCTGTGCCTTCCTGAGTGCTGGGATTATAGGTGTGTGCCACCATGCCCAACACCACCCGAACATTTCCAATCTCATCTGTTTTCAAAAGTCAGAAGAAAGACAGAAGAAAGAAGGACTTGCTAGCGGGATTTGTGCTAGTGGCAAGCATTTCTGAAAACCCAGCCTTTGGTAGAATTTTGGGCAGTGCATTTTAAAATTACTCCCAGGGTGCTTTTTAAAGCAAAGATGTTTTTATAAAGATAATCCTACCTTGTATCTTCTCTCATGGTTCTTATTGCTATATTGTTTCCTTAAAAATGCTCATTGAATCCTCTGGGATAATGACAGTACAATTCCATAGATGAGACCAGAGTGATCACTATGTTGTGTTGCTCACACTCTGCCGTGAAGGGTAGAGGATGGGTAGAATAACAGGCTACATCTGCACTCTGGTGCGCATATAGTCGAGTGCATTCATTAAATCACATCTCATGATTAAATATTTAGTCTACTTAACATTGTTGCCAAATTTCATCTTAGGAACTTGCATGTACTTCATCAAAACAGCATTTCAAAAGACTTCAAAGTAATTTGTTCCCTTTTAACCCAAATCTCAGGTCATAATCCAACTATTTATACATACAAGTTCCATTTTACCCTCCTAACGAAGTCAAAACTGTCCAGTGCTAAGGCGTTCCGTTAAAAGGTGTGGGTTGGATGCTCCAATGGAGCAATTGGGTAGCATGCAGTTCTTATAGGAAAAAAAATGCAGGGTAGAGAGACGCAGTGAGTGGGAGCGAAGCAATAGGTTGCAGCCTTCCAGATGTTTCTGACTCTGTTATGCCAACCCAGAATGACTGCGCCACTTTGCGATCCTGTTGCTCTCTGCCGGCCAGGCTCATGGCAGGGACACTAGGAGGTATGGCGGTCTTCTCTACCTTCTCTGCCACTCCCAGGGACACTGACCCAGCCTTTCTTTCTTCCAGGGTTTGAACGGCATGTCTGTGGATGAGAAGTCTGACTCCCCCATGTATGTGTATGAGTCCACAGTCCACTGTGCCAACATCCTCCTGGGCCTCAATGACCAACGGAAGAAGGACATTCTCTGTGATGTGACGCTGATTGTGGAGAGGAAGGAGTTCCGAGCCCACCGGGCTGTGCTGGCTGCCTGCAGTGAATACTTCTGGCAAGCGCTAGTCGGACAGACAAAAGATGACTTGGTGGTCAGCTTGCCTGAAGAGGTACAGTTACGTGGTGTGTTCGTGGGGTTGTTACAGGAGGTTGATTGACTTAATTTAAAAAGAAACCTGGCAAAGAAAGCCCTGTGCCACATGATGTCCACGTCACCCACATGTGTTGGCTTGCAGCATAGTCAGTTTCTATTTGATATACTTGAAGCCCCAGAGGCACGAATACAAAGTGAGTGTTGCTTCTTTAAGGGAACTGAGCCTCACCTGGGGCCCAAGGCCTCACAGTTTCTGGTTCACTTAAACTTCGGGTTTTGAATAGACTGATGCAGTCCTCTGAGTAGGATTTGAATCACTGCTATTTCTTCTCTCTTTCAAATGGATCACTAGATTTCCCCTGAGAATAAAACAGCGAAAGAATTCACAGGCCCTTACTTACTTAGGAGAAAAGCAAAGCAACCAGCAATTCTCGCCATTAATGCAGTGAGATTCTAAGAAGTGTAAATTTGCTTTTCTCATCAGTATTGAAAATATCCCCCACTCGGGTTTCTTAGCTGCTTCAGTAAGGACAGTCATTTTGGTACTTTGGGGACATGAATAGCTGGGCCTGTTCTGTGCAGAGATGGCAGTCAGGTGGTTTGAGAGGCAGGGACCCGAAAGATGGGCTTCACAATGGCGAACCATTAAGCTGGCCACTCTTCAGATTACCTCATGTTCTCAGAGAACTGACTGGAGATAATTCCAGCATCCTTGAGCTCGGTGTGCAGGACAGAGTACAACTCCAGAGCCTCCAGCAGCCATTTGCAAGCCATGCCCTGCAACAACCTGCAGAGCCGCAGCTCACATCCACGACCTTGCAAATGAGATCCAGGGTCAATTTGCAGCTTCTTCTCAGCAGAGAAGTCAGAGACCAAAGACATAAAGCGTTGAAGATTACAACTACCCCTGAGTTCTAGGATCACAAACGCAGGTGCCTCAGAGACGCAGCAATAGTATTAATGAGCCAGTGGTTACATGTAAAACTGGGAGCAGTACAGAGCACCCATACTACCAAAACTCATTGTAATCCAACATGAAAGAAACAGACGAAAAGGGGCTGGAGATGCCGCTCAGGGGTAGAGCACCTGCCTCACGTGTTCAACCCCCAGCACTAAAAACAAGGTGTATGGGGTGGAAGAGACACCACATTCCAGTTTCTCATTAGACAGCATTTGTGACTACCTGCACAGGGCAGAAGAATGGCCAGCTGATGAGCTACTTAAGTTTGAAATATTTTCACACTAGGCACCCTCTCACAGTCACCATCAGCTCCTCCGTTCCCCTTTCTCACACTTCTGTGTGAGAAGGATGAGAGTAAATCATTCAAAGATGAAGTAGCCAGGGTCAGGTCACAGGACAGACTGTTTGGTAGCTAGTAACAAGAACAGACAGAGCAGTGCAACAGCTGCTGAGGTATGGTCCCGAGCAAGGTGGCTGTTCCCCGCCTGCTCTAAAAGGAGGCACAGCAATCAGTAAGTTGCCACTAGGATTGATTGAGATAATAAATGTAAAGCTGTGAGCCCATGCCACCCATCATTCAGCAGCAGACTTCGGTCAGACACAGGTCTGTCTTCTCTGGATGGGAGAGACATCCAACTCTTGAATTCTCTGGAAATAGTTACAAAACTATTATTCGGAGTAGTCTCGGAGGAGGTGACGTGCAATGTTATTTGCTATTGTTTTATCTTTGAGAGTCGTTTCATATGTGTATTATGAATTTTCAAAAATTAGATGTTAAAATATATACACAGGTGAAAATCATACTTTATGTAATGAGTCTTTTCTCAATGACTATGTTAGCCCTACCTCATATTTCCTAGAATGTAAGACCCTAAGCCCAAGCCTGTTCCCACTTATAACTTGGATCATGGTCTACTTAATCTCTCTGAGCCACGCTATTTGTTTGTTTGTTTTATTTGTTTTGTTGGGGTTGTTTGTTGGTTTTAGGGTTTTTGACTTTGTTTTCTGACACAGGGTTCTCTATATAGCCCCCACTGTCTTAGATTAGTCTGGCCTCGAACTCATAGAGATCTGCCTGCCTCTGCCTACTGAGTTCTGAGCCAGGTTCTTACTTTTAAGAATGCCTAAAAACTGAAGCCTTTAAATTATATATCAAAATATAATGCCTGACCGGTAAAATGTAAAGGAAGCCAGGGTATAAACAAATGTTACAAAGTCTAAAGTTTCTTCTCAAATCAAATGCTTGATACAAATGCTCACACCTGTACAAAGTTAGAGCCGTGGGCATCCAGTAAAAACCTACTTGACCTTTTTGGTTGCATTAAGAGTTAAGAGTGAATTGGCTATGTATTGGTCTTGTTGCTTCTAGCCCTATAAAGTGAATGCTGTCCATAAAGTCCCTATACCATCTACATCCATGTGTTGCTCAGCTTTCTGTCTCTGGAAAAATACTAAAAAATACAACTTGAGGCAGAATAATTCTTTTGGCTCACTGAATCAGTCCATAATCACTTAGTTCTGTCATTTCTGGCCCTTGGGTGATACTGAGCACCATGGTGGAAGGGCATAGTGAAGTAAAGTTGCTCACTTCATAATGGCCAGGAAGCAGAAAGGGTAGACAAAGGACCAAGAAATATACACCCTCCAAGGTGGCCCCAGTGACATTCTTCTTCCAGCTAGGTCCTGCCTGCTATAGTTTCCATTCCCTGCTGTAGTCCACTCAGCTGAGTCTCCATCTACCCATGGGTTAATTCACTGATAAGTTTAGACCCTCGTGATCCCTCTGGACATCACTGCATCAGAGACCACACCTTCAGTTGTGCTTTGGGGCCATATCAGACTTAAACTATTAAAACCATCTCATTGGTGTTTCTGGAATCTTCGGGTATAAGGAGACATGGGTATTTCCCCCTTAATTAACACGAGTTTATGTTAATAGCAACACAGCTCTTGTGTCTTTCTAGTGTGCCTTAGTCACTTTTTTATTGCCGTGAAGAGGCAGCATGACAAAGGCAGCTCTTATAGATGAAATCGTTTACTTGGGGGCTTGCTTACAGTTTTAGGCGTTTAGTCCATTATTATCATCATGGCAGCATGCAGGCAGGCACTGGAGCTAGAGCTGAGAGCTACATTGTGATCAATAGGCAATAGGCCATGGAGGGGGGAGGAATTGAAACCTCAGAGCCCACCTCTGGTGACACACTTCCTCCAACAAGTCCATACCTCCCAATCCTTCTAATCCTTTCAAACACTGCCACTCTCTGGTGACTAAGTGTTCAAAGACATGAGCCTATGGAAGCCATTCTTATTCAAACCACCACACAGTAGGACCTGTAAATGCAGTCCAGTGGCATTTTCCTTTGTGAGTCTCTGATTGTTCCAAAGCTTGCCTTGGAGAGCCTTTTTCCTCTGCTCAGAACACATGTCCATGGTCCCACGTACTAGGCATCATCATCTTGCTGCTTGCTGAGTGCACACTGACGAGTCCTTGTAGGCTCACACGTAGCTCAGTGAATCTGAATGAAAAAGCGAATAAATATACACCACTCTAGAAAGTAACTGCTGGGAGTTAACTGGTATTTGAGTCCTCCTATAAGAAGAAGAATTAGATCCGTTCCCTAGAACTTCTCCGAACTCTGTCACTGAATTTGAATAAACTTCTAGCCTTCCCTCGCCCTTGCTCACACTTGCCACACCTCCACACACCAGACAGCCAACACTGTTGTGTCTCAGTCTGAGAATTCTCCCTTGAATTAGGAAAGTTCCTGAAGCAGACTGCAACCCTGCCCCTCCCCTCTTCTATCGACTTAAGCCAAACTCAGCTCTTATCTCCAACTGCCATCCAGGCCTACATAGCCCTGACTCATGATTGCCAGCAAATAAGAGCAATTCACAGTTTCTAAACTCAACACGCACACATGGGGGGGTGGGGTAGTAGTTCTGTTCCGTAATTGAACAAATCATGTATCGATGTGACTGTGCTTTGTGCTGACAGAAGAAACAATGGCTCGTGTTCCAGACATCACAGGCAAGGCTTCTCACTACTCGTTAGAATAAAGGTAGCTCAGCAGGCAGCTCCTCAACTGTGGTCATGGAGAGCATTTTGAGCTGGATGTTCACCATGATGGAAGAGGCCACACAGTCCTGAGGTTCAGTCCATGTCTGTGGCGTGTAGAGGATAGGAATGGCTGCGTGTCCTCAGAAGGGGTGTGTATACCACCCTTTTAGAGAAGTCTGCTGGGCTCCCTCAAGGAATGGCGATGAGCTGCCGCCTGCCAATTACTCTCTTAGTACCGCCATCTTTTTTTTTTTTTTTTTTTTTTTTTTTAATTAATCTTGTATCTTGTGTCCTTCAAGCTCAAACAGAGAGAGGATGATTTGGGAGGTAGACATGAAAATAGCCTTTCAGGTGGACTAACGTTTTTCTCAAAGATTTTTTTTTAATTTATGTGTATGCTGCATATGCATCTACATGAGTTTATATGCACCATATGCATGCTGGTGTGCACACCAGCCAGGCATGCTGGGTCCCCTGGAAGTGGAGTTTTAGGCAGTTGTGAGGCACCTGATGTGGGTACTGAAAACTGAGCCCAGGTCCTTTTGGAGAACAGCGAGTGTTCGTAACTGCTGAGCTATCTCCAGTTTCAACCATACATTTAGCTGTTACAAATATTTTAGACTTGTGCTAGTCTGTTAACTATTTTACTCACTTTACATCTTGATCATCACCCCCTGTCTCCTCTCCTCCCAGTCACCTCCTCCCTCCTCTCCTCCCAGTCCTACTCTTCCTCCCTCTTCTCCCTCTTCTCCCTCCCCTACTCCTCAGAAAAGAGGAGCCCCTCCCCTCCATCAACCAACCCTAGCACATCAAATCACATCAGGACTGAGCACATCCTCTTCCTGTGTGGCCTGGAAAGGCAACCCTGCCGGGGGCGGGGGGAGGGGGGCGTAACAGGGGTAGCAGGGGAGGTGATCAAAAAGCAGGCAACAGAGTCCACGTCAGAGATAGCTCTCCCACCCCCGCTCCCCTTACTAAAGGATACACATGCCTGTTATCTACATTTGTGTAGGGAGTCTAGGTCCAATCCATGCATGGTCCTTAGTTGATGTTTCAGTCTCCACAAAGCCTCCTTGGGCCCTGGTTAGTTGGCTCTGTTAGTCTTCTTGTGGAGCTCCTGTCCCTTCCAGGTCTTTCTATCCTTCCCCCAACCGTTCCACCAGACTCCCTGCGCTCCGCCCAATGTTTGGCTGTGAGTCTCAGCATCTATTTCAATCCACTGTTGAGTGGAACCTCTCAAAGGACAGCTATGCTAAGCTTCTGTCTGCAAACATAGCAGAATATTATTAATAGTGTCAGGGGTTGGTTCTCTCCCAGGGGGTGGGTCTCAGTTTGGGCCAGGCATTGGTTGGACATTTCCCTCAATTTCCACTCTATCTTTATCCCTGCACATCTTGTAGGCAGGGCAAATTTTGGGTCAAGGTCTTTTGTGGGTGGGTTGATGTTCCCTTCTCTCTACCTAAGAGTCTTATCTAGTTAGAGGGTGTTCTCTTCTGTCTACATGACACCTGCTACTAGGAGTCACAGCTAGGGTCACCCCCATATCCTCCCAGGAGCCTACTGTCATAGGTCTCCAACTTGTCACAGAGATGCCTCCACCCATGGTTTTTCTTCTCTCTGCCAGCCCTCTGTCCTTTGACGCACCCCCTCTCCCCTCAGGTCTGATCTCCACCCTCATTTCTTTCCACACTCCGTACCCTACCGTATTCCTTCTCTTCAACCATTTCCACTGTTAACTCTTACCCCTCAAAAACTTGGGACAATTTTTTTCTCTCATTATTAAAAAAGAAAAAAAAAGGAAAAGATCTGGGCATGGTAGCGTATACCTTTAATTTCAGCATTCATGAGGCAGAGGTAAGCAGATTTCTGTGAATTCAAGGCTAAGACAGGTAGGCCTAAATAGTGAGACCCTGTCTCAAAAGAGATAAAACCATGACCCAAAAGGACTATGGAGAAAAGATAGCTGTTGAGTCCTGTCCCAGGGTGTGCTGAAGCTCATCCCTGATGGTGATGCCAAGCTCAGAGGCCACATCAAGCTCATGATGCCTTAGGCAGCTTTTATAGAAATATAAAAGTTATTAATGTCTCTAGGGTGGTTTAGGACCCTCAAAGAAGCAGTAAGACACCCATAGCTATGTTTGCATGGTCCTTGCCATGTGTCATGCCATGAAAGACTTAGAACTAAAGCACAGGATGCAATCAACCTTCAGCCTATGTGAGGCTGTAGAGGAAGAGGAAGTTCTGAGGGACATAGTGGGCACCACAAGGGAGAACAGCAAAACATTCACCGGCCCCTGAGCACAGAGCCAGACCTTCCAGCCCCCCAGGCCACCACCACTTTTCCTGAAAACCATAAAAGCAAGATTTACAGACTGGGAAGCCACTGGACATAGCACAAACTGGACTTCTGTGTCCGTCCAGGTGTGACGGCTTGGACGGTCAACCTCCTTGGACCGTTTCATCATAGGTTTATCCATTCGTTAAACAAACATCTGTCCAGGTCCTGTTGTGCACCAGGAAGAACTATTCTGGCAGTGGGTGAGCCTCACTCACAACCCAGCAGGGAGACAGTTAGTAGATATTAAATGTACTTTGTCAGATGCCATTGTGGAAAATGAAATGGAGGAGGGGGCCACAGAATGCCATGTCACAGGTGTTGAGATTTTTAAACAGTAAAGTCAAGATGAAGGATCAACCATGTTGACACCTGAAGAGTGGGTGGCCAAGTGAGTGAGGAGTTAGTGAGTGGCCAAGTGAGTGAGGAGTTAGTGAGTGGCTGAGTGAGTTGGGGAAGCATGGGGAGTAACAAGGAAGGCTCCAATAGCTGAAGCAGTTCCAAGTGCCTGGCACAGAACCAGAAAGAGGAAAGGTGGAATGGTGCCGCACTACCTGTCTGTCAGAGAGGTGATGAAGCCAGCTGTCACCCTGCAAAACCCCTGACCTCTGCACAGGGAAGCCACTGGAGAGTTTCACAAGAGACTGCTGATGACTGTGTGCATGTACATAGACTGAAAGAGGCCAAAGGGAGAACAGAGCAGAAGTAGACACCAGCATAGCTAAGACACAATGTGGGGACTCTGCCAGTAGCAGGGAGGGATGTCAGTACCAGGTTCTGCTCTAAACATGGAGCTTGGGGATTTCCATACAGTTGGATATAAGATAGGAGATAAGGAAAGAAAGAAAGGAGAAATAGGTAACTCCGCAGGTAATGAAAGAATAGTGCTACTGTTAGCTGAGATCAGTCGAGAATGGTGAGCAAGTTTGTAGGTGCAGAGGGTTGGTCAGGATGGGGAGTCCTCTGTGTATGTATGAAGCTTGAGATGCCTGTTGACATTCAAGTAGACGTGTGTAGTGGCCAGTTTTATGTGCCCATGAAATTGATGGCCAAAGTCTAACCTGGAGTTAGGAATTTGAACATCAGAGTATTGAAGGCCACCCTGCTATGTTGATGCTGCTTATAATTTCACTGAGCACTTGGCAGGCAGATGCAGTAGAAGCAAAAAGCAAACCCACCTGTGTTCCACAGAAAAAGAAAGGCTAATTTCACCTGACTGTAAGGTTGTTCAAGTTAAAGCAAGCAGAGAACTGGCCCAGGAGCTGGGGGGAAATAGTTTTTCTGTTAAGTAGGAAGACTCCAGCATGCTTGCACACACGGCCATCAGTGCTTAGCACACCTGCTTTTCCATCCTTTCCTAGACAAAGAAAGAAAGAAAGAAAGAAAGAAAGAAAGAAAGAAAGAAAGAAAGAAAGAAAGAAAGAAAGGCTACAAGTGGTAACCAATTAGATAGGCCATGTCGCTAAGCGTAGCCAGTGGCATGACGAGGAACTAATTTGTCCGTCCTGGTCTGAGACTGCTAAAAGTAGGTCTTCATTCTTCTCGCCTTTTCCCATTAGTGTAGCTGGTGTGCAAGACCTTCCTGAAGCTGAAGCCCGAAACCCTGAGTCGCTGTTGGAGGACAACCATCTGGCTCAAATCACTAATTTATTTTTTTACCATTTCATGTGCATATACAATGTGTTCTAATTGTATTCACCTCATTACCCTCTAATCCCTCTTCTTTTCCCTGTGAACATAACTAGTCCCACAATAGCTACACCCTCGAAGACGATACCCCCCCCCCCCACTCCACCACAGCAGCAACCCTTAACAGTCATTATCTCCTCAGAAAGAGTGGAGCCTCATAAAACCTCCTCTAGTCACGATGAAACGTTGGAGAGGCCACTCCTGTGCAGGTTTCCATTGGCCATGTGGTATCCGATGGCAACACTTTCTAACATGCTTCCTCGTCCTCCATTGGCCATGTGGTATCTGATGGCAACACTTCCTAACATACTTCCTCATCCTCCATTGGCCGTGTCCTATCCAATGGCAATGCTTGCTAACATGCTTCCTTGTCCTGTTGGCCATGTCCCATCCAATGACAACACTTCCTAACATGCTTCCTCTAGCACTTATATTTCTTCTGCTCCCTCTTCCCCTGCATTCCTTGAGTCTCGAGAGGTTAGGTTAGGTGCCCCATTAAAAGCTACACAGTCATTTGTCACTTAACCCTCCATGCTTTGACCACATGAGAATACTGCATTAGCAGATGCCTTCTGCAAAATGGAGCCTCTCTTTTTCCTCAGATCATATTCTGACATGAGTAAGAATTGGATTTCTGTGTGAAGCCATTAAAACCTAGTGTTTTTGTTAGGCAAAGTGGAGCAGACCTGTAGCCATCACTTAAGCCCAGCTAGGCAATAGTGAGACGTCCGTCTCAAAAAAGAAAGGAAGAAAGAACTCGATGTTTGCTTTGTAATTAAAATGGAGCGAACCAATTCCAATACTCAAGCTAGTGGAAAATTTCCAGAAGAAAAAAAGAAAACTTGATTGTTTTCTTTTTTTAATGTCCCTGGGTGCACAGGAGAGGATGGAATCTACCGACTAAGGGACAGAGTCAATTTTGCAAAGTATACCCTTCTCGGAGGTGGGGTGCATGTGGCTGATCAGTCTGTGAAGTCTGACCCTGTGTTTTAGCTCTCTGATTCTTGAAATTTCCTAAGTTCTTGCTGGAAGGAGAGAAAAGTCTGGCTAGAAACTGGGGTGAGATGCTTGGGTTGGGGAGCAGGAAAAGATTATGGAAACGGGAGGCAAGCTGTTCAGAAAAGGAAAGAACCGTTAAGACTCCCGAAAAGGTACCAATGCAAGTCTGAGGCTCGGTTTTGTCAGCAAGAAGATGTCTTGCATGTTCACAGGAGATGGTAGCTGAAGAGCCTAGGGGATAGTGGGTACACCATAACCTAGAACATAGACAGAGTGCGCAAGATGCAGACAGATCATGACTCCTTAACTATTTCAGGGTTTATAGTCCTGAGAGAATAATTTCATTTAATGACCTCAATTTCAGTATGAGTGTGCAGAGAGTTGCAATGTTAGATCCCAGTTTGACAGGCAAGTTGCCACTCAGATTAATGAAACGTGATATGTTCAACTTCTTGGAAGGCTGGTGCTATAGAAACAGTAGGTGTTATTATTCCCATAAAAGGAAAGAACAGTCCTCTCTGGTGAGATGGCTCTTAGCTCAGAATCCTCATTAAAAGCTGTGGTGCAATTTTCCAAGTTGCATTAGTGAGACTTGGCAGCGGATGAAAAAAAAAAAAAAAAAGCAAATAAATAAGAAGGCAAACTATTCCGAGCAACGACTTACAGGCAAGTAGGAAGCTTCTGAGCGCTAGAATCAAGCACCGATAATTCCGAAATGCCTGAAGGCAGAGTTTATTTATAGTAAGGCAAAGGTGACTTCCTGCCCTGAAACTGGGGCCTTGGTCTCAATGGGGGTGAAGCAGGAGCGCAGGCCGATGTGATTCTCTCTCTGAAGGCTGGAAGATGATGCTGACAGCAGGGAGGGAAGTCCAGGGTGGACAGCCACCACGGCAACAGCTAATTTTAAATGAGACACATAAGCTGTTTTCAAACCTGTTGCTTTTTTTTTTTTTTAAAATCCTGAGGCCAGTGAATCCTATTTAAAGAAACATTCAGAAACATGTTCTTCTTTCAGCATAGTGGCAGGCCTTGAATATACCAGAAACCAAGACCCATATAAAAAGTATTTTTAAGTGACCTGATTTCAAAGGCATTTGTAAAGATTCTTTTCATTATACTTGTTGATCCTTGATATAAAATGACCACTTTGATCAGTATATGATATGAATTTGTAACGTGGCCTTTAACCATAGAGCTGTTCAGATTAATTTGTAAAATAATTTGTGTATTTGTTCATTTTTAAACCTTTCTTTATGTACGAACAAAATATCCCTTACATTTCTTCCTTTATCCTATAATGGAGACTCTTAGCTGTTTCAATTAAAGGTAATAACAGCTTTTAAGACAAAGTTCAGAGCTATAAAGTTCCTTGCTTGATCAGTAATCATAACTATTATTTTGTCATATTTAATCATAGGACCCAAGCCTCTAACAGAGTATTTAATTAAACTTTTAGTTCATGATAAGAAGTTAAATAGCACTTGAGAGAGTTTTAAAAAATTATTTCACTTCACAACCAGATTTAAAAAAAAAAAAAAAAAGGTGTGATAAAGAGACAGAATGGCTGGCAGCCAGGGAATTGTGGGTCATGTCAACAAGAGCTGGCAACAAGCCACTGTCCAATTAGCGTGGCTTCATGGCTGCCGAGTAATCACTCCTGAGTGGATGAGTGAGTCACTCATGATGCAATGGCACTTCACTCAATCCAGTGCTTCTTAGAATAGCTGTCTTATTCCCTAGTATTGCCTGTCCTGCCTTGCCAATGAAAGTGCCGGCCATTTAGGCTAAAAGCCGAGTGGAAGAGAAGATTATATTATGTATCTTATTTTTCTTTTCTTCCTGAAAACTGAGATTGCAGTTAAATGGGGAAAGCATGGTATGATTTTTGAAGGGAGTCACAAGAAAGCACAATTCCTACACAGAAATACTCAAAGTTGGAGTCCTGGAGCCAGTTTTTGTTCTGCCTTTTCTTTGGCAATTTTAACATCTGGCACAAGTTGGAGGATATCAGTAGAGTTACCTAATAATCTTAATGGATTCACATTCCATTCAAAACTTGGAATGTCACCAGACTGCTTCAGGTTTCGGCTCCATTGTAAAGATGTTCATGGCGTTTCTGGTGGGTGACTAGTCATAAACAGAAAGGCTTTGAAAGGCATCCTTCCTATGGTGTGAACACCTGGGATCTTGGTTGGATAGGTATGGTGTAAGCCAGGAAATTAATTGAGGAATTTCTAAATAAAATGTATGATATCCAAGCATGGAGTGATGTGTGGTTGTCGGTTTAAAAAGGAAGGGATTTCAGTGCTTCATAGACTATATGCACTCATAGGCTAATGCCAAGCATTTCAGTTACTTGTCTTAGTTTCTTAACCAAATCCCGGCCACAGAAAGGATCGGGTTGGTTTGGAGCAGTTGTGTGTTGGCACTCTTGGTTTCCTATTACCTAAGAAGTGATCCTTCTGTCCCTATTAACTTGGTACACGTAGTAAAATTCATCACTTTGCCATAGAATTCTGAAGTATGTTGACAGCCTCTCTAACTGACATTGCACCACTTTGAAGGTAGCTAGCGATACTGTGTACTTATACTGACTGAGATGGACTTGAACCACAGCCTGGGGAAGGCTGGGTGTAAAAAAAGTTAATGCATTCAGCACCCTAGGTGGGTTAGAGCCAAGCCTCCAACATGAGCACATTTTTTGACTGACTAGCAGCAAAGAGAAATACAACTGTTCCTAACCAAGCCAAAACGTTGGCCTGAGGGTGAAGGAAAGTGCTGGGCTATAGCCAATGGAAGGCTCCTGAGTTTAGAGAAAATCTAAAAGGGATAGAGGTCAGCCACAAGCTTCCACCTTGTTAAAGTAACCACTCTTTAATTTTATATTTTCCTTATAAAAGATAGTACTAAATATCACTACTACTCATGTTTCCTTTTTACTTCTAAGCCATCTTTTTCTTTCCATTGACTTTTTTTAAATTATTCTTTATATGCAAAGCCAAATGATATATTATTCTCCCTAAAAGTGAGAGAGATGGCAGTCTTCCTGAAAGCAGCATCAGCAGACAGAGCTGAATGGGACAGAGCAGATTCACATGCACAGTGGCTACGCTGGTGTGTCAGGCCATGTGGCTACGCTGGTGTGTCAGGCCATGTGGCTACGCTGGTGTGTCCAGCCAGGCCTTGCGGACAAGTCAAAGGGAATGTGTATGGGTCATGAACCCAGCAGGCACACGGCCTGGGTTGAGTCCTCAACAGAACAAAGCGAGTGGGTGGGTGGGTGCATGCATGCATACGTGAGCATGAAGGATGTGTCTAAAGAGCTCCTCTGGTGTCTTATAAATTCTTGTTTTGCCCATTTCTGAAAGAGAATGGTGGAGAAGGAGGAACATTGCTGAAAGGGAAGGACCTGAGCTGCTGCTAGCCGGCCTCAAGGTCCTCACTGTGACCATGGGAAGGGAGCTAACATTTGTGCTGTCATTCTTTCTTGCCAAGTTCTTTGGACTGCATGGGGAAAGTCTTTGTGTCTCTTGCATCTTCAAGTGGACCTACCAACTAAACTGTGCCTGCAAATAAGATGACAGAAAGATTACAAACATGTCCCACCAATATTTGGGATGAGATAAAATCCCATCTTCAAAAAATACAGATAATTCGACTCCTCACTTTCTTGCGTTTATCCCCTTTATCTCTTTCAGCTGTCTTATTGCTCTAGCTAGGACTTCAAGTACACCAAACATTAAGCCACAAAGTAAGCGGAGAGGTTGTTTTGTTCCTGATTTTACTGGAAAGGCTTGAGTTTGTCTGTTTACAATGATGTCAGCTGTGGACTCCCTATGAAATACCTGTATTATGCTGAGACATGTACCCATATTCTCCCTGAGACTTTTATCATGAAGGGGTGTTGGATTTTGTCAAAGGCCTTCTGTGCATCTGATGTGTGGCTTCTGCCCCTTAGTCTATTCAGATGTTGGACTATGTTGATTGACTTACATATATCAAACATCTCTGCATCTCTAGGATGAATGCTACTTGATCGTGACTGATAATCTTTTGATGTGTTCTTGAATTCACTTTGCAAGTATTTTCAAAAGATTTTTCATCTCTGTTCATCAGAAATATTGGCTGATAATTTTCTTTTTTTGTCTAGTCTTGTCGGGCTTTGGTATCTGGGTAGCAATGGCTTTGTAAAAATAATTTGAAAATGTTCCTTTTTTAAATTTATTTAGTCACTTTACAGCCTGATTCCAGCCCCCCGCCTCCTCTCCTTCCAGTCCCACCATCCCTCCCCTACCCCTGTGACCTTTAATGAATGTTCTTCATGTTGTAGTGGCCCCCAATCACAAAATTTTGTTTGTTGCTACTTCTTAACTGTAATTTTGCTACTGTTATGAACTGTAATGTGAATATTTGTAATTTCTGATGTGTAGGTGATGCCTGAAAAAGGGTCATTGGACCTCAAAGGAGTCTTGACACACATGTTGAGAACCACTGATTTAGAGTTAATTATTTCATCTTAGTTTAATTTTAGTAGGCTGTATATATCTAGAAATTAATTTCTTTTATTTTCCAACTTGATACAAGATAGATTTTTTAAAATACATTTTTATGATTCTGCTACTTTTTCCCATATCTTTCACAATATCTCCCTTTATCATTTCTTTCATTTTTTGTTTTGGCCAAAAGTTTATCAATCTCCTTAATCTTTTCAAAGTACCAACTCTTTGTTTCACTGATTTTTTTCTATTGTTTTCTTCGATTTTGTTTCATTAATTTCAACCATAATTTTAATTATCTCTTCCTGCCTGTTCTTTTTTTAGTGTTCTTGTTTTTCTAGGACCATCGGGTACATCATTAAGTTATTAGTTTAAGGTCTGAATTTTTGTCATGTAGGCACATAGTGCTAAAACTTTACTCTTATGACCGCTTTCATTGTGTCCCATGGATTTTGGTACGTTTTGTTTTTATTTTATAATTTAAAAATTATAAGAATTTTTTAACTCCTTCATTTCCTCCTCTATCCAATTTTGGTTCCGTTTTATACTGTTCAGCTTCCATAAATTTGTATTCTTTCTGATTTTCTTTTGTTAGTGATAGTCATCTTTAATCCGTAGTGATCAGATAGAATACAGGATGTGATTTCAATTTTCCTGTATTTGTTGAGGCTTACTTTGTGTCCTAATACTTGGTACATACTAGAGATAATTTCATGGGCTGCTGAGCAAAACATATATTCCTTATTGTTTGAGTGGGATGTTCTTTGGGATCTGTTAGGACTATTTGTTATGATGTCATTTAGTTCTAAAGTCTCTCTAACTTTTTTCCAAATGAAATGTCTATTGATGAGATAGGGTTATTGAAATGACCCACTACCACTGTGTTGACGTAGGTCAGTCTTCATTTGTAAGTCTAATAGTGTTTCTTTTGTGAAACTGGGCGCTCCTGTGTTTGATACATGTTTAGGGTTGTAATAGCCTGCTGTTGGATTTTTCCTTTAGTGAGTATTAAGTGTCCCTCCTTACCTCTTTTGACTGGTTTTGGTTTGAATTCAGTTTTAACAGACAGTATAACAGCTACATCTGTTTGCTTCCTGGTTCCATTTGTTTAGAATGCTCTTTTCCACCTTGTACTCTGAGGTATTGTCTATTGTGGATCATGAGGTGTGTTTCTTAAAGGCAACAAAAAGATGGATCCGATTTCTGATCCAATCTGTTAGTCCAGGTCTCTTTGCTGGCTATTTGAAGCCATTAATATTAAGTTATCATTAAACAATGTTCATTAATTGCCAATAGAGACATGAAAGTGTATGTATACAAAGAATAAATAAATGAAATTTAAAAGTCAAAACTACTATGGCAAATACTAGTATAACACCAAGGCAACTTACAGTACACATCCTTCGTCTGTCTCTCCCTTTCTGTCTTCTTCCTTAGCCCCTTCAGTCATAAGGGAAAAGTCAGACTATCCAAAGAAGTATCCGAGGCAGATGTGAGGGAAGTCTGACTTCAGCTTCTGCCGCCACCTCCCCCCTCCCCGCCCGCAGCTATGGTCAGGGTTGATTCAGCTGATACGGCTGGCTAGAGAGTGGCCACACACACACACACACACACACACACACACACACACACACACAGGTCCACATGTGTCCCTCCCAAAGCTTCACATTTATTCTAAGAGGACTCCATTCCCTGATAGCGGACCATTCTATAGTCAAGGGTATATGAGTAGGTACACTCTCCTGATAGAACCCTCAAAGAAGCTCCAATGATCTGACTATCTTCATGCTAAACCAGGCATTGATTAATTTCTGCATCACTCCTAGTGGTTCAACTGGTGTCAGGTGTCTTGTGGTATAAATGTTTATGAAATGCACATCATCTCCGGTACATAACTTGATCTCCTAACACTTTTAGAAGTAATTTCCAATTGAAAAAAAGTGAGGAAGAAGAAAAAACTTAACACTGTGAAAAAGCAACAAGACAAATCTAGAGATATTCTGCAAAACAAGCAGCCTGATTCCCACAGTAAATCAGAGGCATAGAAATGGGTCTGGCCAGATTAAACAGTATATAAGAGCCTCAGACATTAGAAACAGTAACTAGTGCTATGGTGATGGCTGAGTTGGGCATAGCAGTTATAAAAGGCATATGGGAGCACTGGAAAAAAATCAAATATGATCTGAATATTAGATAAGAGGTCATGAGGGGACAGGATTCAATGAGGAGCAATAACATGTTCAGTATGAGCTCGGTCTGATTAGAAACTACAGGTCTGAGTGGGTGCTGTGTGTGCACAAGGGAGGACCCAGAAGGACATGCTAAGTGTCAACAGTGGTGAAATGCTGAATGGTGGGGAAACAATGGATGGCTTTTTATCTGCATGTTCTCACACCCTACCATCCCACTGTTTTATTTGTGTAGAGATAACATAGGGTTATTAGAAGAAAAGGAAGACCAGGTGAAATATGAGACATAACATTGGGAACATAGAGAGGCAGTGTGGCTTCCTGTTTTCTTTTTGTTGTTGTTGTTGTTGTTCTTTTTTGTGAAAGCCACAGTTTATTCTCTATCACATTAAGTCAAGTAGATGGTCTAGGGGTGGTGAGGCAACTCTATGGTCATCAGACCCAAGTGCTTCCATTCTTTGAATTTTACTCCACTTCAACTAGGAGCTTCCCTCCTTGGTGTTATCAGTGGCTCAGATTGGCTCTGGCTTCCTGTTTTCAAAGGCTCTACTGCTCATAGGTTTTGTTCCAAAGGCATCAGTGTGCCACCATCTTTCCTGGACCCTTCTTGCTGTTTGCGGTTCTCAAGGTGCCTAAAACACCAGCTTTGGAGCTCAGCTAAATACGCTTGTGTTCACAGTCTCAGTAGTTGAGTGAAAATCAACCTAAGAGGCAAAGCTAGACTTCTTGTACTCCCTTCTAACACACAAGTGTAAGAGATGCTGTAACCCAACAGGCAGAGTACCACCTAGTACACCAAAGGCGTTGGGTGTAAAACCTTATCACCTTCTACACCTGGGGTAATGGCCCACAAGCTTGTCACCATTGCGTCTCCAGTGGTAGGGCAGGAGTTGAAGGTCAGCCAGCTCCTGGCCCACCTGTGCTACATGAGACCCTATCATAAAACCACTCCCACAGCAGAGAACGGTGGGGCATTGTTCTTTCTTGGTCTGTGAGAGGGCTCTGCATCTGTTAGATTTCTTGGTGAGTAGAAGTGCTTGCTTCTTGAGTGCATCAGAAGAGTCTGATGGCCTGAGATCAATCCCTGGGACCCACATGGTGGAAGGAGACAAACAAATCCTGTAGGTTGTCTTCTGGTGTATGAACATGCATGGAAATAAGTAAATGTAAAAAATAATTTTTTAGTGTACAGCCTTGGTTAAACTTTACCTACAGCATTGAAACCTTTGCCCCCTTGTATGTATGTCTTCTGTTCTCATATTCACTCTCTCTTCTCTCTCTCTCTCTCTCTCTCTCTCTCTCTCTCTCTCTCTCTCTCTCTCTCTCTCTCCCTCTATAAGTAGTGAGTGTTATATTCAGGGCCTTTGCTTCAGGCTCTGACCAAGATAAGCAAGTTCTAGCCTTCAGGTGAAAGGTTGTGTAGCTGTGAAGAAGGGACGGAGGGTTTGAGGAGCACCCACCTCACTACCGGCGTACCCATCCTGAGGTTAACGGAAGGCTCTATAAGTATCTTTCCTTCAGACAGTTACTCCATAGGCTTTCTCCAGGATCTGGGTGTGTGCAGAACATCTCCAGCAGTTGCTGCTTCAAGGATGTGTCCATCTCTACAGTCATCATTTCAGAATAAGAGGTCATTCCATCCTTAGCTGTGCTTTGTTGAAGAAAGACACAGTAAAGCTGCCACCATCTGCCACAGGTCCTGGAAGCCTAGAGTGCTAGAGTCCTTGAGGTTCACCCTGCCTTCCTACCTCTCTGTGCCAGAATCCAATCTAGGAACCATGTGCTGTTCCATGTCTCCTGTGTGTTACACTTCCCTTTAAAGAAACAAGGAACAGTAATATACACTTCCAATATAAAAATACATTCATGAATATAATGATGCATGTATGCATGGGTTATATGTACACAGGTGCCTTTTATAATAATAATATTAAAAAAGATATCAAAAAAGCTACTGGGAAAGACCACTGCGGAGAGAGAGTAGGTTCAGAGAGCGTGCTGTCATGAGAATAAACCAATGGAGCTTTGCATTTGCTGTTGACCTGGAGTCATTTTTAAGTGTTTTACAACGTAAAGCTATTGAAATATATAATAGTTGATAATCAGCAAACCTGAAATTTTAAAACAAATAGAAAAATGAAATAACTTTCATTTTATTTTATTTTTATTAATTAACAACAGAGAAGCAAAATAGGTTGACTTTTATAATTCAGAGCTATTAGTTAACATATTTCATTTGTGAAGAGTTCTTTGTGGTAACTAGACTGAACTCTTAAAAAGCATCATTGTCACCAAGTCAGGATGATGAGATGTTTTGTCCTAGATTAGAGGGGGCGAAGCAAAAACAAATGCAGTGTGTCATCTGACCTACACCGAGGCCAGATGGGACCTGAAGAGCGTCCCCAGAGCAGCCAGAGACAGAAGGGACGCTGTAATGAAAGCTTTCACTGTGCTGTCAGCATTGCTTTTCCTTGGGTAATACAAAATATTCTTGTTCTCAGATGATGGTAAAGTGCTTGGAGGTAAAGTGTCCCAGTGTCAGGATTTTACTCTCAGATGGTTGGGGAAGAAGGTGGTGAGATTTATATGTCATCTTACATGTATAAATAGATATTTAAAAAGAAAGGAGGGCATAAAGTTTGGCAAAATTTAGCAGTTTAGCATAAATCCATCTCCTTCCAAAATCCAAGATTCACCCCAGATAAATATAGATGGATGTACATCTCTTTTATCTTTTCTGCCAATCAGAATTTTCCAGTTGAACAACAAAAAGAAAAATAAGTTGGGAAAAACAGACAATAGATCTGGGTTGTGATTCTTTGTTTGTTTGTTTGTGTCGTGACCCAAGTCAAGTAGCTCATGACTGTTGCCTTGGCTACTTGAGATGCTGAGACAGAAAGACCTCTTGAGCCGAGGAATTTGGGGTTAGCCTAGGCAACAAAGTAATATTGCTGTCATGAAGGAGAGGAAAGAAGAGAAGGGCGCAGGAGGGAGGCAGGGTAGGGAGGAGAAGAGGAAAGGGGGGATGGGGAAATGGAGGTAGGAAACCAAAGAGGAGGAAGAGAGGCAAGGGAAGAGAGAGGAGGGGAGAAGAAGAGAAGTTTCTACTGAGTCCCTGTCCCACCCTCAGCCGAGTTTGAGGCTGAGTATTTAGCCACAGGGAAACCCAGTACTCGCATGGACCTATATAGCAGGTAAGGCAAATAAGAAAATATGATCGTTTAAAGTACAATAAGTGCTAGAAGCAAAATAAAACAGAATGTTACAGACAGAAATTAAGGGAGAAGTGGTATTAGCTGATATTTCTAGGGAAGGCAGCCTCTTCGGCGTGATGTTAGGCAAGCTACGTGGCCACATGTATAGACTAGATCCCTACCTCTCAGTCTGTACAAAGAAAAAATCAACTTCAAATGGGTCAGAGACCTAAAACTCTGAGGAAAAATAGGGAAAGCCCTTCACGATACAGGCATGGACAAGAGCTTCCTGAAAGGACTCCAGATGTTGAAGAAATAAGGACTGGGGTGACAGCTCAGTGACTAAAGCGCTTGCCATATCCTGTTACTGTTCTCTTCGTGTGGAGAGACACAATGACCAAAGCAGCTTTGTAAGAAAGGCGGTTACCTGGGGTCTGGCATATAGTTTTAGTCCAGCATAGCAGTAGGCAGGTAGACAGGTAGACAGAGAGGGGGCGGGGAGTGGGGCCGTGTCGGTGCAAGCACAAGCTGAGCATGGCATAGGCTTTTGAAACCTCAGAGCCTACCCCCCAGTGACACAGGTCCTCCAGCAAAGCCACGCCTCCTAATTCTTCTTAAACCAACTAGGGGCCAAACATTCAAATAAAGGAACCTATGAGGGTGGCGTTCTCATTCAAACCACCACACCATGCAAGCATGAATCCCCAAGACCCATATAAAACCACGTGTGTGTGTGTGTGTGTGTGTGTGTGTGTGTGTGTGTGTGTG
>OU015743.1:109679303-109698740 GCA_907169655.1 Acomys percivali
AGGAAGGAAGGAAGGAAGGAAGGAAGGAAGGAAGGAAGGAAGGAAGGAAGAAAAATGGGGACGTACTCTTAACTTCTCCGTTTAAATGGCAGCCTTAAATACAGAGTTGTGACTTGCCCAACAAGGGGTCAGGACAAAACAGTACAAGTAGTGTCTCCTGTGACAGTGCAGGAGAAAGGATGCAAAGAGAGAGAGTACAGGATAACCGTCAATTAGACAGTAAGATGAGACTTGCCATTAAGTGAGATGGGAAAATCTATACAGGAAGCTGGGGAGTGGGGGCGGGGGGTGGAGGAGAGACTGACAGTTGGATGGACTTCCTGAAAAGGACTCCAGTTGCTTAGGAAGTAAGGCCAACCAATGACAGGCTCTTGGCAACGTAAGTAGGCAAACAGTGGTAACAAACAAAGCCACCCACCCAAGGGATGAGGCAGGTTTCAGGTTCAGCTGCCTATCTCACAATAGGGTAATTAGGAGTGCCTTATAAAATCTTATAGTGGGATTCTTCAGTTTACAAATTAATTTATTAAAAGTTGATATCTGCCAGTTCAGATGAAAAACAACAACAACAAAAAGTTAACTTCCAGGTTGCACTGACCTTTGCCTCGGGCTCCTACTCCCCACAGAGAGCTTATGAAGGGGGGCTTGCCTTGCTCTTGGCGATTTTGGGGGTTTCAGTGGGAGAAAGAGAACTGATACTGAGGACGTGGCCCTGCTCACAGTGCCATGGGACATGGAGTTAGTGGCTGCACAGCCCTGTAAGCTTCAGCCAGAGTATAGCCCTGGTTCCCAGACATTTTTTGCCAGTGACCTCTGACGTGTCGCTGAATTTCACAGGCTGCCTTTCATTTTTTTAAAGCCAATTTTTCCCTTTGTTCTTTGCCCTGAAAAGTGGCTCCATGAGAGACATGCATTCTAAGCATATTTCGTTCCTCAAGAGCAGGCCCTGGCAGCTTCCACAGTATTCCTTAGCATTCTTTTGCCTCTTCTGCTTGACCTCCAAGATTCCTACAGTCTGCTCTTAAAATAATGCCGACTTATTTATTCAGATCCTTGCCTCACCCCCTCATCCCTCTTCCCCCTCCACCCTCCCACCCCCACCCCACCCCCCACCCCGCAAAAAATGCTGAAGGCTTTTCATGAGAATTCTTCGGGAATAGCTGAAGTTCTACGGATTTCAGTGTATGCTTAGAATAGAGACTTGACAACATGAGCCCGTGGGAGGTGCCTATGGTACACACTGCGGCCTTTCAACCCTCTGCCAGGAGAGCCCTGTTTCTGCAGCTGTTTATTACTACGTATAATCTCAGGCTACCACCATGAAAAGGTTCCAGAAATCTGAACATCTTGAAGTCAAATAAAAGACTTCTGAGTCCAAGCATGGTGATAAACACATGTAATCTCAGCACTTATAAGGCTGAAATAGCAACGTCAAAAGTTCTGGGCCAAATAGAAAGAAAAAGAGTTTTTTGTTGGGGTGGGGAGTTGTTGTTGTTGTTTTAGGAAATCATGATTATCTAGCCAGCCAAGCCTATTTCCATGCTCTGTCTTAGAGAACTGATGGGTCAGCCTTAGTACTAATGTGGTCATCTGTGATCAAAAGCCAGTGTCAAAACAAGGGGTCCCTCCTCTGCTAACTGTGTAATATGAGGCCTTGGCTGATGACTTGCTTCAATTTTATGTCGAGGGTTTGCATTCAGATCCATAATTTAGACCTGGAAGAACTATCTAGAAATTGCAACCCAGGTCAGGGGCAGGCTGTTGGCTCAGAACAGACAACTAAACAGAAGGCAAGATATCTTAGGATTCCAGAAACGTCCCTGTAACCTTTACTTCATGTAGAGCTGTGTTCTCTGAGCTCTGCCCTTTCTTCAGGAGGATTTACTGGCTATCAGCACTTGTCTTAGACTGCACTTCACCCTCGCCTTGCTCGCTGCCCGGCCTTCCCTTTTCTGTTCTTCATACATTAAATCTGGTTTCTTTTCCTGTTGCTACCAAAGATTTCAGTCCTGCCTAGCTCTTTTCTAAAATGTGTCCAGAGGTGATTAACGTGGATGAGGTGACTGAGTGATTAAGGTGAAAGACTGCCAAGAGATTATTTAAAAGGAAAGGCTTTGGGCTTTTTTTTTCCCTCCTGCCACTTCAAGGTATATAGAATCTTGGGGTGTGTACAGCATTTACGATATTTTTAAATGGCTCAGTCATTATGTCAAGCCCAGGAAAATACAAGCTAGGGCCTGCTGCTCACTGTGGCCTGTGTGACTGACTCCACTTGCTCACCCAGCAGGTCTAAATAGAAGGTTTGTTCAAGGAGGGAAGCTAATGCCTGAAAATAATGCCTTACAAATGTCTTGAAACTGAGACAACTCAGTCTGCATTATTTGATTTTAAGGGTCAGAAATGATGGCTTTTGAAGACACAGGAAATCACTGACGCCCTGGCTTTCTTCACACTACCTGGCAGCATATCCTATCAAGGCTCCTGTGTTCTCTGCACTTTTTTTTTTTTTTTTTTTTTTTTGTGATCTTAGCTGACTGGTTGGGCTGGGTCAGCATTCCAGCCTAAAGTAGCTTGATAGAGGTGCCTTTCATATGGTTATGGCAGAATTAGGGAAGTTATTTTGTCAACTCACTAGCCAGTATCTTTACCCATGGTATCCAGAGTAAATGAAAATATTATCAAATATTTCCTTCTTCCAATCCCTTAGTGTGTGAGCTATTTAAGGACTACTCTACTGTTCCGATTCTTGAGTAATGAGCTGAGGGACGTCAAAGGTTGGAGAGTAACAAGGCAAGTCAGCAACATAAAATGAGCCCCATAGGGGTCTTTTTGTGTGTATGGATTTTGTGTTCCTTTGGGGCATTGTTTGTCTTATTGATTTGCTGTTCAGTTGTTTGTTTTGATTTTCTTTTGTGTTGTTGTTGTTGTTGTTGTTGTTGTTGTTGTTGTTTGAAAGAGAAAGAAGGGAAGAATGAGAGGATACAAGGGATGGGATAACCATTGAGATGTAACAAGAATAAATTAATTTAAAAAAAAAACTAAGAAATACTTCAAAAAAAAAAAGAAAGAGAAAGAAGAAACAGAATAAAGTTGAACACGTAGGGAGGTGGAGAAGATTTGGGAGGAGTTGGAGGAAGGGAAAACATGATCAAAATGCATTGTATAAAAAATTTTTTTAATTAGACAGAAGGAGGGGATCCTCTGTACATTTAAATAAAATAAATAAGAGCTATAGCTCTGTAGAAGAGTGCCTGCCTAGCATGCACAGGGCCCTGGGCGCCGTTGCCCTCATGCATTGAGAACTATAACAATACTAATATAAGGCATGTTAGAGTGTGACCTCCCAGCCAGCCTGGGATTGTAATCATGGCATAGGTGGCCCTGCAGAATTGGCATCAACTCTTGCCGCAATGAGTGTTCACCAGTGTTCAAAAGGACTCCTTCCATTTACACTAACTATGATTACTAGAAATGCCTTCCCTTGTTTGTAACAGAGAGCTTCCTCTGTGTTTTCAGTTGCTGTTTTATTTATGGCCCCGGCGTGGACAAGAACAACTCAAGTCTCATCTTTGCATGATAGCCCATTAGATCCCTGACAAGAGCCTCACACGGGTCTCCATAAGCCCCCTTCTCTTGGGTCCTTGCCCCGAGGACCACCTGAGTTGTGGATTCAGGGATTGCCATGATTCTTGTGAGTCTGGACAGCTCCTCACGCATAGTTCTGGGACCAAATGCAGGAGTGTCACTATGCTCTGAGCAGTGAAACTTTCATTTTCAGCCTCAAGTTATGCATCTCTTAATGTACCCTAGGACTGTGTAATATTTTCCAGAAAGTATCAGAGTTAGGGCTCTCTTTTCCTGTTGAGTTTTCTTATCCCACTACAGGATTTTACATCAATTTTGTACAATTGAGTCAGTGTATTTGCCTAATAGCATCATCCTGTGGTCCTCATTGGCGATCTCCACCCTGCCTTCCTGAGCAGCTCACACATGCTATGCGTGTGTTCTTTAAGTCCAAGATAGACACTAGTAAGCAAGACAAGGGGAGCTGGGTCACAGTGACGACACTTTTCCCAGGGTGAAGTTGACCCCAGTCCACCAACCGGTTGATGATGGTTTGATTTTACTGTCATCCTCGGGCCTCATTTTTCATATTATTTAGAGCGACTCAGAAGGTGTTAGTAGCCAGGTTGAATTCCCAGGATGCTTCTACTGTTTTCTCTCAGCAGCACTGCCATCAAAACTGTAGTTATTTTGCCATGGCTTGTTCCCAGTCAAGCTTGAGTCATCTGCCACTTTCCTCTCTAGGTTCTGAGTGGTTGATGCCAAGCTCAGAAAGGTCAAGCATAATTCAGATGGACTTACTGCTGAAGATTTGGGTTTTATTTTTTGAAAGCATCATGGGAACGTTTACAGTAATGTGTACTGAGGCATCATGGGAATGTTTACAGTAATGTGTACTGAGACATCATGGGAATGTTTACAGTATTGTGTACCAAAGGGAGTGACAGGGCTTCTTCTGTTGTGAATATCATTATAAAAATTTAAAGAAAGTAAAAAGAAACCGTTCATGAAGTCCTAGGGTGATGCATAAAAAGACTGATGCATAAAAAGCAGAAATGGAAGCTGGATTTTAGGGCAAAGGATTTAAAACTGAGTCTCAGGATCCGGTAGAGAGCAAGTTGACAAAGAATTTCTCTGAACGCACTCTCTTCAGACCAGGCTGTGCGGCCGTAAGAGAAGCAGCCCTCCCCTGGCTCCCCATCCTGGACTGGGATCAGCATTCCACAACAGAAAAGCAGACTGAAAACACACCAGAAAGAGCCATTCTCACCCACCTCCCCCAGGCCACAGTTCAGCACCCCCACAGGCAAAGATCTAGGGTCTTGTCACCTCCAACATTCATCTCCCCAGCTTTGGCCCATCTTCTCGCTTCTTTCCCAGGGGCGATGTGTTTGCGAATCAGCAGCCACAGCCCTCATCCCTCCAGCTCCTTTACTGTTTCCAAACAGTTGTGTTTTGCTTCTTCAAATTCCCCCCTCCAACATCTCAAATGACTGAATCCTGGAAGACAACTGCTGTGAGCTCTTTTCGGCTCTCTTCCTGCCAGCCCCAGCGTCTGCCTGCACATGACAACCATTAACAGCTGTTGGGAGGCCTTTCAACTGCCTAGCTTCTTCCTGAAGTGTTTCAACGCCGGTTTTCTAGGGCTTGGCGATACAGGAGAAGGAAGAAAAAAATGGCAGAAGAGTTACATA
This sequence comes from Acomys percivali, assembly GCA_907169655.1. NCBI lineage: Eukaryota > Metazoa > Chordata > Mammalia > Rodentia > Muridae > Acomys > Acomys percivali. Next base: position 109,684,562 of record OU015743.1, read on the forward strand.
AAATCCCTATCATTTCAAGAGTCAAGTTTCCCTCCCTTTTTTCAAGAAAACAAAGATTTTTGACAAAGGCTGCAGAGATGCTAGAAGCTAAGCCCCTAGGCTGTCCTTCAGATGATGTCATGTGCTGGCCCCAGAGGCTGCCCTGCCTTGCTCTCTGGGACTCTGCAGGGATTGCTGGATGTCTGTTTATTGTTGATGTGAGAATCTTAGCACCCTCCCCTTCCCTGACCATCTCCTCACAAAGTCTAGAGCTCTGAACTAAACAGAGGGGACATGAGCTATCATCACTGAGCCTAGAAGCTGTAGGCTGGGCCCCCAATGCCACCCATCAACCAGACTCCCATCCACCTTCTCCAGGGAAGAGAGTCCTTGGGAGGCAGGGGCTCCTCGGTTAGATGCTTCCTTCTAAAAATGTGGGGCACAGTAGACATTTGGGGAGTCCCCTACTCTTTGTCAGCTTTGCTCCATCTGCTCTTACTGCCTCAGGAATACTCCAGGAGCTGCTGATAAGAGCTCAGAACCTCATGCCCAACTTCTCTCTCTCTAGAGTGCCCATTCCTCACTGCGGGGAGTCATACATATTCCCCTCACATGTGTCACATGGGAAAATAGGACAGGCCATGGTCAAAACCCTTCAACCCCAGGCCTCAGTAAGAGTACTTGTCCAGGCTCCTAATCTGAGGATTTTCAAAACTATGAATATATAGAGCACAATTTTAGCTTATCTCTAAGAACATTTGAAAAAAAATCACTGTGGCCAGTCGGTGGTTTAATCCCAGCACTTGGGAGTCAGAGGCAGGCAGATCTCTGTGAGTTCAAAGCCAGCCCGGTCTACAGAGCAAGCTTCAGGACAGTCAAGGCTACACAGAGAAACCCTGTCTTGAAAAAAATGAAACAAATTTTTAAAATGTGTTTATTTACATGTATATTTGAAAGGTATAACTCATAGCTATACCTATGTACACACCTAAGTTCTAGCACTTGGGAGACTGAAGCAGGAGGATTGCTGTGAGCTGAAGATGAGGTTGCACCACATAATGAGTATCAGCCTGGGCCACAGAGTAAAAGATCTTTTCTCAGAAGAAAAAAGCCAAACTAGTGTAACTCGTATGTTAAACCTGAGTTTGCAACCATTTTTCCTTGTAAGTTAGAAGCTCTTCCACAGAAGGGACAGGGAAGATGTAAGAGGGTATCTGTAGCCTCATTTCCGCTGCTCTCGTTCAGAGGAGAGAATGGCAGGGCAGAACAAGCTAATAGAAGCAGGACAAGTTAATAGAGCCTTATCAGAAAGACTCTTTCATGCCAGGCTGAGAGAGACAGGTGGTATAGTATAGGCCCTTTAAGGATCAACTGGACAGAGTGCATAAAAGGTACTAGGGGAAAACAAGAGGGTGGCAGTGTTGTTGCAGGCAGGAAGAAGAAGTTCCAAGGCCATGGAATGGCATGGTAATGGAAGAGGAACACAGAGTTAACTTTTAAAGATGGGAGGAAAGTAGCAAAGTCCGAAAATGGTTTCTGTGTCCTCAGTCGACCACCCTGGCTGTGCTCACTGACCCTCTCAGGGTGTAGCTCAGCATGGGGCAGGAGGCACCTCTGTAAAGACAGGAACAACACTTCGTGATGGTAGCCATCTGCTTGTGGAGCTGTCGAGCACTTGAAACGCAGCAGTATGACTGAGAAACCACATTCTCTTTTCCATTTTTCTTAATTGTAGTTAAATGCCACTCCTAGCTCATGACTGCCATACTGGACTAGAGCGTGAGCTCGGACTTTGTCCCTGATTTGTGGGTCTTTCTGTCCTAGAGTCTATAGCACAATGCCTAGCATATAGTGGGTACTCAAATACTTGTCGAATGAGTGAATTTTTTTAAAAACACCATGAAAGCTGGGCGCGGTGGCGCATGCCTGTAATCCCAGGAGTCAGGAGGCAGAAGCAAGCACATCTCTGTGAGTTTGAGGCTAGCCTGGTCTACAGAGAGAATCTAGGACAGCCCGTGCTACCCAAAGAAACCCTCTCTCGAAAAACCAAACGAAAGAGAGAGAGAGAGAGAGAGAGAGAGAGAGAGAGAGAGAGAAACAGAGACAGAGACAGAGACAGAGACAGAGACAGAGAGACAGAGAACACCATGAAATCTAGGCACGGATTGGGCCCCATTCAGATCAGTTTGTTGATTTGGAGAGAACTCTGAAAGGATGAGGAGAGGGGGATTTCCCAGACATATTTGGGATATTCCCCAGATGTTTAAACTGATGCACTTAGAAGCCTCAGGCAGGCAAAATGAAGCCATGGGGGACAGATGAGAACTGGCTGAGTGGCAGCCAGCGTCTGTTCTGCAGTCCCTACGGCCATGTTCTTCATCTCTGATCTTAAGTGCCCACCCCCAAACATGCAAGAGGAATAGCCAAAACAGGAACACACAGTTAGAAGCAACTGGGAGAAGAGAACATGTTGGGACCACACTGTTATGCTGGACAGTGCAAAATCAGAGTGTAAATTCGGGTAGGCAGGCATTGCACTTACCCAGAATGGCTGCCTCCAAAAAGAGACTAGGACTCTTCACACATCTGTCCCCAACCTGCTGAGAAGAGCAGATACCAGAGAAATAGCTCTGTGGTCTACCAAATGGTTGTCACGTATGTATTTTAATTTGTACAAGCCAGAGTATATCTAAACATGGACCTGAAAAGCCTGGATAGTGAGGTATAATTCTGAAATTTGTCTGGAGTTGGGAGTGGAAGATGCTTCTAGATTCTATCTCCGTCCAAACACAAAATCTAACCAGTCTGGGGGAAAAAAGACTTTTATCTCTTTTTTAATATATATATATATTAATATATATATAATATATATTATATATTATAATAATATATATATAATATATATAATATATATATAATTTGTTTATTTTTATTTTATGCACATTGATGTTTTGTCTGTGTGTATATCCATGTGAGGGTGTCAGATGCCCTGGAACAGGAGTTACAGGCAGGCAGTTGTGAGCTGCCATGTGGGTGCTGGGAATTGAACGCTGGGCCTCTAGAAGAGAAGCCAGTGCTCTTAACTGCTGAACCATCTCTCCAGCCTGACTTTCATCTCTTAAAAAAAGAAAAGGCCTCTGGGAACTCTAACTCTACCCTCTCCCTGGTAACTTAACTTGGGGCTCTCAGCTTGCTGCCGGGAGGTCCTGTTCCTGTATCTTCCCAGTGTATTGCTGAGCTTTGAGAGTCATAGGCTCCTCCTCCACCTCCAGTTGCTGGGTACCACCTCTCCTGTGCAATGAGGTCCTCCACTTAACTTCTTACCTTCACTTCCTCTGGCCACCATCTTAGCAGTACACTGAGACTCCATGAGCTGACCTCCTTAGACTCTATTTCCCCTGTACCACTAAGAAACTCTTTCCCATAAACCATCACTTCCCTTCCAGCCTGGTACACCTTTCTTAGTGCCAACAGCAGCAGAGTTGGTTACAGACCTTCTGCTTGCTAGCTGACCATATGCAAAGCCCTGCCTCACCCTGTCAGGCCGGAGCAGAATACCTTGATTTGTCCCTTTGCTCCAGATGACAGGGACTTGAGGAAGGGCAGTGTCAAAGACACTTACTGCTCCCCCAACATATGATTGGTTCACTTATATATTTATTTTTTTAGATTCAGGTTCCCACTTTTTTATTTGCACTTTTTATTTAGGCATTGAACTTTTTATTCATGTATCGAGTATAATCGATTACATCCTCTGCCCCACCCCTCTTTCTCTGCCCACCCACCCATACATTGCCCTCTAAACTCCGCGCCCATTTTTACTTAAATACAATAAATCTAGTTGATGTTGCCCATAGCACATGGGTGTAGAGTCACGCCCTGTGGCATGGACAGCAAACTAGCGGGCACTCTGCCCTCATAGGAAAGTAACTGTCCCTTCTCCAGCAACCATCAACTGTCAGTAGCTCCTCAGCTAAGGCTGGGGCCTCGGGAGCCCCTCCTCCTCTCTCCTGGGATCTTTAACTGGCTGGATCTTGTGCAAGTCTTAGGCAGACGACCATAGGTGCTATGAATTCATGTCATGTCCAGGAGACAGCATTTCACACGACCCTTCCTAACCCTCCAGCTGAGGCTTGGGAGGGGAGAATTGATGGGCATGCCCCCTCTACAGCTAAGCACCCACTGTAACTTATTGAACCCTTTGAATAGTTTGAATAGTCATTAGCCTCTTAGTAACCACTCCCCACTTAGGTGCAGGATCTTTTTGTGTAATCATGACTGGCCTCAGACTCATAACCCTGCCTCAGCATCCCCGGTGCTGACAATGCAAGTGGGAGCCACCACACCCAGCCCAACCTATGGGTTTGTTTGTTTGTTTGTTTTTTTTAAGGAGTTAAGAGGGAGAATAACAAATCCTCGCTTCTAACCACATTTCTTCAACTTCCTCTGATGCTCTTGTAATTTAGTTTCTTAAGAGCTCAACATAGCTATTTACGGGAAGGGAACCCTACATTCAGGGAGCTCTTAGGAGTCACGTGTCACCATGGGGTGTTGAATATTCTCCCTCAGCATGAGCATGTTCCTCTCAATGTAAGACGGAAGTCACTGGCGATCAGATTGATTATCGTTGTATCTAGTCTCACTTGGCTGTCTTCCATCTTACATTTTTGACATATTCTTTTCTTTCCAAACATTAACAACTAAGCTAGCTTCAAGTGAAACCATTTTCATCTTCAAATCCTACTCAGATTCAAGTATCTCTTTGTCATCAATACAAAAAAAAAAAAAAAAAAGCCTGCTCTGACTTCACTCAGTGGTTTAAAAAAATGCTGCAAGTTGATGGATGTCTACCCAGTTGCATGACACCTGACAGCGATGCAAACCAAGGGTGAAATACTACATACAATGAACCTGCACAAGAGATAAGCAGGATGAAAATAACGCACTGTAAAATCTGCTAATTAGAGCTACAATGGTCCTGATCACAGTATTAAATTAAGCCAGAGCACATGCGCTCAGCATTCATGAGGGGGCACAGCCCCATGTTGATCTGGACATCCAGGTGTGGTTTTCAGTTTTCATTTTACCCAAGCTGTGGGTGGGTAAAATAGTCAATGTAAAAATATTCCAGTTGTGTGACTGTAGGAAGAATCTTCGCTTTACGTATGCACTGCCCGAGATTTTCCCATGCCTTTGGCTTATGCAAATGTGGGCTGCAGTTTTCGTGACCTGGTGGTGTCTAAAGAACGGAAAACAGAACAGACGGTTTGGATACTTTTCAGTCCAGGAGTTTAAAGTTGGATGACTGAACACAGACTGTGCTTTTTCTTGGAGACAGGTTATGAATAAGCTCCCAGATCTTGGCATTGATCTAGTTTTCTTCTATATTTTGTTTTGTGTTCTAGTTTGCAGTGAACAAATACATATCAACATGGTAAACAGGAGGAGATGAACTCCATATTCTGTGTAAAGTGAAAGGCCCCCAAAGTCCAAATGAGACGTCAATACTGCTAGTGAGAGAGTGAGGGAGTACCCTGGGAGCAAAGTGCAGGTAGATATGATCTCAGCAAGTAAGAAAAGGCCATTTAGGGTCAAGTGCCCCTCCGCCACACCCTGTAGCACCTTCCCCATATTCTGTCATTCACGCCAGTTATAGCATTGGCTTATGATTGAACTACCCATATTTGTCCTGTCTGCCCATTTAGACTGTTCAATCTCCATGCATGATTTCTCTGAGATGGTTGCAGTGTTTTTCAGTCAGCAAATCTATTACTTAAAATAGGTAACATGAAAGCCATTTGGTTAATGTCAAATTCATGGACATTTTAGCAGTGTTCGAGAGAAAGGAAAAGACATAGTGATATATATATATATATACATATATATATGTATATATATGTATTTACATATATATGTATATATATAATGAGAATGAGAGAGATAAAAGGAAACCAGACCACCAAGACTAGAGACCCAGAGTACCAACAAGCATGGTATTGTCAGTGCCAGCTCAGATATGCTTTTTCAGTGACACCTGACTTCTGTGGACATACTTATTTTGTATGGGGAAACATCTTTGGCATTCCAGCTAAAGAGTCTGTCTCCTCTGTATATCGGGGATACACGGGCTTCCCCTCGGGCATCAGGGCAGCCGTGATTTATCTCTGGAGATTGGTATAAATGAGCTAAAAGAACCCCCACCAACCGCCTAGGAGTTCACAATTGGAGAACAAAGGCCAGTTGCTCCCAGGAGCTTTCCTGGGCACTCGCCTGCCATTCACTTTCAAGGGAGCTTATTCACACACTGGGAGCTGTTTCTAAGTCAGAACAGCATGTATTTTATAACAATGTATTCAGACTCTGGCTCTTTTTCCCTGTACCACCCACACAAACATACAGAGAAAATTCTCTCACCTTTTTATTTGAACTATTTATCTCCTTCCCTCTCCCCTTTAAAGTCTTACGTTAATACTCCTGTGTTTACATTATGTGTTTTTAAAGCCATTGCAACCCGGCCAGTTAATTTAGGTCACAGTGGAGCTTGTTCTGGCGCGTGGCAGACAGCCTTGAACAGAACCTGAGAAGCCTTCGTTGGTGCACTGCAGACTCTCTCTCTCTCTCTCCAAGCTTCAGTTTCCCCACTATAATTATGAGCAAGAAGCCTATGGTTAATTGCAAATGCATGAATGGGAGATATTCTTGAACTTATCTGCATTCATTGCTTGCTGGTGGTTTCTCTGCTGAGGTCTCCATCCGTGTTGTTACAGAGCTTTTGGCAATGTTTCCGCAGTTGCTTGTGAATTTTTATGATCTGTTGCATGTTACTCATGCAGTTTCCTGCCCTGTAATGGTATCAGTTTTCCAGACACAGAAGACTACAGACTGAAACCCAGGAGCCTGCATTAGCATAAAATGTCCCAGTTCTGTCAGTTTGATTAATTTGTCTCCTTGTCCCCACTCTATATGATAAGTGCTATTAATGGTTGCAGCACTTCATATGTCAAAGTCTTTCTTCCTAATGACTTGAAAATGTGGTTTATTTCCCCCCTTTCTGTACTATTTTTCTCATTTAGCATTCCACTCAGTATAGATTTATGCTATGCTCTTTCATTGTCTTACTGGTTGCAGCACTGGAGTGATTACATATGGTGTAGAGTGCGTAAAGATGTGATCCCAGGGGCAGCAGCTGCTGATGCAAGCTGAAAATAGACCCAGCGTATGCTCAGCACTTTTCCCAGAGGCCTTTTATTTATTAGTAACAGCCTCGGTACAGGACAGCTCGGATCCTCATTTAGTGAGATGACTTTTTGCCTCTTCAAATGCTGCAGTGACTTTGCTCTATTTACCGACACTGCTGTGTAATATTTTTAACCGCCTTGTGTCTCACCAGTGACTTAGCCTAACGTAAATTGTAATATAATCTCAATATATAATGAACTCAAGAAAAGGCAGGCTCCATTTGAAGTAATAGGAGCTTGACGGCTCTAAGGTTTAAATTAAATACCCCTATTTGTAGGACAGCATTTTCCATGCTACACTGCTTCACAATGAGTGATTCTCTGTGATTCTCACACCTTCTCTAGTGTCTGTCCTCTGATGAGGAAAGGCCAGGCTGCAGCTCTTTCTTAAGAAAGGAACATGAAGGAATGGAGTTTTTGTGGAGATCAGTCATTGGACTGGAACCAGCATCATTAGTGATTGAAATGGGTACTTATCAATGCAGGGCAGCCAATCCGAGTGCTCAGACTGCACAGTGAGCTCAACACATCTGTGATACAAATGTAATGGCAGAATCTAGGACCACAGTAGCAGCTGTTCCTACGCACATGTTTGTCAATTTATACAACTTGGAAAAAAAAATCCTAGTAAAACACATTTTTCCCGAGAATTCTTCATTTGCAGTGTCATTCTTCTCTGTGAGAAACAATCTCTGAGCAGAATTAAGGGCTAGCTCATTTTCCATGCTATCAGAAAGCATCAGCACAGCAATTCCTCTGTGCGTGATCCATTTTTCTAAGTTGCAAAAGTGAAAAGATAACATGTAGGTTTACAGACAAATTGCAAACTGAGAGTGTAACTTCTGGCCAGGAACTGTAATATACTAAGAAAGTCTTGAAGAAAATCAGGTTTGTAAATAAGGAGCAGAGCTCTTTGTGATGAGGAAGTGGAAAACGCAGAGCAAAATCCCAAGCAAGCTAATGTTTGCTTTTCCTGTTTAATGTGGTTTTTCCCTACTCTAGAGCCCATGGGCAGAAGGCAGGATGAATCACCCCCCCCCCCGAGTCTGTTCTTACCTGAGGTAGGGTAACATGGGTTTATTTCAGATTTTATTAATGTCATGATCAAGTGGGACTAAACACATGATTTCCTGCTGGGCTGGCATGAAAAATTAAAATAGTTGACTCAGGATAGAGAAATAGAGTATGATCATTTCATTTGAGCGAGTGTGGGATCTATAATGTTGAGAGCGCATCATTCAAACCATTCATACAATGTCCAGACCAGCAAGTGCTTGAGTACAAGAAAAGCCCCCTTGTGCCATCCACATGCTCAGTTGCACGAGGAAGCATAAGATCGTAGCGTTTTATCAGCCGTGGCCATTGTGGCTTATGGATCTTTTTCTGGTTTATGGGGGGGTTTGATGCTGGTGATAGCTCGGGCCACTGTAATGGGAGCAGCACCCAGTGCCCTGCTGTGGAGATGCCCTCCAAGGCAAAAAGTAGTATGTCAGAAGAGGGCCGAGGACAGGGAAGGCCTGGCCTGTGTCCGATGTGCTGTCTCTCTGGCTCTTTGTTCACTCCAGTCCTGCTTCACAAAGATGGTTCAAAGCTTGCTCTCCTGGCTCTTCCCTCTCCGTGACACGGTGACGTTGTAGTGGAGTTGACTCTCTGTCTAGTCGCCTCAGAACAGAGGGTGATCTTGCTTACTATAGAAGTGACATTGGAGTGTGACAACATAAATTAAGGATGGAGTTTAAAAATCAACTCTTAATTTCCTAACTTCTGTGATTCTAAAATAGATTCAGCATGTTCTATCTGGGAGAAGGAGCGTGACCCTTTATTTGTGCATCTATTGATAAAACACTTTTGGACCAATTAAAATGATCTTGGTTTTCTCCTTTAGTATACACATTGTATCATTGGAGGGAAAATACAGAAAAAATATTTCATGTCTTGTCAAATTTTTCACTGGGATTTCTGAGAGCTGACATTCCCTTCTGCTATGAGATCTGAAATGGGGATAAAAAGCCCTTCGATTTGATAAGTGGGACTCCCCCAAAACCATCTCATTTCCACAATGTCTTAAGAGACATATCTCCGTATGTACAAAGCTCCCCCAGTAAATGACATAGATTCTGAAAGTTGTTGGAGCCAACTAGTTAGCAAGTGGTTGGTCAAGCAAAGACAGAAGGGATATACGTGTCCTTGCAGACAGGAGCCAAGCCAAGTAAGAAGGAACAATTCGGTCTCATGCATGCCTCCTGTACGCCAAGGCAATGGATATTTAAGTGAAGTCATAAAGACTTTGGTAACAAAGGAATTGTAAAAGAATGAGGGAGGGATATAGCTCTTTTTTTTTTTTTTCAAATGAGTACTGTATTTTGCAGGAATATTTCAGTGGGAGAGAGAAAAGGTAAAAATGTAAGAAAAAGATGAAGTTGTAAATGTCTATCGGCAAAGATAATGACAAGGATTGCAGTCACTAACTAGAAGCGTCCATATCAACCAAGCTTAACTCCAGGATAGTTCCGAACAGGTTGGAATATCCTGGTCATTTTGTCCCTGTATTCCATTAGCAATTCCTGCCTTTTCAAATTCCTTCAAAAATGTGAAGAGGAAGAAGAAGAAGAGGAGGAGGAGAAAGAAGAAGAAGGAGGAGGAGGAGGAGAACAAGGAGAAGAAGATCTTTTGTATCCAAAGCTCCAAAGCTTTGTTTGGCTGGCTCTTTGTATAAGGTCTGCCTTGCCCCAGAAAACATTATCACGAAGCCCCAAATCAACAGGATGCAGTCTGGCCTGAAATCACTGTAAACTCATCCCGCTTGGCTACAGCTATGACTACACTCTACACTCTGTTTTCTATTACTGACTCTTGCAGTAAAACATACATCCACTCCACTTCCACACTTCAGATTTCAAGTGGAGGAGAGCTACTTGAAGGCCAGCTCTCAGAACTGACTTGCTGAACCTTGCAAGACTTACCAAACATAGACTGGCACAGTAGTGTGTACCTGAAGTCCTAGCTATTGAGAGACAGAGGAGATCACTTGAGTCTAGAAATTCTACAGTAACCTCAGCACCATAGCATTAGTATGTATGCCTGTCTTTTGAAAAATATTTTTAACTCAAAAAAAATGATAATACTTGTATCCTTTGAGATGCAACTAAGCCTCGAGCATTTGTTTTTAAGATTTATTGTATCTTTAGTTGTGTGTACACACTGTCTATGTGCATGCATGTGCATTCCTGTGTGCATACATGTGTGAGTGCGCATGCACGCACTCACATACACAGGTGCCCATGGAGGCCAGAAGAGGAATATGTATCCCCTGCTCCTGGGAATTACAGGAAGTTGTGAGCTGCCTGATATGGGTGCTAGGAGCTAAACTTGGATCCTCTCTCGGAGCAGTTGAGCCATCTCTCCAATCCCTAAGCACTCGTAAAGTACTTTTGTGAACAAGCTGATGCTCATAGACCTCAAGTTTTGGTTTCACCATGTTCCACGTCAGCTGGACGTAGTGGCACACGCCTGTAATCCCAGTACTTAGGGAGGCAGAGGCAGGTAGCTCTCTGTGAGTTCGAGGTCAGCCTGGTCTACAAAGAGAGTCCAAGACAACCAAGGCTACACAGAGAAACCCTGTTTACTAAAACAAAAACAAAAGAAGTTCCATATGCTTAGGTAAGATTTGTTAGCAAGGCCATCATGTAGTAAGATAGTAGTACTTTTTCTTCATAACAGCCTTGACTCAGCGCCTTTCAGTTGTCAGCAAAGAAAGATGTTACTTAAGAGCACAACATAATGCATGGGAATTAAGGATGCCAGGGGAGTTTGCCTCCCATGGTATGTGAGAAGCATAGAGTCTTAGTCTTAAAGATACCTGAGTAAGCACTAAGAAAAGAGCCCATTGTTTACTTTTTGTATACCCCATGTCTCTAATACAGTGATGATAGTATTAATGACTGATGATGGTGATGGTGGTGATGGTGATGATGATGTGGTGGTGGTGATGATGATGGTGATACAGCTTTTATTGAACATTCACTGTGTTGGGTGCTGCTACACATATGTGGGATATTTAGCACATGGACTCTATGGACCACATGCCAAATGAGAAAACTGAGGCAAATAAGGTTTAGTTAACTTGACACAACATCAACTTTTAAACGGAGGACATTGGATGTCATCGTAGAGAGCCTGGCTCCATAGCCCATGTTCTGAATGCTCATGTCAGTGATGAAAATGAGCAAAAATGAAATTGTCTGTGCTTTTAACAACTGGGAACATGAAACCCGTGGCCTCCAGCCTGGCACCTGTAGATTCGGAGATTAGAGGAATGGCTGCCCCTGTCACTCAAGGTTTCCCAGAGCCACAACAGGAGACATCATGAAACTGACCTGGGAATTTTTTATACAAGGAAGAACAGGAAAAAATGGAGCTATGAGTATGCTCAGGCTACAGAGAGGCTTGCCTCTAGTGTCCTCTGCTGTGGTAAAGAAGAAGTCCTCGTTGGACCCCAATGAGAGACCAATGAAATCGCTGATGCCAACTCCTGTCAGCAAATCAGGAAGCTGACCACCAGGAAGCCTGTGACTCAATGCCAGAAAACCACCTTGGCCTGACAGGAGGGCATAAGGAAGTGCAAGGGCACCGCCAACACTCGGATGCCTGAGAAGGTGCCCTGGATGATGAGGAGGAGGGGGATTCTGCGCTGGCTCCTGAGGAGATAATGTGACTCTAAGAAGATTGACCGCCATATGTATCACAGCCTGTACGTGAAGGTCAAAGGGAATGTGTTAAAAACCAAGAGCATTCTCATGGAGCACATCTACAAGCTGAAGGCAGACAAGGCCCACCAGAAGCTCTTGGCTGACCACGATGAGGCTCGCAGGTCTAAGGCCAAGGAAGCACGTCTCCAGGCCAACACGGAGGAGATCATCACAGTTGTCCAAGGAGGAAGAGACCAAGAAATGAAGCTTTTGTGCCTGTACACAGTGGCCTGGCTGTGGCCTCAAGTGCATCAATCATTAAAATTAAACAAGCCTTAAAAAAAAAAAAAACAGTTGAAGAGATGCAGTTTACAATGATAAGAGGAGACACCTGAAATTGGGATACATTGTCTCTCCATTTCTCTTTCCTTTTACCCACTAATGCCTCTCTTCAGTTTAGGGTTACTAAACAGATAAGAGTCTGCTTTTGTCTGGATCCTCAGAAGACACGTGACACCTCAGAAACGTTATAGTAATCATCATGCAAGCAGGACCACCACCTGCAGAGCTGCCTGTGTCCTGGTCCCTGAAACCTGTGCACATGGCACCCTACACGGCTAGGGATATGCAGCTGTGGTGAAGGGGCTCCTGTGATGGGGAGATCACTCTGGCTAACCCATTGGATTTAGTAGGCATCTCTTGGAAAGGGAGGCACGAGAGCTTCAAAGCCCAGTTTGAAGTTTGACGTCCACATAGCAGGTGGTGGAAGAAGCTTCTAGAGGCGCAGATTGCTCCAGCGTTACAAAGAAGATCCACAGACTGGACCCAGGAGGAGAGCTGCCTCTCCTCTGCCTTTTCCTCATGCCTAACGATAGCTACCTCCAGCACATGCCTCTTGCGCTTCATCTAAATTCCATTCATCAGTATTTTAAATTAAGACCAGGCTTGGTGACACGTGGCTTTAATCTTATCACCTTGGAGGCAGAGGCAGGAGGATCTCCCTAAGTTCAAGGTCTACCTGGTTTACATAGCATCCCGCACCAGCCAGAGCTGTTCAGTGAAAACCTGTCTCAAGAAAATGAAAATAAAAATAAGAGCACCCCAAGTTCTATGGGAGCTTTTGCTTCAGTTGTTTTTGCAGTTCCTGTACCCAGAAGTACCTGTAGCACAGAGTGAATGACTGACGTCAATGCTGGTCCTCCAAAAAAAAGTTCTAGGCTATGGGACCATACCCTGTCTTCCATCACTTAAGACTCTCAGACCTTGCCTGCCTTGGCTGTTTGGGAATCTGCACATTTCCTGTTATAGAAATATAACAGGAATATATACTTTACATGATAAAGTAGCCTAAATGGTTCCCAGCTGGAGCTCATTTCCACAAGCTCAGTGTCCAGGTTGTGACTGGGATAGTTTAGAAGCAGTGTGCAGTTGCGTTAGCCATTCTAGGCCCTGCACTGGCCAGCAGGTTGGCCTTGTTCTTACTAACTGCCCACTCTTCATCCCTGTGGCCTCGCTAAGCCCTCTGCTTCTCTCTTGCACCATTGCTGCTGTGTCCTAGCCACAGCGGGAGCTCTCCTGGACTTCCATGACTGGCTCATCCTTGCCTGGGCTGGTCCCCAAGTGAAGTCAGTGTGATCTTCCTGGTGCCCTCCTGCTAGGCACACTGCAGCATCTCCCCACTGTCTGCCAACCTCTTCTGTGACTGAGCATGGTCTCTCCAGCGTCTCCCTCTGCTCCTTCCTCTCCAGCATCATTGCTCCTCCTGCCCCCCCCCCCCCCTCATCCCCCCAATGCCCCCCACCCTGCTACTGCATACCAAGTCCTGTGGCCCAGACCCTCTTGTCTCTTTGCACACTCCTTTCTGCCAGCTCCAGCAGCCTGTGTGTCACTCCCTCCCTCGGTGTTACATGCCATTCCCCATCAGCAGCTTTATATCTTTTATTGCATCCTACCTCTTGTTTGGTCGTTGTATCTGCTGGCTTGTCCTGGACCCTTACTAGCCAGGTACCCTTTCCTCATTTGTTGTTCTGTTGCCCGCCCGTCCTGCCCTCCAAGCATCTGACTTCTGTGGAACCATGGTTGCATTTGGTAAAAGAATAGAGTGGTCTACGTACTCTGCTTTGTGAAGCTGGTGATCACCATCATTCTCCCTTTAGGGGAAAATCCTAGCCGCACAACCTTGGCCTGGATGAGCGACACCTCAGCCTAAAAACCTAATCCAGACACGTGTGTGTGTGTGTGTGTGTGTGTGTGTGTGTGTGTGTGTGTGTGTGT
>OU015743.1:109698750-109708889 GCA_907169655.1 Acomys percivali
TGTGTGTGTGTGTGTGTGTGTGTGTGTGTGTGTGTGTGTGTGTGTGTCACATTTGCTCCAGAATATCGCTGTGCCTTGTGGTGACAACGAACCAGGACAACTCCAGAGTGACTGTCTTAAAGTGCTGTTAGTTGTTCGTCAAGTTGGCATCTCATGAAGTCCTCCTCTGGCACAAGCTAATCACACAAGCAGCCTTTAGTAAAGACCAGTGTTCAGTTATCAGTTAAAAATTATCTGCTTGGTGATGGGCAGACAACAGGCACAATGTCCTTCCCCACCGCCAGAAGCACGCAGCATTCGAATGTCACATCTATGTCTGAGTCGCTTTGCCTGTCCAACCTCATCCCTCGGCTTTTCCTTGTGACCCACATTAAGGATTTTCTTGTGTTCTCTTGCTCCCTCTCCTGGCCTGGCCTGTTTTTAGCAAGATCATGCTCTGGGAATCCGTACTACCAGGTTGTTGGGGGGGCGGGGGAGGCGGGGAGGGTCTGAGCAGAGGAACAAAGCCACCATCCAGCTCAGCACAGTCTGTTAGAAGATTCACAGGAAACCAAAAACAACATCTTTTCTTCATATTTGCAGTGTAGCTTGACTAAGTGAGGTGGGATGGTACTGGCGCCGAGAAGAAGTGAACCTGGCATCCTTTCTAAGGAATGAAATGCTTCCCAGAAAAAAGAAGGGAGGGAGGCATTGCCCCCCCCCCCAAAAAAATAAGCACAAGCACTCGATACTACATTTTTGAAAACGTCTCCCTGAGGATGTACAGACCATGTATGAATGTGCTGATCCATTAATAGAGCCAGCCGCCTCAGTCTCAGGGCTAGTGCGGTAGTAGCCCCTCTGATACTCTACATCTTCCGTGGCTCAGGTGAATTCTTCCAGTGTCTGGCCTGTGACACAGTGAGGAGCAAACCATACCTTTTCCCCCACCAGAAGCCCAAATGTGAAAGGTCTCCGGATCCTGGCCACGTGGTGCCTTCCTTCAGGCACACAAGCCTGGGGACAAGGCACTACAAGGCTCTCCCTGGCAGTGGCAGGATGGTACTATGGCCCCGATCACCTGGCCATTCAGCATCCTCTGAAAGCTGACCCTGCTCACCTTCTTCTTGTGCAAGTGGCTTCATGGGCATCTCGTAACCCTGCCTGCTTCCCATGCGCTGCCTCTCCCCGTTGATCTTCCTGCTAACTGTGCCATCCTTCATACTCCACTGTAGAGAAGCTTGGTTTTACTTTTTCATTGCTGACCTAGGATGGCTTGCCCAAACCTGAAGTTTTCTAACTTAGCAGATTAAGGAAAAAAAAATGAATGTATTTCAATGTACACACTCCACTCTCTCCACCTCCACTTTTACACCAGCTTTCCAGGCTGCTGCCCTGTGACCTGCGGCTCTGACGGAGTATGTCCTGTCTGAGCAACCCTTGCGCGCAGTGTCAGGCTCTCCCAAGGAGTCGTAGCCTTTGTACTGTGTTGTCTCCTCTGGCACACCTATTTGGTGTTTGGGCGGGTGGAGGGTGCCGGTTTTCTTTAGCTAAAGGAGGATATTCGTTCTACTGTTTGTGGAAGGTCTTTTCCTAGAAAGAAAGCCGTGAGGTTGGTCTCTTGTATTTACAAGATCAGGATCGCGGTGTTTGGAGAGCAGAGACTGATTTGCGCCAACTCTCTGTTCTCACATCGCCCAGCCTGCTTCCATTTCAAGTTAATGCACTCGCCCTCCTTGTCATCTGTTGCAGCAGACATCTGAGTAATGGATGGCAGGGCGATTCTGCGCCTGTCTCATGTATTGTCTGCACAGTCTAAGTTCCTCCATGGTAGAATTATTCTTTGCTTCTGTCAAGCTTACCTTATGATCCAACCTAATAAATGTTCAAGTCATATTTTGGGGTGGTTAATTAGTAATATCTTATTTATGCAAGTTACCTAATTTATTCGAGATTCATGCACCCAAAAAAAAATATACAAAATGAGCATTTTTTTAATGAGCTGGTAGTTTCCTGTCATTTAACCTTTGTCCAATACAGTGCTATTTGATTTGAAATGAAAATGTGACCTTTTGTTGATATGTGGCATTATTGTCTCCTAAAAACTACAGAATGACCTTCACTAGACATATTTCTAACAAATTTTATTATAGTCCATGCAGAAGGCACGTGAAATTTTTAAGTTGAATTCCTTTTCTAGAGAGATATCATAGAATATTCAGATAATATGAAAGAACACTGAAAAACAGTCCTCTTTTGATGGTCAGTAAGAAGTGTCTGTTGTCCAGGTCAAGAAAGGAAGGAGCTAATTGAATTAACATCTCCTTTGTAAAGATTTGCCCTGCCTCTTCCTCCCCTGCTGGTGGACACCCCATCCCCGTTCTCCAGAGCTCTCATAGGTCCCACTGTGCATAGGCCTATTGGAGAAGGAAAGCCCAGAATGCAACCAAAGCAGCGGGCACCGCTGCAGTGCATGCTGGAAGTCAAATAAGGGCTGAGCATGTGCTCAGAGAAGACAACTAGAAACCGCAAAATTACTAGATTGGGGGAATTTTGGAAGTCATACAAGGGAGGTAAATAGAAAGTAGCCCCTTCTCAGCAGATTGTGTTAGAAGCATTCCCTCAGATTCCCCAGCCCTCCTCTGGTTGACGCTGCAGAGAGATCAAGGAGGTTGAGGGAGAGGGGCCATATGAAGTCAGCAAGAAGGAGCGCACAGGCCAGCGAGGAACTGGCTGTGGCTTACACTTTCCCTGCAGTGCACTTTCCCAACCTAGAACTTGTTAAGTGGTGGTATCCCACACTCATTACAGAAGAGAAGAAAAGAAAAGAAAAAAGGAGAAAGCGGTCCAGACACCTGCTAGCTTAGCTGAGGTTTTCAAAGCTGTGCCAGGTGGAAGACTGCTCTTTTAAAAATTGTCCTGAGTGAGCCTGCGGGTCCTGCCCTCCACAAACCAAATACTTTCTACAGAATAGCACAACTTGGGGGCATAATTTTCTTTGTGGTTTCTTAGGTTTCTGATTTTCAACTTCAGTAGCTATAAGTCCATCAAATACTGGAACACCCCTGAGGACTGTGGGCTTCTCAGTCTGCATCTTTAATAAACAGCATGTTCAGAAATGGCTTGATTGACCCAAAATGAGACCACCTGGTGTTCTTGAGGTTTTAGCATTTCTCAAAACACAAAAGTCATTTTGGGAGTATTTGGATATCCTTATTTATAGTTTTTTTTTAAAGGGTATTTTCCCAGTTAGGAGCTATGAGTAAAGACATCTTGCATAATAGTTCCCAGTATGTTCAAAATAGATGGCCCCAGACCAACCTCCAAGATACACTCTGGATGCACCTGTGAATTCTTTCCCCTTCTCAGCACCTCTAACGTCACTGTGAAAATTATGTGTCAGCCCCACAGAAACTGGATCTGACCAACCACTGTTGGAAATGCCTGCCTCTCATGCCTTAGCTCTGCTGCTACCAGAGATGACACGGATGACAAAACTAGAGCCCTTCTTCATGGCCCAGCAACCTGAAGTCCTGGAGTCACTACACTTCCCAGTAAAGGCTTACCCCAGTCCCTGTTAATGGTTATTTGTAAGCTCTATAGGCCTGGAATCCCCAGATAAAGCTGTAGGAGATCTCAAGACAAGGACTCAGCAGACCTGGGCAAATATGGCAGTGTGGCTGTGCTGATAGAGGTTGACTCCCACTCCATTCTCACACACAAAACTCAGCGAAGCAGACTGAGAGAGGGGTGGCTGGATGCCAGGCCTGACCTGTGCCCTGATCTGATCCAAGGGTGTGGCTACCATGTTGTCAGAACGCCTTCAGCCCAGCAAAGTTTTAGCCTCTATCTGCCTAGCCTACGGCTTTAGGACAACCGTTGACCAATTGACATGTGACTCTGTTGAAGTCCTCTCAGAACACAGATGGTGCCTGCATCTGGGATAGGTGCCCTCCATGACCCAGCCCATGATAGAAACAGGCAGAGAACAAAACATCAGTCCCTTTGGGGAGAAAAATAACTGTGTGTGTGTGTGTGTGTGTGTGTGTGTGTGTGTGTGTGTATGATTTTATACCAACTTGTTGTACATCCTTAGGTAACACAGTCAGCTACTTTTATGTGGTGGTGAGTAAAGGACACAAGTGAAGGAATATGAAGACTGCAGAAGCACCACAGCAGCTGCTGTAGAAACCCCACCTGGAAAGCCAGCCCCGCCTTTGTTCTTCGTGCAAGCCCCAGCTTGCGTTGCAAAGGCAAGGGCTCCACTTGTTTCTCAAAACCTTTTCAAGCAGGTTGCCTGCGTTTCCTCAACATGTCCATGTTCACTCCTATTTTTTGTAAACAAAGGGAGGAAAATGGAAGAAAATGAGCAACTTAGGGATACCGTCCCCATTTGACTAGTGGTCCTTCCTTGGTGCACTGGGTCCTTGTGGCTAACTGGGGAAAGGGTGACATAGGAACTGTTTTTGCTTCTAGAGGCCCAAGAAGGGCAATAAATAACACTTTGAGTAAGAGAGACATGTGACCTGCCAGTTTTTCAACTTTTAGATGGTAATTGTGACTTCATTTCTTGCAGGGGAAAAAAAAAAATGTTCCCTGACTAGGCAAGACATGTGTCTTCAAATATGTGGCAAATTAACATGTGAGAGAAGGATCCAGGCTGCTTGCCACAGTAGCCTGGGCTAAAACTAGCTCAGCTCAATTCAGCTCTTCGTTATTGAGAACCTGTGGTGCGTGCTTTAAATTGAAAATGGTGAGGAATAAGGGAGGTGAATCTCCGGCCCAGCCCATAGCTCCAATGATGGCAGAAACTGACAAGTGTGGCATTGACGTGAACTTGGGAAATGTGTGAAGAGTGGTCAGAGAAACCCAGGAAAGAGGAAAGACAGCAATATTTATACTCTCTATCTATGAGTAGAGCCAAAGGAATTTTTTAAGTTACTGTGTTTTATGTGTCCGTGCTTGTGTGCATGTGTACAAGTGTCCACAGAGACCAGGAGAGCATGTAAGGTCTCTTAGAGCTGGAGTCTGGGTGCTAGGAACGGAACTCAGATCCTCTGGGAACTGTGCCATCTCACCAGCTCCAACACGACAGACTTTGAAAGTTTAGGTAACCCGGATGACCTAGCAAAGAAAATGGCATCACACTGGAGTATGTTTTCCAACTTAAAACAGAAAAGCAATCAATGGAAAGAGAAGAGCAGTATTGTGTGTTTGAGGGTTAAATGAGTCCCAAGGCGTGACGACAGGGGCCCTTGGGGGTTATGGAGGAAATGAGACGAGTAACACCGGTGGGATGTAGCTCACGTGGGTGGATCCACGGTGGGTGGATCACGTGGTTGGCTTGATTGTGGGCGCCATGCTCTTGTTCCCATTTACAAAATTAAAGCAGAGGAGAGGCATCCTCCTGAACGCCACCCATGTGGACGGCCACTAGAATTCTCCTCAGTCAGTAGAACACTGGTCCATGAGGCATGGAAGAGTTTCACTGTATGTACCTCCCATGTTGATCAGTTCTTTCATCTGTCAGTAGATATTTGAGTGGCTTCTGCCTCTTGACGTTTGCAGTTAGTGTCTCTGTGACCTAAGTGTGCAGATTCTATTTAATACTCTGTTTTTATTCTTTTGGATGCTTATCCAGAAACATGGCTACCGAATCATACAGCAGTTCTTATTTTCATCTTTATAGGAATTGTCATACCGTTTTCCTTTTTTGATCATTTTATAATCCTATCAACTGTTTACAAGGATTCAGTTTCTCCACATTTATCAGCACTTGTTACTCTCAAAAATAGCCATGCTAATGGGTTAATACTTCACATGGTTTTGAGTCGCATCTTTCTAATGTGCGTTTTTTTTCATATGCTTGTTGGATATTTGTCTATCCTTGAAGAAATGCCAATTTGAAGTCTTCATTCATTTTAAATCAGATTACTAAGGAAAGATTTTGTTGTTGGCTTATAGAGATTCTTTTTTAGTATGAACAACCCCATCTCAGGTGAATGATTTTTATAGATTTCCCCCCACTCCTTATGTGAACTTGTGTTGGCCAGTTGTGTCTTGTTGGGCAATGTTCTTACGGCAGCCTCTGTTGAATAGTTTTGCTTTGGTCCCTGTGCTTCAATGTCATATCCAGGAAATCCTTACCAGACCCAGTGTCCTGAAGGGCCCCTTCCATTTACCTATAAGTTTTGTGGTTTGAGGCTCAAAACATTTTGAAAGTGTTTTTAAAGAGCAGAATGGTAGAAAGTATACATACACAGAGAAACAAGAGGGTTAAGAATACCCACAACAAAATTCAGACAAAAATACCTTGTTCCTACAAAGATGGGTAATTATACCAGCACTTGTAGCGCTGAGGATAGCAGAGAACTCAGAATCAACTTCTCATATCTGTTCAGGAAGGTAACCATTAGGCCAAAAAAGTAAGGTAAGGGTCAGGACTAGACTCCCTGGGTCTGTGGACAGTGAGAAAGCACCTACACTCCCAATCTAGATCAATTAAACACCAAACTACAGAAAGTAACTAGACATGATTGTATCACAACCTGTCATCATTATGGATCCCAGAATAGCATCTAAAACTAGAGATTAGAAAGTTTTGTACTTTTTTGTTAAAGGGGTGAGGAATCCTCAAAAAAAAAAAAACTGAACTGTTTCTATAATAGGATTATTTCTGAATATCTAAACAAGTATATCATATACTATTAGGTCAAATTTTTGATTGTGCAAGGTTAAGATGAGCATGTGGCTGAGCAGCAACACATACTAGAAAGCACAGGATTGAGAGATGTTAACTGTGAGGAATAACTCTTCATCCACATTCCTCAGAAATGTGACTGAGAGTGGGCAAGGTGCCAGTCCACACTCTACAGCGGTGCTCGGTGCTTGATGCTCACAAGCCTGACTCAGGCCAAGGCTCCTGCTAAGAATGCGATGGATAACAGCAGGAGGGAGACAGGAGACTCAGAACTGGTTAGATTTCAGAAGCAGAGTCTCCGGCCTAACGTGAAGGACTCTAATGAGGGACTCTGCCTCTCATCACGGGGGCTCTCAACAATACTCACTATTTTCTGTGCAATGGACCAAGTGATTGACAGTTCAAAATGATTAGAAGGGTTGATAGGGTAAAAACAGGCCTTGATTCAAGAAAGTTCTGCTCTAGGAAGATCACTGAGTTTCTGAGTGGGGAGGAGGTCAGTTAACATGGAAATTAGGTGCTTTTTAAAAATATCTTTAAAAAAATAGATCTTTGGGGGTGGTTTTTCAATTGAAACTATAAACCCTGGTGCACGTTTTACTAGCTCATTTCTAGTGAGTGGGACGCTTCTCGCTTTCATTTTACGCTGCAAAGTATAAAATGCTACTATTTTATTTCTATTTTAGGATCTGTACTTATATTGAAATCGCATTCTAAAAATTGTTCCATGAAACTCCCTTGCATAATCTTTGAGGAGGGAGAGCTTCTATTTTAATTATGTGCTGTTAGGGTAAATATGAATGTATTTATACCTGATATAACTTCTGCCGGTCGTTTACTTGGGAAACGTAACTCCCTTTACCTGAGAGAGAAAAATAGCAAGTGCCTCCCCATGCAAGGGGTGAGCTAAGGAATAGAGTCACGCAGTTGAAAAAAGGCTCCTTGGCCCCAGAGGTTGGCAGTTGTCAGGAAGGACGACAGTGCATGCTTGCTTCCCCCTCACTTCCTACCAGCCGTGAAACAACCAAATAACTACACAAAGGGGACCCTCAGCCCCGACACTGACAGAGGCGACACCTGGCTCTCCCTCTGGACACCAGCTTTCCCAGGCTGCCTTTCTAACCTGGGGCAAAGCACTGGCACCATCTACCAAAAAGCCATTTATTCTCTGACAGTTTCTTGTGTTACTTTTCCTGCTGCTGTGACAAAATACCCTGACAACAGTGGCTCAAGGGAGGAAAGGCTTGACCTGACGTTCACGGGTCCAGTCCATAATGGCAGGGACGCCACAGTACCCAGAGCCTTGGCAGGGATGCCACGGTACCCAGAGGCTGAGGATGCGGGTGCCGGTGCTCAAGCTGCGTCTTCAGTGAAGGATCACAGAGAAGTGAATGCTTGTACTCAGCCCACTTTCCCTTTTTGTGCATTTCGAGGCACCTGGGTTATGGGGATGGTATTTGCCACATTTAGGGTGGGTCATTCCAACTTGATGCTACCCAGTAGAATCCTTCGCAGGCTGTTTCTTTGGTAACCCTAGGTCCTGTCACTTTAATCATGACAAGCCCCTTCCAGATTCTACAGTCTGATGTTGCTAGGCCCTCTGAGTGAGAAGAGTCATTCTAGCTGTGCTCCAGTAGGTAACCCTCCCACCCAGCATCCAGACAGGCCTGTTAGACTCAGTGGGCCACACAGAGAAGGACATGGAGGTGAAAGGGGACGAGCTGGGAAGAGGAAGGGATCAGTGGAATTGCAAGGAGGGTAAGAAGTGGTAATAAGCATGAATTTAATCAAAACATACACGTGCATGAAATCGTCAAAGAATAATTTTGTAAAGAAATTTATGAGAGTTTCCTTGAACAAGAAAGGAACATAGCAGTTACCTCCAGCCTAGGAGATAGGTCCAGAATCTAAATCGTACAAATAACAATAAAACCAAGTATGTAATTCACCCCTCTTCCTAGCCAAAGAGGTACCACATCCAGTCAGCCAGGCGCCTTTAAATAGACTTGAATACTGGTGAATGCTGTGGAGAATATATGGAAACTTGCAATAATATGTTTCCATGTTATATGGGGTTTCTATTCTGCCTCACTTCAGAGTTGTTTTTTTTTTTTTAAAAAAAAAAAAAAAAAGAAGAAGAAGAAGAAGAAGTAATAGACAGAGAGCTTGGAAGTTGAGCTCTGCAGTCTGAAGACTTGAATTAAGCCATGTGACCTCCATAGCAAGGCGACTTTAGTAGTCATATGACTTTAATAAGTCCCTGCTGGCCTTTGTCTCTTTTGCCTGCAAAATGGATGATTAAGTCGGGGAATATGAAAATAATGAGTTGTTGTTGTTGTTTGTTTGTTTTAACTGAAGGACTGGAAAAGAAGGAATTGTTTGCACCGCTGTTGAGAAATAAGAATAGAAAGGGGGGAGATGATTAATCCAGGTATTGGGGACGTCAGAAAGCATCTATCAGTCCTACAGCTGGAGGAAATGAAAGGGACCGTGAGCAGAGATGGGGGGCTCAGGAATACGCCTGAGGAGAAAACAGCTCCTTTCAGGCAGTCCACCAGTGAGCTGAGGATAAGTCACCTCCAGAGCATGTAAGCGGCTGTGAGGGAGAGACAGGACCCTAGGAAACCATGCTTCTCACACTCCCTATTGGCTGGATCCAGAATCAGCCAGTAAAGAATATTTGATGAATCTATAAGCACTCTGCATAAAGAGGAAAGTAACCTGTAGTAAGAGTCTGGACAAGCCCCTTCCAAGTTCTTGGCCTATCAATCAGAAATGAAATAAAGGTTCACACAAGCTACAGAAGTATCCAGGTCCCTGCAAAAGAGCAGCTCAGAAAGGCTGTCAAGAGTGAGAGCAGGGGTGAAGGGGGCTGAAGAGATGGCTCAGTGGCTAACAGTACTGTCTTTTCTTCCAGAGACCTGGGGTGCATTCCCAGCACCCACATTGCAGCTTTCTACTGTTTTTAACTCCACTTCCAGGGGATCTGATGCCCTCTGGCCACTGTGAGCACTAGGCACACATGGGGTGAACAGACATACATGCAAGTAAAACATCTACAGACATTTTTAGAAAGTGGCAGTGGGCTGTGTGAATGAAAGAGCATTCATGAGCCCAGGTCACCGGCTGGGCCTCTCTGTGTGGGGTCTACAACACAGAGGGGCTTGTCAATAAGGATGTTGCTTAGGTAATTCTCTTTTGATTGATAGGTTTCAATTCTGTAACCTTTTGTCTGCTGCACGGATCCCTTCCCATAATGCACAATTACGCATAGGCATAAGATGGTAAGTAGGGGTGTCTCCCTAAGGCTTCCCTTAGAAGGTACTGCATGCCTTATTGCCCATGCATCCCAAACCACTTCAGGCAAGAACAGTCCCCCCCCCCACCCTCATACATGGACATAACTAGACTTCTAGTATGTACTTAGAATCCTAACACTCAGTAGGTGGGAGACAGGAAG
>OU015743.1:109712575-109730675 GCA_907169655.1 Acomys percivali
GTGTGTGTGTGTGTGTGTGTGTGTGTGTGTGTGTGTGTGTGTGTGTGTGTGTGTGTGTGTGTGTGTTTGAGGGGGAGAAAGTTGCAAGGGCAAAGGGCAAATATGAGGAGATGGGGAGATGAACTGGACTGGGGTGCATGATGTGAAACTCACAAAAATCAATAAAAGTTTTCTGAGAGAGAGGAGGGGGAGGGAAGGAGGGAGGGAGGAGAGAGAGGGGGGAGGGAGGGAGGGAGGGAGGGAGAGGGAGGGAGAGAGAATGAATATGCTGGCTGCTGTTTTAGAGGATCAGGGCCTGATTCTCAGCACCCAGTGGTGCCCACTCCCATCCCAGTGGATCAAATGCCCTCTTCTGGCCTCCATAGGCATTGCATGTGTGTGGAGCACAGACTTAGAAGCAGGCAAAACACCTACATATGTAAAATAAATAAAGTAAACTTAGAAAAGAAAACATATGAAAGTATGATAACTAAACCCATTACTTTGTGTGCTAATTTTTTAATAAAATAAAAACATCATCATTTGTAGGAAAAGTAGTATTAATGCGTTGTCTTTATTTGCTTTGTGGTGCCAGGGATACTTACACATAGTAAGCAAGTACCCTATCACTAAGCTGTACCCCAGCCCTGAATGAATGATCTTAAAAGAGGAATTTGAGCCGGGCATGGTGGTGCACACCTTTAATCCCAGCACTTGGTAGTTGTGAGTTGTGAAGCCAGTCTGGTCTACAAAGCAAGTCCAGGACAGCCAAGGCTGCACAGAGAAACCCTGTCTTAAAAAGAAAGAAAGAAAGAAAGAAAGAAAGAAAGAAAGAAAGAAAGAAAGAAAGAAAGAAAGAAAGGTGGATTTAGTCTGTTTTTAAACTAATAGAAAATAGTTAAGACTACATTTTGTTTGTTTCTTTTACATTTTTGTCTGGTCACGTTAATCTTAGTTGAGTAAGCTAAAAATAAGTGAAGCAGGTATTAGGGACTATAGAGTCAAGAGAGACATGAGTGGTAGACAACCCAGACCACAGAGCTATCAGATAAACCTAGGATAAACACCTTCTGTCTGTCCTGTGCTGTGGGGGAAGAAAGCGCGCACTCACTAGTGCTGCTTTACCTGACAAGTGCTTTGCTGAGCAAACACATCCCGCAGGGGTGGTCAGCAGCCTGGGTTTAAGTCCAGAAACATGGCCATGACACCTGCATCTTCCTGCAGTAGCAAAATCGCTCTGACGCACCTGAGGGTGTAGGTTTCTACAGTCCTCCTGGCCAGCCATCCCCACACCACCCACCTCATCTGATCAGCCTTCAAATGAGCTCCCTGCCACAGACATCTGTATATGCTCCAAATCCCACCAAGGAAGCCAGGTGGCTCAAGGAGAGAAACATGGTCCTATCCCCATAAAAATACCCACGCCCCCTTTAAAAAACTTTAATACATGTGAGCATGTCTCTGTCTGTCTGTCTGTGGATGTCTTCTGTGTGTGTGCGCGCCATCTCTCCAGCCCTTCAACCCCTGTTTTAAATATATAATATTTATATTTGATAATTTCACACTGTATACAATATATTTTCTGTTATAGCCACTCCCTGTTTTTCTCCTCCAGCTTCCCCCATGACCTCTCCTGATGTCATGTCCTTTTCTTTATTTGTTTTGACTAAGCCCCTGAATCCAACTAATGCTGCCCCAGCCCATGGATATGGAGCCCTCCTCTGGAGCGTAAGCAACATACTATTGGCCACACCTCCAAAAAAAGTGACTCCTCTTTCCTCAGCTGTGGGCGGGGCCTCATGACCCCTCTCTGCCACCCACACTAGAATTACTGAGCAGCTGGATCCCCTATTGGTCTTGTGTAACCCCAGCTGCCTGCTGTGAATTCATAAGGGCAGTGGCCATGTCATGAAGACAGCATTTCAGAGTACTTCTCCCATTTTTCCTGCCCCCTCTTCCATATTGTCTACTGAGCCTTGAGATGGGTTGATGTAAATATCTCATTGAGGGCTGAATATTCATACTTACTTGCAACACGTTGACTGTTATGAGTCTTTGCTTTGCTCGTTGATAAAAGATGCTTCTCTGACTATACATACTTAGAAGGCAGTTTGATAGTATGTCCGCTTAGTAAAATAATAGCACTAGGACAGACAGACAGACAGACAGACACACACACACACACACACACACACACACACACACACACACACTACCTCCCCAGTTTATGGTACCAGACATGAAAAATTATCTCCTGTGAAGCACACCGCAAATACAATCAGAAAACAGTTTATTATCCCCATAAAAGTCATAGAACCCTCGTTTTTTATATATATTGAAAGGTCAACTGTGTTTCTTATTATAAGCTCTGCCCAGTAGCAAAATGGGTTCCTCGGAAAGTAATGAGCCATCCCTCAAATTGTACCCACCCTTGACTACTTGAGTTTTTATTAGCCCGTTTCCCTTTTGTAAGTCAGAACAAAGAGTTAAGGGTCAGAGTTCTGATGTGTCATTGTCAGTGTGTTGACTCCTGTCAATGTGAGTTTGGTGCCCTGGTCTTAATACTTTCAGAGCTAACACCTACAGGTTGGTGTCACCGCCTCACGTGTACCAATTATTGGCTAAGGTCAGTAGCCAGCAGGACACAAAAAAGCAAGAAAATATTAGTTTGTGCATCCTTCCTGGTCTCAGTCCCACATGGAATGCTCTATCTGTTCTGACGTGTGATCTAGTACCATCTGTGTTGTATGTGCTGTGCACTCCAGGCCCAGATAGCAACATAGTTAAGCATGATGAGAAAATGCTCTTCAAAGTCATCCATCCAGAATATGCCAGTCAAAGGCAAGACTGTTATTGCAAGTTCTTCCTAACAACACACTTATTTAGTGTCTTTTTATCGTGCCTTTAGGACACTCCTAAATGACCTGTGGGCTTTTGCCTAGATATGCAGGCTCTCTTCACAGCCATGGGACAAGGCGTATTAACAGCCACATGGAATGGAACTAGTTTTCTATTTCTAACCATTTCATTCCAAGTTACAATCATTACTTTTTTAAATACAATTTTATGGATCATTGGGGTTATGAATGGTTCTCTGCCTCCCTCCCTCTCTTCATATTTTTTCCCATTATCAGAGACTTATTGCTTAAGAACAAAGAGTAAATAACAGTGTAGACATGGCCACAGCTTTATGATGTACAGCTTTGCCTGGATATAGAGCTACCTGGATATTTGCCATTTGATACAATGAGTGGATTTAAGTGTTTCCTCAAAATAGGCAGATTGTATAAGCATCTTTGGAAACATGAAGGCTAATCCACAGTGTAGTCAGCCTTTGCTGGTTTTAGCACTGTCCAGAAAGTGTGATGGACACTTGCTTTGTCGTGTACATTTGGACCTATGACGATGGCCTGAGGTTCCTCCCCAGGGACAGTTATAAATGTCCACCTTGTATGAATGCAGCCTTGCCCCACAGTCTAAGTAGACAAGGATCTAACCGCATCCTGGTGCCCCAGTGTGTGTGTGTTCAAGGGACCTGTAGACCGGCTGGCTGTCTCTTCTTGTGTATTTGTCTGGCTTTCTCAGCTGACAGCTCATCACGTGCTCTTGTGATGGTACTTCCATAGCTGACTTGCTTACACTCTTACTCAATAATCAACTCTTCGTTGTTGTACCTCCTCTCCACATCTAAACCTCAGGCCACAGCCATGTGCTTGTCCTTCGCTCTCAGCCCTTAGTACAAGAGGAAGACACCCATGTCCTGGGTTTATATCCTGACTGTTTACTCACTAGACTGTACAACCTTGGATGGATTTCCTTACCTCCCTGCTGCTCCATTTCCTGTGTACAAGGTAGAAGCCATCATGCCTGCATTTACAATATACTATGGAGACAAGCAGCACAGACTTGTCATGAATGGCAGCTGCGACTCACTAGGCAGAGCCTTGTGCACAGAAGGGGAGCACAGTCTTATATGGCAAAGCAGGACTCATATTTTTGTGGAAGAAGAGTGAGTTAGAAGCCTTTCTGGTGCAGACTCCTCTGTCCTGGACTTCGATTATTACTTACAAGCCAATCTCTGTTCAGTCTCATTGATTTTAATGGGCACATTAGTTTGTATGGCTGTATCATGTACAAAATAATGTTTTGAGGTGTGGCCACACTGTGGAATGCATAAATCAAGCTCGCCAACAAATACATTGCCTCATTAGTTATCATTCCGTGATTATAGCACGTGTGCTTTCTCATCATTTGTCAGGACCGTTATACTGTTAGGTAGCTCTCAAATGAGCTTTCTATTTCATTGTAGTTAGGGACCCTCTGACTGCCATCCTGCAATCCCTTCTGCCCTCTAGCCTCCCATCCCCAGTTTATTTTCTGCTTCTGTGAGGTCAATGATAGACTGTACCTGTAAGTGAACTAATGCGATGAAGCCTTTCTGTGCCTGGCTTAGTTCACTTGAGTAATTTCCTACGTGTTCATCTGTGTAGTTACAAATAGCAGCTTGTGTGTTTTTATGCTACACTGTATTCAATTGTGTACATAGTCTGTACTTTATCCATTATAGAGATTTAGCTACTGAGAATCGTGCTGCAGTAAATATGGGCGTGCAAATATAATCTATTTCCTTTGGAAATATACCCAGCAGTGGGGTTTCATTTGTAACCTTTCAGGGAACTCTCGTTGGCTCTTCTTCTCCGTAGCCTCACATCCTGACAAGAGTGAGGTGGTGCCCTGCTGTAGCTTCAGATCACAGGTCCCTGATTATGAGTGGTCCTGGGTATTTTTTCATAAATCTGTGGACTATTTGTATGTCTTCCTTTTGAAAAATACCTATTTGGGGTTTTGCCCCTTTTTTAATTGAAAATTTTCTTCCTATTGAATTTTTTTATATACAGTTATTTTTCGATAGGGCTCACTGTGTAGCCCTGGTTAGCATGGAACTCCTTATATAGACCAGGCTGGCCTCAAACTCACAAAGATCTGCCTCCCTCTGCCTCTTGAATGCTGTAGTTAAAGGGTATACCACAAAAGCTGTCTACACACACGCACACACACACATACACACTTGGCCCTCGGTAAATGTAGAGTTTGCAAATATCTTCCCACATCTTGTGGGTTCTTTTTGTACTCTGTTATGTACTTTGCTATGTAGTAACTTTTTTATTCTGATATAAGCCCATTTATCTATTTTTGCTTTCATTTCTTCATACCCCAGTATGAAGATCTTAGATCATATCCAAGGCCATCATAGTCCATCCAGACCAACAGAATTGAATTCCATGCACATGCCATGCCTTCTTTTAGAATCCTTGTGCTTCGAGATCCCACATTTAACTCTCATAAACTTTGAGGGGGGCATTTGTATCCGGTACAAGACAAGGATCTGTTTTCCTTCTGTGTAGCCACACAGCTTTGCCAGCAGCACTTACAGGAGTGATTTCCTTTCCCTCCTTAGCAGCTTTGTCTAATCAGCTGTCTGTAAGAGGATGGGTTTCTTTCTGGGCTCACCGTTCCATTCTCCCAGTCTGGTTCTGTGTAATGCCATGCCAATGCTGCTTGGGTTAATACAGTTCATGTTATATTTGTAAGGTAGGTAGTATAATGCTTCTTGCTTTGATAGTTTTCTTGTAGCTTTTTTTGGTCATTCAGGATCTTTTTTGGTTCCATGCTGCTGCTAAAATTCTCTCCCAGTGAAAGACATAAAGCAATGTCTACTCTTCCCCGCAAAGTCTTCATGACAAACTGAAACATGTTTCCCCGGAAGTTCATTCTAAAGAGCCATTGAGTTTATGGCTTTCTTACATAGTACAAGGGAGAGGTTGCTTACAGGGGTGTGGGCCTTCCCAACTAGCTGTACCTGAAAAGCCTTACTCGTCAATGCTGCGGGCTCCCATAGCCCCAGCTAGTTTGTTTCTGGATGATAAGATGCATATACTCTAGCCCTTCCCCTAAGCCAATGGCAGAGTGGCCAGGTGGGAGGAAGCAGTTGGATGTAGCTGGACACTCAGGCAAGAATCTCCTTGCCGTGCTGGAGTGTAAACCACCAAGCAGCTCACCTGAGATGAACATTTGTAAGGGAACACAGCTGAATGCCCCCAAGATGGCAGGTTCTTGGCATAGAGGATAGCCACTCACAACTCATTCCAAAAGGAGAAGAGTTAAGAGGCTGAGCCACATTTGAACGCACCATCTACTACTATAGAAGTGCCCTAAGATATATAAATATGCATATTTTAAACGTTTAAATGGAGTTACCCACCGTTCTAGTTAGGTTTCTATGGCTGTGATTAAAAAACCATGACCAAAAGCAAGTTGGGGAGGACAAATGTTTCACCTTACAACTTACAGTCCATCATGAGGCAACTAAAGCAGAGACTGTGGAGAAATGCTTGTTCGTGTTGCTTTCGTATACCACCAGCAGCCACCTACCCAGGAGTGGCACCACCCCACCCCAGCAGGCTGAACCCTCTTACATCAATCAAGAAAATTCTCAAAGTCCTACATACAAGCTAAACTGGTAGAAGCATTTCTTTTTTATTTTTATTTATTATATATGAGTGCTTTATCTGCAGAAGAAGGCATCACATTACAGATGGTTATGAGCCACCACATGGTTGCTGGGAATTGAACTCAGGACCTCTGAAAGAGCAGGAGGTACTCTTAACCACTGAGCCATCTCTCCAGCCTTTTTTTTTTTTTTTTTTTGGTCTTTCAAGACAGGGTTTCTCTGTGTAGCCTTGGCTGTCCTGGACTCACTTTGTAGACCAGGCTGGCCTAGAATCCACAGAGATCTGCCTGCCTCTGCCTCCCTGAGTACTAGGGTAGATGAATTTCTTTAATTAATATTCCCTTTTCCTAGGTAAAGCTAGCTTAGGTCAAGTTGACAAAGGAGCAACCAAAATACCCTATACCAGGGGAACAGGTCTCCAACTAGAAACCACATGCTAGCAAATATAAACCCTAGGAATGGGTTACCATTTTCAGTTGTCACCCAGACATTAATAGCTGTTGTCATTGATCTTGACTACCACCCAGAACTTGATGGTAGGACTCTACTGCTAATGACACCACTTACTTGAGTCATAAACATGGAAGTTTGGTCACTACTAACTAGCTTTCATAGTGCTGAAAGGTGCTACGTACACTAAAACTCATCATCAATCTCACCTAACTATGAATCCTGAAACTTTCAGTAATGACCTGCCTGGCCAGTTATACCCACTGGTACAATAGTATTATGGGGATAACCAACCGCTTTCTGATTGTATTTAGGACCCAGTCCATGACAGGGAACTCATACCTGGTATTCCTAATGGAAACAAGAACCTGTGGCTAGACACACCATAGGCCCTAAAGGAGAACCTACTAATATTAGTCTACTAAGTGGACATAGAATTAATATGACCCCCTAATAACTTACTCCTGTGTCCATAGATCAGCGCATCTCTCAACTCTTACCAGAGAAGCTTCTTGCAATACATGGTAATTAATTCAGAGACACACAACTGGTCGACATGCAAAACATGAGAGACTTCAGAGTTTCAAGCCCTAAATCGGACTTGTGTATCATGTTCCTTCCTCTAAGGCTGAAGGATCTTTGTGGAAAAGGGGGTGGGAAGAGGCTAAGAGCCCCACGTGATGAATGACTTCAAGGAAACAGTGTTTCCCAGACATGAGGACAATTGCACTTTGAACTCGCAGCATGCACAAAACACGTACAAGCCCAAAGCAGACAAATTCCAAGCATGGAAGCGGGAGGTGGCCACAAAGTCCCACCCTGAGCTGAGGATTGGCATTTTATGGCAGAAGAGTCACATATACACATACATCATACATCATACATACATGCATTTGTTTGTTTGTTTATTGAGACAGGGTTTCTCTCTGTAGCCTTGGCTGCCCTGGACTTGCTTTGTAGACCAGGCTGGCCACCACTCCTGGATGAGTCACATTTCTTTAATGATGATGTGCTCACTAGTAAGTCCACCATTCTTCATGGCTTTTATACATACACCACACTCAAGACAACAAAAATTGGACTTGATGGGGTTGTGGTGGTGGTGGTGGTCATGGTGTGGTTTTTTTAAAGAGTTTTTTTTTTTTTTTAAGAACAAGAAATTTGTAGGAAGGTAGTAGGGGATATCTAGAACGGTGAGTAGTTCTTAACCTGTGGGACACAACCCCTTTAGGGTCACATATCAGATATCCTGCATATCAGGATATTTACATTACAATTTATAACAGTAGCAAAATGTACAGTTATAAAGTAGCAATGAAACACTTTTATGTCTGGGGGTCATCACAACATGAGGAACTGTATTAAAGGGTCGCAGCTTTGGAAAGGTTGAGAACCGCTTGTCTAAGAGGAGTTGGAGGAAGAGGTGAATATGATCAAATAGCATTGTATGAAATTCTCAAAGAACTAATAAAAATATAACTTGTAAAAACAGGCAGAACCAGGCCAAGCGTGGTGATAAATAGCCATATAATTCTAGAACTTGGAAGACAGAAGCCGGAGAATTAATAGTTTAAAGATAGTGTGGGCTATAGAGTGAGACCACCCATCTGGAAACATAGAGAAAAAGAGAATAAGGATGTTGCCCAGGCTGATCTTTATCTAATTCCAAACAAACCTCCTGCCTCAGCTTTTCAAGTAGCTGGAAGTATCAGCTACATGCCACCAAAATCACAAGGCTTAAACTTGAATAATATCACTCATATTTCAGAATAGCTTGCATTGGGTTGTAGATTTCTTTGGATAGTATGAATGTTTTATCAATCTTAATTCTTCCAGCCCACTTATACAAGACATCCCTCTGTCTGTCTTTATATCTCCAGTTTCTTTCTTCAGTGTTTCATAGGTCTCACTGTAGAGATCTTTTACATCGTTGTTTAGATTTATTCCTAAATGTTTTGTGTAGCTCTTGTAAATGGGATTGCTGCTAGTATATAGAAATGCTCCTAGCTTTGGTATGTTGATTTTTGTGTCTAATAACTTTTAGTTCATGGTCACAAATGGTAGAATCTTCACAGTTACCTATCTTTTAAAATTATGTCATCCAAAAGTAGTAACAATTTAACTTCTCCCTTTCTTACTTTTTTAAAAAACTGTATCCAGCATTATTAAAGATATTTTTCATATACAATCATGGTATTTCGGGCAGGACATGGGCAGACAATCACTAACAGAATACAAAAACTTCCAAACTCCCTTCTTGCACAGACTACCACA
Organism: Acomys percivali; assembly: GCA_907169655.1. Lineage (NCBI taxonomy): Eukaryota > Metazoa > Chordata > Mammalia > Rodentia > Muridae > Acomys > Acomys percivali. The sequence goes on from OU015743.1 coordinate 109,721,790, forward strand.
ATCAGAAAGCCACAATAAAACCCAATGAAATCTCCATTCAATGCTTTGAAAAATGGAAAGTAGTTTAGAGCGAGGGTTGACATTTCACATTAAGGATGTTGTTTAACAACATTTTACAGGCCGATCCTGACTTTCAGGAAAGGAAATGAAAATGGCAGAATTATCAATCTGAAGATCCACAATCTTTTATAAAAGGAACCACTGTTCTTCTGAGGACACTCAATGGCGTCACTACAACGTCCAGATTGCCAATAGACTGGAAAAACAATTTTGGGGGTCAGGTTCCAACAGGTCTCTGGTTTTAAGGGAGTTAAGTCGATGTTGATGATACGGAGGAGGATTCAAAAATGAATTTTAGTTTTCCCACATCACAGGGCATTTTGTGCCATGGTGGCCACATATGTCAACACCAGGATGTCTCTTGGGAGCCAACAGAAGTCTTTCAAAATTATCATGGAAAAAATATTTTCCATCATCAATCCAGCTTGGGAGACATTTTGTTAGTGACACACATCACCCTTCCCCCACAACAATGAAGTGTTGTGCTAACATAGCTTTTTTTAAAAAAAAAAAAAAAAAAGCAAAATTCTGCTTTTATAAAACTTGATTAAAAAATAGTATTTCAAACTGTACAGTCACCAGAAGAACACAGTTATCAAAAATGCGCACAGGTCACTTGGCATCTCCAGCACTTTTGGCTTTCTGTGCCTGGTCTGTTTTGGCATCTCCATTTTCCGCGGCATTATTTGCATCCTTACTGGCATCAGCTTTCCCCTTCTTCCGCTTGGGTACCTTCTCTCTCATCTTAGGCTTGGGCCCTGGCTCTGGAGGAGCAGGTTTAGCAGACAACCTTGCAGGGCTTCTCTGTGGCTCATCCTTTACCTTGGCTTCATCTTCTTTAGCATCCCCTTTGGCCTTTCTTTTGGGCATGGCAGTGATGGGGGACATCGACGCAGAGGAGGAGGGTACAGGGCACGCGGGTTTGGTCCATCGGGGTCACCCTCGCTGCTTCTTCACACTGCTCCCCTTTCTTGCCTTTTATTTAATTCCTCCTTATATATAGGATTTTCTCTATACATGTCTTATTCCAAATCAGCTTTGACTGGTGGCTGAATTCCTTTGAGCTCCCTGTCTGACAGAGTATTTTTATCTGGATTTTTGTTAAGTACCTCCATAATATCAGCACTTAAATCCCATTCAGCGTGGGCCTGAGTATTCTTCCTGGCCATAAAGCCTGTGGCTGTATCAGACAGACTCCCTGGAGAATCCAGGGCACTTCCTCTCTGTCTGGCTACAAGACTGGAGAGGACACGCATGGCGCATTGAATCTTGTGCAGTGGAGATGGGCCTTTTAATAAGCTTGGGCTCTGAGTGCTGCAGGAAGTTTAAGACACACAGAAGTCGGCCTGTCAGCTTACTACACCGTCTCCCTCTGTAACCTCTCCCCCAAAGAAACTTTTGATCACCGCCACTGTGGCTTCGGCAAGCACCCATGGCCGCTGCTCTTGTTTGATGTGGTCACTTGATTTGTAGATCTGCCTTCCTTTCCCCTGGGATCAGCAGCAACATTTATAAGGCTCTATGGGATGTCAAATGTTATATGCAGCGTAAGGAAGCCTACTCTGAGCCCCAGCTGGGGGTTTAGATGTTTCTATCTAAAAAACAAAACAAAAACAAACAAACAAACAAACAAAACCAGCCACAAGCAACGTACTTTTAATTACCTAAGTCACGTACATATCTGTGTGGAGACTATGCATAAGTACCACATTTTCACATGTCTGAACAGTACGCTGGAGAAGCAGCAAGTGACAGTAGGTTTACCCACAGATGTTAGACACCCACATGGCAAAATTGCTGCTAATTATTAGAGAAGGATACCCATGTCCTTTGCTAATTGGAGGCGACAACCATCAAAATGACAGCCAGATTGTGCAGATCTGTACCCCTACCCCCACCCCTACTCTTTTTGAACCATGAGTTAATTTCTTGTTGACAATTCTCATCATCATCTTTGGTATCATTCTAAGATCAGGTACGACATGATGGTTAAAAATCCCAAGTAGGGCCAGGCATCGTGGTGCACGCCTTTAATCCCAGCACTTGGGAGGTAGAGGGCAGGCTGACCTCTGTGAATTTGAGGATAGTCTTGGTCTACCTAGCCCGTTCCAGGACAGCCAGAGCTACGTAGTGAAACCCTGTCTGGGGTGGAGGTGGGGGAGAGAAAATCCCAAGGAAGAGCTGTGAAGGATGAGCAAAGCAGGGATTTTCAATGTTTCTTTTAACATTTTGTAAGGAAAAACTGTTTTTAAAACCCCACAGACTCTGAGTTTTGACAGGGCCATCCTGCCATTTTTGAGGTTGACAAGAAAATGATAATGCTTTCAGGGAAAGAGCGAGAGCACTGCAAGAAGAGTCACGGCACCCTCTATTGTGTAGAATTGCTCTCGGCAGGACTGACTGGAACGGAAATTAATAGGCTTCCCATTGTTCTGTGCATTTTTGCCAGGACATTTCATTAGTGTAAACAATGGCCCCTCTGCCATCTTGCTTCACCACTTGACCCTGGTGATTCTCCATTCTGCTGGTCCGGTGAAGTGCGGAGGTGGCAGGCACGAGACAGGCCCTAATTAAAGGAAGCAGAGGCCTTGCTGACCCTGTACGAGATTAACTGCTCCTTTGCAGTTTTCATTCTAGGGCATTAGCGCTGTCTGGTTATCTTGCTTTGGTTGAGAAATTCAGGACAATAGCAGTGCTGAATGGTGACGCTGGCAGTTTCCCTGTTTGTTTTGCAGGTCACGGCCAGGGGCTTTGGGCCACTGCTGCAGTTTGCCTACACTGCCAAGCTGTTACTCAGCAGAGAGAACATCCGTGAGGTCATCCGCTGCGCTGAGTTCCTGCGCATGCACAATCTGGAGGACTCCTGCTTCCGCTTCCTGCAGACCCAGCTCCTGAACAACGAAGATGGCCTGTTCGTGTGCCGGAAGGACAGCGCATGCCAGCGCCCCCAAGAGGACCATGGGAACTCGGCGGGAGAAGAGGAGGAGGAAGAAGAGACAATGGATGCAGAGACAGCGAGAATGGCCTGCCCCACAGACCAGATGCTCCCGGACCCTGTCAGCTTTGAGGCCACTGCTGTTCCAGTAGCAGAGAAGGAAGAAGCCTTGCTACCTGAGTCTGAGGTACCTGCAGACACCAAGGAAAGCTCGGAAAAGGACGCGTTGACTCAGTACCCTAGATATAAGAAGTACCAGCTTGCATGTACCAAGAATGTCTACGGTGCACCCTCTCACAGTACCTCAGGGTTTGCAAGCACATTCAGTGAAGACAGTCCTGGCAATAGCCTCAAACCGGGGCTCTCCATGGGACAGATTAAAAGTGAGCCACCCAACGAAGAGACGGAGGACGAGAGCATCACACTCTGCCTGTCCGGAGATGAAACTGACATCAAAGACAGACCAGGGGATGTCGAGACGGACCGAAAAGAGCCCAGCCCTACCCCTACCCCCAGCACCCCAACCGGAGCCGCCGGCCTGGACAGATCCAGGAGTGTGTCCTCGCCTTCCTGTTTCCGGTCTCTGTTCAGTATCACAAAAGGTGTGGAGTCGTCTGGCCTGCCCAGTACATCTCAGCAGCACTTTGTCAGGAGTTCAGCATGCCCTTTTAACAAGGGGATCTCTCAGGGTGACCTTAAAACTGATTACACCCCTTTCACAGGGAATTACGGACAGCCCCATGTGGGCCAGAAGGATGTGTCCAACTTCACAATGGGGTCGCCACTCAGGGGGCCTGGGCCGGAGGCTCTCTGTAAGCAGGAAGGAGAGCTGGACCGGAGGACTGTCATCTTCTCCTCTAGCACGTGTGACCAAGTGAGCACCCCACTGCATTCGTATTCTGGGGTGAGCAATTTGGACAAAGACCTCTGTGAGCCGGTGCCAAAAAGTCTATGGGTAGGAGCTGGCCAGTCCCTCCCCAGCTCCCAGGCCTACTCCCACAGTGGACTGATGGCTGACCACTTGCCAGGAAGGATACGGCCCAACACCAGCTGCCCGGTGCCAATCAAAGTCTGCCCTCGCTCTCCTCCTCTGGAGACCAGAACCAGGACCTCCAGCTCCTGTTCCTCCTATTCCTACGCGGAGGATGGGAGCGGGGGCTCCCCCTGCAGCCTCCCTCTCTGTGAGTTCTCCTCCTCACCCTGTTCCCAAGGAGCCAGATTCCTTGCCACAGAACATCAGGAGCCAGGCCTGATGGGAGATGGAATGTACAACCAAGTCCGGCCCCAAATTAAATGTGAGCAGTCGTATGGAACCAATTCCAGTGACGAATCTGGATCATTCTCGGAAGCAGACAGTGAGTCGTGTCCTGTGCAGGACAGGGGCCAGGAGGTAGGGAATCCACCTAAGTTCAAGCATATGACCTACTCTCTTCAGTCCTTTGCCTCAATTTTTTCCTCTCCCCAAACTCCACTCTCAGATTGTTCTTACGTGTTGCCTTAGCTAGGGTTTCTAAGACTGTGGCGAAACATCATGACCAAAAAAGCAAGTTAGGGAGGTACGGGTTTAGTCAGCTTACCCTTCCACACTGCTGTTCATGAAGTCAGGGCAGGGACCTGGAGGTGGGAGCCGAGGCCTGAGAGGCCATAGAAGGGCTTACTGACTTGCTCTTCATAGCTTGCTCAGCCTGCTTTCTTACAGAACCCAGGACCACCGGCCAGGGGATAGCACCGCCCACCACAGGCTGGGCTCGCCCACATCAATCACTAATTAAGAAAATGCCCTACAGCCAGATATTATGGACATTCCCTCCTTCCTTTGATCCCAGCACTAGGAAGGCAGAGGCAAGCACACCTCTATGAGTTCGAGGCCAGCCTGGTCTACAAAGTGAGTTCCAGAACAGCCAGGGCTACACAGAGAAACCCTGTCTTGAAAAAAGAAAGGAAGGAAGGAAAGAGAGAGGAAGAAGATTCTCTCTCTTTCTAGATAGCTCTTGTTTGTGTGTCACACTGACATAAGACCAGCCAGCACGTGTGTCAAGTTTAAAGGTGACAGTAAATTGTCTGGGAACAGAAAGCAGAATGTCTCTCTTCCTTGGAGACAGAATGCTGCAATGTGATTCCAAATTAACCACTTCACTCTTAGAAAGCACTTTATATCTAAGCTGGATGCCAGTGCTCACTGAGCGGGGGCAAGCTGGACGCAGTGCGTGTAAGGTGTGCAGGTACGGCTCCCACCTTTTTCCTCTGCTGGCATCACTCCCCTCTCTTCTACCAACTTCAGACGAATACCCTCATGTTTGCTCTTTACCCATTCACTACGAAGGAAAGTGTAGAAGGCCTTTTAAATTGATTAATCAAAACTAAAGAGGTCCCCACAAACAGGTGCTTTTCCTGCACCTTCTAAGTATTTCTTGTCAACAGAAGGCTCCAGGGTGACCCTGTATCTGTCACAGTGCAGATGACAGAAGGCTTGGCACCCATCCTAGACATGAGATCTCTGCAGAAGTGCCCTAGTCAGCACACATAACTGTGTCAGGGCTTGTTTCCCAAGGTCCCACAAATGATAAGAAGCCATTTATTTGGTGGATAGTGTTTTTGTCTTGCCTGAAAGCATTGTGCTTTGTAGATTAAAAAAAGTATATAGAGACTGCATCTGTGGGTCACTGTTTCCAGGAATGAAAGTGGGGACAGCACTGGCTACATCAGTAGCAAGACTCACATGACTTCAAGAAAGAAGAATGGACGTCCCAGAGGCCCCCAGTTCCCTAGTGATTTGAATGTTCCCTAGACAAACCTAAGTATGTCTAGGTCATGACCTGGCACCCACTGCACTGTCTTGCTGATTGACAAAGAACCAGCTAAAGACTGCCACTGTGTGTCACATGCATCTCAGGAGCAAAAGTCAGCAAACCCAATGACAGGTCTTCCCCTGTGTATGAAAAACACAGAAACAAGAAGCACGGGTTGGAAGTGTTAAGTCCATGGTAGTGCGCTTGCCTGCTAGGACCTGGCCCTGGAAATCCATAAAATCCATAGGGAAAAAAATGAAAAGAGAGCAAGAAGGGAGGTAGCTGCTCATGAGGCCGGTGTACTCAGTCCCTATGTGCTCTTCCTAGATATTCGCCTCTTCCTCTGCAAAAATTAACTCTACCAGATGGCAGAAGTGCAGTGAGACACTGTGAGCTGAGGTAGCCACAGAGCCACGTGCGCCACAGAGCCACGTGCGCTGTATTCCGTAGCCACAGACGGGTAGGCAGAAAGCGGTGAGCTTTTAACTTCAGGCACTGAAAATGGGCTCCAGAGCTAGCTGCAGACACACCCTGGGCTCACTTCCTCTTCTCTTCTAGTCTGCCTGGTCCCCACTTTCCTGTTAGTGTCTGGCAGAAAATAGAGAAAGACAGAAAACCACCCACCGAAAAAGGGTTTAATTTAAGAAATAGAAATTCTGAAAGGAATCTTAACGGGAAGCGCTCCTGTTTGTCTCTTACCGTTTCACTCTGGGATGGGGCTGCCACCAACGCTCAAGGCATGCGGCCGGCCCGTTCCCAGCCTGAAGAGGAGTGAGTCTTCCTAAAACCAAGGCCAGCCTGAGTCCCCTCCTCTTGTCCCTAGCACTGGTCTTAAGTGTGCCTCCTGCAGAGAGCTAGTCACTCAGTCAGTTCCATCCCACAGCTGATCTTACCAAGGGACAAACCGTCTGAGTCCTTGTTCGGTCCTGAAAAGAGCCCTACATTTAGCCCAAGAAATTATGTTTCTTAGGAAGTGTCCATTTTCAGACACTCAATGCCAGCCACAAGAGCATGTGGTTTTGTTGTTGTTGTTTTGTTTTGTTTGTTTTTGCTTTTCGATTGGACTCTGTCACTCTCCACCTTACAACTGAAAACTATGACAGAGTTAGGGGGAGGATTTACTCAACCTGTGAAAGAAATATCCACTAACAGGACTGGTCTCCCCTCAAAATACCCTTGCGTTTAATTTTTATTTGTACTTCTCAAAACAAACTCGTTACACTTTCATAAGCAGTAATAGACACATTTGTCACATATCACTGCTATTTCATGGGCCTCGCTTTGCCCCTCTTGGTAGGAAGATAATAGCAAAACTGAGGTGTTCCTCTCCTGCCCCCAGGTAGAGAAACTTATTTTCCCAGAGCCACCCAGACCCTCAGCATGATGGCCCCTCTGGGAGTTAGCAACTTGCTTCAGGAGTTACTTGGCCTAGGTAGATGTTCTGCCTCAAAAGTACACTCAATTCCCAATGAGTTTTAACTTGTTTTCTTGAACCAATCCATAAACAAATGCCAGCATCTATCTTGGATTCTCAGATGGGGCTTAAGGGTTTTCTTCGAAGTAAACCACAAGAGACAACAGAGAGAGAACAAGCCTGAGGCTCCTCTCCTACCAACATCAAAGCTGCAGCTTCTCCCTGTCTTCTGTTAGAAATGCTGGACCAAAATAAATAAATAAATAAATTATATATATCTTACCTTCTGTAAAATCCATCACCATGCTAAATAACTCTCCTAGCTCATAGAACACAGACTTCTCCCATCCTCTTTAACTCTCCCTTCCCTAGCTTTGAAAAAGCTTAAATTATTGGATTGGGGATGGCTCAGCAGTTCCAAGAACTGGCTGCTAATTCGGAGGACCCAGGTTCAATTCCCAGCACCCACACACATGGTGGCTCACAGCCTTCTGTAACCCTGGCCTCTGCAAGCACTGCACATACACGGTGCATGGGCCAGACATACAAGCAGGCAAAACAACATAAAAAATAAGTAAATAACAAACGTTTAGATGAATATAATTCCCATGCCATTCACCTTATTAGGATGAGAACTTCAGTGTTTTTAATATTTTCGCGGTGTTGTGCAACTGTCTTCAGTCTGTGGCTCTAGCACATTTTCTTGGCCCCAGGAGGAGTGCTGTCCCCAGGAGCGGGTCCCCCTCATGGCTTCGTTCCCTCCTTCCCAGTGACCACCACCCTGCCACTGTCCTGTACTATGTGCTTTCTATAAATGGCAGTTGACTTTTCTTTTTCACATAGGATAGCATTCTCAAATTTTATGCCTTCCATAGATACACCCACCTTGGGTGTTATTCTGATATGTCAGAGCTGCACCCTTCTAACTGATGATGTATTTTATTAAGCCATGCCACATTTTATTGATCCATGCTTGCTTGGAGTTTTGGTTGGTTCCACTTTCTGGGTATTTTGAAGGATGGTGCCATGAGCATCTGCATGCGAGGTTTCTGAGGACAGGCTTCCAGTTCACTCACTACATATCTCTGAGTGGAATTACTGGATCATGTGATGACTCTCTCTGTGTCTTTTTTGAGGAACTTGCCCAGCCATTTCCCAAGGCAGCCATACCATTTCTGCAGTCCCTCCATCAGGGTGGGAAGAATCCACTTTTTCTTCTTACTGCCAATACTTCTCTGCGTGTCCATCTAGTGGGTAGAACATGCATCTCCGTATGTTTACAAGTTTGTTTTCAGGTTTTGAAAACTGTACAAAAGTCACAATCATTTTCCAAGTGTGTGTGCCCTAGTAAGTCCCCAAAGCATTTGTAGTTGATCATGGGCTCCTAAACAAATGCTAGGAAGATGGCTTATTTCCCTGTCAGAGGCACTGATTAGTTGGACTTGCTTTATTGACATGCTTCATTTGGAGAAGAATAAAAGAATATGAAAGTGCCCAGGCATAGTGGCATATGCTTTGTAATCCCAGTATTTAGGAGGTGGAGGCAAGAGGGTCACAAGTTCAAGGCCAGCCTGAACTATATTTGTTTAAACAAAACAAAAAAGGTGAAAAAGTATGTGCCCCTGTGTGTGGGTGTATCTATCTGTGTGTGTGTGTGTGTGTGTGTGTGTGTGTGTGTGTGTGTGTGT
>OU015743.1:109736121-109752738 GCA_907169655.1 Acomys percivali
TCAGGTGAAGGTGCCTGCCACTGAGCATGTATCCTGAGTCTGATTCCCAGTCAGTCAGGTAAAGGTGCCTGCCACTGAGCATACATCTTGAGTCTGATTCCTAGGACCCATCTAGTGAAAGGAGAGAACTGAGTTCAAAGTAAATAAAATATAATAAATAATGAGTGTGCTTCCAAGGTGGCCCATTCACGAAACTGGCAGGACAGAGGCACCAGGATTGCCCCCACCGAGCAGTAAGTAAGTAGAAGTCTTGGTGCCCGTCAGGGCTCAGCCTGAAGAGTAATACTCAGAATGAGAACTTTACCATTTGTACGTGCTTTTTGTGCATTTTATTTTATTTTTGATGTGCATGTGTATGTATGTGTGTGTGTGTTTTGAGATAAGGTCTCACTATATAACCCAGATTGACTTCAGACTTAGCGTGTAGCTCACGCTGTGCTCAGACTCGTGGCGTGTTGGGATTAGAGTTACACACCACCACACTGGCGTCTGGCGTTTGTGTGCTTTGTTTGATTATGCTTGTCTTGCTTGTATTTGAAACAAGAAAGTAGTAATCACTACTTGCTTTCAGTCGTTCCCATATTCTTTGGTTGTCTTAAAAGGAAGTTTGGGGACTGGAGAGATGGCTCTGCAGTTAAGAGCTGCTCTCCCAGGGAACCCAAATTCAACACCCAGCTCCTGCATGGAGAGTCACAACCATCCAGTGCCATCTTCTGGCCTCTATGGGCACTGCACACACATGGTGCACAGAGAGGCATGCAAGCAAAACACCCATACACATAAAATTTTAAATAAAACGGAAAAACAAGCAAGTGACGCTTCATTGGGGTTCTGCAGTGGAGGGCATGCACTGCTCTTACAAACGACCCAAGTGCAGTTTCCAGCACCCACATAGGCATCTCTCAACTGTCTGTAAGTCCAGCTCCAGGGCCTCTTCCAACTTCTTGTGGCCTCAGTGGGCACCTGCGTGTATGTGCACATATCAACATGCACACATATCACACAATTTAAAAATAAAATAAATTTTAAGAAGGGTTTACAATTTTTGTCATGTTTCAACACTTGGCCAGCATTTCAGTCCAGCTGCTATAATCCGGGTCTGTTGTCCTTGGTTTCAGGTAAAGCTTCCTTTTCCTGTGGATCAGATCACGGACCTTCCCAGGAACGACTTCCAGATGATGATTAAAATGCACAAGCTAACCTCAGAACAGCTGGAGTTCATTCACGACATCCGCAGGCGCAGTAAGAACCGCATTGCAGCCCAACGCTGCCGCAAAAGGAAACTGGACTGCATTCAGAACTTAGAATGTGAAATACGAAAGCTGGTGAGTTGCTGGACGGGTATTCGGCGACTTGAAGTGACCAAGACCAATGTCAAGTATGCATTGCTTTACAGCTGGAGAAGGACATAGAGGGACAAATCACCCTTCCGGGAAATTTGGGTTTATCCTCAAAAAAGCCATAGATTTGCATCTGAAATGTATATGGATGTACAAACGTGTCATCTTGGGTCACAGCCCTCAGATTTCATGTGGAATTGTCCCCTTTTATTTTTCCATTTGTATGTCGATAGGGGACGCCAACTGCATGCATGTACAAACCAAGTGCTCTTCTAAGCCAGCTCTCTACCCATATGCCTGAGTTTAATAACTAGCATCCTGGTCCGTGTAATCATTTTATTCTCATCAAATAGTAAAAATCTAAGCTATATACCAGGAAAATACCTAAAACCCTTTATGGGCTTGTTCAGTTGAGAAGGCAAGACAACACTGCTCATTCTCCATCAGCGTCTTCTAAGCCTTAAGTCACTGTGTGCTTTGTTTTGCTTTCTAACACCCTGACCAGGGGCAGCTTGAGGTCATTTGGCTTATGCATCCCCATCACAGTCCATCGTGAAGGGAAGTCAGGTCAGGAACTGATGATGCCAAGGCCATGAGTGAACTCTCTTCCTGGCTTGTTCTCTATGGCTTGCTCCGCGTTCTCTTTTATACACCTCAGGACTGACAGCCCAGGGGTGGCTCCACCACAGCAGGCTGGGCCCTCCTCTATCAATCATTAGTCAATAAAATGCCCACACAATCTGAGGAAAGCAATTCTTTGATTGACATTCCCTCTTCCCAGATTACTCTAGCTTGTGTTGACTTATTTAGAAAGAAAGAAAGAAACAAACAAACAAACAAACAAACACACTGCATCTCAGAGCTGAACAAGAGTTTCATGTGTTCATTGTGCACATCTGTGGCTTAGAGATTCATAGTAGGGGTTTTGGTTTCTTACGAGGCAGCCTTCCTATGTACACCAGACTGGCCTTAAATGCAGTCCTCTTGCCTCTGCCTCCCAGGTGCGGGTGTCATAGGCATATACCATCAGCGTTCCATATTTTTAACCAAGGCATCACCGATATATTCTTCTTTTTCTCTTAACCTACAAAGTGTACAGGAACATAGGGGGTCGTGCCTAGACCAAAGGGTTGTGACAAAAGAGCCTGTGATTCCTTTCCTAGGACACACTGGCCCTCACTTTTAGACCTCCAGGATCAACGGAGAGGGGGCCAGGTAGTTGGGCCCATCGCTTGTGTCTCAATGGAGGAGGTGGCCTGAGTGGTCAGAGGCAGCCAGCCTGGTCTGCCACTGCAGAGTTCCCAACAGGCCTTGTACGTAATTCCCACCCCACCCCCACGACGTCTCCCAAATGCTCACCGCCCTAATTTGCAGATGCACATAATGTATTTCTCTCAAGCTGCACTTGTACATCTGTTTATTTTTCATTTTTAAAACATGTTTTCTAGCTAAATTTATAAATATTTTAGCAGGTGTCCCTTCCCCATGTAAATCTCTCTCTATCACACACACCCACACTGCCTGCCAGATTGCGTTCACATGAGGCCATGCACAGCTCCTGTGTCAGAGACATGCTCCTCTCTCCCCCCTCTTTAGTCCCGCCCCGCACCCCCACCCCCACCCCAATCCTTGCCTGGGCTGGCCTGCAAGATTCCCAGTCTCTCCACACCGCTTTAGACACCCTGTTTCTTTAGCCGCTGTATCGTGTGAGCCTCGTGTAGGCTCCTCTCTGAGACCAAGCTAATCACTCAAAGGGTGACAAATCCAGGAAATACAAGCGCCTGCGTGGGCTTTTGTGCGACGGGAAGAACATCTTAGAACCTTGGGCTAGTGTGTTGAAGCATGGGCTCCCCAGTTTCTGTCCCTAGCCCCTCCATCCAGGGTGCAGGGACGACGACCCCTGCTCAGGATTCAGCTCACGACTCCCAGTTCCCTGCAGAGGATGTCCTGTGTTCAAGTGTGCTGTGCTGTGTGTGCTGTAAAAGCTGGACCGTCTGATGGTCCAGTCTAACCGTATGAAGTTGCTGATACACGGTCTTGATTGCTTGCTTGGTTTATCTATGAAGAGACTTTCTTCTTCATGGTTGTTTTAGATTCCTAGCAAAACTGAATGAATAGTCTAGAGTTCCCAAGTGCCCCTGACTCTGGACATCCCCAAGAAGAGTGGTGGGTGAGCCTATGTTGACATATCATTTTCATCCAACACCCTCCGCCTTGCTTTACCCAGAGCTCACACTCATTATTGAGCATTATATAGATTTTCACAGGATGCTGTCAGTGCCGTGTGTACACAGTAGATTCACTGGCCTAAAATCCACTGTGCTCTACTGCACTCAGCTGTCCCTCTCTCAACCCCTAGCAGCTACTGCTGTTTTTACAGTGCACACAGATTTTTGTCTTTTTCAAAATATGGTAACCTACCTTTAATCCCAGCACTCAGGAGGCACAGGTAGGTGGATCTCTGAGTTCAAGGCCAGGCCTGATCTACAGAGTGACTTCCAGGACAGCTGGGGCTACACACAGAGACACCGTCTCATGAAAAAAAAAAATAGTAATCTAGTACATTACAGGAAGGTTTCCATCTGTAAGGTTTGAAACAAAGAGATTTCCATACAAGCCACAAACTGTAGGAAAGCCGAGTGCCACTGGATTCACTGCAGCTTTGCTGCTGGTGGTGACTCAGCTGGTTGCTTCCCAGGCCTCAGAGGAAGGGACACCACACACTGGGAAAGGCGTGTCAGTGCTCAAGTGGTAAGGCTCAGCTGTGAGTGGGGCAGAGTCTCGAGTGCATGCGTGTGTCTCAACATGCCCTGGACTGTGCCTTTTAACTTCCTAGATGCTGGCCCAGTCTTCCCAGAGTCACGTTACAATGCAGGGTCTCAAGACAAAAGTTCGAGAGCCCTCAGAAATGAGGCTCTGTGTCCTCTTACACAGGCTTGATGAAGCCATCTCAGTTTTCTTCTTTTCTCCTCACAGGTGTGCGAGAAGGAAAAGTTGTTGTCTGAGAGGAATCAACTGAAAGCATGTATGGGGGAGCTGCTGGACAACTTCTCCTGCCTCTCGCAGGAGGTGTGTCGGGACATCCAGAGCCCAGAGCAGATCCAGGCCCTGCACCGGTACTGCCCTGTCCTCGTACCCATGGAGCTTCCTGGAGCCAGTGTGAACCCCCCTCCTTTGGGGGCCGAGCAGAGCCTTGCACCCTCCCAGTGTGCAGTAGGAGGAAATGTCCCCTGCTGTCTGGAGCCAGGAGCAGCTCCCCCTGGCCTCCCCTGGGTGCCCAGCAACACCTCTGAGAATTGTACCTCTGGGAGGAGGTTGGAAGGTACTGACCCTGGGACCTTCTCAGAGAGAGGACCTCCTCTCGAAGCCAGGAGCCAGTCAGTGACGGTAGACTTCTGCCAGGAAATGACTGAGAAGTGTACAACAGACGAACAGCCCCGGAAAGATTATGCCTAGCCAGTATGACGGACTCTGCCCGTCCCCAGCCTCCACGACCTCTCCACATCCGGGCGTTCTTCCGCCAGCCAGTGGCGCTGTTCATCTGTGTCTTGAAGAACCAATAGCGAATTTGGTGCACACTACAGCAGTCTTAGCAGCAATACTGTTCCGAAGTATCCCCTCCTCTCTCTAAGCAGGAGTGTTAGTTACCTTCATAATGGTGCTACCCCTTGCCCGGGCAAGGAAGACAACAGTGCTGACACTGTCTGTCTGTGGGCTAATTGCAAACTTCACAGGGATAGACTTCACCTCTAGAACCCAACCACGGATTTTTTTTCTCAGTGGCCCATGTCACAAACCCTATCTCAGGAATTTCTTCTGAATGTTCAATTTTTTTCATTGAAGACAGCTTCTATACACATCAAAGTTTTATAGCTATACTGTACATATTATATATAATATATATGAAATCTATATCCATATGCAAACATCCTGCATGCCTCATTTTTCTCATCCTAAAACTGGAAACTTCATTTATCATTTCTAAACAGGTTCTAACATTCCTCTTTCTGTCTCTGATGCCAGAACTGGTCTTGTAACTGTCAACATGGTCATTTTTCTTGCTTCACAGTTCAATTTCAATCTGTACTTATTTACAGACAAAAGTCAATGTTGGAAGCATTTTCTCAGACCTTTTACTTTGGTTGGTTTGGTTCCGACACCACCGAGTTGGTGTCACATGAGTATTGTGGGTCTCTTTTCTCCTGTGTCTCTCCCTTGTCTTTGCGGATGCTGTACAGCAATGGTCAACTTCACCACTTGCACTGAGTTTTGAGTCAAACCTATTTTCTTAAATGAAGTTGTAACTTCAGTATAACTCAAGTATATTGTATATTCTTTGCTTTTAGTTACAAAGTAAAACATGTTAGCTAATTAAAAAGCACTCAGGTGATAATTATGTAGGAAAAAAAAAAAACAATCTTGCCAAATAATGAACCCATCCTCGGATGTGTAGACAGGAATCAGCTTGAATATTTTTGTAGCTCACTTCCTCCCCACCTTTCCCTAAGTCAAGCTGAAGTGCAGATAACTCGGAGCTGACACTGGATGTTCAAGTCCTTCAAGGGGGAAGAGTTTGGATGGCTCGCAGGACTGCGTGTCACAACAACAGGAGGCTGCGGGCTGTACTGGTGAGGAGAAGCCACCCAGGGAGGAACCCCATTCATTGCAGCAGCCCATTCTGGCCTCCGCTTCCCGCCTGTGCTCACAAATGCCATGTGGTAGGACCTGCTTCTTTGAAGGGCACAGCTAACAAGCCACCCAGCTTTCCTGCCCAGGCCTGGCCTCCAGGACATTTTAAGACCTGTTGGGGATTTGAATCACAGCCTCAGCTTTAAATGGTAGCCCCACCCCCTGGATTAACTGAGTTCACTGAGAGTAGAAAAAAAAAAATGGCAGGACGGAGCCTGAGATCCACACGGTCACAGGCTAGTGCATTCGTTTTCCCTTTCGTTCTTCAAATGCTCCCTGTACTCTGAGGTTTGCCCCGCCCCTGCCCCCCCCCCCAGTCTCCTGTCTGAAAGCTGCTTCATTCAAGGCATTGGACAGATACCCCTAGGAGACCTTTGCCCTCCTCCTCTCCTCCTATCCCCTCCCTCCCACCTCCCACACACACCTTCCCCTCCCCCAGATAATAATCTGCTTCCCTTGCTAAGAACTAGTTGGCTTGCACATCTGGAGAGCAGCTTCCTTGGCCCTTTGGGTCTCCTGGCCCCAAGGCGTGTTTACAGGAAGGCATGCCCGAGGAGTCCACTGCCTCCTCCCAGGGGTCTCTGCCTCCTCTCACTCCAGCTGTGCAAGGTTGTCCAGAAAAGCCTGATGTTGGGATGGGGTAGAGGGGAATGGGGGAGACATGGCGGTTGCGTCTGTTTCTTCATCTGTGCCATTGTTTGGGGCAATATTAAAGCTGCATGTAAAAGGGGAAATTAGGGTATGAGTAGTAGACGAAGGTGAAACCCTAGTATCATATGTTCTAGAATCATTAACTTCTTTCTGTGACTGTAGTAGCGCTCAATGTTTAAATATGTACGAATGCCAGAAGTTGTTGGTTCATGCAGTAGAATTTAAGGGGGAAATTACTTCTTTTAAAATAGGTCCACTTTTAAAACATGCCTCTGGGTTTTGAGTGTGTGTGTGTGTGTGTGTGTGTGTGTGTGTGTGTGTGTGTGTGTCCCGCACGCATGCACGCACGCACGCGGGTTTTGATAAAGCTGTGTTGAAGCTGCCGTCTTTGTACACCGTTGGCGTTTCTTGGTCTAGCCTAACAGTTCCCTACTTCACCAGGAGGCTTGTCTTCATGAAAAGCTGGTAAAGCTAGCATTCAGCTCAATGCGAATCACATGATGCTCACAGCTGCCTGTTGTGGTGCAGGAGTCAGCAGACAGTATTTCTTTTAACTCTTTTCTTGCCTTTTTAAGTGACTTTCTTCAGAAGAAACAAAAAGGCCTGTTTTCTGCTCAGGCCATCACCAGGCAGAGCAGCCTCTCAGCTTGTTGTATGCTGTCCCAGCTCCTTTTCAGCGGGCGGTCTTGCCACATTCCACACTATACTCCCCAAGTTTCTGTTGCCAGTAGCTCAGACCTGTGTGGCAGCCATTTCCAGGGGGGTTGGGGGGTGGAAATCTGGGAGCCAGGTCTCCTCATTTCTCTTCACCCTAACTCAGCCCTCATCTTCCTCCCATCAGCCTCTCCTTCATTTTTCTTGTCTTCTTCCACCCAGTCTCTGCCATGGAAACTAGTATTTTTAGGTTACTCTAAAAACTTCTATTACTTTAGGGTTTTTTGTTTGTTTGTTTGTTTGTTTGTTTGTGAGGGGTGGGGTTTTTTGTTTTGGTTGGTTGGTTGGTTGGTTTTGGTTTTTTGAGACAGAGTTTCTCTGTGTAACCTTGGCTGTCCTGGATTTGATTTGTAGACCAAGCCAACCTCAAACTCACAGAGATCTGCCTGCCTCTGTCTCCCTGAGTGCTGGGATCATAGGCGTGTGCCAGCTGTCCTGGCTTCTTTGGTATTTTTAACAAGTAATTTAATCCAGTATCCACCAGGAACAGCCACTGGCTTTGTGTAATTACTCACAGGATATGTCTTGTGTCTGTTACTGTTCCAAACCATTGCTTATCAAAACTGTTTCTGAGTTGATTCAAAGGGAGGGCTCACTGGGGACCAGAGTCTAAATTCTTCACGTAGAATTCAGAAATCCCCAATCTGTCCTTCCCTGGGATCGCTCTGTCAGCCTCATTCTCTCTATAGAAAAAAAAGGAAGAAACCAGAGGAGAGTGTTTGCATTTTTAGGGGACATTTAGTTGTGTGTTTGAAGGTCTTTTCTTTCAATGCACTCCAATCATAGGCAGTTTAGGAGGACCCCAGTGATAGCCTGGTTGGGTCTCCCAAAGGCTGGGGTGTAAATGGGTCATAGTGCAACCCAGGGCTCCCTTGGAGCAGCCTTTGTCCTCTGTGGCTCTGACCAGCCTCCTTAAGGTTGCCCAGGGGGTAGGAAGGTGTGTGCTTTGCCGTGTGTGTGTGTGTGTGTGTGTGTGTGTGTGTGTGTGTGTGTGTGTGCGCGCGCGCACGTGCATGTTTGTTTCTCTGCGTTATCTGGGGGTGCCTTGAATGAAGTCGAACTTCATGACTTACTGATTCTGGAACAAAGCAGTTTCAAACACTTTCTAAAGCTGGCAAAGTGACCAGGCCATCAGCTGTTTCTCTTCCAGGCTCCCTAACAATGACTCAGGCGTCAGGGCGATGCTGCAGTAGGAAACGTTCTCTTTATGTCATACAAGTAATTTATTTACTGTCTTTCTCAAAATATGCTGCTTTTTAACATGCACTATAATTTTGGATGTAATCCGTGCATTGCTTCTCCGAGGAAGTTTTGAAACCGGCTAGTAACCAGTGTGTTGACTGCCTCTGTTCCTTAGAGGGGCACCAGAGCAACCACAGGGCCTGAATGGAGGACTGGCTACAGCCTACGCTTTTCTCTAGTTTTAATACTTTATGATTACCACTGAAGAAGAAAAAGACAAAGCAGACAAAGGTTTGAAAGTATAAACCTTTTCAGAAATCACCAAGTCATGCCCCGAGGGCTGCTCAGTGGAACAAAGTAGTCCTCCAAAATGAGTTGATCTGTAAAGCTTCTTATAGTCTATTTGATTGCGTATTCCTGATGAGTTTTAACTGCTCCACGGTTGCTTGCAGTGTAGGGGGGCCTCAGATCTAGAAGAGAACAAGATTCGAGAATTTTCCTCAGATATCTCTCTCTCTCTCTCTCTCTCTCTCTCTCTCTCTCTCTCTCTCTCACACACACACACACACACACACACACACACACACACACACACCCAGACTACAGAAAAGGATTATTTTAAAAGAATAAAGCTCTTTGTTGTATCATTAGTATTTACTTGAGGATTTTGTTGCAGATTCCATTTCTGGCAAGTCAGTCCATGATGCCTTGTGGGGTTGGTATTCATAAAAGAAGTCTGTGCATGGAGATATTTTGTGTTCAAAATGTATAATACTGCCCGAGCCATCTCACGACCCAAGTGTCAAAGACTGATGCTGTAGCATAGGAAATATTTGTGCATAAATAGTGTGTGCAAATAGTACTTGTACATTGAAGAGACTTGTCGTAGCAGATCAAAGGTAAATTATTCAACTGATGGTGCAAAAACATTACTTGCAAAGTAATTGTATAGTATTTTCCTACACTCCACCCTGGGAGATCATATTTATAACAAGTGAATTATTAGTGCATTTTAATTGTAATATGAAATGATGCTGCCATTTTGTGAAGAATATCCACTTGGTTGCAGAGGCCAACTTTTATAGCTTTGGTTTAATG
Organism: Acomys percivali; assembly: GCA_907169655.1. Lineage (NCBI taxonomy): Eukaryota > Metazoa > Chordata > Mammalia > Rodentia > Muridae > Acomys > Acomys percivali. The sequence continues at coordinate 109,745,796 of OU015743.1, forward strand.
TTGTGGCATGGTGTATGCATTTCTCTATCAAGCGATGGATAAACTCTTGGCTTTCATTTTCATTCCAGTTTATTGACCTCAGATAAAACAATGGCTATTCATGGAAGTGTATCAAGACCACTCATTTCAGGTAGACTCACACTCAGTGCCAAATGCTCCCATGGGAATAATCAAACATGTATATCAAGAAAGAGTGAAGGGACTTGGACAAAAATGGGATTTCCTATAGATGGGTGCTAAATCTTCTACCAAACATGTCTCTGGGGGCGAGGTTGGCCTCCATTTGGGTCCTAACAATGAATTTTGTCTGTGGCTACGCTGGGATGCCCATTCACACTCTGACACAAGAGCCTGGCACTTGAATTATCAGGAAGATTGCAGATGCACTTGGGAGCTTCGGGTACTCATTAGACACAGTGAGCCATTCAAGGCAAGAGGGCCTGAGGGAATTTGTTCCAGAACCAGTCTGATGCAAGTGCACCTCTAATTTATGCCTTACAAACTCCAGAGGCCATATGCAAAACAGGGTCTTCTCAGTGTATGCAAGGGGCTGCAGCCCCTCTTCTCCTCCTCCCCAGCTCGAACAATACGGACAGTTTCCACACATATCTACCTGTATAACCCTCCGTACCTCTCATAACTGGTCAACGACTGTAACAGGTTACATCAGGTGTTTTTCTACATACTTTTTACACAGATTCTATGCGATTAATGTAACTTAATTCAACACATCATTTTATTGTACAAGTTCTAACGCTTGGCCTTATTTTTTCCTAAGTGATCGTGGTTTTTCTTGTGGTTTTTCTTGTGGTTTTTCTTGTAAAGATATTGAGATGGCTGTTGATGCTTATTCTCTGTAACTAAGAATTTTTACCTTTTTGGGAAAAAGCATTGCTATGGATTAATGAATTGAGACTTCATTTACTCGTTGTAAATACATAGTATCGTGCAAAAAAAAAAAAGAAATCACTCAATTGAATTGCTAGTGTTAACTGAATTTTGTCTAGACGCCATTTCTGTTGATGAAATAAAGACATATCATTCTGCATTGTAAAAGCTTCTAATCCCTGTGTTACATTTTGCAAAGCAGACAGCCTCAAGAAATGTTTTCTCCACAAAAAGGCCATTTCTTATCCTCTAGTTTGAGCCCTTCCCTGCACCCTAGTTAATAGTATGATTAGAAATTTTAAATTTTTAATAATGCTTTTATCTAATTTGTTTCGATTCCCATTGCACATGAGATCAGATACCAAACATTAGAACCACTTCCACTTTCAGCATTCCACTGTAGCTATGCAGATGTTGCTGTGGGGAAAGACTGTCCATGAATCTACAATTATATCAAAAAGGGTTGACCAAAAAAAGGCCGGGTGTGGCAGCACCTACCCAGGCTCAGTTACTGCAGAGGCGAAAGCAGGATCAGCTGAACTACACAGCTAAGACCAGGGTGGGAACATAGTGAAGCTCACATCTCAACAACTTAAGCAAAAATAAATGACAGCATAGCAGCAAACAAACACCACAGGTGATGAGATACAACGGGCAGAAGCTGAGTATTGTGGTCAGGGAATAAGCATAAGCTGGAAAGATATATTCAGTGTCTTCGATTCTTATGTAGTGAGAAACGGGCACATTGAATTGTGGACAGACAAACACTAAGTTCATTCTGCAAGGAGAGAGAAAGACTATCAGAAGAAGGCAGGAGTGATCTGCTGTGAGTGATGCCTTTACCAGATGCCTTTGCAGTCCTAGGTTCAACAAGTAATGCCCCATCTGCCACATGGGAAAACTTAAATTAAAAGCTCTAGAATTCTGCCTTGGAGACTGTAATAGGTCCTTAGTGAGTTAAGGAGAGCTTCCTTATATACTGTAGACTGTACTGAGTCAACGTGGTCAGATACATTTTAAATGTAAGAGATTTCCTTTGCCTAAAGGTAAGATATTGCAACCCTTTCTGGGCAAAACTTGGCAAGCATCTTCATCTCCAGCCTTGGCCATTTGCTTCTGTGGCAGAAGAAGCCTTGCCAGCTCTTCCATCCTGCAGAAGTACCCAAGCTCTGGCGTGCCCCTAGCATGCAGCCTGCCTCAAATGTGCTTCTCACGGGTAAGTGGTATCTGATTCTGGACATGATGAAGATGTCCTCTTCCTGGCAATTCTTACTTGCATTTGGGAATGAAGTTCTTTGAAACCCCTCTAGAATCTCTGACCCAAGATCCTACCCCTCAGGAAGGACGCATAACCAAGGTTCTAATTGAGCTTTCTTTAACAGCAGCTGGCGATGGTGTACTGAGCAGGGATGAGCTCCTGGTGTCCTCCACCAAGTGACCACCTTTGCCTTCCTTTTGTAATAAGCATGATGCAATCAAGGCCTAGAGAGATGAAGAGAGCCACACTTCTATAAGCAAGCATCCTTCCCTTCAGTTTCCTCGATAGCATTATATCTCCTGTCCCCTCAAGTACCTCATTCTCCTACAGGTCCTGATTCAAAACAAAAAACAAAACAAAAACAAAACTACCATGGATCAGCCTGGTTCTCCCATGGCTAATTTTTACTCATCACCCATAGACAAGTGCCTCCCTAAAGCAAGGAGCCTTGTCCCAAAGCAGTGGCTGAAAACTTTATGACACCTGTGCTGGCAGTCACTGGAAGTGCTGTATTTCCCACTGGGCCCTTAAACTTTGTCTTTAGTTTTTATTCATGCTGCAAATTGAAGACCGTATGAAGGAGAACTCGTGATAAGCCAGCTACCAGGCAGGATGGTGAGAGGGACTGTGGACCTGGAAGTGGAGGGTCAGGTATCGTTGCCTTAGAGTTTCTACTGTTTTGGTCCAGCCACGGCCAAAGAACCCTGCAAAAGAGAGGGTTCGCTATGCTTATGCTTCCACATCACGGTTTGACATGGCGGGAACTTGAGGCAGGAACCTGCACACAGGAGCTGATGCAGAGACGGCAAAGGAGGGCGGCTTCCAGGCTTGCTCCTCATGACCTGCTTAGTCTGCTTCCTTACAGCATGCAGGACCACCAGCTCAGGGGTGGCACAGCCCACAGTAAGCCGGGCCCTCCCACATTAATCATCGATCAAGAAAATGTGCCACAAGCTTGCCCACAAAGCCAGTCTGGTGGAGGCATTTTCTCAGTTGAGGTTTTCTCTTTCAGTTTGACTCTAGCTCGTGCTAAATTGACATAAAACTAGACAGCACAGTGTCTCTGCATAAGCACATTAGCTCAACCAACACTGTGCATCCACTATTTTTGTTTGTTTGGTTGGTTTGGTTTGGTTTGGTTTTTCGAGACAGGGTTTCTCTGTGTAGCCCTGGCTATCCTGGACTCGCTTTGTAGACCAGGCTGGCCTCAAACTCACAGAGATCCACCTGCCTCTGTCTCCCAAGTGCTGCGATTAAAGGTATCCACTATTAAGAGTATATAGCCCTTATCCTTAAAGCCTTCACAAGCTGGCTGAGCAGGGATGTTTACAAATAAACCATTTTTTCAGGGCTTCTAACTCTCCCAGACCACAGAGCATGGCTCCCTGGGGGATGCTGGCTCTTAGACAACTTAGTCTGGGTTTGGACTCCAGTTAACATTTCTCATTGGGGGATCTCATCGGAGGAAATTACATCATCTTTTTGAACCCTTTTGTCTGATGTATAAGATGGAGATGAACCATAATGACTTTCCACAGTTGTATGAGGAACAGGAGCTGCTCCTTGAGGACCTGGAGTGGAGTAAGTACTTTAAGAGGTTGGGCTGGAGAGATGGCTCAGTGGTTAAAAGCACTGGCTGCTTTTCCAAAGGATCCTGGTTCTAGTCCCAGCACCAACATGGTGGTGGCTCACAGCCATCTGTATAGACCAAAGAGATCCAAACAGCCTCTTCAGGCCTCAGGCAGCACTGCATACGTGTGGTTCACAGACATACAGACAGGCCAAATACTCATACACTCAAAATAAAAAATAAAAATGAAAGATTGGTGTTGGCCTTTTCATCTCCCTGGCTTTCACTGGCTCTCCTACAAACTCACTGTTCTGTAGGTCCTGAGCCAGTGAGATGGCTCTGTGTCAAGGGCACCTACCCACCAAGCATGGCCCCCTGAATTCAACACCTGAAACTCACACGGTAGGAGAACTAACTTCTGCAAGTTGCCCTCTGTCCTCCACACAGGCTGTGGCATGTGTGTGCTCACATACACACACACACACACACACACACACACACACACACACACACACTAAGATATTTAAAAAGAAGACTGGTGTCTGGGCGTGGTATTGCACACCTTTAATCTCAGCACTCAGGCAGCAGAAGTTCAAGGCCAGCTTGGTCTACAGGACCAAGGCTACACAGAGAAACCCTGTCTCAAAAAAAACAAAAAGAAGGAGGAGGAGGAGAAGACTGGCTCTTCATGGTGCACATCACTTCCACCCCTGCAGGATGGATTAGAGGAGTTCGGGTACTGTTTGAACTAGGAGCATAGAACAACTGCAGCCAATGAAAGGCGACCCTTTGCAGCCTTTCAGCAGTTGCCCAGCCTCTGTCTGAATACTTAGCCAGGAATGGTGGCACACGCCTTTAATCCCAGCACTTGGGAGGAAGAGGGAGGTGGATGGATCTCTGTGAGTTCAAGGCCAGCCTGATCTACAAAGAGAGTCAAAGACAACCAAGGCTACACAGAGAAACCCTGTCTCAAAAAGTGTTTTGCAAAACCTATGTCTGATGGTCAGAAATTTTTTTCTAGGAACAGAGTGTAGCTGGTTCAACACCTGCCTGCCATGCGCAAATCCTTGAATTCAATTTCACTGTAAAGAAAGGGAAAAAGAGGGAGTGTTCTAGCTTGTTTTATATTGCTATGATAAAACACTGACAGAAGCACTTGGAAAGGAAAGGATTTATTTCATTTTAGACTTTTGGGTCAATAGTCCATTACTGAGGAAAGCCAGGGCAGGACTCAAAGCAGAAAACCAGGTAGGACTGTTATTTACTGGCTCAATTCTTCTGACCTTCTCAGCTATCTTCCTTATACAGCCCTGGACCGCCTCCCCAGAGGTAGCACTGCCCACAGTGGGCTGGGCCTCCCCACATCAATCAGTAATCAGGAAAATGCCCCAGAGGCATTCCCGCACTCCAGTTTGCTGCAGTCAATCGCTTAGTTGAGGGACCCTCTTCCCGCCAGTCTGAGGCTGGCCTGAGCGGGGAGTGAGCAGCCAGGCTTGGTAGGCACGCTCACCTGCTGACACCCTGTTTCAAAACAGTTTTTGAAGGCCAAAGCGAATAAAAGCACTTTCTGTGCAAATCTGAGGACCAGAGTTAAAATCCCAACACCCACATAGCAAAACAAGTGTGGTCCCCATGCACACCTGTGACCCCCAACACTGAGTGGGGGGCGCAGAGACAAGAGGGTCCCTGAGGCTTGGTGGCTGCCACCCTACCTGAGAAACACAAGTTATGAGTTCATTAAAAGACCCTGCCCTGGGCTGGAGAGATGGCTCAGCAGTTAAGAACACTGGCTGTTCTTCCAGAGATCCTGAGTTCAAGTCCCAGCAACCACATATATATATAAAATGAGATCTGGCACCCTCTTCTGGCCTGCAGGAGGAACACTGTATACATAATAAATAAATAATTTTAATTTAAAAAGAAAAAAAAAAGACCCTGACCTGAAGGAGTCAGGTGGAGAATGACAGGACCTGATGCACTAGCCCAGCCTGTGCACATGCGTATACCCGCCACCATGCACAATGTAAACAGATCATCCAATCATTAAATGGGCAGAGAAATACAAATAAGTGACCAATAGATTTTTTTTTAAATATTCAACATTCTTAGCCATCAGGAAAATACAAACCAAAACCACATTGAGGTTTTATCTCACCATAGCCAAGAAAACACACATTTTCTGATCAGGATGGATGGAGGAGGGTTCTTAAATACTTAAATACTTAAAAAGAGTGGGAATTTAAACCAGTCAACCCACTATGGAATTAAGATGTGCCTCAGAAAACGAAAATAAAAACTATAAGACCCACCATTAATCAAGAAAACACTCCAAAGATTTGCCCACAGGCCAATCTGATGGAGGAAGTTCCTCAAGTGAAATTCTCTAGGCCCAGAGGACCCATGTCAGCAGCACAGTGGTACTTGCACATTCATATTTATTCCCAAAATCCCTCTGCAATACCCAAGAGAAGAATCGGTACAAAAATGTGATGTAGGTACACAGTTAAATTTTATTCTGTCATAAGGAACAAAATTATGTTATTTACAGAAAAGCAAATAGAACTAGAGGTTGTTGTATTGAGCAAAATAAGCTAGACTCAGAAAGATAAATACCATGTTTTGGCTCATTTTCAGAATCTAGCTTTAAACACACACACACTCTCTCTCAGCTCCCTGCCCGGTTGTGTCGTTTGTGACAGGTCTGAAGCTCACCAGGGAGAAATTGTGTGAGGAGAAAAATCTAGAGATATCGTCAGCTCATCGCCCCTGCCCTGAGGAGAGCAAACAAACAAGGATGATACGGAGTCAGAGGAAAGTCATTGCTTTATGAGCTAAGCACATACCATTTAGGAGAAGGTTTTATATGAAAATGTCACAGGAAAACTACTATTTTGTACACCCACAAAAAGGTTTATTAAAAGTCATAACATAAATAAAATTCTACCTGAACTGATATTACCAGTTACTGTAAACATGGGGACTGAAACAAGCAAAGGTGCGAAGTGCTGAGAAACAGGTGCTGAAATTATTGTCATGATAAATAATGAAGCCTGCTGTCAAGGCAGGTACATGTGGTAATTACAAGTGCTTGGGAAACTGAGGCAGGGAGACCATTTAAGGCCTAGAGTTGAAGACTAGCCTGGACAACATACTGAAATCATGTTGAAGGGAGAAACAAAGGGAAGGAAGGAAGGAAGGAAGGAAGGAAGGAAGGAAGGAAGGAAGGA
>OU015743.1:109752748-109774574 GCA_907169655.1 Acomys percivali
GGAAGGAAGGAAGGAAGGAAGGAAGGAAGGAAGGAAGGAAGGAAGGAAGGAAGGAGTGTTATAGTAAGTTTCGGTTGCTATGATAAAACACTGATCCCGACCAACCTAGGGAGGAATGGGTTTACTTTAGCTTACAGGTGACAGTCACATACAGCTGGGGGCCCCTGCACAAGAGCGGCACTGCCCACAGTGGGCTTGGCCCTCTCATATCATTAATCAAGAAAATTCTCTGAAGATTTACCTGTAGGCCAATCTGATAAAGGGAATTTCTCAACTGAAACTCTCTCTTTTCTGAGGTGTCTAAATTTGTGTCAAGTTGAGAAAAAAAAAAAAAAAAAAACCCTAACAGGCTCTGTGTATGGTGGTGCATGCCTTTAATCCCAGGACTTGGGAGATTGAGGAGTGAGTTCAAGGCTAGCCTAGTCTTCCTAGTGAGTTCCAAGCCAGCCAGGGCTACAGAGTAAGATCCTGTCTTAAAAATAAACAGGAGCTGGAGAGTTGTCTCAGCAGTTAAGAGCACTGGATGCTCTTCGAGAGGTCTGGGGTTTCAATTCACAGCACCCACATGGCAGCCCAAAACTGCAACTCACACTCTTACACAGAGACACACGCAGGCAAAATACCAATGCACAATAAAATAAGTTATAAAAAGAAAAGTAAGTTATTTAAAAAAAAAAAAAAAACCCTAACAAGCACAGAAGGAAGGGAATGAGGAAAGGATGGGTTAATACTGAGTATAGTGAGACACTGAAGAAAAGGGGAAAGGAAGAAGGGAGGGAGGGAGAGAGGGAGGGAGGAAGGGAGGGAGGGAGGGAGGGAAGGAGGGAGGGAAGGAAGGATAGAAAGGAAAGGAAAGAAGCGATCAGACACTTGTAAGGCAGGTGCAGGGTGGAACTTTGTGTGAGCCATACAGCACATGAACACATTGTAACTATTTATCTCACAGGGTATCTTGGTTGGGTTTTCTATTGCTGTGATGCAACACCAACAGGCAACTTGGGGAGGTTTATTTGACTTACACTTCCATATCATTATTCATCACGAAGGAAATCAGAACAGGACCTCGAACAGGTCAGGGACTTGCAGGAGCTGGGTGCAGAGGCCATTGGAGGGGTGCTGCTTACTGGCTTGGTCCTCATGGGCTTGCTCAGCCTGATTTCCTATAGAACCCAGAACCACCAGCCCAGGCCTGGCTTCTCCCACATTAATCACAAATTAGGAAAACACCCTATAGACCTGTCTACAACCCGATCTTATGGGGGTGTTTTCCCAATTGAGGTTCCCTGTGACTTTAGCTTGTATCAAGTTAACATAAAAACCATCCAGCACACAAGACATAGATGATACACAGCTTCATGACTTTGAGCCATATGGATTCTTCTTATGATGAAGTATTTATTACAGGCTACTTGCCAGGGTTTAATGGCAATCTGGTCATGTGATAGAAGGTGACCTACCATGCCTCTTTGCACTGTGAGGGCCAAGTGCCTTTTGAAGCTCCTCTCCTGGATGTCTCATGACCACAAGGAGGGTGAAAACAAAGTAGTGCCTCTTGGTAACCCCTGGAAATAAGTTTGGGGCCACAGTCAACATTTATCATCACTGATAATGAATGGTGTCAGCAGGCTTATAACCAGATCGTGGATGTATAGTCCCTTGTTTACGTCATTGATTAATTTCTATAGCATTTATAAATTAACATTGTATTTGCTTCATGCTCACGAAGTGAACTGAGAGAAATCACATGAGAAGTTTCTTGTCCACCTCTCCCTTACAGAGATGAGGTGCACTCAAGCTCAGGTTGTGTTTGGCTCCTCCAGCTAGCTCTGGATTCATGTTGGGGACCCCTGTCAGCTGCCGTAGAACTGGGTGTTCTCTTTGGGCATCTCACTGGGCCCCTGAGATTAGGAAAGAAGAATGGAACTCTAATCCTCAGGGCAGGGGCGATGAGCTGACCATGTCTCTAGATTTTTCTCCTCACACAATTTCTCCCCGGTGATCTTCAGACCTGTCACAAACGACACAACCGGCCAGGGAGCTGAGAAGCTGACTCCAGTCCCCAGAACAGTCTCCAGCAGAGGTGAACCCTGCCTGCCAGGTGTGTTAGTCACGTGCTGTAACTATAACAAATACCCAAGGTAGTTAACTTACGAGGTGGAAAAGATCGTTTTGCCTTGCACGTTTGGAGGTTCCAGCCCATGGTCAGTTGGACTCTTCACTTTTGGGGCTGCAATGAGGCAGCCTGTCATTGGGGTAGCATTAACATGACAAAGCTTATCCTTTAGCCCGTATGCAAAAGAAAAGAAAAAGAAGACAGGCACGGTGGCCACGCCTTTAGTCCCAGCACTTAAGAAGTAAAGGCTGGTGGATCTCTGTGAGTTCAAGGGCAGACTGGTCTACACAGAGAGTCTCAGGATAGCCAGGGCTAAATAGAGGGACACTGTCTCAAAAAAGAAAAGAAAGAAGAAAGAAGAGGCTGGAGCCTCACAGTTCCTTCCAGGACACAGCTGCGGTGACTTAAGAGTTCTCACTGGGACCTCCTAACACGATCTCGATGGGGCAGCTCTGGGACATTTAACCAGGGACCTTGGAAGACACCCCAGTTCCAAACACACACCCAGGCGGACAGTGTGGAGCTCTTCCAGTTTGAGATGACAAAGGCATAGCTTTCGTCCTGTGGGTGGCAACTGCTCTTGCTGCATTATTTTTTCATGATGGATGAGAGTTCTAGAAGCATATTCTGAAAGAGATTTCAAAAAATAGACTCAAAAGGCTTGTGAAATGAGTTCTGCTCAAACACGTAGAGGCCTCTGTCACAAACAGCAGCGACCCGAAGCTGCACAGAGATGTCCACAGGGAAGATCGGAATCCCACCTGCAACTGCCCCCTCTTCCTCCACTTCCCACTGTTGTCTGTCCAAATTCAGGACCTAAAACAAAGGCTGTTGTAACTATTCTTCAATTAGCCAGATCTTCACGGTGGGGGTGGGGAGGGGAAGAAGTGTTAGGTCCAAAAGAAACTCAGGACAAATGGCTGTGGTGCCTGTTAGTGTACTGATGCTCATCCTGGCTCCAGGCTCCCTTAACATCATAAACACCTGCGGCTCTTCTTAGCTCTTCTCAGCCCATGCCTACCCTGAACTTCTCCGGGGCATGGGATTCCCTTCCCCAGCTACCCGTTCCCTTAGAATCCTGCCGGTTCAGCTGTGCCCTTTCTTGGTCCCACTCTCTTTTGTCTTCCTCTCTTGGCCTCCTCTCTCTTGCCCCTCTTTCATGGTCTCATTTGCCTGCACTCCTCTCTTCTTCTCCCCCTCCTCCCTCCCTTACCCTCCCTCCCCCTCCCCCCTCTCTCTGTCCCTCCCTGTCTATCTTTCTGTCTGTCTCTCTCTCTGCCTCTCTTTGTTTATATCTCTGTGTGTCTCTGTCTCTCTGTCTCTCCCTGTGTGTCTCTCTGTCTCTCTCTGTCTCTCTGTCTCTGTCTCTCTCTCTGTCTCTGTCTCTCTGTCTCTCTGTCTCTGTCTCTCTGTCTCTCTCTGTCTCTTCTCTCTCTCTCTCTCTCTCTCTCTCTCTCTCTTTCTCTCCCTCCTCTTATGGCCTGGCAATGTTCCTTATACTTTCTCTCTCTACTGTTTCAGATGCCTCTGGCTATATTCTTCCCCTCATATCTACAATAAAAAAAACCTCCCCCTCAACCATACCTGGGAGCAGTTATGTCCTCAGTTTACACATCTGGTGCCAAAATCCTTAGTCTATACAGAAAGTAATTAAAATATAGAATATTCTATTTAGGGCTGGAAAGATGGCTCAGTGTGGTAAAGGGCACTTGCTGCTCTTCAGAGGACCAGAATTCAGTCCCCAGCACCCATGTGGGGTGGCTCACAACCATCTATAACTGCAGCTTCAGGGGGTGGGGCAAAGCTTTAGAGGGTTTTTTTTTTTTTGTCATTGTAAATATTACTGTGTTTATATTATTTTATTTTACTTTGGGGGTTTTTGAGGCAGGGTTTCTCTGTGTAGCCTTGGCTCCCCTGGACTTGCTTTGTAGACCAGATTAGGCTCTAATTCACAGAGATCCTCCTGCCTCTGCCTCTCCACATACTGGGATTACAGGTATGTGCCACTATGCCCAGCTTTGTTTATTTTTAAACTAATTATTTTAGGTTAGCATACACAGAATTTGAATTCATCATGGCATCTTGGCATGTATGTGGCACTATACTTTGTTTTCGTTTGTTTCTCTGCCCCATTCCCTTCCCCAGCTTCAGCTGGTTCCCTCCCTCCTCCCAGTGAGCCCCCTTCTGCTTTCCTGGTACCTGTGCAGCAGCTCCACCCTCTCTAATGCCCGCTTCCCTTTGTGAATTCTTCCTTTTCTTCTATGAGCCCCTTTCTGGTTTCATGACCTACAAACACATATATAAATATGCACGTATATTCATGTATATGTAAATTCAAATCTAGATTCTGCATGTGAGAGAAAACGTAGCATTTAGCTTTCTGAGTCTGGCTTATTTCATTTAACTTTACAAGTTGCACTTGTTTTCCAGAATAATGTCATGATTTTATTTTTCTTTACACTAGTATGTACGTAGACCACATATTATATAGTCCATCTGTGATGGACATCGAGACTGGTTCCTTGTGATGCACCAGAGGTGAGCCGACGCTGAGGCCATGTCTTTGGACATCTGTAACTATGAGCTAAATGGAACTCCCCTCTCTAATGTATTTCATTACTGTAACGAAAACTGACCAATGCAATGCCTGACTGGACTTCCATGTCCTTTGTAGGGGTCTAGGTGGTGGTGTTGTGCAGCCTGGTGCATGCCAGGCAAGTGCTCTGTCATTCAGCTGTATTCCCACCCTGTGTCCTGTGTTTATGATGCATTTCCTCAGGTCAAGCCATTTGGAGATTTTTTTTTTTTTTTGTATGTGAATACAATGAAATCCATGCAGGAAAGAATAAAAGATAAAGAGATGTGCTTCCCGTTCATCTGTCCTCTGGGCCTCTGAGCTTTGCGGTCCTCCTCCAGAAGACAAGCTGAAGGATGAACGCACCTGCTACACACAAAGCCTCCCGTGGAAGGAGATGCAAGAAAGGTGACCAAAGGTGTCCTGCTGACTTTCCCAGTGCGGATGAGAAGAGGGACTCACTGACAATTACTCTGAAGTAATGATTTTAGCCTGGGCTGCACATTGCACTCACCACAGACAAAATACTGATGATTGTCTATGCTCCGCTCACAGGAATTCTTTTTTAATTGGAGTCCTGAGCATGACATCGTTAAAGCCTCCAGATGACTGGAATCTATGGTCACAACTAAGACTCCTGTTCTAATTTGGCTTAGAGTTTCAAGCATGTGTACATTGATCCTAAGCATGGCCACTAAGAAGTGAGGACTGGGGCAGGAGAGATGACTAAGAGGGTAACAGCACTGTCTGTTCTTCCAGAGGTCCTGAGTTCAATTCCCAGAAACCACATGGTGGCTCACAACCATCTATATAATGAGATTTGGCGCCCTCTTCTGGTGTGCAGGAGTACATGCAGGCAGAACACTATTTGTAATAAATAAATCTTTTTTTTTTTTTTTAAGAAATGAGTAATGGTTTGAGAGAAGATATTAATAAAAGTCTAAATGGGAGAGTCCTAGTTTAGTCTGCTTTAGAATAGTAAAAGAATTCAGTAAACACAAAGGAAGTTTGAACTGGGTTGGAGGATGCATTTGTTAGCACAAAGAGTGAAGCAAAAAAGAAACGTGGATGTGAGTTCCAGCAAATGAACCCACTTGGGATCCCCCCCGGAACCCCACCCCCAAACTTGGAGAGCGTTTCATGGAAACAAAAGGCAAACCCAGACTGTTCAGAGCAGCCATTAAAGCACGTGTCATCTTTGTTTCTAAATTACAAAGAAACCAAAGTAGATATCCACTGCACTTCATGATACCCATGGAAATACTACTCTCACAATGGCTTCTCAGAGAACATAATTAAACCAGTGCAATGCTGGCTTTGGTCTTGGTGAACTGTCTCACCAAATATTTGTGTATGGCTGTTACCGCTGGAGGTATTAAAATCAACAGCGTACGGCCTCCTCAGTTAGTTGAGAGAAACTCAGGCTGGCAGATGTCTGCTCTGAGTCATTCTCGACACTCCGACAGAGAGCTTTCTCTTCGTGTATGTGTGTGAGTTTGTGTTTGTGAGTGTGTTCGAGATGAGTGTGTGTTCATGCACAGCGTAAAGATTTGAGACTCATATAGAACATATTTTTCTATCACTCTCTACCTTATTTTTTGAGACGGGCTCTCTCACTAAACCCAGAGCTCTCTGATTTGGCAGCACTAGCTGGCCAGCAAACACCGAAGAGCCTACTGTCTCCGCCTCCCCAGAGCTGAGATTACAAATTCCACTCTAGCTTTTTATGTGAGTATTGGGAGTTGGAACTCTGTGGGTGCTTTACCAGCACAGTCATCTACCTAGCACTCCACCAACACACACACGCACACACACACACACACACACACACACACACATACACGTACACACATGTATGCACATGCACATAGTTTGTTCTAATTACTTAGTTACAGAACCTATCCAGTGATAACTCAAGGAAGGACGGACATTAGTTGGTTAAAAACAAAAAACAAAAAACAAATCTGATATTGTGGTTGGCTGCAGCGACTGGTAACCACTAACTGTTATGAACACACAGACATTCAGGAGAAGATTGATTACTATGCATCCGATTCCCCAGTGAAGTTTGTCTTTAATGGAGGTAGTATTAATACTGCAGGCTTTAATGCTCTTAGACTCATTTCTTAAGTAATTCTTAATGCCCTTTCTAACAGGGACACACGGATTGCTACCATAATGCATGTTTATTCCAACTGAGCCATCTCTCAGCTCTGCTTCATGTCCTTTGTTTGTTCTGCATTCCCTTGGTGGAAGATCTTCATTTCTCTGGACATCCCTGTCTCTGCAACCCTCATACTGCTCTGTGCTCCGGCCACCCACAGCTGCTCCTCCAGAGAGCCTGGCTGGCAGGGTTCACCTGCGCTGCGTTCCTAATGGCTTTGAAGAACCATCTTTCAAGATTCAGTTCAAAGTAACTTCACCTGTGAAGCATCCCCAACCCGCAATTTTAGAGCCAGGTGCTTCTTCCTCAGCCCACGGGCCCCTTTGTCATGGCAGCTTTCAGCAGCACAGCACTTGCACCTGCCTCTCACGCTCACAACTCTACTTTGAGACTTTTAATGGAAAAGATGGTATTTTAACCATACCCATCACTTACCATCATGATTAGTGTAATTTTCTTTTTGAAATTTCTTTGCATTGGTGTTCTGACTGCATGTCTATGTGAGGGTGTCAGATCTTGGAGTTACAGACAATTGTGAGCTGCCATGTGGGTGCTGGGAATTGAACCGGGATTCTCTGAAAGAGCAGTCAGTTCTCTTAACTGCTGAGCTATATCTCCAGCCTCATAGTGTAATTTTTCTATACATTCATTGTATTAACTGTATGAATTATTATTTATCACTATTTAATCATATTATTATTCAATTAAATTATTATTCAATTATTAATTGAATGGAATGAATGAATTTTACTTTCCATAATTTAATTTCTCTCGTAAACCACTTCTTTTTTCTTTTTTTAAAAATAATTTATTTAATATTATTTTATGTACATTGGTGTGGGGGTGTCAGATCCCTTCTAACTGGAATTACAGACAGGTGTGAGCTGCCACATGGGTGCTGGGAATTGAACCCGGGTCCTTTGGAAGAGCAGACAGTGCTCTTAACCACTGAGCCACCTCTATACATATTCATACACCCCCTGTAGGGTGAAAGGGGAAGAGTGAGGAAGTGGATCAACATGGCTACCATTACCTACCATTGACGCTCTGTGCCCAGTGGCTGACGGCAGAGGTGAGGGGCTAATTTCCCCAGGCGGAAAATCCAAGCAGGAGCTATTCAGAGACCGTGAGCTTCCTGCATCACTATGCCGTTGTCCCTTTTCTGACAACAGCCGCGATAGAAAGCTGGCCTTGCGACTACCTGGGCCTAGTCTGTCTGTCCAAACCCCACTCTCTCTTGCACTGCCATCACTGCCTTGGAAGTGACTGTGACGATCTGTAAGAGGTTTGCCTGAAGCTTCTTGGCCCTGGGATCGCTCCCAGGCTTCTAATGCAGCTGATGGACAGTGTTGAGAAGCTGTCATTGTACCTAACCAGGACTGAGATGTTACATTCTTGGGGCCAAAGCAGCAGGGGCATGGTTGCTGTCCTGGGTGCTGAATTCTGGCACTGACATCATGGGGACACGGGCTGTGGACATGGAGCCGTCGTTCACTGTTCTCAACTTTCTCAGCCCAGTCTCTTTTGCTACAGGAAACATCTACCTCAAGTTGCCTGGAGTGTGGAATTTGCCACATGCTTTTAGACCTTGGTATATTGACTCGGATGACCTGCTGTTTATTGTTGGCTTGAAGGAGCGAGATTTTTTCAGGTAAAGAGCAAACCACACACTGTTGGGCCCCTGCGTAGTTGGCTGAATGGAATGGAGGGCCTGTTTCGTTCTCCGTGCTCCCGCCGCTGGATTTGCCGTCAAGTGCTCTCATGATTTTCCTGATGCCAAGATGAAATATTTCCAAGATATTGAGTAACAAGGAGATGGCGGCGATGCTGTGCATAAAGAGCATGAAAATAGTCTTCTCTGTGGGCCTGGACACAAAGCAGTCCACCGCATTGGGGCAAGGGGGTTGGGAGCATTTGTAAAGGGGGCGCATGTGAAATCCATAGAGGATATACTGGCCTATCATGAACCCCACTTCTAACATAGACCTGGTCAAGATGTGCAAGACATAAGTACGCAGCAGGCATCCTTTCAGAGGGACTTTGTGAATCCTCTTCTGCTCCTCGAGTCTCCTCAGCTCCCTCTCTACCCTTTGCTGCTCATCCAGGTCAAGGTCTGGATTCTCCATCTGGGCTCTAAGGTGTGACTTCTTCTTCTGCCTTTGTTTCTCAAAGTCCCTCAGTCTGTAAAGTGCATGGCCCATATACACCAAAGAAGGCGAAGACACAAAGATGATCTGCAAAACCCAGAATCTGATCAGGGAGATAGGGAAAGCGTCATCATAACAGATGTTGTTACAACCTGGCTGCTGGGTGTTGCAGGCAAAAGAGGACTGTTCGTCATCCCAGACGTCCTCAGCGGCGACACCAAGTACCAGCATTCGGAAGATGAACAGGATAGTCAGCCAGATTTTCCCCACGATGGTAGAGTGGGAGTGAACTTCCTCTAGGATGCCACCCAGTAAGTTCCAATCTCCCATGGTTAGAAATCCACGTCTGAAATGTACAGAAATCAAGGAGGCTAATAAAACTGAGGGGTGTTACTCGTAAAGGTGCATGCTCATAAACATCACAGATCCTTTGCTTAAGTCAACACAAATCCTGGCATCTACCTTATACTTGAAGAAGCTGGAATTTTCCAAGGAATATCAGTTTCTGAACAAACCCCCCTATAATCTAACTCAATTTACTTCTTACCATTTTCTCTGCCACTTGTAGTTCCCTTTCGTTCCAGAATACCTATTAGTTTCCATATTTGCACAGAGCATTCCAAAGTCTTGCTTATTTTTCTATCCATTTGAGAAGCCTATTTTTTTTTCTCTATGCAGTCCAACTCCCACTTACTTTTTCCTTCCCTGAATTTCTACAGTCATCCATTTGGCATTTGGCCTAGAAGAATTTTGTGATGTTTGCATTCTCTGCCTCATTTCCTGGAGAGGTGCACACTCTGCCCCCCCCTCTATGTACAGACTCTCCGTGTAATGGTGACCGCTCTACACAGAAGGTACCAATACGATCCTGTGAGTATTTCACTGTATTATCAACAGGAGAAAGCAAAATAGGCTCTCAGCTTACACCACTCATGGCTACCATTGTGAGATAAAGCATACATAAAAAGAAGCCAGCTGAGTAAATCCTTGGAAACTGTTTCAAGTCAGGGGAATGGTAATGTTTAGGCAGACACAGAAACAGTGCCAGTAAGGCACATCTGGGAAGCCATGTCTTTGTGGAATTCTTTTTTGGATTTTCAAGACAGAATTTCTCTGTGTAATAGCCCAAGCTGTCCTGGAATTTGCTTTGTTTACCAGGCTGGTTTCCATCTCACAGAGATCTGCCTGCCTCTGCCTCCCTAGTGCTGGGATTAAAGGTGTGCACCACCACATCTGCCTGATGTCTTCATGGAAGTTTTGCAGACTTGAAAAAGTTAATATAAACTGTTTATCTAGAAAGCTCGGAGTCTAGGAAAGAATGAAGGCATAAGTAGCATACACAAATGACTTTGTTTATCCTGGAAAAATAATGCTTTTCAAGGTTCATGAGGTTAAAATGCTTAGTAACTGTGTCAGGGTTTCTACTGTTGTGATAAAAACACCATAACCAAAAACAAGCTCGGGAGGAAAGAGTTTATTCAGCTTACACTTCCAGATCATAGTCCATCACTGGAAAAAGTCAGGGCAGGAACTCAAGCAGGGCTGGAACCTGAAGGCAGGAGCTGATACAAAGGCCACAGAAGGGTGCTACTTACTGGCTTCCTTTTCATGGCTTGCTCAGCCTGCTTTTTTATAGAACTCAGGACCACCAGCCTGCAGATGGCACCACCCACAATGGGCTGAGCCCTAACCCCTCAATCACTAACTAAGAAAATGCCTTATAGGCAGATCTGTGGAAGCATTTTCTTAATTGAGATTCCCACCCCTCAGATAACTCTAGTTTGTGTGTCAATTTTTAAAAAAGATTTATTTATTACATATACAGTGTTCTGCTTGCATGTACACCTGCACACCAGAAGAGGGCACCAGATCTCATTATAGATGGTTGTGAGCCACCATGTGGTTGCTGGGGATTGAACTCAGGACTTCTGGAAGAGCAGCCAGTGTTCTTAACCGCTGAGCCATCTCTCCAGCCCCTTGTGTGTCAATTTGACACAAGACTAGCCAGCACAGCCACCTAAAGATTTCTCGTATGTGGAAGGCTTCCAGATTTAAAAAAAAAAAAGCAGGGATTGCGGGGGGAAATATAAGTAAGTTAAAATAGACAATGACATAATTATTTATTTTAAAATTCATCTATTCAATAATATCCTCTGAAGCTTTCCACTACCTAGGCACTGGGTCAGAAGCCACAAACTCAACAATTCTGGTATATCTGGTCCATCACAGTAACTGACCACTAAGGGCTCCTATTAACACATAAGGTGGACCAAGACTGAAAAGACAAAATGAATATGAACCAGAAAAATTACGGGAGAAAAATATGATTCTTAAATATTTTTCATAATCATCTCCAAACACAAAATACATCTCAGATGAAATAAAATAATAAATGTAAGCCAGGTGTGGTGGAGAAGGCCTTTAATTCTAGCACTCAGGAGGCAGAGGCAAGTGGATCTCTTGAGTTTGAGGCCAGCCTGGCCTACAGAAAGAGTTCCAATACAACCAGAGCTACACAGAGAAATCTTGTCTCAAAAAAACAGAAAGAAAAAATTAAATGTAAAAGAGTAGATAATAAAAGTCTTACAATAATAACTGGGCTTATGCTGTTCTCATAGTCTCAGAAACTAGAGAACAGAGGCAGATGCCTCAGAAACCAAGAGTTTGAGGTTAGCCTGGGAAAATAATGAGACTCTTTCTTTGTGGGGGGGTTGGGGGTTTGGGGGGGAAGGGGGGCCGAGAAGCTCTGGACATGGTGTCCCATACCCACAATCCAGCACGTGGAAGCCTGAGAGGCAGGGGACTAAGAGTTTGAAGCCACCTTCAAATGCAAATGAACATTTTAGCAGGGGATTTGGCTCAGTTGGTAAAGTGCTTGCCTAGCATGTATGAAGTTCTGGGCTCAATCCCCAGTACCACTACATAAAACTGTGGAGGGGCACACTGCTAATCTCATGACTTGGAAAGTAAAGACAAGAGGATCAGAGGTTCAAGGTCACCCTTGGCTACACAGTGAGTTCAAGACAAGCCTGGGCTATATGAGACCCTGTCTCCAGCAGCAACAGCAGCAGTAAAACAGAGTATGTTTGTAATATTAGAATAGGAAATAGCTTTTGTTGTTTTTAAAAACAAAATTCTAAAATGTTTGATTTTACAAATAAGGATTCAGGAGTCAGATCCTGGGGTGAAAACCTGCTAGCTCAGAGAGACAGAGAAAGCACTCCGCTGACCTTCCTACTCAGCTGACATCCCAGAAGGGAAACGCCCCTCCCACGATTTCTTAAATAGCCTCTTCCGCAATGTCCATCCTTTTTGTTCACTTATGTTCACTCCCTGTGGGATGGCTACCTGCTCTGCCTCTTAACCTGTGGTTGACTTTATTTAGCTCTCAGATTAAAGGTGTGTGCTAGGGCCGAGCACTGCTTGCTTACAGTAAACAGAAAGCTCTAGGACCAGAGGTTTGAGCCATACCACAATTAGAAATGGATTTTTCCAGCTCACCATCTCAGGGCTCACAATGTGATCAAATATCCTGCAACAGGCTTCCGAAGAACATCAATCTTAGACATTGCATTTATGATAAAGATCTTTTTATTCAAATGGCAAAGTGGAAAGTCCAGAAGGCATGTGGATCTAAAGAAAAACCAATCACTCACTCACTCAATCAATCAAACACAAAATCCCAAAACAAAGCACGCGCGCACACACACACACACCCCTGGATTTTGAGGCTTTGAGGGAGGCCCAGGAATTTGAGGCTAGCTTGAGAAACATAGCAATACTCTGAATTTAAAAAGAAGAACTCAGGCATGGTTATAATTATCATGCATGCCTATAATTCACATACTTGAGAGGCCTGGAGTAGGGGATGGTGTGGGACACATATTGAGATTGAGATTTCACCTGAAAAACCAACAGGAATTAAAAAACTCATTATTGTAAAGATCCCTGTACCTCCCCCCTCCCCCCGTATAAATTAATCCATAGGTCAATGTATGACTTTCAGTCACCAAATAAAATAAAATGCCATAAATATACACATATACACATGTGTATGTAATATATATTTATATTTTTATATATGAATGTAGGAAGAAAATCCCTCAAGTGTCATGTGAGAAACATAGAGGGAGAATTAGAAGGGAGAAGGGAGAGGCAGAAATGGCTAAACTGAATAGGAAGGGACAACAGATTTCTAAGAAAATATGATTGGGGCCGGGAAGATGCTCAGTGGTTATGATCTCAGCACCACATGGTAGGTTTCCACCATTCACTCCTCTCATTCCAAGAGCTCCACCTTCCTCCTCTGAGCGCTGCAGGCACCAAGCACGGGAGTGGTGCACAGACATCCATCCAAGCCAAACGCGCATACAAATAAAACAAATAAGCCCTTTTTTTTATACAAGAAAATATGATTGATTTCATCTAATAAAAACATAACATGGGTGCAATGGCGCACGCCTGTAATTTCAGCACTCAGAGAGGCAGAGGCAGGTGGATCTTTGTGAGTTGGAGGCCAGCTGGGTCTACAAAGCGAGTTCAGGACAGCCATGGCTACACAGAGAAGCCCTTTGTCAAAAAACAAAAACAAACAAACAAACAAACAAAAACTATGAAAACTTTACCTGTTTTTATAGGAATGAAAGAATAAAATTTTAAATAGAATTGTCTTAGTTAGGGTTTCTACTGATACAATGAAACACTATGACCAAAAAAGCAAGTTGAGGAAGAAAGGGTTTGTTTGGTTTACACTTCCACATCCCTGTTCATCATCCAAAAGAGCCAGGGCAGAAACTCAAACGGCAGGAACCTGGAGAAAAGGATGCTGCAGAGGCCATGGAGGGATCCTGCTTACTGGCTTTCTTGCCTTACCTTCCTTGTCTGCTTTATTATAGAACCCAAGACCACCAGCCCAGGGATGGCCCCACTCACAATAAGCTGGGCCCTCCCCCACCAATCACTAATTAAGAAAATGCCTTACAGGCCTGCCTGTAGACCGAGCTGGCTTCAGACTAACAGAGATCCCCTGGCCTCTGCCTCCCAAGTGCTGGGATTAAAAGGTGTAAACCACTACTGCTCTGTGTGGAGGCATTTTCTTATTCTTAGACGACCCCAGCTTGTGTCAAGTTGACATAAAACTATAGAGCTCAAGAATAGAGAAAGTAATAGATGTTTCTCATAATACAACCCAAGCTGGCCTCAAAGAAACAAATTCTCTTGCCTTAACTGCCCAAGTGTTAGGCTTTCAGGAGTGGACCACAGTACCCAGTCTACCTCACAAAATTTGGAAAAACAATGACCCCTTTGATTGTTTGTTTGTTTGTTTTTTGGGTTGGGGGGGGTTGTTTTGTTTCTTTGGTTGATTGGTGTAGCCTTGGCTGTCCTGGATTCCCTTTGTAGACCAGGCTGGCCTCAAACTCACAACGATCCACCTGCCTCTGCCTCCTGAGTGCTGGGGATTAAAGGTGTGTGCCACCACGCACAAAGCTCCCTTTTATATTTTATTCTATATATTTGTGAGTTATTTGAAATGTAAAATACGAGTATACAAAAGGGGAAAATTAAATATTCATATCTCATTCATTTAGGCAATCATTTCTTAAGCTTGATCCTATCTTAAAGAGTGAAGGTGTTTTTGCATAATTATTCTTCTAAAAATGTTTAAAATATTCTGTTTGATTTGTAGTTTTAGTCTCTATTTTGACACCCTAAAATATATATACTTATTTTAGGCACTTTTTATTTTAAATGTGGAAATTACTTTTAAATAGCAAAGAAATTGTTTCTGAAGTTTCTAGGAAACAACCAAGAACCGACACCAGCAATGAAAACCTAAAAACAACTTTCTACTGACTACAGTTAACTGGCTGCAGACCCTTAAACCATTCAGGCTTATTTTATTAGCAAATGCTGACTTAGGGTCTCCTGTTTAAGAAGCTAACAATCCTTGTCAGCATTTGGGTTCAGATCTTTTCTTTTTAACCCAAGAGGGACTTCTTATACATTTCTCACAATTATCACAACCTGTGCATTTATCACTTACCTTACAGTTAGATCAGAAAATTCTAGTTGAGTTTGCAGAACCTTCAAGTTGCACCATGTGTGGCTGTTTAACAAACCAGCTGCTGCACCTGCTGTGACTGCTGTGGCTGCTGTGGCTGTTGCGGCTGCTGCTGTGGCTGCTGTGGCTGCTGTGGCAGAGACCACTGCTGCTGTTATAGAGACTCTGGTCAGGTGGCTGTGGGGCTCTAATTCAAAATGAACCCAGCAATTTGATCAATGTAACCTAACCTAATTGCCACTCCCACCCACCAATTAAAAGGGTCATTTTGTCAACTTGCAACTTTCATGTAGTATTTGTTTAGTTGATTCCATACTAGGACAGCTTGTGGTGGATCTCATTTGGAAACAAAAAGTAAAGCAAATACTAGCTTTCCATTTTTTGTTTGCGAATAACTTGAACTGAGTTGGGTACATTTCTGTAGTCCATTGATTGCTCTGGAAATCAGCACTTACAGATCAATAAGTCATGTCCAGTTTCATGAACAGCCTGGGGTGAATCTAGCCTCATCAAATGTGAGCAAAAAAGAATGGAGTGACAACCAAACCTAAAGGGTTCTTGCAAATTATGCCATGCTAAAATAAGAAACATCTCCATAGCAGAATAAACACTTACACCAGAGGGGAGCTGTGCCACTATGTACACTGCAGTCTAGCGAGAGTCCATTAGACTACAATATATGGCTCGGGAAATATTTTCTCTCTAGGGAGAGAACTGGAAAGCTAATTGTATCCTCAGAAGCCACATCTGATTTTAGAAGAGAACTAGAATTCCAAAGAGGTCGAATAACCTGCAGAAAACCAGACACTAATTTCTCTACTTCATAATCCACCGCAGCTTTTACTAGTCATATTGTAAGAGTGAATCATTTTACTGCCACATTAAAAGGCACTGTTTGGTCTCAAAGAAACCCAGGACAAAAGGTTAACTGAGGTGCCTATCTAACATAGCATAGTGGATGCTGGCCGCCAGGCTCTCAGTGAGTACCTGTTACACAGTCCTGGCTCTTCATCACTTCTTTCCCCATCCCCGTCCTAAGCCTCTCCAGGGCTTGGCCTTTGCTTCTCTCCTGTATTAATCAGGGTTCTCTAGAGTTATCTATCTATTTATTTATCTATTCATCTCTACATATGTATCTATATCTATATAGACATATAGATAATATATAAATATATAATGTATATATTCATAGATTACACACACACACTACATATGAGAGAGAGAGAGAGAGAGAGAGAGAGAGAGAGAGAGAGAGAGAGAGAGAGAGAGAGAGAGATTGGCTATAGTCTGCAGGCTGCAGTCCAGCTAATTCAACAATGGCTGGCAATGAACAGAAAGACCAAAAATCCAGTATTTGCTCAGTCCACAAGGCTGGATGTCTCAGCTGGTCTTCAGCATAAGCTGGAATCCCAGAGAGGCAGGCTCCAATGCTAGTAAGGAATGGCTGTGCTTGCAAGGCAGCAAGTGAAAGCTCCCTTCTTCCATGTCCTTATATAGGCTTCTAGCAGAAAGTGTGGTCCAGATTAAAGGTGTGTCTTCCTGCCTCAAGATCTGGATCAAAGGCCTGAGTCTTTCTACCTACAAGGTCCAGACTAGAAGTAGATTCACCCTCTTCAAACCAAGCAAAAGTAATCTCTCACAGATGCACCCTCCATTTCTGGGTTGTAATTCACTCCGGATGTAGTCCAAGTTGACACCAAGAATAGCCATCCCCAGCTTCTATTTTCCTATAAAACCCAGGCACTTTGGCCGCGTGCTTTCTTGGCCTCTTGGTCCTTGGCTCCTCTTTTCATCTATTTGCCCTCTCTCCTCTTCTCTCACTCTTCTCTTTCTCCCTTGCTCTCCTCCCCCGCTCTCTCTTCTCATGGCCTGGTTTATTCTTCTGGCCATGTCCAGTCTGGATCTTTCCAGATGCCTCCAGCTGTGCTCTCTCCTCACCTCTACAATAAAAACCTTCTCCTCACCCACACCTAGGAACAGTCATGTCCTCGTTTTCATTCAAGCACTAGAACCCAATGATGGCTTTAAGCCATAGCTCTGGGGCACATTTCTCAGCATGGCCTTTTCCATGTAGAAGTAAATGTAAAACCATTGGTGTTTCCTAGTTACTACCTGCCTATCCCAGTTTGGATTTTTTTTTGGTTTGGTTTGGCTTGGTTTGTTTTTTTTTGTTTTTGTTTTTTTTTTTTTGTTTGTTTGTTTGTTTTGTTTTGTTTTTGTGTTTTTTTTGTTTTTTTGAGACAAGGTTTCTTGGTGAAGCCTTGGCTGTCCTGGAACTCTCTTTGTAGACCAGGCTGGCCTTGAACTCACAGAGAGCTGCTAGCCTCTGCCTCCCTGAGTGCTGGGATCAAAGACATGCGCCACCGCACCAGGCTGAAAATAGTTTTTCATACCGTATACCCTGATTACATTTTCCCTTTCCTCTACTCTTCCAAATTTCTCCCTACACCCCCTCCCACTCAGATCTACTCCCTTTCTGTGTCTCATTAGACATAAAATGGGCTTCCTGGGACTAGTCATATAATAAAATATAATATGATATGATAAAAACAAACATGTCAGAATAGCAACAAACAAATAGAAAGAAAGAAAATCGCCCCCTCCCCGACAAAAGGCACAAGAAATAGATATAGATGCAGAGACCCATCATCTTGTGAAGACCTATGCAGGCCCTGCGAATGCTGCATCAGTCTCTGAGTTCATATGTGCATCAATCTTGTTGTGTTTAGAAAGCCTTGCTTTCTTCATACGGCCCATCCTTTCTGGCTCTTACATTCTTTTTGCTTCCTCTTCCGCAGGGTCCCCTGAACCATGAAGGGAAGGATGTGATGGAGACAACCCACTTAGGGCTGAGTATTTCAAGGCCCCTCACTCTCTGCATATTGTCTGCCTGTGGCTCTCTGTATCTGTTCCCGTCTGCGGAGGAGGAAGCTTTGAGGAGTCAAATTTACCTAGCCTCAAGAACAGATTGACTGTCAGAACAAACTGAAGTCAAAGCATAGAATGTATGCATTCGTGTACTTGTGTAGTAATAGGTCCACTGTCCAAGGAGCTTTTAATATATAATTACAAATTTCATAAGCAAAGCAATAAGCTCCATGCAGTTAATGAATATTTTCAGTATTGAAACATAAAAGTTATGGTGGCACATGCCTTTAATCCGAGCAATAGGGCGGCAGAGCCAGGCCAGCCTCTGAGTTTAATGCCAGCCTAGTCTGTGTAGTGAGTTCAAGGTCAGCTAGAGCTACACATGAGACTATATCTCAATAATAGATAAAATTAAGTTATTTATGTGTTAGTTAATTGGGAAGAAACACAAGTAGTTCCTAGTATAAACAGTCTCAAGGCAAGATTACTGTATGAATAAGAAGGAGGTAAGAAGGATAGTTGTGCAATGTGCTTTTTGTGTATATACTCAAGAAAAATAAATGTTCGGGCTGGAGAGATGGCTCAGAGGTTAAGAGCACTGACTGTTCATCCAGAGGTCCTGAGTTCAATTCCCAAGCACCACATGGTGGCTCACAACCATCTATGATGATGTCTGGTGCCCTCTTCTGGCCTGCAGGTGTATGTGCAGGCTGAACATTGTATAAATTAATAAAAAAATTTTAATGTTCAAATTATTAAAAGAAAATAAAAATTAACTATATATCTATTTAATTAATTAAAATTTGTATTATGATCATAAAGCATCATTATATCCCTTTTACTTTCACAGATAAATCAATCTAGTTCATTCTTGAAGACTTTTAATAAGTGAGTGAATACCATAAAGACAGAACAAAGACTGAGAGGAGACCACATCCTCATAACCTCACAGCAATAATAAAAAAATAACATCCTGAGAAGGTCAGTGTGGCAGTTTGTATGACAATGGCCCTTATTGATGCAGATGTTTGAATACTTGGTCCCCAGTTAGTGGAACTGTCTGGGAAGGATTAGGAGGTGTGGCCTTGGTAGGGGAGATGTCAGTGGGGGCACACTACAGCCTGTCCCAGTGTCTCTGCCTTGTAGTTATGTCTCAAGATGTGAAGTCTCAGCAGCTGCTCCAGTGCCATGTCTGCCTACCTGCTGCCATGTTCCCTGCCATGATAGTCATGGACTTTAAGCCTCTGAAATCATGAGCCCCAAATAAATTCTTTCTTCTGTAAGTTGTGTTGCTCATGGCATCTTATCATAGTAATAGGAAAGTAACCACAACAGCCGGCGAGGAGGCGGCTGCTCTGGGAAGGAGACACACAGCTGAAAGGAGGACACTGGTGTGTGAGAACCACTGCCACAGAGATCTGCGTGTCTCACACATTTCCTGCTTCACTTCCACCAAAAGCGGTGCTGAATCTATGAGAGCTTCAGGCAAGCAAGCTCCAGAAAGTGAGAAAGGAGGAGCAGAAGGATTGGAGACCACAAACATCTAAGGATGGAGAAAAGCAAAAGATGCAGAAAGAGAGCCAGCGCGACAGGTCAGTGGCTAGAAGCACTGGCCTAGGAAGCCTGGCCTACTGAGTTTGATCCCCAGAACGCACATGGAGGAAGGAGAGAACCAGCTCCTGAAAACCATCCTCTGACCCTGACACATGCCGCAGAATGGATGTGCCCGAACCCAAATACACAGTGGTAGGGCACATGCATAGTAACAAGAAATAAGAGACAAGTGAAGACGAAGAATGCTTCTAGTTCATAGCACCAATATTTGGGTCTGGGAGTGACCTAGTTGTAGAGATCATGTTTCGCAAGTTATGTCCTAGGTTCAGGGAAAGGAGAAGGAGGTGGTGGAGGAGGTAGTGGAGGAAGAGAAAGAAGAAGAAGAAGAAGAAGAAGAAGAAGAAGAAGAAGAAGAAGAAGAAGAAGAAGAAGAAGAAGAAGAAGAAGAAGAAGAAAAGATGAAAGAAGGAAGGAAGAAGAAGAAAGAATCAATATACATGCTACTTTACCCATAACCCCTTGAGAACACAAGGGGTTACAGGCTTCCTGTGCAGCTGCTTAACATTTATGGTGGTAGAAGATGGCATTTCAAAGACCAGGTTAATATAACAAAGGGCGAGTGCAGCAGAAGAGAAAGGTGTTTTCTGAAATCTCGCTTGTGCCAGGTCTTCATGAGTGGAACCTTGTTCGGTGGAACCTACAGTGAGAAAATAGGGAGTTGCAGAGTAAATTATATAAACTGGGCTAACCTACTAAGTTCTCCTCACACCAGATAAAAATCTCTTAAATCAGCTGGGCGTGGTGGCGCATGCCTGTAATCCCAGCACTCGGGAGGCAGAGGCAGGCAGATCGCTGTGAGTTCGAGGCCAGCCTGGTCTACAAAGCGAGTCCAGGACAGCCAAGGCTTACACAGAGAGACTTTGTCTCAAAAAACCAAAAAAAAAAAAAATCTCTTAAATCAACAAGTAGCCTCACCAATAACAGAAAGACAGAACTGCAAAAATCTTGGTAACCAAGACTAATGTTTTTCAAAATATTCTTGCAACAGCATCTTCATTACAAAATGGTGGCTTGAATAGTAAGTCTCTCCCATAGTCTCTGGTGTTTGAATACGTGGTGGTGTTTGCATAGGTTTAGAAGGGGTAGAGGTATATCACTAGGTCAGCCTTTGACAGCTTAAGGCCCACTCTGCTCCCAGTTTGCTCTCTTTGCTTCGTACTTTGCTCTCGGCTTGATTATCCCTCCACCAGGCCAGCCTGCTGCCTTGCCTCCCAGCCATGATGGACTCCTATCTTTTGGGAATGGCAAGTCCAAATATACTCTTCTTTCTAAGACTCACTTCTGGACACGAGCAATGGAAAATTAACTAACACAAGGCATTAATGTATCATTATTTCTAACTTAAGGGCTGGAGCTGTGATTAAGCAGTGAAGAGCACTCAGCAGTTAAGGGGGGACTTGGGTTTGGTTTCCAGCACCCACCTGGTGGCTCACAAACTGTGCTGAAATTCCATGTTTGGGAGTTGGATAACCATCTCTGGCCTCCACAGGCACTCGCTGAACATGAAGTGCAATCTCATGCATGGATACAGAATACTTATACACATAAAATAAAAATAAATAAAAAATTTTAAGAGTTCCAATTTGCCAACAGTGGTGGCAAATTTAATTCCAACACTCAGAAGACAGAGCCCAGCCTGGTCTACAGAGTGAGTTCTAGGATAGTCAGGGCACAGAGAAACCTTGTCTTGAAAAACCAAAAGGAGGAGGAGAAGGAAGAGGAGGAGGAGAAGGAGGAAGAGGAGAAAGTGGTATTAGGGTCCAGGAATAGCAGCACGCTGACCACTCAAACACCAGACTCAGATCGATAGAAATTTATTGAATGCCAAATAAAAACTGACCAGTCAGGGACACAATCTGGGCTCAGAAGCCAGGGCAGTGGCCCGGAGGAAAAGCCACAACCAAACAGGAAAAATTATTTCTACTCCAGGTTCATTATGTTCATCCAAGCAAGAAGAATTAATTTTTTGTTTTATGTTCATTGTATCAAGGTAGCTAGAGAAAGTATTTTAAGCAGGTTGGCTGGGATTTTAGGGTAGGGCAGCTCTTAGGGGCTTTCCAGCTCTCTGGAAGAAAGGAACACAGGGGCCGGGTGTGGCGGTGCATGCCTTTAATCCCAGCACTCGGGAGGCAGAGGCAGGGGGATCGCTGTGAGTTCGAGGCCAGCCTGGTCTACAAAGGGAGTCCAAGACAGTCAAGGCCACACAGAGAAATCCTGTCTTTAGGAAAGAAAGAAAGAAAGAAAGAAAGAAAGAAAGAAAGAAAGAAAGAAAGAAAGAAAGAAA
>OU015743.1:109774584-109790377 GCA_907169655.1 Acomys percivali
AAAGAAAGAAAGAAAGAAAGAAAGAAAGAAAGAAAGAAAGAAAGAAACTTAAAGGCAAAATGGCTTCTGTTATGCTAAAGGCAAAGGCGGGTATTAATGGAGGAACTGCAGTTATGCTAAGAACTAAAATAAAACTCAATGGAGGGACTGTAGTTATGCAAAAGGCTTAAGCAGGTTTCAAAAAAAGAAGAAAAAAAGGAGGAGGAGGAAGAAGAAAAGAAGAAAAAGAAGAGGAAGAAGAGAAGAAGAGGAAGAAGAAGAAGAAGGAGGAGGAGGAGGAGGAGGAGAAGAAGGAGAAGGAGAAGGAGAAGAAGAAGAAGAAGAAGAAGAAGAAGAAGAAGAAGAAGAAGAAGAAGAAGAAGAAGAAGAAGAAGAAGAAGAAGAAGAAGAAATAATTTAAAAGGCTGGGCACAGTGGTGTATGCCTTTAATCCCAGCACTTGACAGACAGAAACAGGTGGATCTCTGTAAATTTTCAAGGCCAGCCTGGTCTACAGAGGGAGTTCCAGGACAGCCAGCGCTATAAAGAGAAACCCTGTCTCAAACAACAACAACAAAGTGTAGAGGAATTTTAATTTGGAACTTGGCTGCTCTGACAAGAAATCACATCCAAAGACCTAAAAGGTCTGTGCTCCTGCTGGAATACAGATTTGCCTTTAATCCCAATAGACAGATGTAAGCAAATCTCTATAATTCAAGGCCAGTACAGAGCAAATTTTAGGTAAAGAAAAGCTTAGGTCCAGCTGTGGTGGTACACGCCTTTAATACTAGCACTCAGGTATCAGAGGCAAGCACATCTCTGAGTTCTAGTCAGTGCTGTTCAGGCAGTCCAGTTGAGTCAGTGAGCTGAGAGGCAGTTAAGTTCAAAGAATTCAGAGGCAGTTTAACCAGGAGAGTTTTACAGAAACAGGTTGAAGCAAGAATAAACTAGACACAAGTGAGGAGACACAGGTGAATGATGCAGAGAATGAGAAGGAGGTAGAAGATTAGAACATATGACCAAAATTAGTATGAGGCCAAGAGTAACAATTCAGGCAGAGGCTGAAAGAAGCCAGATTGAATCAGTCAGCTTGGAGAGGAGTTTGAGCCAGAACAGCTGAGTTCAAGCAGCCAGCCAGAGCTCAGAAAAACGAGAAAGGGTGAATTTATGCAGCAGCAAGTCTCAGAGGCTGAAAGCATTCTAGGCCTAGATTAGATTATGCAGGGACTAGAAGCTTCTAGGACTAGGCCTAGGGAAGCAATGGAGGTAGCAAGCCTCCAAGATGACAATTATGTCAGGTAAATAAATGTTACTTTAAAAAAAAAGGGTTCCCATTTAAGTGCCAGGTGTGGTGACACAGGCCTCTAATTTCTGCATGCAGGAAGGTGAGGAACCATAGGTTTGAGTCCAGTTTGGTCTGTGAAGCATGGGCATGTGTCAAAAGCATTTCTAATTTAACAACCTCAGTGGTGGTGCAGACTCCACTGCCCTGGTATGCACATCAGGGTTTCATATCCTAAACAGCCCTGTGAGTA
Organism: Acomys percivali; assembly: GCA_907169655.1. NCBI lineage: Eukaryota > Metazoa > Chordata > Mammalia > Rodentia > Muridae > Acomys > Acomys percivali. The sequence continues at coordinate 109,776,099 of OU015743.1, forward strand.
CTCTCCCTCTGGATGCCACTATGCTCAGTTGTTACTCATCCACTTTGATCTTCACCCTGGCAGGTATTCCCTGATTGGGAGGCAGCCTAGAAGGAAGATGCTGCAGCCTCTGCATTCCCTGGCCTGAAAAAGTATCCTGAGCTTGGCAGAAAGCAGCTTCTTGCAGAAGGACCTCCAGTAGGTTCCAGAGCACTCAGGTATAGCCTTGGATTCCCTATTCTGTTGTCCTCAAGAGCTCATCAAATAACAGTATCCAGAATGCCTTTAAACCCAGCACTCAGGAGGCAGAGTCTACAAAGCAACAAGGCTATACAGAGAAACCCTGTCTCAAAAAACGAAAGAAGAAGAAGAAGAAGAAGAAGAAGAAGAAGAAGAAGAAGAAGAAGAAGAAGAAGAAGAAGAAGAAGAAGAAGAAAGAAAAGAAAAGAGAGGAGAAGGTAGAAGTGAGATCTGAAGAGATGCTAGACTTGGGAGAAAGGGGAACTTGAAGGCTCCACAAAGGACAAAGCACTTGAGGTTTTAGAAAAGGACTCATATTCTTTCAGGATTCATGGTTCCCAGATTCTGCTTGCCAGATTCATGGCTGCCAGATTCATGGTTACAGAATTCATGGTTGCCAGATTCATGGTTTCTGGTTCTGGGCTGGCAGATGTCCCCCAGGAACTCCTCCTCCTGGATAGAGTTTGATGATGCCAAGAGGCAGCACACCAGCCACAGGGTGACAGAATCCAAGCTCCAGAGTCCTTGGGAAGAGAACGAAAAGGAGACCGAGGATGCCCCAGTCTGAGAAACACCAGCATGCTGGCAAGGATCTCTTTTGTAAGGCTTAGAGACCTCTGGCCAAGCAAGCCTGCAGAGGCTCCTCAGTTACCTGAGCAGGGACCAGGAGGTCCTGGAGAAGCAAAGCCAACAGCAGGCAGCTGGGTCACCGAGTCCCCAGAGTCAGGTGTGAGGTCATGGATGTCTCAAGTCCTGTGTGTCCTGTCCCTTTACTATGTTTCTTGGCTTACACCCTAAGCACAAGCTCCTTGTACAGTACCCACTCAAACTCCTTCTTTGCACGCTTCTTCAGTTGGGGGATCCCAGAGCCCATGTCCCTGCTAGCTCCACAGACCTGCACCCCTTCCTCAGCCTTAGCCAACAGGGCCGTGTTTTCTTAGGGGTGGAATTGAATTTTGGATATTAAAAAGACAGCCTTTGTCCCTTGTCCAGTATAACAAGACTGGCCTTGTAAAAACTCTAGGCAAACCCCTGCTTTAAGTCCTGAGCAGTGTGGTGAGGATAGTCAGTTGTACCCTGGAGGTCACAGCTTGTGCATAACCCTGCCCTTGTTAATCCCAATGATAAGCCATGTGTCTGGGTTTATAAAACAGACAGAATCCCTCTGACTCAAGCCAACAGAGTGGAAAATCCAAAGTGTATCTACAAAGTTTCCCTACTTCCTCCAAGCCAGAACCCAGTTTGAAATCTTCTGGATTTTAATGATGACAGTTGAAAAGAAGGTTTCAAGACTACACACACACACACACACACATACACACACACACACACACACACCACTGGCTGACATTCATGACCATAAAACAAAAATAATAGTTTTTTAAAAAGTCTTTGGGGCCTGAGAGATGGCTCCGTGGTTAAGAGCACTGTCTGCTCTTCCAGAGGTCCTGAGTTCAATTCCCAGCAACCACATGGTTCCTATGATGTGATCTGATGCCTTCTTCTGTCATGTAGGTGTACAAGCAAATAGAAAACTCAGACATAAAATAAAATATTTTTTAAAAAATTGTAGTTTCATGGACAAAGTGTAAAGACAAGAACAGCAGGTGTTGCCAGTCCTGAGTGGGTCAAGAAGCCACGTGTCAGTTTGGTATCATCACATTCCTGGAAAGATTCAATCACTTGTTTCACAAACTCCCCTCTTTAAAATGTGTTAGCATGAATGTTATGTCATTTAATCATATTCGTCTTTGAAACCTATGGCCAGAATATGACTTCAGGTGTTTGTTCAAAGGCAGTTTTGTAGAGCAGGAAATCACAGCCTACTTTTGCCTATAAAAAATGTTTTAGGAAAATGGCAATTTTACAGATTTTATAAATGTTTGAAACAGAGTCAAAACTATCTCCTATTTAAGGAACTCCATTGCTTCATAAACAAAGCATTTTTTTTTTTTTTTTTTTTTTACCATTTTCAGCCAGTTCCTCTTTCAAAGCCAAGATGTGAACTGCTAACATTACTAAGCTCTGGGTCATAACCCTGGAATTATGAAACGATGAGAAGTGAGTTATTAACATATTGTTTGCACTTGCCAATGTACCTACCAGGGAGGGATCTCCTTAAGCCATCATAGTATATTCACATGATGTCACATTTCCAGGTCTACAAAACAACTGAAAAATGGCACTTAGGAGGTTGCGGCAGGAAGATTGCAGGCTTGAGGCTGGGCTAGGCAACACAAAGACTTGAAGGCAGTTTAGACTGCATAGGAAGACCCTGTAGCAAAAACTGAAGAAGGAGAGGAGGAAGAGAAGAAAGAAGAAAGGGAGTTAGGGAAGGAGAGAGGGTGTGTGTGTGTGTATGTGCTAATACAGAACATTCTCCAAGGATCAGGAATTGAAGGTTATCTTCAAATACATTGCAAATGAGGCTGGAGAGGTGGGTTAGCAACTAAGAGCACTTGCTGCTTCAGCACAGGGTCTTGGTTCAGTTCCCAGTGCCCATGTGACAGCTTATAACCATCCAGACCAGGAGTTCCAGAGAAACCAGCTTGCTCTTCTGCCCTCCACAGTCACTAGGCATACACACAGCGCACTGAAATGCATGCAAGAAAAAAAAATTCACGTGCATAAAATAAAAACAAAAGAGCATTCCCCCAAATAGGTTTTTAATGTATGTTAGGTAAAGATACATGTACATATTCATGTTTGAAAATATGTGGGCACATATATATGCAGGTACATGTGTGTATATGCATGTAGAAGCCAGGGATTGACATGAATTGTCTTCTTTGATGGCTCTCTGCCTTATACATTATATGTTGAAGCAAAGTCTCTTACTTGAACTCAGGGTCTCTTACCTTACTTCAGGGATCTCCTGGCTCTGCCTCTTGAGCACTGAAATTACAGGTGGGCCATCATATCCCGAATTTATGTGGGTTCCGGGGATCCAAAGTGCATACTTATGTGGAAAGCACTTTACTTGCTAAGCCAACTCCCCAGCCATAAGTTACATTATTAAGAGGCAAATTTATACTATCTTACCTGTAAGAACTATGAATACATTTTTATTTGTATAATTACTGAGCTAGGGTATAGCTCAGTGGTAGATGACTTAATTAGCACGCACCAGGAACTCATTCTCTACCACTATGAGGTAAAAATACCAAACAGATAATTAGGAACATGATAAGTCAACCTTGTGCCCAACTAGACACTCTACTGATTAGCATTCATAGTGATGGAAAAGTATTTTCCATGCTCCTGGAGGATAAAGGTAATCGTCAATATTACCCGGCTACAAACCCTGCCACTTGCAACAGTGGCATTCCTCCAAGACATACTTGTGAGCACCTGCCCTTACTTACCAGCCCAAGGTCACCTGATATGGCCATAAGGAATTAAATCAGGCTGGCCTCCAGTGTTGGAGGGCCTACACACAGCAAAACTTAATCTGTGGCAATTTTATTGAGAGCAATCAGACATTTCTATACCTTTATCAGAAACAGGATGTAATGGCAATTGCCAGTATCAATATGGTTGTCATTGCCAGGAAACAGTGATATTTGCAAGTGTACACAAGATTAATGTCTAAGACCAATCGTCCTGTCAAGCTTCTGTGCTTCCTTTTCTTCTGAGAGAACATACCGAGAAACACAAATTGGCCTGAACACTTCACTGACTGAGGGAGTGCATCAGTCTCAGGAACTAGAAGGCACATTGTGCCCCAGGAGCCATGGACTCCAACCAGAAAAACCTATGGCACATGCCTCTCAAGGAGGCTAGGCCGGGCCAGTTCCATGATTCCCTGTACATGTTTGTGCAGTAGTGGCACAAATGTTATAGGAGTAACCAACCACTTTGCGCTTGGATTTAAGGTTTACTCCATGAGACCAAGTGGCCAAGAAACTAAGACTACATAGTTCATAGGCCTAGGGGAAAACCTACTACTATGATTCTGCTAAGGGCAATAAAATGACTCCTCCTGACATGTGCTATACCCATAGATCATTGCATTGTCCAAACCTCATCAGAGAAACTTCTTGTAGTAGAAGGAAACTGACAGAACCCACAACTGGACAATGTGCAGAGAATGAGTCTTTGGAGCACTTAGCCCTAAATGGGACATCTTCATAAAACACTTCGCCTCAAGGATTAGGGATCCATGTCCCAAGAGGAGGCAGAAAGACTCTTAAAGAGCCAGAGGTGGTAGGTGACTCCAAGGAAACAGTGTCATCCAGACACAACAGGAACTGTTGGTGTTCAAGCCAGAAGAGGTCCTACCCTAACCAAAGAGCTATTTGAAATTTGCTGCTCCCCAAGACTAGCTCTGGGAACAGCGAAGAGGAGAGAAGAGAGGTGGATTCATGGTGGGGAGGATGGAGCAGGCAGTGAACGGCTGGTTAAGGGAAACCAACTGTTGGCTGAAGAACTAGCTAGAGGAACTAGTTGTTGAGGAGAGGTTGAGGAACGGGAAAAATAAATACTCGGAGACTCAGGCATATGCGGTACAAGCTGAAGGTCTTAAAGCCCAGGAGAACTTTTCTTCTGGCTCTCTGTCTCCACCCCTGTGTTTCTTGCTGTCTGTCTGACTCCTTGCTCCTTGCTCACTTACTTGCTTGCTGTCTTTCTATCTAAGTATCTTCTTGCTGGCTGTTGCCCATCTTTCTAATTTTCTTGATGGCTGTTGCCCATCTTTCTCTCTTCTTGCTGTTGCCCATCTTTCTAATTTTCTTCTTTCTTGTTGTTACCCATCTTCCTGTCTCTCTTGCCATTCCCCATCTATAAGTCTCTCTTGCTGTTCCCAATCTCACTCTAGCTTACTCTCTTATGTCTATTACTTGCTTGCCTCCTCTCCTTGGGCCGACCCCAGTATTTTATTGAAATGAAAGTCAATTTTTTTCATTACAGATTACATCGTGATTTTCCCTCATCTTTACAAGCACTAGGGCAATCAAAAATCAATAGAGTAACAAGGAAATACAAAAAGTTTTGTAACCTACAACAAAACATACAACAAAAAAAATCAGTCCATTTCCAAACATGTTCAGCATAATCTGCTCGCTATCTTTTAAACAATACACAGGAAAGTTTAATCATAAATTTCCCTGGGCTAAAGCCAATGTGTTTACAAGATGGTCATAGCAACATAGCTTGAGATAGATATTCTCCAAAGAAAAAACTTGACCTATTTCCAGTCCCAAACCAGCAAGTGCGCTATCCAAGCCTAGGCTAACTGCCAAGGGGTCCTCAATTGTAAAATATCTGTAAAGCATGATGTTCCAAGCCTTCTATTGCTCTTAAAGCACATTCTAAGGAAACATTTCTACAGGTAACAGTATCTAGCCAGGTACTGTTATGTCCAGGTCTTAACTTCCTTACATGCAGTTTCTGCCTGGGTGCTCACAGTCAGAGGCTAAAACTCTCTCATTGTCTCAAGCCTTTGGCCAGATGTCCTTTTTCAACATTCTCTGTGGGAAAAAGTTTTTCCGGTGAATTTCCTTAGGGCTGAGAAATAAAGAGAAAAAAGAAAAACCAGTTTCAGGAGAAATAGCAGATTTCTAAGCAACATTACATCTGGACCATACATAATATTTAGGGGACAGTGGTGTTCAGCCAGAGATCTTTGGAACTTTGTCAAGCAAGGCCTCAACAGCTGCTCTGGATGTCTAGAGATCATGCTGGACAGTGGGAGGTCTCTGGAACTTTGTCAAGCAAAGCCTCTACAACTTATCCTCATGTCTGTGACAGAAATTAATACCTGCTGGGAAAAGGAACAACAGTTTTCTTTAATAGAGTGTCACTGGGGTAGGCTTCATGTCTAGTAGTAGTTGGAAATATAAAACGAACTCCCTGTTTCTGCCTGTGAGGCTTTTGTTTTGTTTTGTATTGTCTTAGACTGCTCTTTCTTTTTACTGGTTTCTTGTTGAAGTTCAGTGGGTATGGATGTGGGATCCAGGAGGAATTGGGATGGGGGAAACTATTTAAAAATATGCTGTATGAAAATCGTACTAGTAGTAGTAGTAGTAGTAGTAGTAGTAATAATAATAATAATAATAATAATAATAATAATAATAATAATAATAGGGGGAGGGGCTGGAAAGATGGCTCAGCGGCTAAGAGGTCCCAGCAACCACATGGTGGCTCACAACCATCTATAATGTGATCTGATGCCCCCTCCTGGCCCTGCAGGTGTACATGCAGGCAGAGCATTGTATACATAATAAATAAATCTTTTAAAAAATGATAGGGGGAAACGATTTAAAAATATGCTGTATGGAAAAACGTAACAACAACAACAACATTAATAATACTCTCTTCTACCCCGCTAAATTAGTATCACCTTCTTCTCCCCGTGCCCTCCCTTTACAGGATTTCCCTGTGTAGCCTTAGCTGTGCTGGACTTGCTTTGTAGATCAGGCCTGCCTCTTCCTCCCCGAGTCCTGGGATCACAGGTGTGCGCCACAGTGCCCAGTTTAGTATCATCAAAATTCCGTGTTACATTTACCATTCAAGACGGAATCTAAGAGCCAGCTCTCAGAGCTGTCTAGAGCGCAGCAGACACAATCTTTAGAATAAAAAACTAAGCAGGGCCTGGTGGTGTAGGTCTTTAACCCCAGCACAGGTAGGCTGATTACTGTGAGTTTGAGGCCAGCCTGGTCTACGAAGCGAGTCTAGGACAGCAAAAGCCATACAGAGAAACCCTGTCTCGAAAAACGAAAAAAAAAAAACAAAAAAAACTAATAATCACGCTTCCTCTACCCGCTCTCAGCCAAAAGAGCTAAAAGTCTCAATCCTTACTTTCCCTTTCATTAGCGTCTCCCAGACTCGCCTCACTTCCGCTCTGGTGACGTCTTTTCCGCGGAGAAGTCCCGCCCCGTTGTCACTGGGGTCACCGCCCGCCCATTTCCCTTATGAGCCACAGAAGAGTACCAGAGTTTGGCGCCAACTGGAATTTTTTTTCCGCCTTCAATGGCGGGAACTGGCTGTGTGCGCCGAGACGTGCTTTGCGTCTTATCGGATTGGTTGCCAGCGCTCGGTCCCGCCCTGGCGTCCTTACTGCGGGCTGGGATTGGTGGAGACGGCAGAGCGCCTGGCGTCCTGAAAGCGACCGCTGTGCGGGGCTGGCCGGCCGGCCGGGTAAGTTCCTGGGGCTCTATCGCGGGGCTGCTGGAGAGAGGCTGCGGGTGGCCGCCTGGGACACGGCTTGGGCTGTGGGCGCAGGGTTGTGCCTGGCTGGGTCACAAGGAGCCAGCTGCTGTCCTCGGGGACGGGCCCCTTGCAGCGTCTCAGGGGGCTCGGGGGCGAGCACACGGAGCTTCGCCCGGTCTCCCGTGCGCCCCTCCCCTCCCCCACCCAAGTCTTCTTGGTTCCCTACTCCCGAGCTTTGGTTGAGTGTAGAGCAAAGGCTGTCCCTAGTGTCAGGTGCTCACTGACATGGCCTGCCTCCCAAGCTAGTACCTTGAGAGAAGTTGTGTTGGTCTCTGCAGCCCCTAGAACCATCCCTGACATGGTCGCGACGGTGTGAATGTAGAATTCGTAGGAACCTCAGCGTTTGTACTTCAGGACCATCTTGGCTTTGACTCTGACTTTTGGACTTCTTGCTCTTTTCTCTGCTCTCCACAGCACCAGCACTAAACCTTTTCCTTACGGCCCTGTCCCCATGAGCTTCGGGTCCTCTTTGGACGAGAATAGGCCATTAGACAAGACTTCTGAGATCTATTTTTCATAGTATTTCCTGCCGTCTTACAGGATATGCCTAGAGATTGACATTTTAAGGAATGTTCTTGATTTTTTTCATCTGACTGGAATTTAATCCCAGCTCTCCACTTTCTAGCTGTTGGCCAGTGCAGATTTTCTAATTGGCATTGTCAGTTTCCTACATAAGTGGGGTAAGGAATAATATAGACCTAATAGGAACTTCAGGGTAATTTAAAGTAAATCAATGCTTTCAAGCATTAAGATCAACACTTGACTCCGAGTAAAGGTGCAATATATGTTGTTTTTCATACTTGTCTTTCTCATCCTCGGAGTCTAGAACTAGACTTGCTTCTCTTTGCTTTTGCCTATTCTTTTCCTCTTCAAATGTATGTTTTTCTGAATTGGAAATTTGGACTTCTTCAGCAGAATGGTTAACAGAATGTGTTCATTGTCCTAAGATCAGCAAGAAGCACCCAGAGGTTGTTAAGAACAGGAAGAGCGTGGTCAGATTGGTATTTTGAAGACAGCTCAGGGGTGGGTGAGAGATTTAGCCAGTAGAGAGATGGCTGATGCCAAACCTGACAAGCTGACTGAGGTCAACACACATGGTAGAAGGAGAGAACAAATCCCTACAAACACAATACATAAATACAAATATGTGTATATTTTAAAGACAGCTCAGAGACTGGCCATGGTGGCGCACACCCTTACTCCCATCCCTGGGAGGCAGAGAGACAGGGAGATCTCTGTGCATTCGAAGCCAGCCTGGTCTGCAAAGTGAGTCCAGGACAGACAGGTCTATCATGCAGAGAAACCCTGTCTTGAAAAATCAAAAATAAATAAATGAAAATAAAGATAGCTCAGGTTATTGTGTGTAAAGAAAATTTCAAATTGGGAAGAGTGGATATTTGACTAGCTTTGCATGAAGCACTACTGTTTCACCACAGAAGTCTCTCCGAGCTATATTTTGTCTTGTTTTTTGCTAAGTTCTGAGTGAGGAGCTCCCTGGGGTTGCTTATTCAGCTTTCCAGCTCTGAGATGAGAGCTGTGCACTGCTCTTGGATGATCTCTTCTGTCCGCTGGCATCTGAAATGTGGATTTCATTATGTCTACCTCTGCTTTAGAATCTTAGTGGTCAGTCCCTACTGGAGAGAGTCCAGGTATCTTAAATGCATAAATGGTTTCTTGGTCCTCCGCAATCTTCACGCTCGCTCTGATACGCTTTCACACATTTAAGCTGTGAACGTTCCTACCTGGACTCCTTGGGAACTCATAGGTAGACTTGGTAGAGAATAGATCTGGTGAGGTGGTGTCAGGAAATCTGTCTGCAAACAGGATCCTAATATAATCAGACCTCAGAATTTTGGAAATAATAAACGTGGCTAGAAAGGTGCCGGTTTAAATCAAAGTAAAGGATTTGGGCAAAATTTACTAGATGTTGGCAAGTTATGAGAAGGTTTTTGAGCAAGAATTGATACAGGCAGTGCCTCTAGAAGAATTAATGAGCATTGTTTGGGCATGTATTTGGAGAAGCAACGGTAGATAACAACAGTAGGGCCTAAAGCACATTGAAATGGCAGTGAATGAGCCGGGCAGTGGTGGTGCATGTTTTTAATCCCAGCCCTTGGGAGGCAGAGACAGACAGATCTCTGAGTTTCAGGCCAGCCTGATCTACATAGTGAGTCCAGGACATCCAGGGTTACACAGAGAAAGCCTGTCTAAAAAAAAAAAAAAAAAAAAAAAAAAAAAAAAAAGAAAGAAAGGAAGGAAGAAAGAAACAATGGGTAATGAATGAGGACAAATGGAAAACCCTTTTATGTCCTACACTGCTCTCCCCGCATCAGCAGTTACTCCAAGGCAAGGAGAAGATTTATGTCAGTGCAAATAGTTGAAGATAAGATATTAATATCTAAGTTCATAACCCTTGGAAATTACTCACACAGTTGTGTAAGTACCCAAAGGCCTTTATAGTTTTGTTACTTACTTTCTAACAGCCAGAAAACTTTAGATGGAACTTTTTCATGGTAGATGAGACTAAGTATGTCATAAGTGAGACCAGTGAAGTTATCATAAAAGTAAATTATGAACGTAAAATCTATTCTGGTTCCTTTAGTCTTTTTGGGTTATGGGGTGTTTACATGTAAATATTGAGTAGATGAAATCCAGTCCCTACCTTCAGGTCTAACTGGTATCTGCTTGTTACATTATTGTTATTTTAATAAATTATTTAAAAATTAGCTGGGCATGCTTCTCTCACTTAGAGTCCCAATAGGATGTCCTCCCCTCTGACCCACTTTACTGTTGAGTGAAGACTTTCATGGGACATGCCCCTTGGGCTAGTGTCCAGGTAGAAGTGAGTATATACCATTTGACTCTTTCTGCTTCTGGGTTAACTCACTCATTATGATCATTTCTAGTTCAATCCATATGGGAGAATGGGGAAATAGAAGGATCCAGAGGGTCCTAGAAACCTACAAGAAGAATATTGTGATGGACAGATCTGGGCCCAGGGGTCCTGCGCAAACTATGGCACCAGCCAAGGACAATACGTGCGGTAAACTTTGAAGCCCTACCCAGATCTACCCAATGGACAGGATGTTCTTCACAGTTGAGTGGAGAGTGGGGTCTGACTTTCACATGAACTCTGGTGCCCCATATTTGACCATGTCCCCTGGATAGGGAGGCCTGGTGGCACTCAGAGGAAGGATAGCAGGTTACCAAGAAGAGACTTGATACCCTATGAGCATATACAGGGGGAGGAAGTCCCCCTCAGTCACAGTCATAGGGGAAGGGAGTAAGGGGAAAATGGGAGGGAGGGAGGAATGGGAGGATACAAGGAATGGGATAACAATTGAGATGTAATATGAATAAATTAATTTTTTTTTTTTAAAAAAAGCAGGCAACACACACACACACACACACACACACACAAATTTAGCTGGGCAATGGTGGCACATACCTTTAATTCCAATACTCTGGAGACAGAAGTAGGTGGATCTTTGTGAGTCCAGGACAGCTTGGTCTACAAAATGAGTTCTGGGACAGCCAGAGCTACACAGAAAAACCCTGTCTTAAAAACAAAACAAAACAACAACAAAAACAAAAACAAAATAATAGACAGACAGAAAGAAAAATTGAAAATCCAGTTCATTATGGCCCTGAAAGATGCCTACTGCCTACCTGCTATCTGTGACTATATAAGCATATATGACAAAAGAGGCTGTAGGGATGTGGTTAAGGATTTTGTTTGCTTTGAGGCAGAGTCACATGTACTCAGGCTGGCCTTGAAGTAGCTGAGCCCTTGCGTGCTGGGATCATTGTGCCTGATAAGCAAGCACTCTATTGACTGGGCTACATTCTGTTCCTGACTAAGGATTTTGAAGTGGGGAGAATTATCCTCTATTATCCAAGCGATCACAGGTTCTGATGAGAGGGAAATAGGAAGAGAAGCCTTAGTCCATGTGAGCCTAGAGATAGCACAGGAGGCTAGCATACACATGTAGTTATGGAAGCAGAGGCTGGAGAAGAAAGGGGATGGCAGGCCCTTGGCTCTGAAGGTGGGGAGAGGAGGCTGCAGCCCTAGGAATGCAGGTGCTCTGAGAAGCCAGGAACTGTGAATAGCCTGTTAGAACTCCGTAGAAACGCAGCCCTGGTGACAGCTTGGTTTTAGATCAGTAAGATTTTTTTTAACCTCTAGAGCTGTTACAGTAACTTGTTATTCAAGCCACTGTTTGGTATAATTTGTAAAACATCAATAGAAAACTAATGTATACAATCTCATTGTGCATATTTCACATATCAATGGCTACATGTACTTATAGCTACTCTATTGGGGAACACAAAGCATTTTTACTGACATAGGAAGCTCTACTTGACAACACTTGTTTAAAATATTTCATTCTTATTTGAAACTGTATATGTCTGTGTGGGGGTGGGGTGGGTATGTGCACGTGAGTGCCTGTGCCAGATCTCCTGGAGCTGGAGTTACAGGTGCTTGTGAGCTACTTGATGTAGGTGTTGAAAATAGAATTCTGGTCCCCTGCAAGAGCAGCAAGTACTCTTAGCCTTTGAGCCATCTCTATCCCCAGCAACACTGGTTTAAAAATAGTCTTCTAAACATCTGAAATAGAAATGATCAATTGTCAAAGTAACATTTACCAGATGTAGTTGTTGTCTCTGAGGCTTACTGCCTCCGTCTGGTAACCCAGGCCTAGTCCTGGAAGCTTCTAGCCTCCGTACAATCTAATCTAGACCTAGGATGTTTTCAGCTTCTGAGACTTATACTGCTAAATGCATTCACCATTTCTATTTCTTTCTGAACTCTGGTTGATTGGTTCAACTCAGCTCTTCTGGCTCGAAACTCCTCTTCTAGCTGACTGATTCAAATTGGCTTCTCACAGGTTCTGACTGAATTCCTCTACTTGGCCTCATACTAACTTTAGCAATATGTTCTAATCTTTTGGCTCCTTCTCATTCTCTGCCTTGTTCTGTCTTCAACCTGTCTCTTTAAGACTCTCCTTGTAAAACTGCCTCTGAATTCCATGAACTTAACTCCACTGCGCTGCCTCTCAGCTCACTGACTCAACTGAACTGCCTGAACAGCACTGACTAGAACTCAGAGATCTGCTTGCCTCTGACTCCTGAGTGCCGGTATTAAAGGCTTGTACCACCACAGCTGGACCTAAGCTTTTCTTTACCTGAAACTTGCTCTATACCTGCCTGGCCTTGAACTCAGAGATCTGCTTGCCTCTGTCTCCTGGGATTAAAGGTGTGTCTGTATTTCAGCATGATCACACAGAAAATCTAAGAAAGAAAAAGAAAAAAAGTTCTTCCAGGTTTCTGATACAGTTGTCGTCTAAGAAAGCAAGTAAGGGGCCTGGGGTGATAGCTCAGTCGATACATTGTTTGCTTATTAAACATGAGGGTGTGAGTTCAGATCACTAGAACCCATGTGACCAGCTAGGCAGCACATGCCTCTAGTATGAGTGCCAGCAAGGCAGAGACAGGTGGATACCTGCAGCTTGGTGGCCAGCTAATCTTGCCAAATCAGTGAGCAGATACAGAGACCCTGTCTGAAAATATGGTGAAGAGATGTAAGACTGACACCCAAAAGCCGGGCCACGGTGGCACACACCTGTAATCCCAGTTCTCAGGGAGGCAGAGGCAGGTGGATAGCTGTGAGTTCCAAGCCAGTGTGGTCTACAATGCAAGTCCAGAACAACCAAAGCTACACAGAGAAACCCTGTCTCGAAACGCCAAAAAGAAAAAGAAAAGAAAGAAAGACACCTAACATGGCCCTCTGGTCACACATCAACTTGCATGTGTGTGACCTACACATGTACACTAAAGCAGGTTAATGACGTGGTTGTTGCTGAGTGCATGAGTTCAGTGTGTTGCTGGATAAGGGGAGGAAGATTACTTCTTTTCTGTAAACAAAGGTTATTTCTTCTGTGGTTGCTCTGCTTGGGATCATTGTTCTAAAGGAAGCGGAATGAGCAAAGTAAGATACTCTGGAGTTAGGAGACAGACGTGCTGCCTGCTGCACTAGGAAGTTGACAACATATAATCCTTTAGAGATTGTATGTACAGCCATTCCTGCTCCAGTGTGATATGTTGAAGTTCTCTTAGTTTTTGTTTTGTTTTTGGTACTAAGGATTGAGACCAGGGCATTGTGCTTGCAGAATGTATGTTCTGCCACTGAGCCACCTTCCCCTGTCAGTTGTGTGTGCTTCCATGCGTTCTCTCTCTCTCTCTCTCTCTCTCTCTCTCTCTCTCTCACATGCACATTTAAATACAGATACAAGACCCCCCCTTTTTTTTCAATCTTAAAAAATTTGTAGTTGAATTTCTCCATTCCAATTTGATGGTTACAAAAGGCAGAATATACCTTTTGAGTTATTTATTAGGAAGTCTAAGATGTTTTTAAAAATTATTTTTAGTTATTATTTTGTATGTATGTGAGCTATGTGCATGTCTGACACCCACAGAGGCCAAGAGAGGGCATCAGATCCTCTGAAACTGGAGCTAGAGATGCGTGTGAGCCACCATATGGGTAAATTTTATCTTGCCGGATTTAATGGCTCTGGCTTGTTTTATGTTTGTTTGTTTAATTTTCACAGAATGTGAAGAAAACCAGGCTTAAGCCCTTGTGAGACAAAGTCTGGCTGTATTGAGACAAAAGGTAGGATGGAGAGAGTAAAGCTCTACATGCAAGTCCAGATTCTTCCTCAGGTCGCTGTGTGCGCCTGTGCTGTGTGCTTTGTCAGGGTCGCCGTGCAGCTGTGCTGTGTGCTTTGTCAGGGTCGCTGTGTGCGCCTGTGCTGTGTGCTTTGTCAGGGTCGCCGTGTGCGGCTGTGCTGTGT
>OU015743.1:109790387-109803224 GCA_907169655.1 Acomys percivali
CTGTGTGCTTTGTCAGGGTCGCCGTGTGCGGCTGTGCTGTGTGCTTTTTTAGGGTCACTGTGTGCAGCTGTGCTGTGTGCTTTGTCAGGGTCGCCGTGTGCAGCTGTGCTGTGTGCTTTGGGCAGTACTGCTGTGGTGCAGCTTATTCTTGCAGTGCTGTTGAACCCAGACCAGCTAGTGCTCTGTCACTGAGCCATATACCCAGTGCTGCAACATTTTAACCTGAGAGAATACTATGTGAACATAACTTTATATATTATATTGACAGTATTTTTTGGTCTCTCAGTAGTATATGAGCTAATTATTATATAAATATGTGCTGTGGTGGCAACAGAACCTATTTTATGAGTGATCCAAGCAGATTAAGAGGGGCAATTATGAAGGGGTCACTAAAGATAAGAACTCCGGAAACACTTGAGTTCAATGCTAGGGAAGCTTACTGAACTCAACTGTTTTTGTTTTCTTTTGATGGTGTGAAGCAGACTAGACATAACAGGACTTTAGCTTCTGTGTAGAAAATGCAGAGACAGAAAGGATTTTCGTAGTTTGGAAGTTTGAGGAAAGATCTATAATTAAATAATGTACATCAGAACTGGAACTGATACACTGTAGGGGTCATGATCAGGTTTGTTTTTCCTGGAGGTTAAAGAAGTAAAAGGCGGGAAAATCTGAAGCACAATAGGTAGTCACAGAAAAAGCTTAAACATTGCAGACAGAAGACACAGTTGAAGGACGGTGTGTATTGCGGGTAAGGAAATGTGCGCACTGCAGCACATAGAGAAACGGCCCTCTGCAGAGCAGAGCCGGCCACTGAGGACGCTGAGAAACCCAGTCTCTTCTCAAGGGCTTAAAGCCTCTGAAAAGGACCAACTTGTAGGTTGGTCAGTTTGAAGACAGGATGGCATGTCCTGGTCTGGATCTTGAACTCATCAGCAGAGGAGCTGCTGGTCAGAGACAAAAGCTGTTAGTGGCCCCTCTGCTGATGGACTGGCTCAAGTGAGGAGGTTGAAGAAGAAGCTGGCCATCTTGGGAATTCGCTGCCATTATTCCCTAGCTCATGGCCCTGCTCCCTATCTGTTTGCCTACCAGGGAGTCTGTTTAAGTCCTGGTGTCTTGTTTAATAAGGTGAGACACAATTTTGTAGTTGACTGGACTGTGTATCAGAAAACTTTATCAGAATCCTGTAGAGGCCTATTGGTAGTGCCTTACCAGTAAGAGATACCTCAGCCCACATACCAGCTGTAATGTCCAGCAGAGGTGGACAGTATGGGCCCAACCTGAGTGAAATCAAGATTTCATTTGTTGGACGTCACTAGCTATTAGCCTCTGTAAGTTTGACAACAGGATATCTAGCTACCTCCTCTAATCAGGGAATATGATTGGTTAGGATACAGGGCCTCATCTGCTAGCTCTTCTAGAAATAGTGTTTTCAGTAAGAGAATCATTAGTGGGAAATAGTTGTCCAAATAACATCTCATGGTTAAGTACAATGTCTAAGGACTGTTAAAGAGCCATATATATTGATCATATTAATCTGGGTTATACTTTCCATTTGGGTGTTTAAGACTTTGTGGTGGCCAGAATTAATCACTTTCTGCTGCCAAGGCCAGTTGAAGATCTGGTCCTCAGGGCTTGTTTGTGCTTGGGCAGAGCCTGACTCCGACTCTCTCTTTTGCTGGTTACTCCATCTGAAGATACGTCAAAGGCCTTGCTTGACCTGCTTCATTTGGAGGTGTGGGGGACTTTTTCCTCTTTGCTGACCCTTCTCTTTGCAGACTGGACAATAGTTAGAGTCCACTCAGTGGCATTTCCATGGCATTCCTGAACAAGAGCAGGTGGCTTTCCACAGTCACAGGGCATTTAGAGATGCCCCATAGTTCCCTGGGACAAGGGGAAAGATACCCCGTCTTTTAATTCCTCTGACCACCTCAGTGTAGACCTCCAAATAAGGTTATTCCTAGAGGGTCAGTTGTACTAGCTCTTCTTTTCACCTACTCTGTAATATTTAGGTGAAGCTTGAACAAAAATTAAACACTTTTAAAATAAACTGGATTAGACACACCTAAGTCTATTACAGCTGGAGTCTGGGCTCATCCTGTAGTTTTTAGCCAGATACAGATGACTGGTTCTCAACCTTCCTAATGCTGCAGCCCTTTAATACAGTTCTTCATGTTGTGGTGACCACAATCATAAAATTACTTTCATTGCTACTTCATAACTATAATTTTGCTAGTGTTACAAATTGTAATGCAAATATCTGTGTTATTCAGTGGTCTTAGGCAACATTGTGAAAGAATTGTTACCCCAAAGGGGTTGCAGCCCACATCTTGAGAACCACTGACCTAGATGATCCCATAGGCAAAAGAAAAGGTGGACATAGGGAATTTTAGAGGGTATTTTTCCTCTCATTTACAGAATAACGAACCAAAGGATGGTATTATAATTTAGAGTTCTTCCCAGGGAGTACTTTTTATTTTTAGAGACCTAAGGATCTCTTACTAAGCACTTGACTTTCTAACACGCTCAAGTTGTCCAGTAGGCAAGCCAGTGGGGAACTGGCAGGAATCTTGGAGGATTTTTGTACCCATCTATACAGTGAAAACAAGATTGGGAGAGACTGATGGCGGTTTGCCTTATATTGTGGGAGTCTCTTAAGCCAACATCCAGGGAGGACGACTCCTACCCAGTCGAGGAAGTAGTCAACGGGACCCAAACATCCCGAAACTGGTGCCAGTGTGGGACTGATTCATGCTTACCCGTGCTTTCAGTTCAGTCCCTGCCAGTTTTCATTGACTTTCCAGGTGTTATTTTTGAGAGACAGACTAGCTCCCTCCAAGCCGCCTATAGGGCAGACTGAGGTGGAGAACGTGCTAGTTGAATTCCACCTCAGCCTTGTCAGACTTGACATAGGGCCTGGGAAGAAGACTCAGACAGTGGCTTGCCCCACAGCTTAACAACAGAGTTTGGATACTCAGAACCCACATAAAAGCTGGATTCAGAGCCAGGAGGTGCTAATGCATACTTTTAATCCCAGCACTTGAGAGGCAGAAGCAGGCATTTCTTTGTGAGTTCGAGGCTATCCTTGTCTACAGAGCAGGTTCCAGGACAGCTAGAGCTGTTACACAGAGAAACCCTGTCTTCAAAAATGGGAAAAAGAAAACAAATAACAACATGCTAGCAAGGAGAAATAGAAGCAGGAACCCTTATACATTGCTGGTGGAAATGTAGGTTAGCTACAATGGAAATCCATAGGAAGAGTTCCCATCAAACTGAAAGCTACCATATAATCTAGTTACACCGTGCCTGGGCCCAGAAGAGTCAAAGTATGTTTGCTGTAGTGCTATTCACAATAGCCAAACTAGGAAACTAGCTTAGATTCCTATCAGCAGGTGAATGAATTAAAAAAAAAAAAAAAGATGTAGCCTGGCTTGATGTCTTAGCCTTTTAATACCAGCTAATAAAGAGGCTGAGGTAGGAGGATCACAAATTTAGGGCTTCCTCGAACTAGAGAGTGAGAGGGAGTGGTGTAAGTATTAGCAAAGTATAATGATATACATGCATGAAATTGTTGTAATGAAGCCATATGAAAGAAAACAGTGAAGACAACTGTAAACCACATCTCCTGGGCAGCCATAGATGCAGTCCGAAAGATAAAAATAGAAAAAAAAAAAAAGAGTCTGGGACAGATTTTGAGACTCTATGCTAAGACTTAATTGACTCTATTTAGAACGAGTGCAGTAAGAATGAAAGGAATGTGTATGTGCAGTATGATAATGGAAGTCACATAGGATAAATGTCTGGGTATGGACAGGATAGTAGTTGCTCCTTAACTTTGGTGGAGTCACAGTTCATAAGTCCATTCTGAGTTAGAGTGTATGTGTGCCTAACTTCCTGAGTATGTATTTATATACACATCTGCATGAGGACCCTCTTCCTTTTATGGAGATTCGAATTGTACGTCAACATCTACAGTGAATTTCTGTGGGCAGTGTGTGCTTTCATTATCCACATACTTTTTTGCCAATATCTGGGAGTTGTAGCTCAGGCATGGAAGCGGTTCCTAATCATCTAGGTTTTGAACCAGGTGATAGCAGACTCAGTTTGTGACCATATGTGTTAAATATCTACAAATGTCTACAAGGAAAGCCCCCTAGAAACGTAATACCTAGGGTGGGTCATATGCAGGCTTTGTCTGAAGCAGGTGTGCAGCATAAACCATATTTGTGAGAACAGCTTGGCATGGTGGGCTGGCTACTTTTTAATCTCTTCTCAATGGTAGTAGCCTCCCTGAGACCCTCCTAGACTCTTGCCAAGGTATCTCTCTAATTTCTCCTCTTTCTCCCTCTCTCTCTTCCCTTCCTCTCCATCTCCTGTTTGTAACTGACAAAGATCCACCTACCTCTGCCTCCAAGCCTGGCTTTCAATACTTCTGTAGACACATAACACTTCTTTTCTTCATTTGCCTTGCCTTCATTACCACTGAATTTAAACTTTCTAAAAAATAATTTTAAAAGCTTATTTATTAGCAAGCAATGGTGATACATGCCTTTTATCCTAGTACTCAGAAGGCAGAGGCAGGCAGATCTCTGAATTGGAGGCCAGCCTGGTCTACAGAGTGAGTTCCCGTACATCCAGGGCTACACAGAGGAACCCTGTCTCAAAACACCTGTGTGTGTGTGGGGGGGGGGCTTGTTTGTTTGTTATTTATTTAAGACATGGTTTCTCTGTGTAACAGCTCTGGCTCTCCTGGAACTTGTTCTGTAGACCAGGCTGGCCTGGAACTCACAAAGATCCGCCTATCTCTGCATCCTGAGTGCTGGAATATTTTGAGATAGTCTTGCCATGTAGCCCTTCAAACCCTCAGCCCTTCTGTCTCAGCCTCTGTAGTGTTCAAGTTCCAGGTTCATGGCATCATGCCTAGCTCTAAACACAATGCACACACACGTGTATTGTGGAGTTGGTTCTTTGCACCATGTGGGCCCTGAGGGGTTAAATGCAGGTCATCAGGCTTGCCGACAAACATCTTGACTAGCTGAGCCCTCACTGGTCCTCTAAAAGCAATTAAAAAAGGAAAAAGTCCAAGTTTGCTTGTTGCTTAATGACCCAAGTTCAGCCCTGAAGTTCCTTCCACATGGTGTGAAGAGAGAATAGACTCATGAGCGTTGTCATCTGGCCTCTCTATCGGTACACCATGGCACATAGACGCACAACCCCTTGATCAGTAGGTAAAGGGTAAAAAAATGCCTCTCACCAATTTCTTGAGTGATTGTTTTAAAGTTCTTCAACTGTATACATACATGTACATTTGTGTCTTTTTAAAAATATATATTTTTGAGTGTGTGTGCTCAAGTGTGATGTGAGTGCAAGCAAGTATATGTGATATTAATGAGAGCAAATACAGAACACAGAACAACTTGATGGAGTTGGTTCTCTCTTGCCTTTACTTGGGTTTCCAGGATTGAGCTTGAGTCATTAGGTGTGCACGACAGGTGCTTTACCTGCTCAGTTTCTTCCCAGTCCTGTGTGCTTCCTTCATATTTGTTTATTTATTTTTGTGGTACTAACTATTGTCTCAGACTTTGCTTTATTATTAGTATGTTTGTGTCACCACGCCCAGCTCCTGAGTTGTCCGGCCTTTCAGCCTTGAGCAGTGGGGGATAGTATTTGTATTTCTTGTTATATGTATTTGTTTTCAGTGTTGGTGGTTCTTATTTTAGTGCAAAAGTTAATTTGTATTTTGAGATTCTTTTTCACCCACTGAGGTGATTGGGGTCAAATTCAGGGTCTGGTACATACTAGTGTGTTTTGGCCTATCTTATAAAATTTGTGTAATTTACTTTGTGCATGGCTTGTCTATACTAACAAATTAAGAGTTTCATTTTAGTGTAGACTTGTGCTCTGAAACTGTTAGGCTATTTTTTTTAATGGTACAGGTCTATTTTTTTTAGAGAATGAAGTTATTCAGTGTGTTCAAAATTGAAAATTGCTTTGTAAGTTGAAGCTGTTCTGATGGTGGGGATCTTTATGCTTAATACTCCAGATGGCATCTATGAGAAGGACATAGGACCATGGCAGCAGATGATGACAGTGGTGATGGAACGGGTTTGTTTGATGTCCATGCTGGTAAGAACTTTCAGTTGTCTTTCTGAATTTACTTATTTTTTGTTTCTTTCTAAGTTTTGGTGCTGAAAATCTAGAACCAGGGCCTTTCAAATGCTAGGCACATACTCTGTCGTGGTGATAGCCCTAACCTCACTTGCTCTCAGTTGTAAAATTGTTTACTTATTCTTAGGGAAAATGGTTCTCAACTTTTTTTAATGTGAGTTAACATAGCCAAATATTTGGACTATGAGGAGTACTTAATAAATATGAAACTTTTTCTTGTTTTTTGTTTTGCTTTTATTGTGCTGAAAATCAAACACAGGGCCATTTACTTGGCTAGCCAGCATATTGCTCCTTAGCTGTGTCTGTGCCCTTTTGTTTAGTTATGGAGCTCTCTCTGTGCTTCACTGCTAGATTGGCACTCCTAGACTCAAGTCGGCCTCAGGCAACCAATTAGCAGGCCTAGAGGCACAATCACTGTACCTAGCTGACTTCATTTTCTCCTTCCTTCCTTCCTTCCTTCCTTCCTTCCTTCCTTCCTTCCTTCCTTCTCCTTCCCTTCTTTCCTCTCTCCCTTCATGCCTTCCTTCCTTTCCCTCTTTTTTTTTTTTTTTAAGATATTTTGAGCTGGGTGTGGTAACAGGTTTTGAATCCCAGCACTCAGAGAGGCAGAGGCAGAGGCAGGCGGATCTCTTCTGTGAGTTCGAGGCCAGCCTGGTCTACAGAGAGAGTTTCAGGAAAGCCAGGGCTATTACACAGAGAAACTCTGTCTCAAACAAACAAAGCCAAAAGGTATTTTATATTTATTTGTCTTTATAAGTGTTTTGCCTGTGTGTATGTATATGCATCATGTGCATGCCTGATGAACAAGGAGGCCACAGAGGGTGTTGGATCCCCTGGAACTGGAGTTGCTAATGGTTGTGATCCACCATATGGGTGCTGTAAACTGAACTTGGATCTTCTGCAAGAAAGCAAGTGTTCTTAGCCACTGAGCCATATCTTTAGCCCCTGGCTGACTTTTCTTCCTGTGTGCTTTTAAGTTTCTAAATGTAATCAAGGTAGCAATTTTGCTGATGTGAAAGGTCATAATATCTATTGTCATATCCCAAACAGATATTTGTTACTTTAAAGTAAATTTTCTTGGGAAAGAATTTCTCTGTGTAGTCCTAGCTGACTTAGAATTCGCTCTGCAGACCAGGCTGGCCTCAAACAAACTTAGAAATCTGCCTGTCTCTGTCTCCCAGTGCTGGGATTAAAGCCTGTGCCACACGGTCCAGCTTTGAAGTAACTATTTTTAATAAATGGAGTTATACTTATTTAGTATTGTTCATAGATACTTTGGTAGTCATGGATAATTAACTGAAAATGGAAATGCCATTCTAGGATGTGGTGGAACATTCCTATAATTTGAATACAATCTAGATATGATGTCTGTACATAATTAACCCGACAATATGATGCTTTAACTTTTACTTTAAACAGTTTTATGTTAAAGAAAGTAAAAGCATGTAAGAGGATAACTTTATCATTGCTAGACTTCCTTTAGTATTACCATGACATAAATTTCCCTTTATCCTGTTTGTTTCTAGACTCCAGTTATATCTTGTGTGAGATTTTTGACATTATTCTGTTGGGCTCTTTAAATATTTTGTTAAGATTTATTCAGTTTATTTTATGTGCGTTTTGCCTGCATGTATGTATGTGCATTATATGTGTGCTTGGTGTCTGCAGAGGTCAGAAGAGGGCTTTAGATCCCCTGGAACTGTAAATACAGATGATTGTGGACCACTACGTGGGTGCTGAAATCAAACCCAGATCATCTGGAAGAGTAGCCAGGTTTTCTTTCTTTCTTTCTTTCTTTCTTTCTTTCTTTCTTTCTTTCTTTTTTTCTTTTTAGCTACTGAGCCATCTCTCTAATTCCCTATAGAACTTTTAAAGGCTTTTCCCTTTCCTCCCTCCCTCTCATTTACAGATTTGGTTTAAAAGAAAATGAGTAATGTATACTAACCAGTGTAGTTCACAGTCAAGCATATCCAGTGTTGATGATATAATTATTATATGTAGTTTTCTGTTTTAAAGTTTTCAGTTGGCTCTATTTGTTCATTTGTTTTGTTGGTTGGTTTTTGTTTTTCAAGACAGGGTTTCTCGTGTCGCCCTGGCTGTCCTGGCACTCACTTTGTAGACCAGGCTTTCCTGGAACTCACATACATTCACCTGTTTTGTTCTTTAAGACAAGATCTTACTTTGTCTACTAGGCTAGCCTTTGAGTGCTAGGATTAAACGTGTGCACCACCATGCCTAGCCAATTGGTTCTTGTGTAGTTGTTCTTTTGAGACAGTGTCTCACTATATGCTCTGACTGTCCAGAGTTCGAACTCACAGAGGTGTACTTATCCCTGCTCTTGGGTTAAAGTCGTGTCCCACCATGCCTGGTCCCAACTGGTTTTCTATTTCTCTGCTGTGGTTTACTAAATTTGGGTTGCATTAGTCACCATCTAACTGTTACTGTGTGGAGACTCGGAATTCTGTTCTCATCCTGTTTATTTGAAGAGTTATTTGACTTGGCTGAATTTACACTTACACCTCCCCTGTGTGGGAGGAACTAAAACCTTTGTCTAGGTATTTTCACTTTTGGTGCCTTTTAGTTCTGTTCTCTTTGGAGGTTGTGCAGATATCTGAGGCACAATTGGGAATCCCCTCCTTGGTTTTCTGAATTTACTCTCTTAGCCTTAGTTCTCTTGCCTTAGAGCCTTTCCTTTGGTTTCAAGGCTGCAGGACCAGAAAGGCTGTCTTCTAACCTCTTAATGTTTCAACATGATTCTGCCACTTACAAATGTGTCAGGCTGCACCCATAGCTAGCCCAGAATGCATGTGGCCTGTGGCCCCAGGTTGGACATTCCTAGCAGAGATGTCCTTCTGTTGTCACTGCCCATAGAGCTCTAATGCAGATCTGTCTTTCAACAAATAGCAGTGATATAAGGGGGCATAAGAAACTTTGAGCTCTCTTTTTTAATTCATTTATCTTCTGCATATGAGTATTTTGTCTGTATGTATGTGTATATCATATGTATGCCTGGTATCTGCATAGGCTGTAAGAGTCCCTGACGGTTATAGATGGTTGTGAGCCTCCATGTAGGTGCTGGGAATCCAACCTAGATCCTTTGGAAGCACATCTAGTGATCTTAACCACCGAGTGGTATCTCAAGCCCGGTGCTATCTTCATGTAGGTAATATCTCATGATCAGGGTTTGCTTTCTCAGTGCTGTTCTCACATACCTTCCTTTGGTTCTGTTTGTTTTGTGTTAATTTCTAGCTTTTAGGGTAGCTTTAATATTTAGTTTAGCATTTATCGTGTTATACAGATATGGAAAGTACCTTCTTATTGCTGGAAATAAAACGTCTTTACACATTTTTAATAAGATGTGTGTGCCCGCACCCACACACAACTCCAAGAGCTGCCAACTGAGTGCTGAAGAAGGTGTTGATCAAATACTCTGGAGCTGGAGTTTTTAGCAGTTGTGACTCGTCTGATATGGGTGCTGGGAACTGAATTTAGGTCCTCTGGGAAAGTACAAGTGCTTTTAACCGCTAAGCTGTCTTTCTAGCCCCAGCACTATAGATTTCTTTTATTCTAAAAGATATTTTTAAAAATTTTTAATTAGGTGTAAATGAATGTGTCTGTTTGAAGGTATGTACATATGTGTGCTAGTACCCACAGAGGTTAAAAGAGAGCATCTGATTCCCTGGAGCTAGAGTTATAAGTGAGCTTCCTAACGTGCTTAGTGGGAACCAAAAGGTCCTCTGCAAGCACTCTTAACTTCAGACCTATCTCTCCCAAATCCATACATTTTTTAAAATGAATTTTTATAAGT
Source organism: Acomys percivali (assembly GCA_907169655.1). Taxonomy (NCBI): domain Eukaryota; kingdom Metazoa; phylum Chordata; class Mammalia; order Rodentia; family Muridae; genus Acomys; species Acomys percivali. The sequence goes on from OU015743.1 coordinate 109,800,361, forward strand.
TTGAATATGAAGTAGTCAAGTTATAAATCTCTACCAAAACTTTTCTGTGGATAAGAATGTATAAACTTTGTTTCTTTTCTTTTCTTGTTCTGTTTGTTTGTTTCAGGACAGGGTCTTTCTGTGTAGCCTTGGCTGTCCTGGAACTCACTCTGTAGACCAGGCTGGCCTTGAACTCATAGAGATCTGCCTGCCTCTGCCTCCCGAGTGCTGGGATTAAAGGTGTGTGCCCCTTGTCTCATTCTTTGAAGCAGAAGTAATACATTGCTTTCCTTGTCCTTCCAAATAAGACTGAAAAAAAAAAAGAACAAAAAACCTGTCTCCATAACTAGTTTTTGCCATTTTTGCAGCCTCTCCTCTTAAAAATAATGATGAAGGCTCATTGGACATATATGCTGGGTTGGACAGTGCTGTTTCTGGTATGTAAATGTCATAAAACAGTCTCATTTTGTCTGGTTGGTTTGCTGTGTTTATTTTATTGATAATTGCTATTGGTAACTTCACAGCTCTGAAAAGATTACACTGAGGTAATTACTTTCTGACCCAAAGAAGCTTTTTTGTTTTGTTTTGTTTTTGTTTTTTGAGACAGGGTTTCTCTGTGTTGCCTTGGATCTCTCTGTAGACTAGGCTGGCCTTGAACTCACAAAGATCTACCTGCCTCTGTCTCCTGAGTGCTGGGATTAAAGACATGTACCACCAGTGCCCAGCTGGCCCAAAGCTTGATGAGAACTTATTAACACACAAATTTGTTATTAATAATCTAGGACTCAGGCTTAATTACGCCTGTGCAAAAATATTTTATACCATTAAAATGGCAACTGGTACTGTTGCCTATGCATCCCTGTCAATGTTATTACAGAAAGTAATGTTGCTGTGTCTCCAAATGCATAAGAATGGTAATGAAGTGTCTGGCCACCTGTCCAATTAAGAGTTTTTCCACAATCAAATCTTTTAGTGTTTTGTTTTGTTTTGTTTTGAGACAAGCTTTCTCTCTTTAGCTCTGGCTGTCCTGGAACTCTCTCTGTAGACCAAGCTGGCCTTGAACTCAGAGAGATCCTCCTTCCTCTGCCTCCTGAGGGCTGGGATTAAAGGCGTGTGCCACCACACCCAGCTGTCTTTCAGTGTTTTGTAACAGAGTTAGTTATCACACTGGATCCATTGGAACAGGCACTTTATATAATGTGGCATTCCTGCCATTGTTTGTGAACTCAGTGCAGGCTGTACAATGCAGATGAGAAATGTAACCCTTTGACGTACTCGCAACATCAAGAACCCTAACACAAAGAATAATGGGATAGGTGTATAAAATGTAAAAACAATAAACCGTTCTTTATGCTTACTAAATGTTTTGATAAAAAGAATCCTAACAAATATTAAAATGTGTGTTTTGTTTGTTTTCAGACAGTACTGCTAGATCCTGTGTGTCATTCAGAAACTGTTTAGACTTGTATGAAGAGATCCTGACTGAAGAAGGAACGGCAAAGGAGGCGACATACAATGATGTATGAGTCACTACTGTTATAGGAATACTTGTTTGTTTTTTAGCTCCTGAAGGAACAGCTGCAGCTTACTACTGAACAGCCTGCGTCTAGGGATTAGTTCTTAAGTTAAGAGTATTGAAGGCGGTTTCTGCCTCTGACTTGTTTTTCCAAGAAATACTTTCTGAATACATGTCTAAATTCAGTTATAATGTTATTTGACTGAACTTAAGTATCTGAATAGATAAAACTATAGCAGACTATCAATATAATAGAACATTAATTTTTTCATGGTTTATATTAAATTGTGAGTTACATAATATATCCTGAGACTTACATCAGATAAATTTCTTTTAACTGTGTATTTGAATATTAAGGTTCAGAGTTAAAATATGAAGCTTATCAAAAAGTATTAAGAATGGGCTGCACTTTAAAAACGAATACTCTAGCAAGCATGGTACAGTGCTTGGGAGGCTGAGGCAGGAGAGTCAGGAGTGAAGCAGCATGGCCTACATCTGGAGACACTGTCTGGAAAACAACAACAAATACAATGTAATTTGACTAAATAACCTATGAGTACATTGATTCCCCCCACCCCCTAAAATTTTAAATGTCATTCATGCTAGGAAAGTACAGTAATGCTTAAATTAATTCTTTTGTTTCTCAGTTGCAGGTAGAATATGGGAAATGTCAGCGGCAGATGAAAGACCTGATGAAAAGGTTTGAGGAAATACAGACACAGGTATTATGCTTATTTCTTCCTTGTTAGCATTTAGGTGTGAGTGTGTGTGTGTACACAAGTGAATGGGTTTGGCTGCACATGTTTGCACACTCGTGTGGAAGCCAGAGATCACCCTTGAGTGTTGTTCTTCAGGCATCGTCCACTTTGTCTTTTGAGGCAGGGCTCCTCACTGGCTTGCATCTCACTAAACAGGCTAGCAAGCCTCTGGGATACACCGATCTCTACCTTTCCAGTGGTGAGAGTATAAGCATGTACACCAAAAATAGCTTTTTATATGAGTTCTGAGGACTCAAACTTACATCTTTACACTTGTATGTCTAGCCATCTTCCCAGGCAGCCCTTGGTTAATGTTTTATGTGAGAATATAAAAACTTGGGATTGATTCCCAGGACAGACAGACAAACAGACACAAGAATCTTTTAATCATGTTGCCTACAGGGCTGAAGAGATGGCTCAGAGGTTAGGAGCACTGACTGCTCTTCCGGAAGACTCATTCAATTCCTAGCACCCACATAGCAGCTCACAACTGTCTGTAATTCCAAGATCTGACACCCTCATACAGACATACCCACAGGCAAAAACCAATGCAGTAAATTAAACAAAACAAAACAAAAAAACTTAACAAGCATGGTTCTTGTAGTCCACTT
>OU015743.1:109803324-109818172 GCA_907169655.1 Acomys percivali
TTTTTTGAGACAGGGTTTATCTGTGTAGTCCTGGCTGTCCTGGAACTCCCTCTGTGAGACACCTGTGAAACAGCTTGGTGAGACTCCCTGAGAACCCTGGTTCAATTTCCAGTACCCAGATGGCAGCTTACAACTGCCTATAACTCCAGTTCAGGGTATCCAGCACCCTCACATATGCATTCATGCAAGCAAAACACCAATGCACATTAGGAAACAAAAGGTTTAATACTCAGGATTTGTGCTTGTGAGGCAAGTGCTCTACTGTGGAAGTGTATACCCCAGCCCTATTTTCTTGTCATCAGCAATTAAGGTTACAAAGTATTGGCAGCTTATACAATTTCTTTTCTTTCTATTTGCTAGGGATTGAACCCAAGACATGTGTCTCTATCATGTGGGCTAAACATCTATCATCTGACATGACGTATGTGTGTGTGTGTGTGTGTGTGTGTGTATGTAAAAAATACATTCTGTGACAATTTCATACATGTATACAATATACCTTGGTCATATCTATTCCTCTCCATTTTATAAAATGTTTTATATCATTTTACTATTTTAATAATGAAAGGATTCTAGGAAAAGTGCTTGAAAGTTAAAATGACATTGACATAGTTGATTGTTGGGTGAATTGTCAATGGGTGGTAAGTTAAGAAGTTGGGTGGCTTAAAAGAAGGTAGTTTTCTTTTGTTTGAGACAGCCTTAATGTGCAGCCCTGGCTGGCCTGCAACTTACTGTGTAGACCAGGCTGGCCCTGAATTCAGAAATCTGCCTGCCTCTGCATTCCAAGTGCTTGGACTAAAGACATGTGACACCACAAGCAGCTAAGATAGGACAGTTTTGAGGAACAAAGATTAAGATTTTTTTTTTTTTTTAAGAAAAAAAGTTGAAGATTCACAGTTCTCAAAATGATCCTTTTTTGTTGATTGTGCTGCAAAAATGAAGAATGAGACAGTGTTCTACTTTTTGTAAACTTGTTTCTCTTGATTCTCATTTCCCTGAAAGAACCAGCTCTAGATTCTATGTTTGTTTATTTGAAAATCAAAACAACTTTGCATGCTAGCTTTTTAAGTAGGTGATGCTTAGACAGTCTGATGCTTGTCTGAAGGAGGTGTTGGTTATCATCTCAGAATCTCAACTTCTGCATCTGAGCAGTGGGAAAACAGTAATTGTTAGGGAGCTGCTTCTCAGAATTATGTAAAATAAAATGCTGAGTGTCCAGCATTAGCTAGTACTCCAGTCAGTAAAAAGCCAGGCACAGTGGCGTGTACTAGCAACCCCCACATTGGAGGCTGAGGCGGGAGGACCAGGAGAGCGCAAGGCTATCACCGGCTGAATAGCCAAGCTTTATCTTTAGAAACCCCACAACTAGCAACTGCAAGTTGTACTGTTGATAATTCTGTATCGTTTTGGCCTGTTAATATATCTTATTAATCTGTGTCTTAGAACTTGAGCTTAAAAAATGAAAACCAGTCTCTTAAGAAGAATATCTCAGCACTTATCAAAACTGCCAGAGTGGAGATAAACCGTAAGGATGAAGAGATAAATCATCTTCACCAAAGGTTCGTGGATGTCACCTGTCACCATTTACATCAATTGTGGTTTTATTTATTATCAGTCAAAGGGTGAAATACGTATTTCATTAAATAGTAATGATCCTAATGTAAATGGCAACCACTCTGCTAATGATTTATAATGATACCAGGGGTTACTGACGGAACATTGCCACGCACTTCCTAAATCACCAGCGCTGCTTCCCAGAGAAGTCACTGTGCATGTCCTGAGTTCTGGTCCCCACACCAGACACAGACATCAGGAGGGCAGGTCTGGGGCAGTAACTTAGGAACAGTGAAGTATGTGCCCAGAGCACATACAAGAGAGAAAGGAGGCCAAGCAGGTGAGGGACTTGGAGCCAAGCCTGCTGACCTGAGATATCAACCCTTGGGATCCAGATCTCTCCTAGGAGAGAGCCAACTCAAGTGTACTGTGGCCTCCCCACGAGTGCTATGGCAGCTTGTGCTTCCCCACCTCCCCAAATAAGTAAACAAATGCAATTTTTAAAATTACAAAAAAAAAAAAGGAGAAATATATGTACTTACCCTTTTGTTAGTAAATTACTCGTTTTGAGTTCATTTTCTTTGTTAATTTTTCTCACTCTATTCAATTCAGTGTGACATTCTGGCCCAGAGGAGGTTGTATCTATCCCCTATCCCAATGTCCCCATAGACAGAATTGAAAGAATTGTTTAAATCTGCTGCTGCCGTTTCTTCCCTTTCTGTTGTATTTTGTTTTTAAGAATAAGGTGTTACCATATAACTAAGCCTGGCTTTGAATTTGCTGTTCATCCTCCTGTCTCATCCTCCTGGGGCATGCATCATCATATCCTCCTTCAAATTCTGCTTTTATAATATGGGCTTTTGTTGTTGTTTTGATTTTGGGTAGTGTGGAAAGTTGAACCCAGGGTATTATGGGCTATCTATGCTTTACCACTGAGCCCTTGATACTCTTTTTTTTTTTTTGAGAGAAAGAAAGAGAAAGAGACAGACTGTGTCGTGCCTTGTGGTGGGTCATTCTTTTTATTATGTGGGTTCCAGATATTAAATTCAGGTCAGCAAGTACCTTTATCCACTGAGCCATCTTACCAGCCCCTTTTGTATTTATTCTTTGGTTGTTGTTGTTGTTGTTTGTTTTTGTTTTTCGAGAGACAGGGTTTCTCTATGTAGCCTTGGCTGTCCTGGACTCAACTTTGTAGACATGCCTATGCCTCCCGAGTGCTGGGATTAAAGGTGTGTACCACTATGCCCAGCCTGGATTTATTCTTGAGCCCAATCCTCTTCAAATTTTGCCTCCATTGGTCAGTTGTCATGCTGATCATCAGCTGCTGCCACTAAAGCACCAGTGTCTGATCTTCCATTTAACGTGTCTTCGCATGTATTGATTAACTCTGCTGCTCTCCTGCCTTGAAGCAGTCTTGCCCTATAGTTACATAACATTTACTAATGTGATAGTTTATTATTTTCCTGGGGTTCATTTTTCTGTCTTGGCGGTTATTTTGAGTTTCTCAGAAATCAAGCTTTTGTTTCTTTTTTTCTTTCTTTTAGACTTATTTTATTTGTATATGTGCTTGCCAGTGCCCATTGATGCCAGAAAGGGGCACCAGATCCCCTTGAAGCTGGAGTTTGAGACATTTGTGAGCCATTCAATCTTGGTGCTGGGATTTGAACTCTAGTCCTCAAATAGAGCAGTAATGTGTTCTTAACCATGGAGCCGTCTCTGCAGTCCACCTGCTACTTTCTTCTCTCTTTCTCAACTTCTTTATATGACCAATCTCACACATGCTAGGCCAATTATGTGTGCCCACTTTATACTCACATAAGTGTCTTTAAAGGGTTTTCAAATTTTATCCAAAAAGTTTGCCATGAAGCCTTTTCCGTTGTTCCCTAGCTTAGTAGAGAACCCTGTCATTTACTCAGGTTAGTGTAAGCCAGGCATTTAGCTTACTGCTGACGCTAGAGTATTTGTGAGAGGTGTGTCAGTAACACCAAGGAAACACATCATCCCTTTGCCTGTGATGCTTCACCCGCAACCATTGTTCAAAGCCATCCCTTGGAGCTGCTGCGCCTGTGATCTGGCCGTGTGTTTATTTCCCTTCATTTACTCTGATGCTGCAGCCCACCTACTCCATGCTAACCTGCAAGAATCAGTATGATGTCGTCTCTGCATCTGCTTTCTTTCTCTTTGCTTCTGAAGCACATATCTGAACAAAAGTTATCCTACCTTCTCTTCTTAATTAAAATGTATGAGTGGCTTTTGACTGTTCTTAAGATAAAAGATCAAGTATCTTTTTTTTTTAACAAAGGTTCACAATTCTTCCTGTGTTGTTTGATTTTTTTTTAAATTTTATTAATTTATTCAGATTACAACTCAATTGTTATCCCATCACTTGCATCCTCCCTCCCTCCCGCTTTCACCCTATTCCCCTCCCCTAGGTCTATGACCAAGGGGGACCTCCTCCCCCTCTATATGATCATAGGATATCAAATATCTTAACTTGTTCCTCCAGTCTTTTACATTATAGGCCAAACCATTTCTCAGGCCTGCCTGTGCTTTCCTCTGCGTGGGTACTGTGCCTCTGGTATTCTCTCCGGTCCTTCAGGTACCAGGTTCTGCCCTTGTGTGTCATTTTCCTACTGTGTGGCATTCCATGGCTTGTCCCTTCATCCTCCAGTTTTGGCATAACCATCTTGTTTTTGTTGTTGTTGTTTGTTTTAAATTTTGTGTGTATGGGTGTTTTGTCTGTGTTTTCTGTATGTAGACCATGTGTGTGCCCAATACTGGCAGAGGCCAGACGAGGTTATCAGATCCTTTGGGACTAGAGTTAGAGTTGGTTATGATTGTCATCTTCAATCCTGAGGAATTGAGCCCAGATTCTCTGAAGAGTAGCAAGTGCTGTAACCACTGAACCACCTTTCTAGCCCCTAATTAACTGTCTTTCTGGCAGGAGATACTTAATCTGATCTCTGTGTCTAAGCCAGATTTTTTTTGGTAGGTTTACATATAGTTGTAGTTCCTCAAATGAATGTGTTTCCTTGACAGTATCCTTTGCTTTTACTGCAGTGTAAGTTTCATGAAGCAGATATGTTCTTGCTTGGTCTCAGCATTTTCCCAGTTACTTCCATGATATCTGGCATATTGTAGATCATTATTTGTTGAGTGACTACAGACTACCATTGTGTTGACCAATTTGTCTTATTTAGGCCTTTACTAACCTGAGTCATTCCCAGTGCACCTTGTAATAATGTTGGCTCCTGAATTGTTGGAGAAGTTGATTTGTTGTTTGTTTGTATATAGCCTTGACTTGGAACTCTGTAGACGAGGTTATCCTAGAATTCACGGAGATCTTCCTGCTTCTGGCTCCCTAGAGCTGGGATTAAAGACATATGCCACCACACCCAGCTTAAAAAGCTGCATATATGAGCATATATGAGCTGGGTGTGCTGGTGCACACCTGTGATCCAAGCACTCGGGGAGAGAGAGGCAGGTGAATCTCTGAGTTCGAGGCCAGGCTGGTCTACAAAATGAGCCCAGGGATGTGTGTGTGCGCGTGTGTGCATGTGTGCGTGTATAACCTTTCTGGTTAGTTTGATGTAGCTATGCTTTATTTAATAAATATTCTACCAAATATTTACATTTTGAGCTAACTAGTATTCTAATAGTAATTAATTAGCATTTAGTTGAAATTTAACATTTACTAAAGTACTAACATATAGTAAAAATAGGAAAAAAATAAGCATGTGAATAATGGGAAATGTACATTGTGAAGATACATTTAAAGTAAAACTTTGAAGCCTGGTAAGATGGCTCACCTAGTAAAGGTGCTTGCAGCCAAGCCAGATGTCGTGAATTCCATCCCTGAAACCCTCATGGTACAGAGAACCAGTACCCCACCATGATGTCGTCTTACCTCATGAACAAACACACAAAAATAAGTAAATATGATTCAAATAAAACAGAGTGATAGTATTCTGGAGTCTGTACCAGAAGATGTGGCCTGGCTCTGTCTTTTAGGAGTTTGATAAGTGTGGGATGTGGTACACATATACAGCATGTGTTGGGTAAATGCATTGGAAAAGACTCCTGCTCTGTGACTTGCCTATTGCTTTTTTTAATGTTTGTGGAGAAACAGAAGTTCTATCTCCTAGCAAAGTTTAGTTATATTTTCTTTTTATGGTTACTGTTTGTCCCCAGTTGTCTCAGAGGAATCTTCTAGTAATTGGTTATTTTTCTGATGTTGGGGATTGAAGCCAGGGCCTCACACGTTAAACAAAAGCTGTATCATGAAGCCGCTACTCTAAGCCCTACCTGAGTTGGGATCTGTTTGTAATTGACTGTGTCCAAATAAAGGATATGTTCTGAGATCCTGTGTGTCAAGACCTCAGCATGTAAACTTGCTGGGGGCAACGGGAACAGTACAACTCCAGCATGGCGGAATGGCTGTGAGGTGTAGTCATAGCTGTGGGCTATGGGTCCCCTGAGTCTTCTACTTAATGACACTCTCCCCTTATTCTGAGGTTCTGTTTTGAGGTTTTCCACACAGTGAGTACTGATTAGGAACAGATTTGTGAAGTCGTTGATTTTTTTTTTTTTTTGAAGTTCTTTAAGGTAAACTTACTACAAAAAGATAAAATAAGCCTATCTCTTTTTTTAAAATTCTTTGACAGGTTCGCATATGTGTATTTATGAAATGAATTTCATTTTGATTTTCATTCCATTAGCCCGTTGCTTCCCTCTCCCTCTCCTGCTTAAACTCTTCTTCCAAGAAGTCTGCCTACTTTCGTGTCCTCTTTTGCATGTGAACAAGTGAGTTCAGTAAGGTTGCCTGCCTGAGCATGGCTGGGTGCTGGAGCAGTGGCAACTTCTCAGCAGCCATACAACTGAAGAAGGTGACATTTTCTCCCCAAGAACATTAACTGTCATACTTCCCAGGGAGAGGGTGGGGCTTTGAATGATGAAATGTTGAGGAACCCAGTCTGTGCCGGACCTTCTGCTGGTAACTACAGTTGCAAATAAAATTATATTAAGTTTATTCTGGTGTGTGTGTGTGTGTGTGAGTGAGAGAGAGATAGAGAGAGAGAGACAGAGAGACAGAGAGAGAGAGAGGGAAGGAGAGAGAGGGAGAGAGAGAGACAGCCTGTGGCTGTTGGCCCTCTCCCTCTAATAAGGTGGAGCCTGGGTTTGGAGTCCTGGTCACCAGTCCTCAAGGCAAGCTCCTCCACCATCTGAGCTGTCATGCTGGCTCATACAACTTTTTACTAAGAAAAACACTATTTTCCTTACATACAATATGAGCTATACCAATGAACTTTTTGTCACCCTTCTAAGGAGAGAACTAAGATTGAGAATTCTGTCGAGTTTGATCATATTCTGTCTAGTAAGACTTCCTTTTATTCAGCCATGTTACTGAAGGGGAGAAAGTGAGCTCTCTTGTTCTGAGCAAAGTGAGCTGTGCTGACTTGGGAGCTGTGTACCTGTGCTGAGTCCAGAGAGAACTGGCAGGTGCTGGGTTAGGCTTCCTCCATTGAGAGTGGATGCCTATAGTTGGAAGCTGATACATTATTTTTTTTTTTAAATCCAGTGCTTCCTGCATGCTAAGCAAATGCTTTATTACTGAGCTATATCCCCAGCCCAATTCACTTGCTCCTGCTGGTTTTGCCAGTATGTAGCCCTTAAATTGGAAAAGTATTTAGAATGCTATTAAGTATCAATTAACTTTGTTTTCCTGTTTCTTAATAGATTGTCTGAGTTTCCACATTTTCGAAATAACCACAAAACTACAAGAACAAAAGATTCAAGGCCCAAATCTCCCCATCTGGATGATTGTGCAAAGACTGATCACGGAGCGAAAAGTGATGTTCATAAAGATGTACATCCTAACACTCTACAGCCAAATCTGGAAAAGGAAGGAAAATCACATTCTGAAGCTCAGAATCCTTTGCACCTGCCTCCGGGTATTGAGAAACATTGTACCAACAACGTCTGGTCACGTTCTCATTGCCAGGTTGGTGAAGGTAACTCAAATGAGGATAATAGAAGAGGAAGGAATAACATTAGACATAGCCACTGTAGCAGAGGGATAGATAGAACACAGAAAGACTTGAACAACAGCTGCAGTGATGCTGAACCAAGGGACAGGGAGGCTAATGCCAGACTACAGGGCAACCCCGAAAAACGTGGAAGCAGCGAAGCAAGAGCCGAGAGCAAAAGTTCAGAGATGAAAAGTAGCACTGGCTTGGGACATAAAAGTGAGCGCAGTGGGTCTTCTTGGGAAAAAGAGGCTTCCCGAGAAAGGTCACACACTCGAGTGGAATCTCAAAATGATAAAAGTGTAGAGAGACAAAATGAAAGATTACAAAATGTGCACAGAAAAGAGCTTCAACCTCAGGATAAAGCAGAAAGAAAAGGTGACATGAAGTTTAAGCCAGCAGGAGAGGACCAGGGACACAGAGGAAGAGTAGAACGGGCATTGCCCCCTTATTCCAAGAGTGACACGAGATATCATGGCTCCAGTAAGTATCATCCAGAAGAGAAGAGGGGAAGAGAAGACTGTAGAAGAGACAGAGGGTTGAGCAGTCATGGCTTTCAAGATAGAAGATGTTCCTCTTCTCTGTCAAGCAACAGAAATGGCAAGTACCCGCACTCCAAGGAAACCGGTGTTGCCCACCAGTGGGAAAACACACCTTTCAAAGCAGACAGACACAGAACTGAGGACAGAAGGAAAAGAGAACGAGAAAACAAAGAAGAAAGTAGACATGTGAAAAGTGACAAAAAGTCGCCTACAGAATATTTGCAAAGGACTAACAAAGAAGCTAAGAAAAGCACTGCTGATGTAAAGAGGCAGACTGAGACAAAACATGATAAAGGCGCAGTCTCTAACAATGAGGTTTCTAAAGGAACAGATAATAAAGAATGTGCAATGAAAGGTGAGAATGGGCCAAATGAAGTAAAAAGCAAAGACTTAAAGTTAAGCTTCATGGAAAAATTGAACCTAACTCTTTCTCCTGCTAAAAAGCAGCCTGTTTGTCAAGATAACCAGCATCAAATAATTAGTGTTCCCAATCTCAGTGGCATGTGTGACTCACAGTCCTCGGAGAAGACTGAAACTGGGGCACGTCTTCCCTCTGTCGGTGAACGGAGAACAAAGGAAAGCAAGTCAGAGTTGCCAGAGCTAAAGGAGGCTCTTCCAGCAACGTCTCAACCCAGCATCAGCATTCCAGAAAACAAAATGAAGCAAGAAAATAGAGTGTTAGTTAAATTGGTTGAGAATACCATGCCTTGTGAAATGCATGTTTGTGGCACAGACATTTTCCCAGCACCTGCAGAAATAAAACAACCAAGATGCTCATTTCCATCAGTGGGAGTGGAAGAGCCGTGTGGTGGCACGAAGGCAGCAGTTCCTGTGGTTTCGGATGTATTACCGGGGCATGCTCTTCAAGACTTTGGCCAAGAGCTGGACACCAAAGGACGTGATTTGAATTCTTGTGATATTTCTGAAGGTGTCAAAACAAAGGTGGTTCTTTCACCAAATGCAGCTGTGGCCAGTGAGAGCCTTCTGCAACCTGGCATTTCACTAGTAAACTGTTCGGGAGACAATAATCGTAAACTCCAAGCTTCTCTTGAAGATAGAACTATGGTTGGGAATCCATCTTGTCCTTTGGAGCCTTGTTTACCTGAAGAGACTTTTATAGGTACACCACAGAAGACTGAGCCGATTGACCACAAGATAGAAACTGGAGAGTCAAGTTCAGTATATCAAGATGATGATAACTCAGTTTTAAGCATTGACTTTAATAATCTGAGACCTATTCCAGAAGCCATCAGCCCTCTGAATAGTCCAGTGAGACCTGTAACAAGAGTTGTTAGCATGGAGAGCCCATGTGCAGTTCCACTGTATGATAGCGGTCATAAAGGTAATGGTTTATACTATCTTTTATAAGTTGTCTTTTTCTCACAATGTAGACTGTATAAACAATATAGATGCTTTGGGGATTTACAGACACTATTCATTTTTATTTTGTGTATGTGTGATGTGTAACAGTGTGTGTGCCAAGGAATGCTTGTGGAGATCAGAGGACAGTCAGAATTGGTACTATAGTGCAACTTTACATGGGGTCTCGGGATTGAACTCACCCACTAGGCTTGTGAGGCAAGCTCCTTTACTCTTAGTCTCCCCGGCTTTTAGATTGATTTTATGTGTATGTATAACTGTCTGCATGTGTGTATGTGTACCAAGTGTGTGCCTGGTTCCCCTGGGGCCACAAGAGGGCACTGGGTCTCCTAGAACTAGTCACAGGAGAGTTGCCATGTGGCCGCTGAGAAGTAAATCTTGCTCTTCTTCTAGAGCATTAAGGACTCTTACACTGAGCTACCTCTCCAGCCCCTGAGCCATCTTTTTTGATAACAAAAACATTCAGATGTTAATTAGAAGTGTACAGTAAGCTTCTAAGTCTTTCTCATTCCAAAAACCCCAACAAAACTGTAAAAAACAAAAATCAAATCAAAACAAAACATGAAACAAAATACCGCCCCCAAGTCCCCTCCCCCCATTCCAAAGAATTCCTGGGCAGGCATAGTTCCTGCCCTGGATTATGAGTGATATACCAGTGACACTTCATCGAAGAAAAGTGATTTCCTCTTTGCCAGTAGGTATCAATTACAAATAGCTTGATGGATGACTCCATCTTCCAGATCCAATTTAGACAACTCAATTCTTTTCTAAGCCCCCATCTACTGCTGGGACTTGAGCCCATGGCCTCTTGTCCTAGAAGTGCACTCCCGCTGAGCTCCACTCCAGCTCTGTAATGCTTAAAACAGTTTTTATTGCGTGTGTACGTAGGGGTAGTGTCCAAGTGTATACATTTCATTGTCTATATGCACTAGTGTGGAGGTCAGAGGCTGATGTGAGATGTCTTTCTCAGTCACTCTCTACTCTTACTGTATTGAACCCATAGCTCAGCAGTTTGGCTAGTCCAGCTAAGTGAGTTGCTAGAGATCCCTGTCTCTGCCTCTCAGACACTGGGATTGCAGATGTGTTACCACACCTGCCCAGCTTTGATGTGAGTATTGGGGATCAGAACTCCAGTCCTCACATTTGAGTGGTAAGTACTTTAACCGCTAAGCCATCTCACTATAACCCCTTCTTTCCCCCGCTCTCTTTTTTGACAGGTTTTTCTTGTCCAGCTTAGGTTGACCCTGAACTGATTGCAGTTGTATGCTTCCATGCTTAAACATTTTTGTTAAAAAAAGGAGTGACTGGACAAATTATTTCAAGTTGTCTTTACTTCACACATACATTTCATACATACATACATACATACATACATACATACATAATTTTATTATTTTGTGGTTAAATATTAGGCCTAGAGCCTTGAGTATTCAATGCCAGTGTTCCACTAATACTGAGCTGCAGTCTTAGATTTCATGTATACTTTTGTTGTTCAGAAACCATCATCAAATGGCATAGAGGAGGTGATGCTGATAAAATGAAATAAAAATTAGATTGTGACACACTTGTCACTTAAGTAACCTGAGACTTACTTTCCCAGTGCTGAGAATCAAAGCCAGGACAACAGTGCACACTAGCCAAGTGCTCTACCACTGAGTCACAACCCTAGAACCTTTAGAGTTCTTTGTAAGACATGAAATAAAGGCCACTGGAAATGATTAAGTATTAAGCATTTATATTTTGCCTTAAAAGGGGAAAGGTTATTAAAATACTTTGTTGTGTTTAGGATGCAAGTGTCAAATACCTAGGGCTCAGTCGTCATGTGATTTTAATATATTTTTCTCCACAGATGAGTTTCCGTCCATTTCAACTTGTTCTGCCTTCAAGACTCAGTCTGATCTAAATAAGGAAAACCAAAAGCCAGTTCCCAAATTTGACAAGTGTTCAGAAGCAGACTCTAGTAAGAATTTGTCTTTAGATGAATTAGAAGAAGGGGAAGTTAGAAGTGACGAGGAAGAGTCTGTAGCACAGAAACCATTGGAAAAGAGTGCAAGACCCAGAGCGTCCGCTGCAGTGCAGCCAGCTAACAGCAGCCCCGGGAGCAGGGGGAGCACTGTGCATGTGCACAAGGCCCACAGGAGCACGGCCGTGAGGCTCCCTCAGCACAGCATCGCACTGAGTAAAAGACCAAATGAGTCCAGACCCTCAAGCACCAAAAGGGACAGTAAAACAATGAGCATCTCCAGCCTGGAGAAAATACTTCCACTCATCCTCACACCCTCCTCTGTGTGGGAGGTGATGCATATGTTACGGATGCTAGGAAAACATGTACGGAAAAATTATATGAAATTCAAGATAAAATTTTCATTGGTACAATTTCATAGAATTATTGAATCAGCAATTTTGAGTTTCACATCACTAATTAAATACCTTGACTTGTCTAAGATCTGTAAGTCAGTAAGTATTTTACAGAAAAGTCTTTGTGAAGTTATAGAATCTAACCTTAAACAAGTGAAGAAGAATGGCATAGTTGACCGTTTATTTGAACAGCAACAAACAGATATGAAAAAAAAATTGTGGAAGTTTGTAGATGAACAACTTGATTATTTATTTGAAAAACTTAAAAAAATCTTATTCAAGTTTTGTGGTTCTATAAACACTGGAAAGGACAACAGTGAAGAAAAACTTGGAAAAAAACATAAAGAGAGAGCCCAACATTCAAATTGTCACAAGAGGAATATGGACAACAACAAAGAAATATGGAGAGAAAAAGTGCTAAAATCAGAAAAGACTGTGAATTTTAAGTCTTCACTGGGATGTGAAAAGTCTGATGAAAAGCATCAAGGCCAAACTAACGCCAGCACCAGTGCTGGAAAGCATGACGTAAGAAGCACCGGGAGCACTTGCACTGACAGCACAAAGGACTCCGAGTGTAAAGAGCGGCTTCTGGAAATGAGCTGCCCAAGCATGCCCAAGCCAAGAAAGCACGAGGAAAATACCGTGGAGGAGACAGCTACGCTACCGCAAGCAGGCGCTAAGGCAGAGAGGAGCTTTGAGATCCTCACTGAGCAGCAGGCATCTAGCCTCACTTTTAACTTAGTGAGCGATGCACAGATGGGTGAAATATTTAAAAGTTTGCTGCAAGGTTCTGATCTGTTGGACACCAGTGTTAATGGTACTGAAAAAGCAGAGTGGGAAGTAAAGACTCCAGAGAAACAGCTGCTAGAGAGTCTCAAGTGTGAATCTGCACCAACTTGTACAACGGAAGAGCTAGTTTCAGAGGGGGCTTCTCTTTGCCCAAAAGTGGTCAGTGATGATAACTGGTCTTTATTATCATCTGAGAAGGATCCATCTATATCTTCAGGGCTTTCACTGCCAGTTCATCCCGATGTGTTAGATGAAAATTGTATGTTTGAAGTGTCTTCTAATATTGCTTTAAGTAAAGATAACGTATACAGCTCAGAAAAGAGTAAGCCCTGCATCTCTTCCATCCTCTTAGAAGATCTTGCAGTCTCTTTAACAGTACCATCACCTCTGAAGTCGGATGGCCATTTGAGTTTCTTAAAGCCTGAAGTTTTGTCGACTGCAACTCCTGAAGAAGTTATTAGTGCACATTTTAGTGAAGACGCTCTGCTTGAGGAAGAGGATGCCTCTGAACAGGACATCCATCTAGCTCTGGAATCTGATAATTCAAGCAGTAAATCAAGTTGTTCATCATGGACAAGCCGGTCTGTCACTCCAGGCTTTCAGTACCACCCTAATCTGCCTATGCATGCTGTCATAATGGAAAAGTCCAATGACCATTTCATCGTGAAAATACGGCGCGCAGCACCATCTACCTCCTCTGGCCTTAAGCATGGCATGGTAGCTGAAGAGTCAGCGACATCTTTGCCCACAACTGGAAAAGAAGCTGATGTGTCAACAGAAAAAGAATCTATTCCGTTTCAGAGTCCAGTCTTAAAGTCTGTTGAGGACTTGGAAAATTCTGAGAAAGACGTTGATAATAACAAGCCAACACATGAAGAACAGAACTCTATAGTACAAACACAGGTTCCAGATATATATGAGTTTCTTAAAGATGCCTCAAGTAAGATGGGTCATTGTGATCAAGTGGTTGATGATTGTTTCAAGTTACATCAAGTATGGGAGCCAAAAGTTTCTGAGAACCTTCAAGAATTGCCTTCAGTGGAAAAAGTCCCACACTCTGTTGATGATCATCTTCCTAATACCCACATAGATCTAACAAGAGATCCAGCTACTGAGACGAAAAGCTTGGGGGAACTCATGGAAGTAACAGTTTTAAATATTGATCACTT
Organism: Acomys percivali; assembly: GCA_907169655.1. Lineage (NCBI taxonomy): Eukaryota > Metazoa > Chordata > Mammalia > Rodentia > Muridae > Acomys > Acomys percivali. Next base: position 109,817,143 of record OU015743.1, read on the forward strand.
GGAATGTTCTGGAACCAACTTAGATCAAGATGCACAGATAATAGGTAGCTCTTTACAGCCTAATACTGTAGATACTTTTATTGATTTGACACATGATGCCTCAAGTGAGAGTAAAGCTGAAGGTGGTGAGCCTGTGTTAGCTGTGGAAGACTTGGAATGCCAGGTAATATGTATAGATGAGGATAACCACAAAGAAGGAAAGATAGGAAGGGCAAATGGTCCTTCAGAATGCATTGTTGATGACACTTGTATTGATTTGACCCCAGAGTCTCCTGGCTCATGGGAAATAGAGAGACATGATTTAAAACCAGAGCCACCATCAAACTTGGATTGTTCAGAGTTACCTGGAACTCTGGGTAATCTTCACAAGAAGAGAAAAAACAGTCCTGGTCTGAATCACTCTTCTCAGAAAAAACAAAGAAAGGACACAGACTTAACTAGTAGTGAAAAGACCAAGAGACTTAGTCAGAATTCTGATAGAAATGGTAATGCTCACAGAAAGCAAGCCAGCAAGAAGAGGGAACCTACAGTAAGTGACACGTCCTTGTCGTCAGAGGCCAGCCCAGGGGCGAAGGATTCAGCAGCAGCACATGCTACTTTTCCAACAAGCCTTTCTGCAAAGAATGTTATCAAAAAGAAGGGAGAAATTATAGTTTCATGGACAAGGTAAGACTTTTTTGAAATGTTTTAAATCACTAGGAAATCTTGAGAAGTTGGCTGTTCTTTCAAAGGTCCTGAGTTCAATTCCCAACAACCACATGGTAGCTCATAACCATCTATTATGAGATCTGGTGCCCTCTTCTGGCCACAGGCACACATGCAGCCAGAATAATAACAAGTAAATCTTTAAAAGAACAAAACAAAACAAACACTTGTTCTTGCATAGGACCTGACTTTGGTTCCCAGCACCCATATTAGGTGGCTCACAACTCCAGTTCCATTTGAACCAATGTCTTTGGCTTCTGAGAACATCTGAACTTACACACACACACACACACACACACACACACACACACACACACACACACAC
>OU015743.1:109818182-109882896 GCA_907169655.1 Acomys percivali
CACACACACACACACACACACACACACACACACACACACACACACACTTTAAAAAGAAAAACTGGGGCCGGAGAAATGGCTCAGAGCTTAAGAGCACTATCTGGCCTTCCAGAGGTCCTGAGTTCAATTCCCAGCAACCACATGGTGGCTCACAACCATCTAGAATGAGATCTGGTGCCCTCTTCTAGCCTGCAGATCTATATGCAGGCAAAACACTGTATGCATAATAATAAAAAAATAAATAAATCTTTTTTTTTTTAAAAAGGAAAAAAAGAAAAATTGGCCCAAGTTAGTTGGTAGTGTACTTTGAGGTACAATCTAGCTATGGTGTAAAACAGTCTATAATAATAGCTTTTATCCAGTGGTGTGAATAGCTCCTCGTAATAAAGCTATTTACTGTGGGTTTTGTTTGTTTTGACTTGGAGGTGGTTTGTTTTGGTTTTGAGATATGATCTCACTATGTAGCCTTGACTGGTCTGAACTGGTAGATCTACCAGGCTCTGCTTCCTAAGTGCTGTGTTTAAAGGTGTATGCTACAACATGTGGGCTGGTTTTCTTTTGCAGTAACTTCTCACTGTAGCACATGTTAGACTCAAACTCAGGATCTCCCTGCCTCAGCTTCCCAAGTGTGAAGATTGTTTTTAACTTCACTTTTTCTATAAGCAGAACCGTTCTTTAATCTGGAAAGAAATTCTTATAAACACAGGTTAGGAAGGAGTGACAGATAATGAAAGTCATGAAACAAAAAGTGGGGGTGTACATAATTCATGTTTCTAAACTGTTTAATAATACAATGTACTTTGAGTTTTATGTGAACTTTTAAAGAAAAGTAGGTTTTGCCAGGTGTGGGTTTTGCACGCCTTTAATCCTAGTACTCAGATGCAGTCTGGTCTACATAGAGAATTCCAGGCTAGCTAGAGCTTCATAGAGGAGACTGTGTCTCAAAAAAGAAAAAAAGAAACAGGGTTTGTTTGTTTGTTTTTGTTTTTAATCCCTCAGCTAAGTAAGTATTTTGTAGTTTTAATATATGATTTACATTTTATAATTTTATTTTCTCTATAGAAAGCAGGACTGAGGCAAAAGTTGTCTGTCACAGTTACCAAGACCTAGTTTGTTTCTTGACCAGGCCTAAAGAGCAAGGAGGGGGAAATTAAAAGTTATTTACTATCTTTACTATAGAAAATTTGGAAGATAATAATGAGCTCAATGGGTAAAATAATGGATAGCTGTAGCTCACTGATAATGTTACTGGTTTTGGCATACATATGTTTACTATATGTTTTACAGAAGGTGGTATATATGTTGAAAGGTATGAAGGGAGTGGAATTTATTACCTTTCTATATCAACATTTTATAAAGCTAAGTAACAATCTTTCTTCCTCAGAAATGATGACCGGGAAATTTTACTGGAGTGTCAGAAAAGAATGCCATCCCTGAAAACATTTACATATTTAGCTGCCAAACTGAATAAAAATCCTAATCAGGTAATTACCCAGTCTTTACATTTTTATTAGATCACAGATGTTGCCACCTGACTTACCTAGATTTATTACCTTATTTTCTTATTTAGTTTTATGCTGGGGATTGACCCTAGAGCGACTTGCATTGCTGGGCGAGAACTCTATCATTAATCTTGATTTTACACTATACCTGAGTGCTGGGGTTAAAGATGTGCAACATTCACACTGGGCAAAACCTACTTTTCTTTAGAAGTTCACATAAAACTCTAAGTGTATTCTATTTATGAAACAGTTTAGAAATATCGGTTATATACCCAGCCCCATATTCAACTTTTAACCTATCAAAACACAAAGAGAATTTTTTGGTTAACTTGCTTAAAATTAGTTTCCTGTAATACTTACTGTTAAGTTTGGTGATTGTGTAAAAAAAAAAAAATGACAAAAATGATGCTGATATAAACATCTATATGTTTATTTCATTTCAAGGAACTTGATAGTAATGTTTCCTTAATAAGTAAGATTTAGTGTTGAGAAAACAAAGGAATATGTGTATGTGTGTGAGAGAGGGAGGGACGGAATGAGAGAGGAGAGGAGGGAGAGAGAGAAAGAGACAGACAGACAGACTGACTGGTTGACAGACAGACTCTGAAGATGTTTTATTTTTCTAAACATTATTTTATCTCTTTATTATTTACGATAATTCTACTGTTTGTATATGTTTTATGAAAGTATTCATCAAAACTTTAAAAATGAATATATTTGTAATTATTTTTAAATTTCCAGGTTTCAGAGAGGTTCCAGCAGCTGAAGAAGCTCTTTGAGAAGTCAAAATGCAGGTAGTAGCGGGTCCAGCACAGGAGGCTAATGCTGTAAGTGCTAGGTCCTGTCCTCGTGTGTTTCTCAGCCTGAGTCACTGGCAAACAGAGGGGTGGCATCCAAGATGGCTGCAGGGCTGTAGTGAGCACCAGTGAAGGCCAGATAATTAGGGCTGGCTCCTCAGCTTAGTGGTTGTGGGCAAATCATTAATTGCTAAAATCTATTAATACAATGTGTTTTAATAAATGAATTATCAGTAGTGCTGGGGACCTAACTCAATGCCTTGTGCTTAGTAGGCAACTATTCTACCACTAAGCTACACCCCATCCCAAAGCATTATTCTATAGATGCATAATAAAAAACATATAATAGAGGCTGGAGAGATGGCTCAGAGGTTAAGAGCACTGGATGCTCTTCCAAAGGTCCTGAGTTCAATTCCCTGCAACCACATGATAGCTCACAATCATCCATAATGAGATCTGGTGCCCTCTTCTGGCGTGCAGGAGTTACATGCAGGTAGAACACTATACATAATAAGTAAATAAATCTTTTTTTTTTAAAAATTGCAGTGTTTCATAACATGTTTCTGTCTCTCTCTCTCTTCTGGGTCTAGCTGTGCAGACCAGCCTGACCTTGAGCACAAAGATCTGCCTGCCTCTGCCTCCCTAGTTGGAGATTAAAGATGTGTGCCACCATGCCTGACCTCAGGTTTTGTTTTTGTTTTTGTTTGTTTTTCACCTTTTAAAATATATTTGGATGTTTTGCCTGTATGTCTGTATGTGTAGCGCCTGTGTGCCTGGTGCCTGAGGAGCCAGAGGAAGGTGTCAGATCCCCTGGAACTGGAGTTTGGAGCTACCTTGTGGGTGCGCTAGAAATCCAATCTGCCTCTTCTAAAAGAGCAGCAAATTTTGTTTGTTTTGTTTTCAAGACAGGATCTCACTTTGTAGCTCTGTCCTAGAACTCACTACAGAGACTAGGCTGGCCCACGTTTCCCAGAGATTTTCTCCTGGCTATACCTCTGGAGAGCTGGGACTCAAGGTGTGACCTTTAAAAGTAACTTTTATTCTCCTGGCTCAACCGTTGTCTGGGAATCTTACTGCTTCCTTCTGCTAACCTAGGCCTAGTCCTGGAAGCTTCTAGCCTCCGGACAATCTAATCTAGGCCTAGAATGTTTTCAGCCTCTGAGACTTACTGTTTAATAAGCTCATCCTTGTTCTTCCCGAATACTGGGTTGGCTGGCTCACCTCAGCTGTTCTGGCTCAAACTTCTCCCAACTGACTTATTTAATCTGGCTTCTCTCCCGGCTTGCTCTGCTTGGCCTCAAACTAACTCAGTGATCTGCTCTGATCTTTTGGCTTCTTCTCATTTTCTGGCTTGTTCCATCTTCATCTGAGTTCTCTCTTTGTAACCCATCTCTCTATTACTATCCTGGTAAAAACTGCCTCCTCTCTCTGTAAAACTGTTTCTCTCTTTTCTTTTTCTTTTTTTTGGTTTGGTTGTTCAAGATAGGGTTTCTTTGTGTAGCCTTGGCTGTCTTGTCCTCACTTTGTAGACCAGGCTGGCCTTGAACTCAGAGCTCCACTTGCCTCTGCCTCCCGAGTGCTGGTATTAAAGGTGTGCGCCACCATGTCCAGCTGTAAAATTGTCTCTTAAGTAGCTTCTCTTGTCTTGTGAGAATTGGGCATATCTTACTCTGTCAAATCTTTTCTGACTCATCATGTTTCTGCCACTCAATTAGACATCTCTTTCAAACATGGGTGCTTCCTTCTACAAACTAACTTTACCTTTGTTTGGGATTAAAGGCGTGTACCATCACATCTGGACCTAAGCTTTTCCTTACCTGATATTTGCTCTCTACCGGTCTGGCCTTGAACTCACACTTGTTTGCCTCCGTCTCCTGGATTAAAGACATGTTTGTTTTCCAACTGGATCACACAGACCTAGAAGGTCTTTGGATGTGATCTCTTGCCAGAGCAGCCATGCTCTGTATTCACATTCCTCTACACACCACTATTCCTGACCTAGCAAACACTCTTAACCACTAAGCCATCTCCCCAGCCCTTAAGCCTCACATACTTTTTTTTTTTTTTTAATCTGGAAAATGTGTTCATAGACATAAATCTGTTGTCACCTAAATACATGACAAGATTAGCTTTAGTAAGCTATTGTACTGTTTGAAGTCATGTTTCCTTGGTTTCTTTTGTTTAAACTATGTTGTGTGGGTTGATTATAGCAGTCATATTTAAATTATCAGCAGTTTTTTTTTCCTGCAACACCTCAATCTCAAAGTTTTGTTGTTTTTGCATTCATTTTATTTTTTATTATGTGTATGTATGTGTGTCTTTGTTTGTGTTTGTACATGGGTACCAGTGTCCTTGGAGACCAGAAGTGTCATAATCCTCTGAAGTTGGAGTTATAGATGGTTGTAAATGTGGGTGCTAGGAACTGAACTTGAGTCCTCTGCAAGAGCAGTAAATGCTCTTGATTAGTGAGCCATTTTTCCAGTTCTTGTATTTTGGATTTTTATGGAAGGGAAAAATATTATAGTATTTAATGTATCACTGTATTTTTGAGCTTGTTTGTTATCAAAATTAATTGAATACAAACATCACGTGGTGGCACATTCCTGTGATTGCAGCACTTGGGAAGCTGAGGCAGAGGATTGGTTCAAGTTTGAGGCTACTCTGAGGTGCATAGTAAGTTCAAGGCCAGCTTGGGCTACAGTGTAAGACTGTGCTTCAAAAAACAAAACAAAATCCAATTTTGAAGTAAGCTTGATTTAAGTATAAATGGAAACCATATTGGGTGCTGTTAAGATGGTTCAGCAGGTAGAGGTACTTGCTGCCAAGCCTGATGACCTGAGTTTGATCCCCTCACCCTCTTGGAGAAGGAGAAAAACAACTCCTACAAGTTGTCCTCTGAACCTGACATGTGGGCTGCGGCATACATGGCCCCACTTCCTCCTTCTACCAAGTAAATAAATAAATGTAACTATCTTAAGAAGTCTTATTTGAATATAGATGTTATGTGAAAGAATCTAAGTATTTTAGGGTTATTCATTTCCAGCCCAGTTTTTAGTTATTAATCATCAATTCCCAGTCTGTACTATGTCTGACCTTTTAATATTCGTGTCCTTGTAAAGCAGTTGATTTCCTAGTAAGGTCTTCAAAAGATCCTTAATAATTTATTATGAGACTTAACTTCTATTTATACAATTCAGAGTATAAAATAATAATAGACAATTTGAAAGGCTACCTTACTCGAAAGACCTATTAAACAGTAGTATAAGGCATGCAGTGGCATTGCTGTCTTTAGGAAATTAGCCTCAGCTGGGCAGGTAATGCACGTCTTTAATGCCAGCCCTCAGCATCTTCTGAGTTCCAGGCCAGCCAGAATTATATGACAAGATCCTCTCTAAAACAATTCTAAATTAAAAAAGAAAGGAAAGAACCACATCTGGTAGCATGTGCATGCTTGCCGTTCCAGCACCCTGAGAGGAAAGAGACAGGAGGTTAGGAGTTAAAGGGCAAGGTTAGCTACATAGCCAAGTTTGAGGCCAAGCTGTGATACATGAGACTTATCTTGAAAATCGTTAAAAAACAAAACCAAACAGAACACCTATTTGTTTTAGGTTAATGTTCTTTGAAAATACGATTCCTATTCTCTGTGAAGAGAGTGTAAATTTATGGAGTGATTAACTTGAGGGGCCAGACAGGCATGTCTAATATCCCAGCATTAAGAAGGCAGACGCAGTAGGATCGCTACAAGTTTGAGCCCAGCCCGCCTTACGTGGTGAGTTCCAGGCCAGCCTAGGCCAGAACCCTGTCTCCAAAAGGGGGAAAAAATTAGTTCCTCCCCTGGCCAACATAATAGCACATATTGTGGGTTGTGGGTTATTTCATTTTTAGCTATGCCAAACTGATCCCCACCTACCACCCCCACTATTACAGCTTCATTAAATTCTTGGGAGCAAAAATCAAGATATTAGTAGTTAGCAAATTGATTCTGTATAAACTAGTTTTTTTTAACACCAATATTATCTAAGTTAAACTGATTTAGAAGATAACACTGTGAAAATGGGTAAATCAGAAAACCCCCAGGCATAATGGCACACACCTTTACTCCCAGCAGCACTAGGGAGGCAGAGGCAGGTGGATGTCTCTCTGTGAATTTGAGGCCAGCCTGGTCTACAGAGCAAGTTCCAGGACAGTCAGGTCTGTCACACAGAGAAACCTCATCTCAAAAACCAAAAACAAATCTCAATTATAATGTCACTATTTTCTTGCATTTCAGATGGGTTGCTGGATTTCACGGCGTTTCATTGATAATTCTTCTCCACTGGAGTTTTGATTCCTCGTGTTTTAAATGAGGACCTACGTGGAAGTTTTGTCTCAGTTTTGATGACTAGATGATCATCTACCTTTTTTTACTTTCCTGGTCATGGTGCTTGGTGTATTCAGATTGACAGTTGATTCACTTACTTGTTACTGGTCAGAATATTTATTTTTAATCATTACAAGTTGTTATAAAAAAGAAAGTAAAAGTAACAGGGATGTAATACTGAAACCTTAGTTTTGATATTGGATGAAGTAAGTTCTTTAGATTTTAAAAAATAATTTTGTATCATTTTAAATGTAATGACTATTTAGTTCTCCTTTCTATCCATTTTTGGTTTTATAATTGCCTCATTTTGAAAAATTGTGAAATAATTTAAATAGTATATTTGTATATATGTATAATTATTATTATGTAAAATACTATTAGTGTGTGTCCATGTGTATGTATGCACATAAATGGCTTTCCTAGCCACATGTTTTTTTATCTGTATAAAATATTTTGTATAAACCTTGCTTTCAGTTACAGTCATGTATAATAAAAACATGTAAAGTGCTGTTTTATTTTTATTAGGATGCTTCTTTTATTGTGTTTCGATAATTCATAAGGAGCAAATATTCCAAGGGAGATGGGGAGCTATTTGAAATATTTCAGGATGAGAGAGTAACTGGCTCCGTTACTAGAGTGGCTTTATTAGGTTGGTTACCATTGCCTACTTTCTTGAGCCATGCACTCTCACAGTGAACCTGCCTCTCCTGCACATGTCATCACAAACACCATCAGTCAACACAAGAAGTGGTGATTTAGAGAAAACTGGTATCAGGATTGACTTAGCCTGGGTGCCTCCTTCTAGCCTCATGAAAGGAGTGGGTTATATAATCTTGCCCCTAGACGCAGTGTAGTGCCTTTCCCTTTGCTCTCTTCCTACGGTGTCCAAAGGGGAAATCCTAATTTAAGAGATTGCTCGGTAGATAAGAAACTTGATGAACTACTGGTTTTGTAGTGTGAGACCTTGGCCCGTTCTCTGAACATCCAGCATAAACTAGAGGCCGGGCTTTGGGTCATCTCCCAGGGCATCTTGTCATCCCCTACCAGCAGATAAGGGAATTCGTAAAGTAAGATGATGACAGAGATGTTACTGGTTCAAAAGAAAATAACAAACCAAGCTAAAGAAGACCTTTGGAATTTAAATGAAATTAATAAACATGAAGAGACTTTAAGGTAAGAATGATAAATAGAGTAGTCCTACATTTAAAATATTTTAAAAATGGGGCTGGAGAGACAACTAGAGGGTTAAAAGCATGCACTGCTTGTCTCAGAGTTACTATTGTATTTCCAATACCATGACCAGAACAAACTGGGGAGGAAAACGTCACTTCACTCACTAACAGTTCATCATCAAAAGCACTTAGGACAGGAACTCAAACTGGATGCGGGAACTGACGCAGAGGTCACGAAGGCTAGTTACTGCTGGCTTGCTCCTCATGTCTTACTCAGCCTGCTTTGTGCTCAGCCCTCCAATATCAATCACTAATTTAAAAAGTGACCTTACTAATGGGCCAACTAAAATAATAGGCCGTTTCTCAGTTGAGGTTCTTTTCTCTTACATCCTATGTCATGTTCCAAGTGACATAAAACTAGCTAAGACATGGCTCTTGCAGAGGAGGCAGTTATGGGTTCTAGCACTTACATGGCCCCTCAAAAACCTGGTGGTGCTTCATCACCCAGGAGGTAAAGGCAGGTTCATCTTTGAGTTCAAAGCCAGTCTAGTTACAGACAGCAAGGCTACACAAAGAAACCCTGTCTCAAGAAACCACAGCAAACAAAGAAAAAAAAAAAAAAAAAAAGGCTGCTTGTGACTGCCTGTAGTTGCAGCTGCAGAGGATCCAGGTCCTTTTCTGGCCTCTGGGCTTCTTCATAGATGCAGTGCACCTACCCTCGGGCAGGTCCACACACATACATCATGGGGATGGAAACTTTCAATCCTAGCATTTGAGCCAAGTGTACATACCAAGTTCCAGGACAGCCAGGGATACATACCAAGATCTGGTCTTTAAAAAAAATAAAAGGAAAAAGAATAGAGAGGCTTTAGATATAGTTCAGAAGTTAAGTACTTGGTGTATTCCTGTGTGCTGGCAATGAACTTGGGCCCTCTGAAAGAGCAAGTCTTAACCACTGATCCATTTCCCAGGCTTTGTTGACACTTGTTTTTAAACTAATTTATTTGGGGTATTAAAGATTCTATCTCTCTCCCACCAACCCCTTAATCCTGGGTAAGAGAGAAAGGTTAGTGGAGAGACGGGGTGCAGACGCCTTTACTTCTGGCTGTTTAGGGTCAGTTGGGTTCTTGTGGGGCAATACCAATCTCCCCCAACAGCACACGCGGCAAGCAGTCTCTTCTGAGACCTGTGTTGAAGCACTTCTGTCCACCACCCTGGTCTCTGGTCTTTCCAAATTGCTCCATGCCTCATGCCACCACCACACATGCTACACCAGGCAGGCCTTCACCAGCTGGCAAAGACCACGCCCCACATGAGAGAATTCTCAGCTGTGGGCAAACTAAAGCCCAAACTAAAATCCCACACTTGGGATTAAAACAAAAACACATTTACTTTACATAACCGAGTTTACAAAGAAACCAATACTTCCATTACAAGGCTTCAAAATAAATCCATTTTTAGAAAAGGTAAAAATAGATAAAGAATGAGTAAGCTGAAAAATCAGGTCAAAAAACTCCCAAAGAGAAGCCAGAAGAAAAGCACATTTAACTAATACAGAGGACAGAAGTAGATATGCTGATATTGAAATAATAGGCAAAGTTAAAATAGAAATAGACCCATATGCTTCTAAATGCCCTCTCGAGATGACATTTTGTTTGATGTCCATCATTGGTTGAGCTTGTTCATGATCTTCATATTCAAAATTTTAATTTTGTACAGTCCGCATTTCCCCCCCTGAATCATCATTATATTTTAGTCCAAGAATAGATGCACAAACCACTCAGACGCCAGTCTCGGTCAGATATGGATGGTTTATGAACACATAGCCCAAGATTGATCATGATCAGGGACACAGTGGACTCAGGAGCCAAATTGTGTGTGTAGTGTGTGTGTGTGTGAGAGAGAGAGAGAGAGAGAGATAGATAGAGAGAGAGAGAGATAGATAGATAGATAGAGAGAGAGAGAGAGAGAGAGAAAGCCCACATGTGCTATGGCGCACAAGTGGAGGTCACAATTCATCTCTGTAATTGGTTCTTCCACTTTCCACTTTGACATGGGTTCGGTAGATCAAACTCAGGTAATCAGGCACGCGTCATAAGAGCGTATACCTACTAAGCCATCTCGCTCCCCCTTTTTAATTGAGCAATTATTTCCAGTATTTGTAAGAAAAATACATCAAGGGCTGTTTTCTCACAGTAAGTCACTTTTCTGTGAGCGAGAATCTTGGAGGGCGAATCTGCATATAGTTCACATAGGATCTATGTTGATACAGAGTAAGTCACCGTGCGCTTAGGTCTCACGCTCCTGCAGCTCTTCCTTTGGGGAAATTTGTTTCTGTCCGGCCATACACAGACGGAGGCCATCCATCATCAGTCAGCCTTCAAGCCTCAAAAGCTATTTCCGTTTTCCTTCCTACTATCAGCAGAGAGGCCGTGACACACTTCCGCTGAGGTGGGCGTGGCAGTAGTAGCGCCGCCGCAGTTGCGGTCGCTGGCTGATGACGCAAGCGTGGAGTCTCTAACCACGTGTGCGTCTTCTTGCCTGCTCTAGGGGGTTTCCTTCCCTCGGTCAGTGTCTGGCGGCGACCCCGCGGCCTGGTGGGTGCGGCCGGAGACCATGGAGCACCTCTCCATGGAGCTTGTGGCTGGGCCGCTGCGGCTAATTGCCACCAAGAACGAGAAGACCCGCGGCGAGCTGAGCAGGTTCCTGACCAAGCCGGTGAGCATGGGCGAAGGGAGGCGGGCCCGGGCGGATGAGCACGGAGTCCCGGGAAAGGGCCTTTGTTTTTTGGGGTTAGCTTCCATTCTCTCGCCCTCTGCCCGGCGTGTAGGCTGTGGTGAAGCGCTTGCCTTTTCGAAAGAAAGCCAGTTGGTTTTTCTACGAGACTGCGTCTGCGCCCCCCAGACACGTGCGTTGCCTAAGCCACCCCCTTATCTTTCCCCGCCCCTCATTTGCTTGCTAGCTTGTTTTTCTTTTTGACTTCGTCCCTTCTGTTTGGTCCATTGACGGGCATCCGTGGCATATCTTCTGGGTCTCAGTGCAGCACCGAGGAGACAGATAAATATGGTCTTTACACCAGGGGGTTTTCTGTCTACTTCGGAGACGGCTTGTAACAAACAACTGAAGGTCAAAACAGGACAGCTAACTTTAGGAATTGGGAGGTGAAAAAATTTTTTGCCAAACGGGTCCAGGATTTTCAAGAGCTTACCTTATTGACTACTGCCTGAGTTGAGCATCTTTACTAAGCAACTTTTCACTTTGCGTTTTAATTTCCTTTTATTTTTCCCTACTACTCTTACCTGTAAGTTTGAGACTAGAAAAATCAGGGTTTTTGTTTTGTTTTGTAAAACTCATCCCATCATAAATGCATATATACTCTGTTGATTTAGTAATCAACAGTATAACAGATCCATTGATTCTTAATCTCTGGGTCACGACCTATATGGGTCACCTGAGACCACCGGAAAACACAGATATTACAATACGATTCACAACAGTAGCAAAATTACAGTTATGAAGTAGCAATGAAAGTAATTTTATGGTTGTGGTCACCACAACATGAAGAACTGTATTAAAGGGTTGCAGCATTAGGAAGGTTGAAAACCACTGATCTGTATCTGGCTAAACTACAGGATGAGCCCAGACTCCAGCTGTAATAGACTTAGGTGTGTCTAATCCAGTTTATTTTAAAAGTGTTTAATTTTTGTTCAAGCTTCACCTAAATATTACAGAGTAGGTGAAAAGAAGAGCTAGTACAACTGACCCTCTAGGAATAACCTTATTTGGAGGTCTACACTGAGGTGGTCAGAGGAATTAAAAGACGGGGTATCTTCCCCCTTGTCCCAGGGAACTGTGGGGCATCTCTAAATGCCCTGTGACTGTGGAAAACCACCTGCTCTTGTTCAGGAATGCCATGGTAATGCCACTGAGAGGACTCTAACCAGTGTCCAGTCTGCACAGAGAAGGGTCAGCAAAGAGGAAAAATTCACTCCATCCTGGGTGGGTGGGGTCATTCTGGAGCTTACCTGCCCAGTGCCTGTTTGGTTTTGTTTTTTGTTTGTTTGTTTGTTTTTTGAGATGGCTGGCCTAGAACTTGCTGTGTACACTAACTCATAGATCCAACTGCCTCTGCCTCCCGAGTACTGGGATTAAAGGCATGTGCCACCCTCCCTGGCCTTGGTATTACTTTTTTTTTTAAAGTTATTTACTTTTTTTGTTTGTTTGTTTTGTTTTGTTTTTTCCAAGACAGGGTCTCTCTGTGTAGCCTTTGCTGTCTTGGACTCGCTTTGTAGACCAGGCTGGCCTTGAACTCAACAGCGATCCTCCTGCCTCTGCCTCCCGAGTGCTGGGATTAAAGACATGCACCACCACAGCCGGGCTAAGTTATTTACTTTTTGAGGCAAGGAACTAAGGTTTCCTGCAGCCCAGGTTGGCCTCCAACTTACCATATATCTAAGGATGAACTTGATTTCTCAATTATCCTGCCTCTATCTTCCAAGGGCATTGCAGGTGTATGCCACTATATTGGGCTTATTTTCTTTGTTTCTTTCCCTTTTTTGTTTTTTGTTTTGTTTTAGGTTTTGGTTTTTTGAGAAAGGGTTTCTCTGTTTAATAGTCTTGGCTATCCTGAACTCACTTTATAGACCACCCTGGCCTCGAACTCACAGAGATCCGCCTGCCTCTGCCTCTGCCTCCTCCCTAGGTTCCGGTAGATGATTGTGAGCTGCCTGGTATAGGAGCTGGAAACCCAACTTCTAGAAGGGCAGTGCATGCGCTTAACTGCTGAGCCAGCCCTCCCTCTCCCTCTCTCCCTCTTTCCCTCTCTCCCTCCTCCCTGGTGTTATTTTGTGTATATTAGTGCATGTATATATGTGCACCATGTGCATGCCTGGTGCCAGCAGAAGTCAAAAGGAGGTATTGGGTGGATCCCCTGGGACTGGAGTGACAGGTGGTTGTGAGCTGCCATGTGGGTGTTAGGAATGGAACCCCAGTCCTGCAGGAACAAGAGCTCTTAACTGCTGAGCCACCTCTCTATCCCTCTCCATTTCTTATATTTAATTGCATTTGTGCTCCTCTGCAAGTTACTTTACTTCTTTTTTGTTTGTTTGTATATTGTTTTTGTTTTTCAAGACGGTTTCTCTGTAGCATTTGCTGTCTTGGAACTCGCTCTGGAGGCCATGATGGCCTCACACTCCCAGAGATCTGCCTGCCTTGCCTCCCGAGTGCTGGGGTTAAAGACGAGCACCACCACCGAGGAAGTTACTTAACTTCTTTGTTTCTTGATTAAACACATAATAGAACAGTTGTAGATTAGGAGCTGTAGTTAGACGCAGGAACTCTAGGCTGATTGTGTAGGTCAGTGAGGGGTCTCTGCCTAGAGCGTGCATTAGGGTTGAACCCAAGTACTGTCACAGCAAAACAATACAACTTCCGGAAGTATCAACCCCTCGGGCCGTCTTTGTGGCCTAGACTGGCCTCAAACTTTTTCTTCAGTTCTTAATCTGTAAAATGGGGGTGATTGTCTCCAACTTATGGGCTGCTGTGAGGAAAAAATGCCTTGAGGACCATAATTGCCATGTTTGCTATGGTAACTATACATACGACTGCTCTATTGACTAGAAAATATAGGTAAGGAGTTTACCAGCCGTGCCCAGCGCTGAGTGGTGGACAAACAGCTGAGGCAATTGTTATTTTAATATTTTTTTTCTGGGATTGAGCTCTAACCCAGTCTTCACTATGCTCAGCAAGCTCTCTGTCATTAAACAGCCCAACCCTAATTTATTTCTATCTTTATGAGTTATAATAATAGTAATATTTAGACAGGGTCTTGCTATGTTTTCCAGACTAGACTTGAAATACCCACCAGGCCTCAGACTCCAGAGTATCCATGTCTACAAGCTTGTCTCACCACACTTTGTTCTATATTTTTTTTTTTATTGTTTGTTCATTTAATTTCATTTGATGCCACAGTTAAATCCAGAGATTGTACTTGCTAGACAGTTTGATGACAGATTGAATGAAAAAATGAAAGGAAGAGGACATGACTACTCCTAAAGTATAGAGAAGATTTTTACTGTGGCTATGAGGAAGAAAGCAGGCCAAGGGAAGAGTCCAGGCTGCACATGGCCAGCAGACTAAATCGGACCATGAGAGGAGAGAAGGGGTGGGGGGTGGGGCAGGAAAGGCAGCCTCAGGCCTTCAGGTGCCCAGATGTCTGAGTTATGTATGGAGCAGGCTTGGGTGGGTCGGGGAGCTTCTGGGAGGGAGAGAGAGGTTTAGGACAGAAGGTTCCCTGAGAAGCGCTGGGAGGAGCCATAGCACCAAGTGAGACTTGTCTTGGGCTGAGACCTAACACTAGTCATTAGAGCAAAGGAACTGAATCACTTTTACCTGCTGAGCCATCTTGCTGGCCCAGTATCTGGTAGTTTATTCAATGTCTTGAGCGTCCTCTTAGACTAGGTTGTGTCTTAACCTCCCAAATAAAACTTACTCCAGCTTTGTGAAGAAAAGTGAGAACGTGGAGGAAGCATCCATGAGGCTGCCCCAGTGGCTCTCATTCATGCTGATTTTGTTTTCCTAATTTTAGGTTGGTTTATTTTATCTTCATTTTTTTTTTTTTTTTTAATTTGGTAATTGAAGCCAGAGCCTACTGCGTGCTGGGTACCAACTATAACTGAGCTATCTCTAAGCTACACCCAGACCTTGCCTTCATATGTATGTCTTTTTTTTTTAATGAATATGAGTGCTCTATCTGCATGTACAACTGCAGGCTAGAAGAGGGCATCAGTTCGCATTATACATGGTTGTGAGCCATGTGGGTGCTTGGAGTTGAACCCCTGTCCTCTGGAAGAGCAGTCGGTGCTCTTAACTGCTGAGCCATCTCTCCAGCCCTGTGTGTCTTTCCTTACAGGTGTGATCCATATGCCTGGAAGTAACCACAGAGTTATGTTTTTATTGATGAGGAGCAAAGTTGCATTCCTTGGACTGGTGTGTTGCATTCCTTGGACAGTGTTGAGACCCTGCAACATTTACTGTTGAGCTGAAGTTGCATAACATTTAAAAAAGAATCCCAAGTGTTAGTTTTCTTGTCTAGAACCTCAGTGGACTGGAGCTCTTAGTAAGAAACAAACTCTAAACTTTTATTGTAACAAAACCGTACCTGTTTTACTGTGAACTTACTTAAACAAATTAGAAATCAGTGTTTTGACTCTTAGCTAGATTTCTGATCTTCCAGTACTAAAGAATATTTTGTTTATGGAGACATTTCTCTGGCTTCTCACTCAGATGTGGACACCTCAGGACCGCCAGTGCATCCTGAATTCCTTGGCACAGCTGCTCCTGGATAAGGACCATGCCCTCTTGATTGCTCACCAGTTGCGCCCTATCCTTTTGGATTTGCTGGAAAGAAATTCTGAAGCCATTAAAACTGGAGGCCAAGTCAACCACGATCTGCACGAGCGCCTCAGTGTGTCAATGAGCAGACTCATCGGCAGCCATCCTGACGTTCTTCCGTGAGTAGTGCTTGCTTCATGTTTCTCTGTGAGGTGATAACCTCCTTTCTCAAGTCTTATGGGGTGGGTCTTGCTGTAACCAAACCACTTGGGGGGTTGAGGTGAGAGGCTCGTGAGTTTGGGGTTAGCCTCCACTATATAGCAATACTCCTGGGATTTTTGGTTTTTTAAGCATTTTTTAATTACTCTTTCTTTCTTTCTTTTTTTAATTCCATAGAGGGTGACACACAGGTCAGAGCACAGATTGGGGTCACGTATCTCCTTCCACCATGTGTTTGCTGGGAGTTGAATTCACATGTTCAGACTTGGTGGCAAGTGCTTAACCCTGAGCCATTTCCTCACTAGCTTTTACTGGGTGTTCAGCATCCAGTGGGTGGCCTGGGTACCACTTTTAGCAAGCCAGTCCAGGCGCTACTTGGAATGGACGGACCTTGAGGTCAAAGGTCCCTTTTATTTTCTCCCAGGAATGCCTTGAGAGCTTTGGGGCTCGGCCCATGCGCTAGGCGAGCCTCGCAGCTCTCCTCAGCCGCCCCGACACATCCCTGTCCCTGCTTTGTGTCCCTTTTTTGTTTTTGTATTTATAACCCACTGAATTAAGTTAGTGCAGCCTGTTGGTCTGGTTCAAACTAACTTAACTCATTTGATTTTACCAATTTCTGTCCCAGGTTTTTGGTAAGCAACAAACCTCAAACTTTTGGTAGCATTTTCTCAGACATAATTTATCTTGTGCCCATATTGGAGGTTGTATACACTGATGCATTAATGTGTGTGCAGTTAAAAATGACTGCATAGTTCATAGATAGTTAGGAGCATCATTGGCTTTTTGTATATTCATGTTATGTGCAACTGTCAACACAGTCATTTTAGAAGTTGTGTATTTTTTCCCTTGCTTTTTGTTGCTGGGGATTTAACTTGAGGCCCTTTGCGTGCTAGGTAGTGTTCTCCCATAGAGCTATACCTTTAGTTCTGTTCATATATTTGTAAAATTGCTGACTTTGAACTTAATAATTTTTCTGCCGTAACCTCAAGTTCTGGGTGGATAGTCACTTGATATTAATTATTTGTGTCTTCTCTCCTTTTTTCCTCACCCAAATATGAAGGTGTGCAATTTTGTTGTTGTTTTTGGAAATTCCAATCAGCTTTTAGTTACATGGGCTGTTATTATACTCTATATTTTATATTCTGTCAATTTGGTATTTACTTTCTTCTAATTTGTGATTGCTTGTTAGATATAAATTTCCCAATTATAGTTTTGTTTATCACCAGGTGTTTTTAAATTTCTCAGTGTGTGTGTGTGTGTGTGTGTGTGTGTGTGTGTGTGTGTGAGAGAGAGAGAGAGAGAGAGAGAGGGGGGGGGGGGGGGAGAGAGAGAGATCTCCTAGGAAGATCTCCTCTGTATGTGTGCTTTAAGATGCACCCTAAGGACCTGGTTTCTCCCCCGGATTCAGCTGAGCATTTCTGTATTTCTGTTGTGTTCCTCTTCTGTTTCAGGAAGTGGCTTTCCCTTGTTCAGCATCATGTCAAGAAGAGTTATAGCATGAATTTTTTTTTTTTTTTTTTTTTGAGACAGGATTTCTGTGCGTTAGCCTTGGCTGTCCTAGACTCATTTTGTAGACCAGGCTGACCTCGAACTCAGAGATCCACCTGCTTCTGCCTCCCAAGTGCTGGGATTAAAGGCATGTGCCACCATGCCTGGTCCAGAATTTTTTTATCTCTAGGTAGTAACATAATATCTGGCTCATAGTGAGAATTCAGTAATGTTGAATAGGTGTATTCAGTAATTACCACTCAAGATGTGCTCTGCTTTTGTGGGTAAAGCTTTTGGTAATTTGCACATTCTCAGTTGGTGTCTCATGCCAGGGCCTGGCTTAAGTCTTGAGGCTTGTATGGCTTCAGCATTATTCTCCCCACATCTGAGGTACCAGACAATGACAATTCTGTCTTCCCTCCTGAAGGTTTGCCTTGCGCTATTTCAAGGACACCTACCCAGTGTTTCAGAGACTCTTCCTTGAGAGTTCTGATGCTAACCCAGTACGCTATGGACGCAGGCGGATGAAGCTCCGGGACCTAATGGAAGCAGCCCATATATTTCTGCAGCAGAGGCAACTGGTCTTCCGGGAGCTCTGGGACTGGAGTGTGTGTGTCCCTCTCCTCAGGAGCCATGATGCTTTGGTGCGCTGGTATGTGCTTAACCTGTGCTTCTGACTTGGGGGTGGGGGCCAGGGAGAACAAAGACAAGCTCTTTATATATGTTTTTCTTAAATTATTTATTTTATGTGTATGCGTATTGTCTATATGCTTGTTGGATCCCAGGAATTGCAATTATGGACAGTTGTGAGCTGTTATGTGGGTGCTGGGAATTACAGTCCAGTCCTCTGGAAGAGCAGCCAGTGCTCTTAACTGCTGATCTCTGGCCCAGATATTTTTGTTCTTGTGTATTCTTAGTTTTTTGTTGTTGTTGTTTTCTGTTTTTTGTTTGTTTGTTTGTTTTGGAGGGGGGATTTGAGATAGAGTTTCTGTGTGTAGCTTTGGCTGTCCTATACTCACTTTGTAGACCAGGCTGGCCTGGAACTCACAGAGATCCACCTACCTCTGCCTTCTGAGTGCTGGGATCACAGGCCTGTGCCACCACACCCTGCTTGTATTTTTAGTTCTTACCCTTTCTCCTTAATCATCCAGTGCTGCTTTAGAAAAAGATGATATATATGGAGTTTCACCCTTTCCTCTGTCCCTCCAAACGAGGTCGTCATGTTAGCTCTGTGTTTTGTGCACTCAAGTGTGTTGTGATGGTTAAGATTTCCCTTTCTTGGCTGACAAGTACTTCCTTAGTCAACAGTCGCCAGCAGAGTTGCTCCGCTTTGTTTCCTCAGGCACACAGCTAACTGTCTTGCTTTGGTGACCTGCATGGATGAAGAGCAGAAGTTATCCTTCCTAAGGAAGCTTTTCAGTAGTGATGAGTTGGTGCATTTCAGGTTGAGGTAAGCAGTGGCCTTCCTGGGGGGTCTTGCTGGGTCTTTCCTGTGGAGATTTCATGGAGTTCTTTTTCTCTCAGGTTGTTAGAAGAGGCTCAGCTGCAGGACTTGGAAAAGGCCTTGGTTTTAGCCAACCCGAAAGCCTCCCTTTGGCACAAGGGAGAGGAGCCTCAGTACATTCAGGGACACCTGGTTTCAGCTGACCTCTCTTCCAGTGTGACAGCTGTCTGTGGTGTGGTGCTGCCCAAGCATCCCTCTGATCCTTCAGAACAGGTATTGTGGCCTCTGTAGGGGCTATGCTCTGTACACGCCAACATTCAATTTCCTTGGTCAGGCTCCATGAGTATGTGTGATCCACTAAAGTGATGTTCTAGTTTAGAAGTGTTGAGGGAGAAATGAAGATAAATTTACCTCAAGTTTTTCTCAGGTATTCCCTCCATCTCTTTAAAATCTGAAATTAGAAATAAAATGCCATGAACTTTAGCAAAATTTGAAGGTGAGCATAGTTAAACAGACATGCTGTGGTCCCAGCTCTTCAGTTGGCTGAGGCAGGAGGATCTCTTGAGGCCAGCTTAAATAATTCACTAAGGCTCTGCCTCAGAAATAGTAAAGAACAAAACAGTAAACCAAGGCTGTTGGTGAAAGAGACTTAAAAGACTGTGGCTAGCTTGGAAAAACACTTACATTGGTTAGCATTGGATCACTCGACAAAACAAGAGACTAGTTCTTACTGTACTGGAAAAACGCAGATCATTTGGAAACATAATATATTCTCTCTGTGCACTCTTCTAGTGTGTGTGTGTTTCTACATCTGTGCGAGAGATGCACACTTAACATGTAACTAGACTGCTAGTTCCAGCACTGGTGATCTTTAAAGTTTTTATAAATTTTCTTTTTAATTTTTATATGTAGATATGTGTGCCTGAGTGTGTGTTTGTGCACCACTTGAGTGCAGAATCTCTTAGAGGTCAGAATTTGTGTTGGATATGCTAGAATTGTAGTTACAGCACTGTTACTCTTTTGTATAAAATGATAGCATATTGAAAGAAAAATAAAACAAGCCACTGGTGATTGATGAGGCTCTTAAATATATTTAGAAATTATCACTGGACTGTAATGATCACTCCAATGTTAAGAGCAGCTACTGAGCCAAGCTGCGCCAGTGGTTGTGCATATCTTTAATTCCAGCCCTTAGGAAACAAGAGATTCTTGTGAATTTGAGGTCCGTCAGGGCTATAGAGTGAGACTCTGTCTCAAACACACAGAAGAGCACTTGCTGCTCTTGCATTGGATTGCAGTTCAGTTTCCAGCAGACAGCCCACAGCTACATGTGACTCGAGCTCTAGAGGGTCTGATGTCTTCTTCTGGGCGCCAAAGGCAGCAAGTACCCGAGTGGTGCATAGACATAAATACAAAATACCCATACACATAAAGTGATTTAAGAAATAAATCACACTTTGCTCTACACAAAAATAAGTTTGAAAATCTGAAGAACGTATGCTTCTGAGTTTGGCTCACACTTGCAGATTAATGAGGGTCAGTAGAAGCATTGTTGCAGAAATTAACTGTCGTTTGGGGGACAGTCTCTCTTATTAGTCTTTCTCACTTTTCTCCTTAGACAAGAGACAGGAGCTCTTCACGGGAACGGGAGCTGGCTCTGAAGTCCTTTGTGTTGGTTAAGTCTGTGTGTAAAAATCTTCAGACCCTTGCTGTTGCAGTGGCTTCTCAGAATGCTGTGTTGTTGGAAGGACCAATAGGAAGTGGCAAAACTTCCTTAGTTGAACATTTAGCTGCAATGACAGGTAGAACGAAACCTCCTCAGCTTCTTAAAGTCCAGCTTGGAGATCAGACGGACAGTAAGGTAATTGAGTGGCAAGTACTGCTGGGTTGGTGTGCTTGCAGATTCCAGGCTTCTAATATTTTTGCTAAGGGAACACAGGAATAGTTATTGCCCTTGCTTCTGACTTTTGGGACAAGCTTAAATCTAACATGCTTCCTTTCCTTGTTGAAATGCCTTTTCTAGGACTTGTCAACGGAAGCCGCCTTGCTATCTCGGGTGTTCGGTTTCCTAATTAACCTCTTTCCACAGATGCTACTGGGCATGTATCGCTGTACAGATGTCCCTGGAGAGTTTGTCTGGCAACCTGGCACCCTGACACAGGCAGCCACAAAAGGTCACTGGATCCTCCTGGAGGACATTGACTATGCTCCCTTAGATGTGGTATGTCATCTTGCTAAGCCCTTTGCTGTGCACATCTGTCTTTTATCCAAAGTGCCTGGAAATGGCTTGGTGGTCATTGCTTTACTGATTGAAGGACGCCTGTTCATAGTGCTGTGCCTAATCTGACTTGAGAGCTTGTGTTCCTCACTTGTCTGTTTCATAGAGTACTTATTGAACATTTGTGCTGTTTCTTGACATTGAGGGCTGGAAGATCAACTTCCCAGGTGTGGCAGCTGTAGACTAGAGAGATGAGAGCACATGAGGGAGGCCATGACAATGTGCTGCTTCTGTCCCTGAAGGAATGAATACTGCTTGTGGTTCTGTTTGTTTGTTTGTTTGTTTTTGAGACATTTTTCATTATACAGCTGTGAATTTTGTTATGTAGCCCATGCTGACCTCGGATTGGAATTGATCTTGCATCTGCTGTGATTGCTAGAGCACCCCACAATGGTGGCCTAGTTTGGTTTACAGAAAGATCACTTCTTCAGTGAAGTGCCTCTCTCTGTTTCCTCTGAAATCCTTAAACTGTGACCATAAAGATGTACTAAGCACTAAGGTGTCTTTCTTTTGTTAGTTTTTTTGGGATTGATTTTAATTTTTTTATAAGATGAATCTTCAAAATAAGTGCATACTGAATTTTATATACTGGAGAAGACAAATAATGGCTATGTGTTGGGAGCCATTTCTGAGCCACTAAGTCTAGCTGGTTTTGGCTCATTCTTTTAAGACTTAGTGGATCTTTTTATCTTTGGAGCAGGTCCAGTGAATTCTTCTGAATTAAGCCTATCATGCTCTGTGGTCTTTTGCACATCTCTCATCTCTTCTTAGATTAAGTTTATTTATTCATTTTATGTCTATGCCGCAGCCCCCTCCCTCCTCTTTACCCAGCCCCACCCTCTTCCCCCTTTCCCATCTCTCCTCAGAACAGGGGAGGTCTCCCCCCACTAGTCTAATCCCACTCCATCTCTCGTCTCTTGTAAGACCCTTGATTTTCACAGGCCTAAGTTCTGTTTTCATCCTCCTCTCCTGCTACTGGGCCATAGTAAGCACACAGGGGCATGGAGTAAATAAGCTGTTGACCTGGAGTGCAGAGAGCTGGAAAACACAAATTCCAATTTGAATAGTGAAAACTGGACGGAGTTTCCTTTAAGGATGTGTCTATCATTTGGAGACAGATGGTTTCTTTGCTTGTTTGTAACCTGTCTCAATGACTTTCTCAATGGGGTTTGTGATTTAGGTTTCCGTGTTGATCCCTCTTCTGGAAAATGGAGAGCTTTTGATTCCTGGCCAAGGAGATTGCCTGAAAGTATCTCCTACGTTTCAGTTATTTGCAACCAGGAGGTATGTGTGACTGCCTTTCCCAGTCTGAAACCACTAATTAAGGGTGTATATTGGGGCCTGAATACTTATCCCAGAAAGCCATGGGGCTTCAGGGAATTGCACACAACTTAGTCAAAAAGACCTGAATACAGTTTTTAGCTTTGTCATTTGTAGTCTTAGTCAACTGAGCATAGGACATTACTGGACTTTTCCTTATACATTAGAAAAAAAATAATGACATGTTCTTGGCAGGATGTTTAAGCATGTAGTTTGTTTAGAATAGACATTTAATACATATCCCTCCCTCAATCTGGAAATCTGTAATAACTTCCAGGTGTGGCTTTTAGTAGCAAGCAGAGAACTTACTATTAAATGCTAAAAATAAGAAGGAAGCCAGGTGTGGTGGCACATGCCTTTAATCTCAGCACTTGGGAAGCAGAGGCAGGTAGATCTCTGTGAGTTCGCGCCAACCTGTTCTCCAAAGTGAGTCCAGGACAGCCAAAGCTACACAGAGAAACTCGAAAAAAGCAAAAAAAAAAAAAAAAAAAAGTGTTTTTTTCTGAAGTTATTTATTCTTTACAGAAGTGTCTTATCATTGGTTAACTATCATTATCTAAGTGCACAGTGGCATTATTTCTAGTAATTTAAAAATAATTTGATAAAAATTCCATCAAAAAGGGGTGGGAGACTGAATTTCTCTGTGTAGCTCTGGCTTGTAGACCAGACTGGCCTCAAATTTACAGCAATCCGCCTCCCTCTGTTGGGATTACAGGCATGCACCACCATGCCCAGTAGTCCCTTTTTTTAAATGACTCAAATATCAGCCTTTAATTTTGTATCTGTGCTACTTAACCTATTAGTAGCTAGCACTAAAATGTCAGCTTTTATTTATGGGTAAGGAATTATATAGTAGTCACCCTATTTATCTATGATTTCACTTAACATGGTTTTAGATGCTCAGTAGGATTTTAAAATGTTAAATGGAAAAATACAGAAATAAAAATTTATAGCTTATATAATATTGTTGAAACTGATTATTTTAGAGTTTTGTAATTTTGATGTAGAGGCTTGCTACATAACGCAGGCTGGCCATAATCTCAATTAGCAAGCCCCAGTTTCTCCCAGGTGTGAGAATAATATGCTTTATTCTTTTTTTTCATCTCTTGCTTTGCCTAATTAATGAAACGTTACCATTGGCATCCATATATGTTTTCTATTGTCTGGTTTCAGTCATCCACATAGGTCTTGAGTATGTCCTGCATAGGAAGCAGGCTGACTGTAACTCAACATGAAATCTGATTATTTTATGTGTCACTATTTGTATTTTCTTTTTTAAAATGCAGGCTCTTGAGCTGCGGAGGAAGTTGGTATCGGCCTCTGAACAGTCATGCTAGTATGCTAGACAAATACTGGACTAGAATTCACCTGCATAATCTGGACAAGAAAGAGCTGAATGAGGTATGCAGCTTTGGAGAGTAAGAGTGCTTTTCATTTTTATGTTTTGTTATGAAAATTCCAGAAGTTCTACTTAGGTGGAAATAGAGGAAGTAGTACAGAGGGCATCCCTAATTGAAATATCTGAAATCTAGAATTCAAAACCAACCAACCATCCATCCATCCATCCGTCCGTCCGTCCGTTTATTTATTGGAGTTCAGAAGAAGACCACCTAGTGCCCTGGAACTATAGATACCACACTTTAAACAGCTTTACAGAATGTTAATCTCAGGGCACACCTAACTTTGTTTGTTTGTTTGAGACAGGCTTTCTTTGTGTAGTCCTGGCTATCCTGCAATCACTTTGCAGACCAGGCTGGCCTTGAACTCACAGAGATCTGTCTGCATCTGCCTTCCGAGCGCCTGCAGGCTCCTTGTGACTTGCAGGCTCCTTGTGACTTGCAGGCTCATTTTCTACTCCTTGAAACTTTGTTGGTCTCCCAAGCATCCCTGACAACATTGTTCCTTTGGCAAGGTGATAACGCTTTTCAGACAAGACTGGTGAACTCAGGGTTCCTTCTTTATTTGAGTTTCCCTGTCTAGCAGATGTGAGTAGCCACATCATTTCGTAATACCTGGGGACCAGCAGTCGGCATGTGATGCCCACCATTGCAGTGCTTATGGCTGTAGACATGAGTAGGACTGCATGTTGTGCTTTAAAGTTCTAATTCCTACCTTTTAAATTTCAACTGCTTCTTGTCAGTGACTTCTTTTGTGGTCTGCTTTAATTTTTCTTTCCTATAACTGGTTGGTTGGTTGTTCATTTTACTAAAATTACACACTGAAGCTTATAGCATTTTATTCAGTATTACATAAAGTCCTTCTTGAGGAATTCTTTAATGAGTGAATTCCTTGTACTTGGGTCCCTGTGGTTTGATTATTTGGGTGTCTGGCTTTTGTTCTCTAAACTATTTAAGATGGCTAGATCATTCATTTAGTATGAAGGTCGGGAAACGTGGAATTTAAGTATGGCAAATGGGTGGGAGAAGGACAGGTGAGGGCACAAATCACTGTGCTTGGAAACTGTAACAGAGAAAACTATTTTTGATGGACTGGTGTCAGCAGTTGGTGTGCTCTCCCCATCCCGATCCTAGGGCTGGAGTCCAGCTCCTTGCCCAGACCAGGGCAACATTCTTCTGCTGAATTGCATGCCCATGTGTTAGGTACTTCTGAGTGTTTCTCCAGCTGTTGAATTTCTCTCCCCGAATCAGGTTCTTCAGAGCAGATACCCAAGCCTCTTGGCCGCAACTGATCACTTACTTGATATTTATATTGAGCTTACTGGAGAAAAACATTGCAGTCCAAGTGTTGCCTCTGAACAGGCAGCACAGGAAGTCTCAGAAGCTGAGAGAGAAAACAGAAGAGTAGTGCTCGAGGGAAGAGAGTTGTCTTTAAGGTACTGGACTACGTATTGCCTTCAATTGATATTTTAAGAATGGCTTTGCTGGCAAGTTCTTAAAAGCAAATGATCCAGACATTCAAGTTTACAGATTAAACCTGTGGGTTGGGTCCTGAGCTCAGATCCCGTTGAGCAGGGTGTGTCACGTATATGCAGTTCTAGCATTCTAAGAGCCTGAGTCCATAACATCCTCCAGGATCAGCAGGGCTGTGGACCAGACTAGAGTACAGAGCTTGTGTAGCTCTGAAACAAAGATTCAAATTTTCACTAAAATTGGTGCTTTTACTTTATTTATTTTTATGTGGTGGTGATGGTGAGGGATTGAGACAGAGTCTGTAGCCCTGGCTGTCTTGGAACTCTATGTTGACAAGGCTAGTCTTGAACTCACAGAGATCTGCCTACCTCTGCCTCCCAAGTGTTGGGATTAAATGTGTGTTCCATCATACCTGGTCTTTTTTAACAGGTCTTGAGTAAGTCTTCTTAGATTAGCTCTGTATAACGAGTTCTATGCCTCAGGTCTCCATTCTCAGTGGGGACTAGGAATGAGTGGGCCCCCTGAACTTGATAGTATTTAGTCTTTTTCCTCTCATGTTACCTTGTCTGGCATGGGTCAAGAAGGAACAGGTATGGTTAAGGATTTTAAACCTCTAGTACTTTTTCCTCACATTGGTAAAAAAATGGGAGACTTCAGTCATCAGATAACCTTAGACTTAAGAGTGCTAAAGAAAATGGTCATCTCTTTGACCTGCTTTTGTCTTTGTTTTTAAGGGATCTACTGAATTGGTGTAATAGAGTTGCTTGTGGCTTTGACAGTACATCTCCATCAGCATCGCTGCATGTTTTTCAGGAGGTAAGATGCTATTGGCTGTCTTCTGTGGCTGCCAGCTTCTCTAGCTACAGTTTATTTCCCCTAGCTACTTAAAACTGAGATGCCTTCAAGCTCCTCCGTTATAACGAACAGGTGTACTAGAGAAGACGAAAAGGCCGTACAGTGACACAGTGAGGTGAAAACTTGACTAAAGCAGGTGTCTGGTACATCACAGTGCTCTAGAGCTGTGGTTTTTGTGTCCTTTGCACCTTCTCTTCATCTGTTATCTTTGGTTTAGAGAAATATATGGGAGAGTAAGAATTGTGTCTGCGGAAGGCTCTTTAGCAGTAGAGCTAATTCCTTAGGGGAAAGTAGGCTTCCTAAAGGTAATGGGCCCTGAAACACTAACTTTGACTATAAGATGTCGTGGTTTCCCTTCTGAAGTTGAAGAGAACCTCAGTCTAGTTAGGTTTGCATTCTCTTTATGTATGTGCTAAAGTTACTTTGAATAGAAAGCAAGCTCCTTTGGAGTACATACTACTTTAAGCTTTCTGAACCTTAAAATGTTGTGTAGCCTTTTTCTTTTTCAGTTTTCAAGACAGGGTTTCTCTATGTAGCCCTGGCTGTCCTGGAACTCCCTCTGTAAACCAGGATGGCCTCAAACTCAGAGATATGCCTGCCTCTGTCTCCCAGGTGTTGGGATTTGCAACACCACCGCTTGTCAGTAATTTTATTTTTATTTTTTTAATACTTTATTTAAAAAATTATTTTATTTATACAGTATTCTGCCTGCAAGTGTGCCTGTAGCTAGAAGAGGGCACCAGATCTCATTATAAATGGTTGTAAGCCATCATGTGGTTGCTGGGAATTGAACTCAGGATTTTTGGAAGAGCAGATGGTGCTCTTAAAACTCTGAGTCATCTTTCCAGCCTCTGCTACTTTTACTCTTAACCTTTATTTTTTAATAAAAATTCTTTTTCATTCTTATTTCTCATTTCTTATAGATACATTTATTTTTGTTCCTTTTTATTATTATTAAAATTGAGATGGACAACTGAACATTTCTTCTACTTTAATTTTATGTTAGTGTGTTTGTGGGGTGTTTAACATAACATTCGTATGGCAGTCAGAGAACAATTTTGATAACAGAGATCAAACTTAAGTTTACCCTATGAGCCCACTTCACTGGCCCCAGATGGGTCAATGAACTGAAAACCCAGAGGTTTAATTGCTTGTATCCCATACAGTCCTGAAATTATTCACCACGCAGCCCTGGATCACTTGCATCTTCTGACTGTCTTGCTTTTACCTCTTGGTGCTTGGCTTATACGCATGTGCCACTACACCTGTTTAAATGCTGCTGGAAATGGAATGTAGGCTTCTTGTATACCTAGAAATTGTTCTTCCAACTGAACCATACTCAAACCTACTTGCTATTTTTACTTTATATATTTTTTGTTGTGTAGCCCAGGCTGGCCTTCAATTTGTCACTCTCTTACCTCCTTATTCCCATGGCTGAAATTGGAGGAGGTGTGCGGATACTTAACTTGGTGTGTGTGTGTGTGGGTGTGTGTGTGTGTGTGTGTGTGTGTGTGTACCTGCACCTGCATGCATGTCTTTAAGTCTTCCCCTTCCTTTAATACTAGTCCCAGTTTGTGAGGTTCAGGCAAGAGGATCACTTGAACCCAGGAATTTGTCTTAATTCTTTTTTTCCACATTGTGAGAGTCGGTCAGGTTTGTTTGTTTTGTTTAAATGTTTGCTAGGCATGGTGGCGCATGTCTTTAATCCCAGCAGGCAGGTGGATCTCTGTGAGTTCAAGGCCATCCTGGTCTACAAAGTGAGAAAGTGAGTCCAGGATAGCCAAGGCTACACAGAAAAACCCTGACTCAAAAAAAAAAAAAAAAAAAAAAGATAAATTTGAAGATTTATTTTTACTTTATGGGTGTGCATATCTCTGTGTCTTTGTCACATGCATGCCTGGTACCAGTGGAAGTCAAAAAAGAGCACTGGATCCCTTGGATTTGGAGTTTTAGTTGATAGTGAGCCACTGTTTAGGTGCCGGGTTCTCTACAAGAATAGTAAGTGCTCTTAACTGCTGAGCCACCTCCCCCCAATAAAACAATGAAAAACTAATCACTGATGTCTACCCCACTGTAAATCCCCGTCCCCTCTTTAGTTTTTACTCTATTTTATATTCTTTAACATTCTGGAGTGGGCTAATCTAGCCAATCCCAGACTTGACATAAGTAGGATCATGCAGTATGTGGCCTTTTGAACCCAGCTGCTTCACTCTGCATATTTTCATGTTTAATCCTTGTACCATTTATTCTTTCTTAGAATAATATTTCAGTTGTTTATATATGTGACTTCATATTTTTTCATTAAGCTATTAATGAGTCTTTATGCTTTTATCTTTTGGCAGTTGTGAAATAATGCTTCTGTGAATATTTCTATACAAATGCTTCATTAGTAAATAGACAGTATGTGTGTTGAAAATAGAGAAGTATTTGTTTGTATTGGTTTCTTCCGTCATGTTGGCAAAGTCATGGTGGCAGGAGGTTGAGCTGCTTGACTGCACCCACAGTCAGGAAGCAGGGAGAAAGACGTTTAACGTTTACTCTAATAGTGGATTACTTTTTAAAAAAGATTTTTGAGTGTGTGTCTGTCTGTCTGTCTGTCTGTCTGTCTGTCTGTCTGTTTGTCTGTCTGTGCCTGCCTGCCCTTGTTCATGGATGAGTACAGATGCCCACAAAGGCCAAAAGATATTCTGGTGCTAAAGTTACAAGCAGTTGTGAGCTGTCCAGCATTAGTGCTGGGGACCTAATTTGGGTCCTCTAGAGCAGTACGTGCTGTTAATCACTGAGCCACCTCTCTAGCCTACTGTGTTACTCTTAAAATCAGTTGACATTTCTCTTGGTTGTTTTAATAGGCTCTGGACTGTTTCACTGCCATGCTTTCTGAGCAGACAAAAAAACTGAAAATGGCAGAAATTATTGGAAGCAAACTGAACATTTCTAAGAAAAAGGTATGTGCGTTACTTTTGTGTTCATGTTGAAAGAAGGCTGGGCTGCTTTGCTGAATGATCTCTGTTCCTTGCCAAAGGTGGCTTTTGCACTGTTAATTTCTCTTTAGACATTAATGGTCCATTGCTACCTATCAGGGAATGGAAAGTTCCAGCGTAATTCTCTTGGTGTTGTACATTCTTAAAGTGAGTTTCCTCCTGTTGTCTGTATAGCATATAGACCTGTTTGTTTCTAGTGTTTAGTGACCATGTTTTTCAGGGTACGAACAGTCTCAGTGATACTGTCGTCTGTGCTTCAATGTATAGATTTTCTTTCTTACCGTTTTACTATTAGGTATTATTATTTTTAGGCAGTGCCTTAATTGTGTAGCTCTTTCTGGCCTGGAACACTTGGTCTGCCTGCCTCTGCCTCCAGAGCGCTGGGATTAAAGGTGTGCACCACCATTCTCAGCTTACTGTTTTTCATTAAAAATCAAAAGAATAGTTCCAATGAATGGCACTAAGCAGGCCCATTAGGTTTAACAGCAAGATTGGTGATATCTTACCTTTTACTTTTTAAATCAAGGTATGTGTTTTTGAGGGCCTGAGATTGTAACCCAACATTCATGAGGTCCTGGATTTGGTGTACAGAGGGGAGATATATGTATAATTTTTAAAAGGGACAGCCTTTGAGCAGTGGTACCAGTGTTGTGGAAGCCTGCAGAAACGTCTAGGTTAATCAAGGTGTTTGTACTTGAAATACCTGTCAGTGATAGCAGCAGTAAAGATGTTTGCTAGGCTTTTGCAGTGAGTAGTGGGCCTCTTACTATAGCATACCCTCCTGAAAAGAACTTAACTTCCGTGTTCCTCAGAGTGGGCAAGGGGCATGACATCACCATGATTGGCTGTGATGAGCAGTGTTTCTTCTACACATTGGGGGGGTGGGGTGGGGAGCTCTCTTTAAGCACTTGCCCATTTTTTTCTAGGCCTAAACCTGAACTTTAATATGAGTTCTTTGAATGATAAGGTAAAAATGAATGGCTATCCTGTGGACTTCCAGGTACCTCTGTTGTAGCTTTTCTTTCTCTCAGACAGACTATGGAATTTTACTCTTATGTTAGAAGTTAAAGCCTACAAAAGCATGAAGAGCACTTGACTTTTTATGTTATGAGTGGATTTTTTTTCTCTGAACTCTTGCTAGAAGTCAGTGTGTTCACTTTATCTAGGCTTATTTGGATGAGTGAAGGGTACAGGTATACTGTCTTCCCTGTTGCTCTCATACAGTCCCCTGGAAAAGCGAAGTTTATTTTGGTCAGTTCCAGGTGACCATGGCAGGGAAATGGCAGAGATGGGAGCTTGAGGTAGCTGGTCAGGCTGATCTACAGTCAGGTAACAGAGCAAGGAATGCTTTAATGTTGGTGCTCAGCTTGCCTTCATTTATACAGTCCAGGGCACCTACCCAGAGGGTAGTCCTGCCCAGAGGCAAGAGATCTTCCCACAGGGTTAACATCATCAGGTGAGTCCTTCAGAGGCTTGACCAGACTGTGTCTTCTGGGTAATGTTAAATTACCCAGTTGGCAGTTAACACTAGCTGTCTTTGGAATGCTCCTTGGATGGGTGTTCAGTGTTTAAACTTTTTAAAAGAAACTTGGAAAGTAAATGAAAATAAGAACAAAGAAACCCCTGATGTAACGCTAACTTGGGTGTCTTGGAAGTAGACACAGCTTCCATGGTGGAGCACTGATGAGAAGGGTTCATTAGGATACTTTGGCTAAAGAAATATTTAAAAGCAGGCAGGTTTTTAACTTAGTTCAAATCTTTCTCTCCCACAGGCTGAATTTTTCTGTAAACTTTATAAACCAGAAGTTGTCATTAATGAGCTAGACGTCCAAGTAGGTCGAGTTCGGCTTTTGCGGAAACAAAGTGAAGCTGTTCGCATACAGAAGTGAGTAGAGTTCACTAGCCTTCTGACTTTCTGCACAGAGCTGCCTGGGCTCACAGCCCTGCATGGTGCGTGATGAGGACTAGTCATTCCCAAGTAGGTTCTGCGGACAAGATGAGATAGCTGTCAGCAGCTTGGAACTGGTAGAGGTCCTTGTTCTGACTTACTGCAGTTTCATGAAATAAAGCACAAGTAGGTATCGGGCTGTACTAGGTTGTAAATTCCTTGGTGACTAGGATCATATAAAATTCTAAATAATGTGTATCGGAAATATGTTTTTGACATCATAGTATTTGAGCTGCAATCAATCACACTAGCCACTGAAATGAAGGCCCACCACAATGTAACATGAGCTTTAGTTTAATTAAATCTTCAGTGTTGTATCTCAAGACTCAGTTTTGGAGAAGACTGCTTTAACACATTATGATTATGTATTATTATTTGAATACTTCCAAAATACACCTCTTATGTTGCATATCTGTATGATGTATGTATGCGGTTGTGTATGTCGTGGTGTGCAATGTGAAGGTCTCAGGACAACTTTGGACAGTCAGTTCTCCTTCCACCTTTTCATGGTTTCAAGGGGTCAAACTCTGGTTGCTGGGCTTTTGTTTTGGGCAGAAAGTGCTTTTACCCGCAGAGCCTTTCTCCAGTCCTCATCTACGTGAGGAATTGAGTCTATTATAGATGAAGTGATTTGTTCAAGAATATGCTGCAGGTTATGTCTTATATTTTGGGTGTTCAGAACCTAACATTGTAACCACAGGTGTTACCTTGTTATAGGTGACACTTAGCAGCTGAATGGATGTTGAGTGTTTGTAGAGCGTAGTAAAGTTGTGGTTTGTGTGTTCTAAGAATATGAAATAATATGAACACGATTATTCTAGATTATTTTCTCATTTTTCTTTGTTTTTTTATATCCAACACTAACAAAAGCTTGAAGCCTAGGTGTTTGTTTTTCTCTTTTACTTCTTTTATTTTTCTGCTGGGACTTGCCCAAAATAGGTAAGTACTATACCACTGAACTACATTCCTAGTTAGTACATTTTAAGTAGGGTCATGAATAGATTGCCTGGGCTGCCCTAAAACTCATCATTCTGCTGAAGTCATCATGCCTGGCCCAGCTAGCTTCTAAATCCCTTTCCCTTTCCCAGGGAGAAGTACACTTTTGCTGCAACCCGCCCATCCTCTGTTCTTCTTGAGCAGCTCGCAGTGTGTGTCAGTCAAGGGGAACCGGTGTTGTTAGTGGGAGAGACAGGAACCGGTAAAACCTCCGCTGTCCAGCACTTGGCTCATGCCACAGGTATCTGAGGGGTTAGGGGTGGGTAAGTGAGGGGACATAGTCCCTGACTTGTAGCATAGGCCTGGCCTCAGACTTGGGGTCTTCTTGCCTTAGCCCCTGGTGTGCTTGGCTTATTTGCATGCATCACCGTGCCTGGTTTGGTATTTTCACTTTGGTTTTGTTGCTGTTTTCTTCTAAATAGTAAACCTAAGGATATTAAAGTTTGAAGTAACCTCATTCCACGTATAGTTGGTTTCCCTGGAAGTAACTACTAACAGATGAAATTATACTCTGGCATATATATGCCATACACATTGCTTTGCTTTTCTTTCTTTCTTTCTTTCTTTCTTTCTTTCTTTCTTTCTTTCTTTCTTAAGATTTATTTATTATTTATACAGTGTTCTGCCTGCATATGAGCTTGCATGCCGGAAGAGGACACCAGGTCTCAGTATAAGTGGTTGTGAGCCACCGTGTGGTTGCTGGGAATTGAACTCAGGACCTTTGGAAGAGCAAACAGGGCTCTTAACAACGGAGCCATCTCTCCAGCCCATGCTTTGCCTTTCTTATGGTGTAGCTCAGGTTGGCCTCCTTATGAACCTGGTGATCCTGCCTCTGCCTTCTTGGATAACATTTCAGGTGGATAGCAATAATTGATTATGTTTGTACTTAATTAAAGCTATTTGGCAATTTTTATCTTACTTCTTTTAATGGCCAATGGTATTAAATACTCTGGATATTTATTTATTCCTAATTTAGAGGCATCAATTTATTGAAGGATCTTTTTGTTTGTTTGTTGTTTCTTGTGTTTTCAAGACAGGATCTCACTATGTAGCTCCAGCTGTCCTGGAACTCATTGTATAGACCAGAATAGCCTTGAACCCACAGCGATCTGCCCACCTCTACCTCTGGAGTGCCAGGAATAAAGGCATGCGCCAAAGGATCTTTTTGTTGATTACTATTTTTAAATGTTGAAGAATTCTAAGATTTAAAAAATTTTTTAAATTTATTATAATTTATTCACATTACATCCTGATTGTTATCGCCCCCCCCCCATCTTCCTGTTACTACCCTCCCAAATCCTAAAATTTTTGTAATTGATTGAGAAGGTTTAAAAAAAAAATGCGTATGTGAAATTTTGCCATGCCTTCTCAAGGAATGCACTAAGCTTTTTTTTATGTCTTGTTTCTGGTGGTTTGCTTTGTTTTGTGCAGTGAGAATTTTAGAATTTTGGTTTCTTTAAAAAGCAAAGAAATAGTATAAGAATATGTTTTCAATGTAATCCCAGGTGTGGGCATGTGGGGCTGCTTTGCAGCAGCTGACTATAATTTGCCTTGTGCTCTGGCTGTGGTGGGGTTTTGCCATCTGCAGATAGTTTCTGTGAGTGTGTGACGTTTGGAATTTTAGGGACTTTTCAGAGGGTAGATAAATGCTAGAGGCAGGGTGGCCTGTTTTTGTTTCTTTAGTTTTGGTCACAGTTTGTTACGTAGTCAATATGCAAAGAAGTTAGATATCCTGATGGTGAGGATCAAACTCGCCCCGAGGAGCCTGATGCTCCCACTCACAGGAAGTCGTCTAATGATAAAGTCATCCCTTTCCTCTCTATCCTTTATCTCTCCTGTTAGTATTAGGAGGTGGAAAGGGAAGAAGAAAAAGGGGTGGGAAAGGAAGAAAAACCCACAAAATACCAAATGCCAGTTATAGTTTTGTTTCTGCTTTTTTTGAAACAAGTTCTATTCTGTATTTTTGGCTAGTCTGGGGCTCACTTTGTAGACCAGGCTGTCCTGGAACTCAATAAGCGTCTGTCTGGGATTGAAGATAGGCACTATCACACAGCCTGGTTCCTTTAAATGCTTGAAATAATTTCTTCCTTTGTTTCTTAAAGGTCACCATTTGAGAGTTGTCAATATGAATCAACAAAGTGACACTGCAGACTTGCTTGGAGGGTAAGTGTGGTTCAGATACTATTAAAATACTATGTTGTGGCCCTGGAGAGATGGTTCAGGTCAAGAGCACTGGCTGCTCTTCCAGAGGTCTTAAGTTCAGTTCCCAACAACCATATGGTGCCTCACAACCATGTGTAATATGATCTGATGCCCTCTTCTGGCATGCAGGTGTATATGCGGACAGAGCACTCATAAACATTAAATAAGTAAATAAGTAAGAACGAGTATGCTTAACACAAATGACACAGTTGTACATCATTGAACATGGCCTGAGTCCTTCTCTTCTAAGTGTTGGTAGTGTTGTCCAGCTGTTGTTAGGAGGGTGGTGGTGTTTTGTCTTTTTGCTTGTTGTTCTGGGGGTTTAACCCTCTAGTATTTGCACGTACAAGGTAAGCACAGCAATATATTAAGCATATAAAAGGCTGACTATACCCTGATGCAATAAAGAATTTGAGCCAGCGCATCTTAAACTACAATTTTATTTAGGCCCCAGCTTGGTGAATAGAAGATAACCTCTTTCTTTGTTTATGTACTACTCTTAGATACCAAAGGAAAATGTTAACGTTTTTTACAGATAGGAACTTGCCTTATTTTCTGTAATATACAGAAAATGGTATAAAAATCAGGTCTTTTAATATAGATCCATATGTGACTACCTTGTTTAAGGAACGTTGTGCATAAAGTGAGAAGGCCAAAAGTAATCAAAATTTGGTAATAGCTGGTGAGATACAGTAATACCCTCTTCCTAGGATGCGTAATTAGTTTCATGTTTTATAAGTCAAGTTGAATATATTAAAATACAACAAATACTACATAAAAGTATATGATTTTATAGGCCTAAGTAGTTTACAATACAGGTAAAGGCACTTTAAAATGAAGAGCTTTAAGCTTTAGTCGTTATTCATACTGAGATTGCTTTTTGGTTGTCAATCTTTGTTTGTATATATTACCACAGGGCTCTTTGGATGGTTTTTTCCCAAACAGTATTTTTATTCTTAGAGGATTTCATGCAGTGAACTTTGTATGACGGCCTTCTAACCCTCCCATAGCCACATTGTCTTAACTACTTTCCATCCATTCCAATCTGAGGTCTTTTTCTTTGTTTTTATTTTGTGGTTGTTGTTGTTATTGTTGATTTTTCCTTTCCTTTCCTCTTTGAGTCCAGTTTGTTTTCAGCTAATGTTTGTTTAGTTTTGTTATTGGTGAGGTTTTCGTTTGTTAGTTTTGAGAAAGTTTCACTATGTAGCTTAGGCTGGCCTTGAAACAGTGGGCTCTCCTGCTTCTACCTTACCATTAAACCCTATCTAGACCTTTGCTTTTTGATTAATTTTAAATGATAAATGTCATCGAACCCCATTCTCAAAAATCAAACTCTGAGCTTTGTTGATGTTAGGCAAGCACTCTATAACAGAGCTGTGTATACCTTTCCACCCTCGTATAATTTTTATCTTATTTTTTCTTGTTTAAATTGGGCTTCTGGTAGGCAACACATGCACCATAGACACAGGTCGTTATATTGCTTGTGAGGAGAGAAAACTAAATTCCAAGAGGGTGGTATGCGAGAGTTTAAAGACTCCCTGAAAGAAGGACAGGCGGTATAGGTGGAAGGATGAAATCCTCCAGGAGGGAAGTAACTAGCACTAAGTAGTACAGTACAGAGCACATGACCGGTTATCACTAGGACTGGGGAGGAGGCCTGAGGGACGTGTGAGGAAGAGCCTAGTAAGTAAAAAAGAGAGTTTCTCCTTGACAAAATTGAAAATGAAGAAATTAGAAAAAAAAAGAGAGACTGAAGAAAATTAAATACAAATAAAATGAGCAACTCTTAACTTTCTTGCCATGCACAGGCTGTTCTTAACCACAGTGAAAAGGGATAAACAGATGCTGGGCTCCCTCAGCCCAACACTAAATGAAGAAGTAGTATTTCTTCCTGCATCGTTTACTTTCATAAGTCAGTATGGATTGTTTTCTGTGTTAATTTCATGTATCGCTGTGCAAAGTCCTTTTCCTTTGTTGTAGCTATTTTAAGATATAGCCTTAAGTGTAGATCTAGTGTGTATTACAGGGAGCTGGTGTTCTTGATGGGGCAAATGTTCTGGACTCTGACTCTGGCAGGAATTTCTGGAATTGTTCCTAAGATACTGTTTCTAAAAGACATATTAAACACTTTGCTTTAAAGTCTCGTGTAGGTCTGTTTCCACATTCCTTCTTCAGCTTGATTCCTGTTGAGTATTTGTGCTGCATTGATTGGATATTTTTTTCTTTTTAAGAAGGAGGCTGGAGAGATTGCTCAAAGGTTAAGGGCATTGACTTCTTGTTCCTCCAGAGGTCCTGAGTTCAGTTCCCAGCAACCACATGGTGGCTCACAACCATCTATAATGTGATTTGATGCCCTCTTCTGGCCTGTAGGTGTATATGCAGAGCATTGTATACATAGTAAGTAAATAAATCTTAAAAAACAAAAAAAGAAAAAAGAAAAGAAAGACAGAAACTTAAAAAAGGATGTGAGCTGGAGAGATGGCTCAGAGGTTAAGAGCACTGGCTGCTCTTCCAAAAGTTCTGAGTTTAATTCCCAGCAACTACATGGTGGTTCACAGACATCTATACTGAGAGTTGGTGCCCCCTTCTGCGTGTAGGCGTACATACAGGCGAAACACTGTGTACACAATAAATAAATAAAATCTTTTTTTAAAAAAGGTGCATGTCTAGTTATTGTTTGTTTGTGAGGTTGGAGGGCTTGCTGATAATCTTAAAGCTTCCTGGGTAGTAAGTATCATTGAGTTAACCTATGCCCTGTTTCCCTTTCTTCATCAGTTGAAGTCTTCATTGCCTTAACTGAGCTTCAGGCACTAGGCTAGTAAGCCTGTTTTTCTTTTAGGGAAATTGGTATCATTTGAAATACTGAACTAATTTTTATAAATTTTATAGCTGACAGTAACAGAGCCAGTTCTTGCTAGTAATAATTATAATGACTGATTCCATGTAGCAGTTCTCCTGGCCAAGCCACTCCTTTGTGTCCTTTTTACCTGGGTTACTTTCTTGGCTTTCTTATCAGTCCTGCACACAGGCTGGTGCTGTTCTCTACATGGGATGTGGTTCTTTAGATGGTGTATTTAGTTTCTTTGACCTGGTCCAGTGCTTTGGTCTTGTTACTTTTCTTCTCCTGGCTTCTTAAGTGTTTTTCTATTTTATAGTTACCTTAGTCCCTTTTGGACAGTGGTTGTCAACCTTTTTTTTTTTTAAAAAAAAAAAGCTATGTCAGTCTCACTTAAATCAGGATAGTTCAACAAAGGCATTGTTAGCCATTCATGATCTGAATTTGGGGGTATGAATTAATTGTGGTACGCATTAAAAGCTATGAGACATTTGTTTTGTAATAAATAAGGCAATGGAATTACTCATTTGTGGCCTTTTAAAGATAAGCTATTAGGTCTGCCCTCTCTCCCTTCTTCTTAGTTCCAGCGAAGATCATTTTTGTTTCGGGGATGTTCTTTTGGGATTCTCCAAATACTCCATGATTGTATCTTCTCCTCAAGTGATACCTTTGTTCTTGTTGGCATCTGTGTAGGAGAATCCAGAGGCCAGACCTGTCTTCCACACAAACAGACTATGGAGATTTGGTCCAGTCTTATGCTTGCCTCCTTGTTCCACAGTGTGGCACTGGGCACACTTCTGAACAAAAATCTCTTGCCTTTCTCAACACCCCCCATTTTTGAAATTCATTCTGGGCTGGTAGACAGCACAAATGTTAAAACCTGAAGACTGACATTCTGCTGTCTTGGTTCTCAACCTTCTTAACACTGCTACCCTGTAATAGAGTCCCTCATGGTCTGGTGACCCTCAACCAGAAAGCTGTCTCGTTGTTACTTCCTACCTGTGATCTTGTTACTATTCTGAATTGTGATTACTATTGTGAACTGTGATGTAAACATTGATATGTGACCCACAGGTTGAGAACAGCTGCCTTAGGCGCTTAGCAGATCCCATTACTGTCTTCCTCAAATCTTCGCTATCTTCTCAGAACATTTAGAACACAGCAGAAGGTGTAGTTTTTGGTATCATAGCATTCATAGTGAACTCTGGCACCCCTTGAACATTTTGTCTACTTTCTTTGTTGGTGGAGCTGAGTGAACTTAACTGTTTCAGACACTAGGCTCAGAATGTGTTAATTCTACATTATCCTTGAGTGCTATCATCTTCCTCTTACAGACACCTGCTTAGTTCACTTCTTATTTAAGTCTCTTTCAAATGTCCCCCTCTCAGGAGAGCATTTATCACTGAGTATATGTTGCCAATGCCTCTATTGCTTACTCCTTACTGTAGTTAATATAATCCGTAGTACCAAACCACACTGTCTGGTGGTTTATAGAAATGTTTTCTGTGTTATCTCACTGATCAGGTTATAAGCTACCTAAGACCTTGTGGGTGTTGCTGATTCACTACTTAACAAATGAAAGATGCTACATATATTTTGACTGGATAAATAAAGTTTTAAAAAATGTGTTAGTGAAGAGTTTGAATTTCCCTTTATCTACCATTCTCAGCAGAATGCTTCTCTGATCAAAGCTGAGAGCAGCACTTGTCTCTGGGCCACCAGGACTTGTATCTGCTCTCCATACCAAGTTCCACACGTGCTTATTTAAATGTGATTGATAATAAAATAAATGACATATCTTTTGTGGTCCATTTAGAAATTACAAACTTTTTTTTAGTGCTTTTTAAATCTAAAATGCTTAATCTTCATTATAAATTGGCAACATTTGAAGTGCGAAAGTAGATCACAGCTGAAAACTTGAGATTCTCCGTGATGTTAATTGTATTTCTGATTTTGATTGGTTTTCATTGTGTTTCCCAGTTTCTGCTTCAAGAGTTTATAAATCACATTTATTCCTCCCCCCCCCCCCCCCCCAGGTTCAAGCCAGTGGACCATAAGCTTATTTGGCTGCCCTTACGAGAGACATTTGAGCAACTGTTTGTCCAGACATTTTCAAGAAAACAAAACTTTACCTTTTTGGGACACATTCAGACCTGCTATAGGCAGAAACGATGGCATGATCTCCTCAAACTAATGCAACACGTACAAAAGTCAGCTATTACCAAGGAAGGAAAGGAGAGCCAGCCTGGTAAGAATATGAAATACACAAGATGGGTTCATTTAGCGATGGAAAAGGATTAAGTAAAAAAGAAATTAGTGGAACTTGATAGGTCTTCAGGCAGAGGTGACTAGTTTTGCAATGTTCCAGCTGCCATGCCTTTAGACAGGGTTCCAGAAAGGTGGCTAGATGGTGCTGGTGGACAAGCACTGCCTAGTGATTAGGATGGCATGTTTCCTCAGAGAGAGCTGTCTCCCACCGTAAATAATAAGCTTTTGGAAGCTTAGTCGTTTTCATTTCGCTTTCTCACCTATGAAATGATAATAGTATCAGCTACTTCAAACGTTCTTCTAAGGGGAAATGCGTTACAGAGTGCATGCACATGTGAGTTAGTGGCAGCTGTCACGTGGCCATCATTATATAGGTGCATGAACTTAGTGCTTAACACTCTTGTGTTTCCCAACTTTATGGTTTTGTGTTTGAAAGTGTACTGTGCCTATATGTAGCATATTTATGTACTTTCACACCGCTTAACCAAAATACATGACCAGCAACTTAAGGGAGGAAGAAGATTTATTTTGGCTTATGATTTAAGATCAATTTCAATCTATCATGAGGCGGTGTGGCAGCAAGCAGGAGCAGTCCCATCGGTGGTAGTAGTAGATAGTTGGTCACATCAGAGTAACCCTCAACACAGAGAACAGCTGGGAATTGGTTCTCTCGTTCCACCTGTTGGTTTCAGGGATTAAAAGGCTTAGCGTCAAGGCCCTTTATTCACTGAGGCATCTTGTTAGTTCTAGAAAGCAGCTGTAACTAAGGGCTGGAGTGTAATGGTCAAAGGACTGTTCTAAGAGACGCGTTTTCTTGCCAGTGAGTCCTCCTCTTGTGAAAGGTCCATAGCCTTCTAAAAGATGCTCAGCAGTTAAGAGTCACAGCTCGTAAAGAGGACATGACTGTGGCTCTCAGTACTCAGGACTGCAGGCTCACAGCCATCTGAAATTCCAGCTCCAGGGAATTTGGACACTTTTCGTCCCCATAGGCACCCATACTGGTACGCGCGTACGCACACACACACATTTAAAAATAAGAAAAAGCAATCTTTTAAAGAAGTGCCTCTAGATAGAGAACATGCATTAAAAACATGTGCTATTGGGGGACATTTCAGATTGAACCGTGACTCTTCAGAAGGTAAAGTCTTGTCTTTATTCTTTACTAGGGCTACTTCTAAAGGAGAAATGGGAAGCATTTGGCTTTAGACTCAACCACGCCCAGCAACAAATGAAAATGACTGAGAATGCCCTACTGTTTGCATTTGTGGAGGTATATCATTTATTATTTAGGTTAATGGATGTTAGTTTGATGGAGAATAACGTCTGTTGAGGGTTATTATTTTTTATTGTCTGTGTTGTGTCTGCTGTTAACGACAAGAAATACTTTAAGAAAAAATAATATAAGGAGAAGCCTATGAGCAATGCTCTTCCTGGTCCTCAGTTTTAATGAGCCCTGGGAATGTTTACTTGAGGACGTGCACTCTGTTACTTTACGTTTGTATGATACGACCAAGTACAAGCTCCAGCTTAGTTGTCTCTGTGAGCCTCTGCATTTAGCTGTGATTAGGTGTGATTCAGTCAGTGTCTAGTTTGGTTCCAGGCCATGGTTATCTCCCATTTGCTGGGGGCAAGTACCATCTTGATTAAATTAAGCATTGGTGATGTATAGCTGATTAAAGATTCATTTTGATAGTCTTAGATATACACTCTTTTTGTTTTGTTTTGTTTTTTCAAGACAGAGTCTCTCTGTGTAGCCTTGGCTG
This sequence comes from Acomys percivali, assembly GCA_907169655.1. Taxonomy (NCBI): domain Eukaryota; kingdom Metazoa; phylum Chordata; class Mammalia; order Rodentia; family Muridae; genus Acomys; species Acomys percivali. The sequence goes on from OU015743.1 coordinate 109,858,814, forward strand.
TCCTGGACTAACTTTGTAGACCAGGCTGGCGTCAAACTCAGTGATCTGCCTGCCTCTGCCACGCGAGTGCTGGAATTAAAGGCGTGCACCACCACCACCTCGCTAGATATACTCTTATAGGCTGTGAATTATAAACAGTATACATTCTTGGTTCTTGGTATGGCTTTTTAGTGCTTTGTTTTTGACAGCTGTGTAGTCTTGGCTGGGCTGAAACTCAGATCTGGAATCAAAGGGTGTTCCACCACCCACTACCATGCATACACATATGCACGCACATCTGCAGACCTTCAGGTTTGGGTGCTTTCAATAGCTAATAGAGTATTTTCTATCATCTGAATTTGTTGTATGTTTACTTGGTCATCTGCCCAAATAACTTTTGTTTATATCATCTTGTAGGCTTACAGATATTTCCTTGGTCATTTTGGACATTTACATAATTTTCTTGGCCCAACACTGCCAACTATGTACAGTCATTTGTCATTCAAAGTATACGTTTATTAGTGGGAAAAATGTGCTCTTACCTCTGTTCTTAACCTTACTTGTGAGACTTCTCTTGCTAACTGTGCCTTTATTTGAAATACAGTCTTAATATGTTAATCTTCCAGGGTACCTTAGCTCAGGCTATAAAGAAAGGAGAATGGATCTTACTAGATGAGATTAACCTGGCTGCTCCTGAGACCCTGGAGTGTCTGAGTGGGTTACTTGAAGGATCTTCTGGCTCCCTGGTTTTGCTTGATCGAGGAGACACAGGTAGCATTTATTCCCTTTGAGGTTTAACTTGGAACTAAGTCTTGGTCAATTAAAGGCGAGATTGTTTGGATAGACATAGTGTATGGGTCTTCCAGTGGGACTTATTATTTAGGAACTAAATTCCTGGAGAAATATATTGAAAATAATATAAGATGTTGTGGAGAATGCAAAGAAAATAAGGTAATTTGTTAAGGCATATAAGTTGTAGATAGGCAGACACTGTCCAAGTAAATACAATGATAACAGATAACTAAAAGTGAACAAACACACCAGAAAGACTTGAATGGCAGCATGATGTTAAACTGTAAGAAAGAGTGAGTCTGTCTGTGCATGTGTGTGTGCATGTGTGTGCGTGTGCATGCACACTGTCTTGTCTGAAAGTGATCCCATTGAGGCTTCAGTAAAGGCATAGGTGGTGGAACAGGTAACAGCGACCCAGCTGGACCATGGGCTGTGGCTTTAAATTGTCTTTTCCTGGAATCCTCTGGCAAATCACTTGATTGCTAAATGTTGTTGAAATTTTCTTGTTTTCTCTTAACAGAGCCACTAGTTCGGCACCCTGATTTTCGTTTATTTGCATGTATGAATCCAGCTACTGATGTGGGCAAAAGAAATCTCCCACCAGGAATAAGAAACAGGTAAGAATTTTCTTTTCTTTTTTGTATTGGTAATATTAACATAACCAAACTTCAACTGGTGGTTGAAATGTATTGGTACCTGTTTGAGGAATATTAGTTTCCTTGTTTGTTATTTCTCTTTTCTATAGATTGCAGGCATGTAAGAAGGTCTAGGACAGTGGAGGTTTCACTCTCTATTGTTATTACTTACACTGCTCCTGCGAGCTCATCCTGTGCTGTGTACCTAGTTCTTTGGTTGTTAGGAAGATACTTAATAGGTCTTGTTGAACACCGTTCATCTTTTAGCTAAGAAATTTTAGCTAGGGAAATTTCATTTATAGAAAATAATACATACTGTTAAGTGCTTAATTTTGGCATTTTATATCTGTAACTGAAGAATAAGATTTAGTGTTAGTAATATTTCTGTTGTTTCAAGTTGGAAACAGTTACTCAAGTCAGTCAGTTGCCAGCAAGGTGGCTTTGAGAGTTAAGCACTTGCTGCCAAGCGTGAGGGCCTGAGTTCAGTCCCGAGGCACTACATGTGAGAAGGAGGAACCTAACTCTGCAAGCTGCCTTCTGACACTTCAGAAGCAGTGTGACATGCTTGTCCTCACAATATGAACACACCACAAATGTCATTTTTTAGAAAGTCCATTCAATCCACTATATCCATTATTAAATATAATAGAAATATAATTTTTAGAAACTATATCAAAGTATGTACTTCCTTTTTCTACATCATTTTAGTTTTTATCATGAGAGATGTGGGGGGAGTGGGTATAGAGTTTTTGTTTTTGTGACAGAATCTCACTGTGTAACCTGGACTTTGCTATGTAGACCAAGTTGGCCTTGAACTTAAAAAGATCCACATATTTACCTGTATCTTTAAATCCAGAAGTAAATTTTTTAAAAATGAAGTTGAGCACCCCATTGTTTGGTACTATGTTTATGATAGGATAGTAATATCAGTGTTCCCTAGATTAGTTTTAGTTTAGTCAGATATCAAAATAGAGATGCCTGCTTGATTCCTGGTCCCATTTGATTGGAACACTTTTGTACATCATTTTACACCAAGGGAACTGCCTGTCTTTAAAACTAAGATGTGTATTTTATTTCTTTTTATACGTACATTGGTGTTTTGCCTGCATATATGTGTGGGGTGTTGGAACCCTGGAATAGGAGTTACACAGCTGTGAGCTGCTGTAAAGGTGCCAGGAATTGAACCCAGGTCCTCTGCAAGAGCAGTCAGTGCTCTTAACCACTGAGCCATCTCTCCAGCCCCAAGATGTGTTTCTTGTAGACAACAGATAGATGGGTTTTCTTTCTAGATCAGTTGTTTTCAACCTTCCTGATGCTGCGGCCCTTTAATACAGTTCCTCAGGTTGTGATGGCTTTGTTGCTGTTATGAATCATCATGTAAATGTCTGTGTTTTCTGACGCCCCTTGGCAGCCTCTGTGAAAAGTTTGTTCTATTCCCAAAGAAGTCATGAGCCACAGGTTGAAAACCACTGCCCTGGAGAATGCTGTGGGACATACTAATTTCTTATAACAGAATAATAATTTTAATTAATAATTTTCTTGCAGGTTCACAGAACTTTATGTAGAAGAATTGGAAAGTAAAGAAGACTTACAGATTCTTATTGTGGACTATCTGAAAGGCCTGAGTGTGAGCAAGAGCACTGTGCAAGGGATTGTAAAGTAGGTTCTGTTTTGCTTGCCTTACATGATTTCATGCAGACACACACACACACACATTCATGATTTGCTTTATGTGGAGAAAACTCATACAAGGATTTTCTTGAAAATTGAAACCTTGTATGAATTTCCTCAGGTTTTCCTAAAGAAATTACTTATACTACCACCTATGAAAATGCACAGATGCTCTTCTCTTGATTACTTCTATATAGTCCCAGCTTAGTATTTGAATTCCTAACTAGTAAATTGCTCATTTATCTTTCTGTGTCTCTTTCCTATGTAGGATTTGCATAGTAGCTAGATGGAAGCCAGGATTAGTTTTCTTCTGTAAGTTGAGTTAGATTGAGGATTAAAGGATTTCCACGTGTAAGTTATAGATCTCTGATATTGATTGGTGCTTTGAGTTTCTTATTCATGTATTGCCGCCATATAGAAAGTCCATAGTGTTTTGTGCAGATAGCCTGTGTGTAGTCTTGACTCAGGAACCTAGGACCTATTATGTACTTCTTAGTAAATCCCTTTCCTCTTGAAGGGAGTATAATATGGGAAAGGTTTGTAATAGAATATTAGCTATTTGCTTATTATTTTATAGCTTGTTCTCCACCCCAGCCCCAAACCTTAGTGTGATGCAGGGTATCAGACCCAGGGCCTTCTATGTGCTAAGCAGGTGCTTTGTAGCTCTGGCTGGCCTCAGCCTCCTGGGGGCTGCCACACCTAGCTGCTATGCTTGTTTCTTTAATACATTTTACACATGCGCGCGCGAATTAGTATTGGGAATATACAACAAGTAAGAAAAATATCTGAGCCAGTCTTGATGACATATGCTTGTAATTCTAACACTTGGAAAAGCTGAAGCTAGTGGATTGCGGAAAGTTCAAAGTCAGCCTGGGCTACTGAGACCCTTGCAAAAAAAAGAAAAAGACAAAAAGAAACTCCCAATTGTTCTTGTAGAATTTCTTCTATAGTTGCAAATAATAACTGGGGTGCTGGAATGAATAAGACAGACAGACATTCATGTGAGACAAACATTACCAGAAGAAGTGCTAGCTTGCCAGGCATGCTGGCGTGTGGCTATAATCCCAGTACTCAGGGAGGCAGAGGCAGGCGATCTCTGAGTTCAAGGTCTACAAAGTGAGTCCAGGTCAGCCTAGGCTACATAAAGAAACCTTGTCTCGAAACCACCCTGACCCCCCCCCCCCAGCCACCACCGCCCCCAAAAAGAAGCACTAGACTTATATTAAATGTGCCAGTCATGGAGACGTTAGTATAAGGAACAACTGTCCTGCACATCCATTGGGCAATAACTGGGGTTTTCTCTGATTCATGCTTGGTTTCATTGGGACGTACATTTGATCCCCAGTCAAAAGACTGCAGCGTGGAGTTCGTGTCAGTTCTGTCTTGTGGAGGATGACAGTGGTAACAGTGTATGCCAGTGGTCATCATGCCTCTGTACTTTGTAAGTTTGTCCTTGTTGTGGATAGATAGACCTGTGTTCTTTCAAATCTCACGCGTCCTGTTTCCTGTGTGCAAGTCTTCATTTGCCCGTTAGGCAGAGGCCCACTCTGGAACATTGCATATGTATCATACGTGTTCTTACTTGTTACTCTGGTTACACATTTCTCACTTATCTTTATTGGTTTGTTTTGGCTAATGAAATAGCACCTTTTAGGTGTTTGAAAGATAAATTTCAGATTACGTGAAAAATAGATTTGTACAGATATTTTGATGAATGTTCCAGGATCTTGTATGTAAGCCTGACCATTCTGTTTTATGAAATAGTCTTGGATGGTGAGCAGTGGTGGCGCACACCTTTAATCCCAGCACTCGGGAGGCAAAGGCAGGTGGATCTCTGAGGTTGAGGCCAGTCTGGTCTGCAGAGTGAGTTTCAGGAAAGCCAAGGCAACCAAGAAAAGAAAAGAAAATAGCCTTTGGAGTTTCAATAGAGATGTAGAAACTGCTGTTTAATAAAACTGCCCAACCTTCCTCCTCTTTGTAGCTTCTACACTGCTCTACGGAAAGAGTCTGGGACAAAATTGGTGGATGGGACTGGCCACAGACCTCACTACAGCCTTCGGACCCTCTGCAGAGCTCTACGGTTTGCTGCTTCCAACCCATGTGGCAGTGTCCAGCGCTCACTTTATGAGGTGTTTCTACTGTCTGTTTGACATAGGAGCTCGGTAGATGTGCTCACCATGAATGGGAAGAGTAGGGGTGCGAGTGCCACATCTGCCGAGGTTTGCCACTTCAGCTAAGAGCTATTTACAACATTTAAAAGTTGTCTGGGCCAGGTGGTGGTGGCAGTTTTGCTCTGCTTGCCCTTAATCCCTGCAAAGGCAGGCAGATCTCTGACTTGGAAGTCAACCTGACCTATAGAAGTAGTTCCAGGGCACCCAGGGCCACACAGGGAAACCCTGTCTCAAAAATCCAAAAAAAAGTTGGTCTAGGATATAGCACCCCAGGAGGCTAAATTGTATTCCTAAGTTGGGCTGTTGTAAGGCCAGTTTGTGTTTTCTCTCCAGGGCTTTTGTCTGGGTTTCCTGACACAGGTTGACCGGGTGTCTCACCCGCTGGTTCAGAAGCTCATCTGTCAGCACATTATCTCTGGCAATGTCAAAAGTCTGCTGAAACAGGTGTGTTCTTTGATAGTCAACTTGTAATATAAAAGAAAGGCTGAATTATCATAAGTTTAGTTGTTTGATGAAAATTTTTTTCTCTCCTTTTTTTTATACAATGTATAAGAGCATGTGCCTGGTATGTGGCGGTAAGAAGAGGGCACTGGATCTCAGAACTGGAGTTAATGGTGGTTCCGAGCCACCCTATGGGTGCTAAGAGTTGAATCTGGAAGTGAAGCCAATGCTCTTAATCCCTGACCCATCTCCAGCTCCTTGTTGCAAAACTTTAACAAGACTAAATGTGTATTGTTACCACTCCAGTGGCAGTGAGACCTGGGAGAATAGAGCCTAAAAATGAGGCGGGCTGAACTTTCATGCATTAGCTAACCTTACTTGGGCAATTTATACTTTGGGGGTTGAGAAGAGTCACCTGAGTGAAGAGTACAATCACAAGGGCAAGCCACAGTGTAAAAACATGTTTCCATGGAGGCACATACGCCAATGACAACATTGAATTGTAGTGAATACTCTGAAGTAAGCTCACTCCTAATCTGCTATACCTGGGCGGAGCATGCAAACGCATTCCAGGAACAAGTCCATGTTTTGAAGAAACTAGGGTCACAAGACTAATTCTTTCACGAGCACTCAGAATTCTTTTCACATGACTTCATTCTTAGACCATGTTCCAACAGTGTGTATCTTAGATAGTGAAAAATTCAATTAATTTTAATCAAGATTTAAAATCTATAGATAGCCCTTTCCAAGCAATGTGTAAAATTATGTATTCCATTTACTATATGTTTAAGTTCTAGTGTGAGCTTGTTGATTCACTGCAGTAAATTCTGATATGTCTTTGGTATAAGTACGGCCATTGCACAAAGATATTATTGTGTGGTTTTCCTGGTTGGGGGCAGGGAACTGCTGAGATCAAACTTAGGATCTCATTTATGGTAGGCCAGTACTTTACCCCGAGCTATATTTCCATCCCCAGCTTTCCTTGAAAATAAAAGCTAGATGATGAATTTTGTGTGTGAGTGCAGGCACACAAGAGCCACAGTGCACATGTACAGTTCAGAGGGTAACTTTCAGCACTTGGCCCTGTCCTCCTGAGCTGAGTCAGGCTGCCTCTCTGTCTGCGTCTGTGTTGAACGCTCCAGGCTGGTTGCCCTGTGAGCTTCTGGCTGGTTCTCCGGCCTCCACCTCTCATCGTCTCATCTCTGTGGGGATGGGCATCGCCACACCTAGCTCTTCACCTAGGCTCTGGGGGTTAACTCAGTTGTCAGGCTTGTGTGTCATGTCTCCAACCAGCCTTTTAATTAGCATTCCCATATCTTATATATTTCTTTAGATTGCCAGTCAGTCAGCCAGGGTGTTCTTACTGACTGCTCTATTGCTATGAAGACACATGACCGAAGCAGCTCTGATAATGGAAAGGATTTACTTGGGGTCTTGGTTACAGTTTGATGGAGTTAGTCCTTGGGGAAGCAGACAGGTATGGTGCTGGAGAAATAATTTACAGCTTTATATCCTGATCTACAGGCAGTAGTCAGGGAGAGAGACCTCGGCTTGTCATGGGCTGTTGAAACCTCACAGCCCACACCCAGTGACACACCTCCTCTAACAAGAACGTATCTTATCCTTCTTCCTGAACAGTGCCATTAACTGGGGACCAAACATTCAAACATGAGCCTATGGGGGCCATTCTTACTCAAACTATCATAGGACTTTAAAGAGAGCAGGGATACTGTTCAACAGCCATTTAAATTTGATAGGATATTATAAAATAACATCAGGCTAAAACAAAAAAGACAAACTGAAACACTTCCTTAATCTACGTTGTTTATTTATTGCTTGCTCATTTGGATGAAAGGGACTTGAAGTTATTTCGGATTCAGCATTTTACAAATAATATATACTTCACTATTAGAAGCTATGAGAATAGAATTAAAAACAGCTAAGGTCTGCTTTGTGTAACTTAGCCTACAGACATCTTGGAATGGGTGTGCCGTTGCTCATATTACCTGTTGTCTTAGTTTAGGGTTTCGATCGTTGTGATAAACATTATGGCCAAAAGCATTCTGGGGAGGAAAAGTTTATTTCAGCTTATACTTTATAACTGAAGCAGACAGGCCATGGAGGAATGCTGCTTACTGGCTTGTTCTTCATGGCTTGCTTAATCTGCTTTCTTAAACCATCCAGGACCACCTGCCTATGAATAGCACCACTCAAAATAGGCTGTGTCCTCCCACATAAATCATCAAACAAGAAAATGTAAGCTGGGCATGATGGCATGTGCCTTTAATCCCAGCACTTGGGAGGCAGAGGCAGATGGATCACTGTGAGTTCAAGGCCAGCCTGGTCTACAAAGTCCAAAATAGCCAAGGCTATACAGTGAAACCTTGAGGGGGCCGGGGGGATGCACCGTAGCTTTGATTGAGGTACTTTCCGTTCGGGTGTCTCTACTTGTGTCAGTTAACATTTAAAGAGCCAGAGTACCCATAAAGGATCAGTTTCTCTGGAGGGTAAGTTTGTGTCTTCCAGGTGATCTAGAATTAGTAATGTAAAACCACTTCCCTCACTACAGTACTGGCCCACCTTTGAGGAAAATGATCAATATTTTTTATTTGAAAATATCAAATTGGGTGTTCTGCTAGGTGAGGGAGCTGAAACATATATGTGAAAAATTATTTTTATTTCTGTATCTTTTCCCCCTAAACCTTCCTACTCTCATCTAATTTGAAAACCAATATAAAAAAGTTTGTTCTCATCCTTAGTAATTTTGTGTTTCTACTTAGCTCACAGGTTTTCTGTTGGAAGCACTCAGAGCAAAGCCGTGTTCTTGAGAAGTCTTAATTTTCTACTCTACTCCCCTCTAAAAGAATGCCCAGCTGACATAGGAGTGTGCTCATTTCTCAGTCTTTTGTCGTTTTAGCCTATTCCAGAACCCAAAGGAGGCCGCCTCATCCAGGTTGAAGGCTACTGGATTTCAGTTGGCGACAAGGAGCCTACAATAGATGAGACATACGTTCTGACGTCTTCCGTTAAGCTGAACCTGAGGGATATAGTCCGAGTGGTCTCTGCAGGGTATGTGTGGGTTTCACTCCTGCTCTGTGAAGTTTCTGTAAGAGGCATAATGGTTACTTAGCCTGTTTTCCTAAAAATTGACAGAACTTCACTGGTACTTACTGGCTACCTGATTCACTGCTTTCTAAAAACCAATTTTGGATCCTGTGGAGCTAATTTCCAGCAGTTATGTATTTCTGCTGTGTGACTGGTAGGAAAGACATAAATACAGATTACTTGACCATCTTTAAAGTTGCTTGTGTGTCTGGAGAGGTGGTTAAGTGGTTGAACAAGCTTAATATACTTTGAAAGGACCCAGGTTGTAAGCTACTGACCCATGTTCAATACCTTGTCATTACTGGAAATTAGCTGCACAGGATCCACAATTGGTTCTGGACTTCTGCATACAACGCACATGTGCACAGACACACATGCGTGCAGAAAAAAAAATCCAAAGATAAAAATTGGAAGTAAGATTGCTTTGTTATTTTGTTGATGATACTTGCTTTTAGGTGAGTGACTAACAGTTAATTCCACTTGTTTTTTTTTCCTCAGAGAGTTTGGAATCGCTCTCTTTAGTACTTTTTGAGGAACACTTGTTCTGTAGACCCGTTTCAAGGCTGGCGGTGGTTTGCAAGCCTTTCATTCTACCCTGTCTCCAGCTTCAGCTTTTGCAGATTCTCAACTGATTTACTCAGAATTCAAGTTGTCTCAAGTAACTTTGCAGATTTTCATTGTAGTTGGCAAGTTGTTCAGCCAGGCATGGTGGTATATTCCTTTAATTCCAACAGGATGAGTCAGAGACAAACAGATCTGAGTTCAAGGCCATCCTGGTCTACATAGCAAGTTCTAGGCCTGCCAGAGCTATATAGTGAAACCCATTTCAAACAGCAACAAAGTCATAGAGCCTTCTAAATGCATGGATATCTAAAAGGATTCTTTCTAGCTCCCCCTTTCTTGTCTCTTTATAACTGCTTTGTTGGCTAATATTTTACAGAACCTATCCAGTGCTGATTCAGGGAGAAACATCAGTTGGTAAAACAAGTCTAATACGGTGGCTAGCTGCAGCTACTGGCAACCACTGTGTGCGAATCAACAATCATGAGCACACAGATATTCAGGAATACATTGGTTGTTACACGTCTGATACCTCTGGGAAGCTGGTCTTTAATGAAGGTAGAGTTGTTACTGCTTTGCTTAGATGGAGATTTCCATGATTTCAGACCCATTTCTTTTATAATCCTTCCTAATGGAGGCACATGAGCTGTGTAGCAGATAGTTAAGGCTAATTCCCAGGATACTGGAATTCCTGTGTTGGTCCAAGTTTGAACAAGACAAAGTGTAGAGATTCAGAGATTAAGGGAAAGAGGGAGAATTGGAGTAGATGGTGAGAATTTGGTGCTTTAATAAAATTAGATGTCAGGGAGAAGATTTCACAGGTGGAACAGTAGCTACTTTTCAGCCCTGGCTCCTCCTGTGGTTAGGAAAAGACCCTGCCTTACTTCTTTGATTGGTACTTTAACAGATGGTTTGAGGGTCCCAGCTAGCTGTGGAGAGTAATTTGCTTGAAGTTGTGACAGTCAGGTAGGACTGTTGGTTGTACACACACATTTTAAGGCCTCAGAGTCACTGGTTATGCTTTTGCTAATCCTTGTCATTTCCTCCTAGGTGTTCTTATTGATGCTATGAGAAAGGGCTACTGGATTGTCTTAGATGAGTTGAATTTGGCACCTACTGATGTGTTAGAGGCACTCAACAGACTGTTGGATGACAACCGTGAATTGCTCATAACAGAAACACAGGAAGTTGTTAGGGCACACCCTCGTTTCATGCTTTTTGCTACCCAAAATCCCCCAGGGCTTTATGGAGGCAGAAAGGTATGTAGCGTTTGCCTCTAGAATCAATTCACTGCCATATGAAGTGTAAAGTCCTTTAGGAATGAAGCGTTTTGGTCTTTCTTAAAGGGCTTGAATTTTTGTGGTGAATAGCAGGGCTGCTATTTGTAAATCAAATGAACAGGTACTTTTTAAAAACAAGATTTAAATTAAAATATGATTTCAGCACTTCCTTTTTCTCCTTCCAACCCCTTCCATGTCCCTCCTCCCACTCCTTTCCATGTTCCCACAGAGTCCTTCTAAAATTACTGTCTCCTTTTCATTGGTTGTTACTGTTACATATATAGATATGGATAGACTGGTGGGTAGACAGCTGCCCCATACATAAATGCAACCTGCTGAGCCTACTTAGTATTTAGGAATTTATGGTTTTAGGGCTCACCACTTTGTATTGGATATCCAGTCATAGGCTCATTGTTGGGATAGACTTTCTACACTCTTACACATAATTTCATTTTTTTTGTACGTTGCTTAGGTACTGTCTAGGGCCTTCAGGAATCGATTTGTGGAATTACACTTCGATGAATTGCCCAGTTCTGAGTTGGAAGCAATCTTGCACAAGCGGTGTAGTTTACCGCCTTCTTACTGCAGTAAATTGGTTAAAGTCATGTTGGACCTTCAGGTATTTCACACCTTCATCTGAACTTACATTTACATGGACTGTATTGGGTAGCATCACAGTTTGGTAGTTTTCTCAAGCAGAAAGATGTCTGTCCATTTAGATTTAGGGAGTAAGGCTTTTGTTTGTTTGGTGGGGTTTTTTTTTGTTGTTGTTGTTGTTTGTTTGTTTGGGGGAGGTCTTGTTTCTAAAATCTCTGTTAATACCCAGTTTTTTGTATGTCTTCCAGAGGCTGGGGCAGTTGACTCCACCTTGTGTGTGTTGTACAAACTTCCTGGAGCTACAGCTCCCACTTCCACTTTAGGTTCCCTTGTAAATCACCACTTTCATCATTGTAAATCTTTGTGATATTTACTCTATATGACAATAGCTCCTGTTTGTAATTTTTGGCAAAGGCAAACTACATATCTTTTCAGGACTTTTTTCTTAAGTTGTTTAGAGTAGTGTAGATCTTACGACTTTCTTAGGGTTTTGTTTGTTTGTTTGTTTGTTTTGTTGTTTGTTTTCTTTATAATATAGATGTGGGCCAATAGGATGGTTCAGAGGGTTAAAAACATTACTGCAAACCTGTCAGCCTGAGTCAGATCTCCAGAATACACTACAGCAAGGAAAGAACCAACTCTGGAAACATGCTCTCTGAACCTCACTCTCTATAGCGTGTGCGGCTGTGCGTGATTTCTGACACCAGAGTTGACTGGTGGAAACAGTTGCCTTCTTTACGGCTCTCCTTTGTTACCCATAAACTGTAGTTGGTTCCCTCCACCCCAAGGCTCCTGATAGAGTCAGGGCATTGCACACACTAGTGAAGATTTTCCAGCCTCTAAGGTTTGTCATTATTAAAAGTATTCTTGTTCAGAAATTAGTTAAATTGAGTTCTTGGTCACAGCTTCATGTCCTCTGGAGGTTTTTCTGTTTGTGTTTTGTAACCCATTGAGTCCAGTTAGTGCTGTCTGGATGCGCATAGGCAACTTACGTGTGGCCACCCTCCTGGGGAGAAGTAACTCCTCCCTGGTAGCCATCAGTTGGAGGAGTGTATCAGCTTCATTTAGGTGGGGCCTCATGAGCCCCTCCCTCACCCATGTTTGAATTTTGACTTGCTTGATCTTGTGCAGGTCTTATGCAGGTAAGCCCTGGCTGCTCCGAATTAGTGCAACCATGTCAGATGACAGCATCTCACAGTGCTCTTCCCTGTCTTCCAGCTCTTGGATTCTTTCTCCTTCTATGTTTCCTAAGCCATCCTGAAGTTGATGTAAATGCCCCATTTTGGACTGAACATTTACAGTCATGTATACGCAGCACATTGAGCAGTAACTAAGTCTTTACATTGATTGCTGCTTACTGCTAAAAGATGTTTCTTTAACCAAGGTTAAAAACAGCACTAATTTGTAATCAAAATTAGAAGGCAGATAACAAGATATCTCTTTTAGAGCTTCCACCAGCCATGGTGATTTACGTTACCAGGCATGAGTTCCCACCTGTGGAGCAAGCCTCAAATCTAATTAGAATATAGTTATTATTACCCCCATAACCATGGCACTGTTGTTCATTTTGCCTGGCAGGTCAGTGCTATAGCATTCAAGTCCACTGCTGGGGAAGTCCATTAATGACTTTTCTCCCCCAGCAGACTGTATAGCTCCTTTTTATACTCTGAAAGCTAGTTAGCAGGGAGAAAGATTCCAGATCAGTTCCAACATAATTTCTATGTCCTGCAACCCAAGAATGTCGTGTCTTCAGCAGTAGGATTTTCCCATGGAGTTAGAGTGGGCAGCCAAGAGCAGTGGCAGTAGCATGTGTTGTTGTGGAGCTTCCTGAGCCTCCTTGACCCACAGCTCATACATAGACAGTTATCCCATACCTGACACAGAGGGGTTTTTTGTTTTTGTTTTTGTTTTTTTTAATAACTCATCTCTTCTGAGGACAGTATTGTTCACCGATGCAGATAACCTGTTCAAATTCCTTCTCTATTTTTTAAGTTATATTTTGTAATGAATTTACAAAGTAAATGACTTTCATAGAGATTTTCGTGCCTCTTTAGTTTTGGTTAACCCACCCTCTACCCTTTCTTTTCTCCATGCCGCCTGTTCTCTTTCCTGCTTTAACCCCAGTGACCTGCTCCCTTTCACATCACATGTGTTCTACTATCGCCTTGCCCCAATTTTCTTTCATCTTTCACACTATTTATTCTCTTTTTCTGTATAGGAGATGGTATTTGTTTGCTCTTATTATATATTAGTTTGAACATTTTTTTCAGATAGTGTAGATTATTTTCATTTCTAAGAAGTTAAATCTAGTAAAATGAATTTGCTAAGAATGTAAGCCGGGCCTGTAATCCCGGCACTCGGGGAGGGGGAGAGGAAGGCAGGCATGTCTCTGTGAGTTTGAGGCCAGCCTGGACTACAAGGCAAGTCCAGGACAGCCAAGTCTACACTGAGAAACCCTGTCCTGAAAAACAAAAATCAAAACAAAATAATAATAATAATTTTGTATAAGCTATAACATTTGCTTCCTATTCAGTACAATAAGACCCAGTTCTTTGTTTTTATACCTTCATAGTCCTACCGTAGACAGTCGTCGGTGTTTGCTGGGAAGCAGGGTTTTATTGCCCTTCGAGATCTGTTCCGATGGGCTGAAAGATACAGATTGGCTGAGCAGACTGAGAAGGACTATGATTGGCTTCAACATTTAGCCAATGATGGTATGTTTTAATTCATAAAATTATGTCAGTTGTGTTAATTAACACAAATGCTTTCTAAATTACTGTGTGGTGCATTCATTTTCTTGCTTTTTCTAGAAGCAACCTTTCTCTCTCAGCTCTAATTGCTTTTGTGAAGTTATTCCAGCAAGGCTCTGCTTCCTTGTGGTTTTCTTATTTTGGGCTGAGTCTTGCTTTTCAGCTTTGGCTGTTGTGTAACTGATGATTTGCTTGACACTGCCTGTGAGTGCTGGGCTTATAGACATGCCCCATATGCTCAGCTCCTGTGGGCTTCCTAACCCTGGCTTATGTGGCTGTATGTGGGCAGTAGACTATGACATGGCCCTGGTAGTAGTTAACACAGGAGATTACTACCTTCAGTACGGTACCCAAAGATAATCCCTAGTCTGATTAGTTTAGTGTAATTCGTGGAAAGAACTGTTATTTGCCATGAGTCAAAGAAAGCATTTTGCAGTCTTTTGGTTTGAAAAGTACTGAGTCACTATGTGGCCCTTTAAAAATAAGTAGCATAAATAAAACTGGCCTGTGAGCGTGTTTCTCCCTCTGGCACTAAGGTGGTGGTTTGCTGGGGATTAGTGCTGTCATTACAGAGTCAGGCAGGGTCGCGTCAGGGAGGTTGGGTCTTTAGCAGGTTAGCTCTGGCCATTGTCTCCAGCACCCTAATGGAAAAAATAGTGAAAAGAAAGGAGTTTATTCAGGATAGCTATGGTAGGAAGGCATGCTAGGGCTGGGACAAAGCATACAGTCTAATGCCTTCAGTCTTGTCCTAGGAGCTGAGGAGCTTCTGGAGGACAAGAAGTGGATGTAGGTGAGCAGTGTGAGTGTATAGCCCGGCTGGTCATTTCTTAGGGTTGGCCACACAGTGTTCTGTCAGCAGTAGGAAAGTCTCTGTTGCCTGAGGGTGGTTTTGAAACTTGTCATGGAAGCTAAATGCACACATATATATGTCAGATCTGTTGCTTTTGGAATATAAGGTAGATTGCAGGAGAGGATGCCTCTGAGCAAGGACAAGCCAGGGTAGGCAAGATGGTGTTAGGCCTTCAAGCTCAGCACAGTGGCTGGATACTCTGGGAGCTGTAGTGGTTAAAGGTAGAGTTTGACAATCTGTTGAGTATGAATCCCCCATGGATCAGTAATACTGAAGTGCTATAATCCTAGCACTCTGATGATTAAGGCAGGAGGATTAGAAATTGAGGCTAGCCTGGGTGGCATAATGAGACTGTGTTGGAGGTGACAGAGAACTCTTGTGGAGGGTTTTGGTTTTTGGGGTGTTTGGTTTTTTTGTTTGCTTCTTTGTTTGTTTTTTGTTTTTTTCTTTTCTAGGATGAAGCATTTTTATCTATATTTACCTGTGTAAGTCTCCACCTACACCACGATTTAGAGTATTCACAAATTGCAGAAGCTTCTTGTTTGCTTGCTTGTTTGAGGAAGGGACTCATTATGTAGTTCATAAGGCCTGGGTCTTGCTATGTAGCCCAGGCTGGCCTTAAACTCATAATCTGCCTCACCCTTCTAAAGCCTATAGGCTTGTGCCTGTGTGCATGATTTCTTCTTTTCTCTGTAAGTGCAGGTAGCCATTTATTTCTTCTGACTTGTCCATGAGCTTCACCTACATGGGATCCTACAGTGTAGCCACTTTGGCTTCTGACTTTTTATTTAATCATGCTGTTGCGTATAGAGCAACTAAATCCTCTATTTTCCTTAAACTTCTATGGCAACCCATAAGGTGATAAGCACAATTGATATTTAGATATTTGTGTGGGCTGCTATGCGGATAGCTACTCTGAGCACTCGTGTGTGTCTTTTGTTAGCACATGTGCTTACTGTGTTTGAAGTGTGTGATGATGACGTTGTCAGGGGATGGCTCTAGCATGTGGTTGGTACAGTATGCTCTTCTCGTTTCCCAGGGTGGTGCTCTAGTGGCAGCAATGGGTCTCAACAGCCTTCACTGTTACTACCAGATGCTTAATTGTCCCTTTATTTCACCCTTCAGGTTTCATGCTTCTGGCAGGCAGAGTTAGGAAGCAGGAGGAAGCTGATGTGATTCAAGAAGTCCTTGAAAAACATTTCAAGAAAAAATTGTGTCCTCGGTCTCTTTTCTCAAAAGAAGCTGTTGTGAAGTTACTGGGTGAGTAGTAGGCCCAAACATCAGAGGAGCATGAATCACGTTGTGCTCATTAGAGCCTACAGTTTTACTTTGCTTTGATAGGTAAATCGTCTATCCAGGCAAGTCTATTGGAGTCTAAATTCAGCCACATAGTGTGGACCGAAAGCATGCGGAGACTGGCAGTGCTGGTGGGCAGGGCACTTGAATTTGGTGAAGCCGTGCTGCTGGTTGGAGACACTGGGTAAAGTTCTGAAGCCACAGCTCTTTGAGAGGTCCCAGCTTACTGTCATGGGATAGGGTTTCATCTGCAGAGCTGGACAAAGCCCTTAGTTTCTGTCCCCTTCCTTTCTCACTGTGGTCGTTTTTCCTTTCTCTCTCTTCCTCCTTTTCTTTCAAAGCAAGATGTTATTTCTTTACCTTCATACTAAATTTTTTGCTTATAGAAACAAGTATTTTCTTCTGTCATGTCATTGGGAACTTTTGTTCATTTAATTCTTTTGAAGTTGTGTAGAGAAGTTGCTAGTGTTTATTAGAGAATTTATAAGGATTGTTTCTTCCTCTCCCTTGAATACTGTTGGTAGAACTAAAAGAACGAACTATGTGCAGTTGATGCCCTTCCGTACAAAGGACTTGAGAGGCGCTGGTGTTCTGTAGAAGAGGACCAGGAGCCTGGGTTGTAATGCAGTCTCAGCGTGGCTCATACGATGCCTGTGACTATGTAGTTGGAATAGATGCTGCTTTTTAATCTAGCCTGTATTTCTAATAGGTGTGGGAAAACTACTATCTGCCAAATGTTTGCAGCTTTGGCAAATCAGAAACTACACTCAGTCAACTGCCACTTAAACATGGAGACATCAGACTTCCTGGGGGGCTTGAGGCCAGTGAGACAGAAGCCAAATGACAAGGTTTGTCTAGTACCAAGTGTTGATACATTTAATTAAATCTATAGTTTGCTATTTCATGTAATTGTTAGATTCCTGGTGGAAGATCTACTTCAGATTTTGTTTGTGTGTGCATACTTCACTGGTTTACAGGGAATCTCAACAGATTTTTGCCCCTTTCTTAGACCCTTGCTTCTTGAAGAATGTATGTTTCACCTCAGATATCTAACTGTGTGTGTCTTTAATTTTTCCTCCTTCTTCCCCTAATCATAGGAAGAAGTGGACACAAGACTCTTTGAGTGGCATGACGGACCACTGGTTCTAGCTATGAAGGAGGACAGCTTTTTTCTGCTAGATGAGATCTCATTGGCTGATGACTCTGTCCTGGAAAGACTGAACAGGTGACCTAAGTGTGAGGCTTGTGTTTACTGACGAATTTGCTGCCCTGGTTTTGGTCTTATGTTTATTAATACCTCATGCTTGGTGCATAGGAAATGAAGGACTGTTAATACCCATGCTTGGTGCATAGGAAACCATGGAATGTTAATACCCATGCTTGGTGCATAGGAAATGAGGGGCTGGGCAGTAGTTGCTGCTATTTTGCCTTTAGAGCTCAGGTGGTTGTTTCATTTGTTTATTTGTTTGTTTTGTTTTCCCCTCAGTCAGAAACAATGCTGGATAATAGAGCAACAGCAAAGTAACTTTTTCTCTACAGCTTTATCCTTTCTGAGTCTTCCATATAAATGGTTTTATTCTCTTTCTGTTTTAATGTTTGCTTTATGTGATTGTGTCCATGTGTGTGTGTGTGGAAGCCTGAGGTCAGCATTTGGGTATCTTCCTCAGTTGGTCTCCACTTTATTTCTTAGATTGTCTTTCACTGAACCTGGAGCTGATCAGTTTGACTGTACTTTTGCTAGCAAGTCCCAGGAATTCAGACTAAGGTCTTCATGTTTGTACAGCAAACCCTGTACCACCTGAACTGTCTCACTAGTCCATTGAAGTAGAAACTAGAAGGCTGAAAGTTACTGGCATTGATCTGGCACCAATCCTCCTGCCTCAGTTCCCTGAGTGCCGGGATTACTAGTATGAGCCACCACACCCACAGAGCTCTCTATTCACATTTTGAAGTTCATCCCTCTCACAGTATACATCATCTGTGTGTTTCTTTTTATTCCTAGCAACATTGGATGTATGATATTTTGTTTACCACTCCACTCTTTGTTGCTATTTTTGTTATTTCCTTTGGGGGTATTATAAATAGTGCAGCAGTGAACCGCTGCATTAAGACACCCATTCTTATGATAGTGCATTAGTAGGGCAATGTAGAAAAAGAGATTGGATTTTTGTTTGTTTGTTTGTTTGTTTTTAATATCAAAAGTATGTTCCTGGGCCAGAGAAAGGGCTCTGGGTAAAGGTCTCCATGAACCCATTTAGTGAAAGGAGAGAATCAACGCTGAGAGGTTGTCTTCTGAGCTCCATCTGTGCGCTGTGGAACACAAAGGCCTATGTACACACATACACAAAATAAATAAAAAAACTTAAGAGAGAGAAATAGGTTACTTGTGTGTATATGTGATGGTGCATACCTGTAAACTCAACCTTCAGGTAGAGCATGGAGCGTTCTAGACCAGCATAGGCTATGTGATGAGACTCCTTTACACAGACAGCATGCAACAGGACAGTACTAAACTGTGACCTCCACAGAGGACTTAGGTTTGTTTTTTAAAAGAACATTGACATCCACAGAATATAGTACATAAGACTTTTCTGTTTTTTTCCAATTTTTCTGTTAGTGTCCTTGAAGTGGAGAAATCTCTGGTATTGGCTGAGAAGGGCAGCCCAGAGGATAAGGACAACGAAGTAGAGCTCTTGACTGCGGGGAAACAATTCCGGATCTTAGCAACCATGAACCCTGGGGGCGACTTTGGTAAAAAAGAGGTAAAGTTGCTTCCTGGAGCAGAATTTTGGTTTAGTGTTTTACTTCAGCTATGTACATCCATAAATGTTGTAGTACATTTGAATTGTATAGTGGTTAACAGTTCAGTGATAATACATCCATAAAATACATTTGTAATAATCATTATTATTGAAAAAGTAGATAGACATTTCTGTATTTCACATTGCACTCTGTGCCCACGATTTCATGAATTCTGTCTCTTCTGTGACTTGTTGCTGTGAGTTGTCCTCATTCTGTCTGTCACTTAGCTATTCTAGCTCACACCTTGCTTTGAGACTCTCAGTCCCCATGTGTGTTCATGCTTGTCTAACCAAGCATCTTAGGAATGCAGGCACATGCCAGAGTATCAAGTAGGTGCTACAACAGTGTTAACTGTTGTGGTGCATGCCTGCAATCCCATCATTTTGGAGATAGAAACAGAAGGTCCACAGCTATGTTGAAGCCAGCATGGCACGAAGCTTTGTAGATAGGGCATGTTTATTCTCTTAGGGCATTGTGAGTCAAGTTCCTTCTCTTCAGAATGTTGTGCTTAGAATCAGGCAAGAACCAGCAGTCCTGTAGTTGGGAAGCTCAGGGAGCCATTCGGTGAGAAGGGCTGCATTGTGTGCCTGGTTAGGTACGAGGAGAAGAAAAGGAATTGCTGTGTAGTGAAGCAGTTAGTTTAGGCACCAAAAACGTGAACATGGTGTTTTCTTAGTAGCATAAGAGAAAAATATGCACACGATGTTGGTGGCAGTCACTGTGCCTTAGAGATCTAGTTTCAAGACCGTTTACATTCCACACACAACAAACATGCTTACTGATGAGTGTACACACCATACACAAACAGTTGAAATGAAAACAACATTTCATAGCTGAATACACTTAGACTACTCTTACAGGAGTGTTACTAAGAACCCCAAGACCGCGTAGTTAGTGCTGCCTGGGCTAGACCAACACCACTACTCTCCTGCAGGAGAGTATATTGTATCATGTATGTTGAGCTCAGGTTCTTAAACTGTGGCATGTCACCACATGAAGAATTGCATTAGTGAATGTGGGGATCATGAAAAATTGGGCAATGGTGAAAGAGTTTGAATATGGAGAGACCAAAAATTAATTCAAAATCAGTACACAGTGATCCAGAGTCTTCCTGGCAACTCTCCCTATCTTCATCACACCACTGCACTAAACTCTTTGTTGTGAACACATGCCACACGCTTGTCCCGTGAATGTCACCACTCCCACACATAGTGTGGGTGGCAGTGAATATTGCCTGAAGCACCAGTTCAGATTTCAGACTGTGTGTGCTACAAGAGCTACTCTGTCATGCTTTTACTGCACTTGCAAATTATGGTGATCTTACAGAAACAACTGGCTTAACTTTAGAGAATAAAGAATTGTAGTACTTCATAATAGCCCCCACCCCCATTCATACGCAAAACAACACAAAAAGATTGTTTATTGTTTATTTTAACTTGCCTGTGAGGCTAGCTTGCCCATTACATAATACAAAGTGGCTATCTTTTACATTAGGCAAAGCTACCTTTTGCTTCTGTGTATCTAATAGAGCAAGTACTAAAGGCATCGGTCATCTAGAGGGGCAGTGCATAGTGAGAAACATGAACCCAGGTGAGCGGCTCCTGGGTACAGATGTTCCTGCTCCCTAAGTAATAGACAGATAGATGGTGGTTACTAAGAAGTTGATGACAAACAATCATGTACCTGTAGTGCTGTGGACCTCTGTCATCAGTGGTTCTTAGTTTAAAAGGGAAAATAGAACATCGATAGTAGCAGAAGCTAAATAAGTTTTCATTGTATGAGAGGTGTACTAGGAGAGGGAATAGAAGAGGCACATAGTATTTTGCTGACGTCACTGCTAACACCCTTCTAATTTCTAATTCACATCGGCTATTATCGTCCTTATAGCTGTCTCCTGCTTTAAGAAACCGGTTTACAGAAATATGGTGCCCTCAAAGCACAAGGCGTGAAGACTTAGTTCAAATAATAAATCATAATCTTCGTCCAGGACTGTCTCTGGGCAGAAAGGGTCATAAAGGTGAGTTTGCAGGTGGTACTGGTACAGATGGGTGGAAGGGGTGTTGCTTTGGAAGTAATAAGTCTTTTATGGGAAATTAGCTGTGTGTATGTAGCCAGTGTCTTAGAAAAATGAAAGAGACAGAAATAGGAGCAAAATAAATCTTTGGGAAATACAGCATTTGCCTCTTGTCTTCTTGATCGTTCATATTTTTATTTCTCTTCCTATTTCTATATTTGTGTGTGTGTGTATGTGTGTGTTTGCATATTTTACATGTATATGGACGTATAGAGACAGACTTAAATCAGGAACTGTCTAACATTATTCTACCTTACTCATTGAGGCAGGATCTTTCTTTTTTTAAAAAAGATTTATTTATTATGTGTACAGTGTTTTGCCTGCATGTACACCTGCACACCAGAAAAGGGCATCAGATCACATTATAGATGGTTGTAAGCTGAGGTAAGATGTGGTTGCTGAGAATTGAACTCAGGACCTTTGGAAGAAGAGACAGTGCTCTTAATCTCTGAGCCATCTCTCTAGCCAGAGGCAGGATCTTTCAGTCAACTCCATAACACACTAATATAGTTATTCTTGCTAACCACCTCCTCTGGGGAATCCACTTCATCTTCTTTGACTGGAATCATAGGCAGCATTTACATAGGTGTCAGGGATCTGAATTGCGGTCCTTAGCTTTGGGGGCAAGCACTTTAACCTCTGAACAGTATCCCTAGTCCTCCTAATCATTACCACCTTGGCAAGTTGTTATTTAAATACTCATTTTTATGTGTCACAAATAAATCTTTTACTCTGTTCTGCTTTCAAATTTTCATCTTACTATAAAAACCTCCAAGCAAAAGGAAATCATACTACAGTGAACTGGAATTGGCAATTTCCCCGCCCCAAGACAGGGTTTTCTCTGTGTCTCTCTGGCTGTCCTAGAATACTCTCTGTAGACCAGGCTGGCCTCTTACTAAAGTTGGCAGTTCTTAAAACGTCAAGTCGAAGCATTTTTTTTTTAAAATGTTTATGTTGGTTTAATGTATATTTTTATTATAGTCACCCAGTGGACTAAATTAGCAATGTAGATTTGGTTCTGAGACTCAGCATACAGCACTTTGTAGATCTCTTTCCTACTTCCTTAAAAGCACATAGAGGACACATGCTGCTTTGGGGCTGTGGTTTGTGGACGTGTTGTTCGGCCTTTGAACCCTGTCCTGAAGTGTGGTTCTGAGAACTGGTCAGGTTGTGAGAGTCACCCCACATCTCCTTCTCGCCCTACTGACGCAGGACACACTGGCACTGTAGTCACCCAGCACAGCTGTCCTTTTTAAAAGAACAGAGCATGGAGAGTGAGACAGGTGTGCATAGTAACTTTAGGATTTCAACTGGCAGTGGGTCAGAAGTACAATCCTTTTTCTTTATTGTGTTGATAGAGGGTCTTGGTTAGGTAACTCAAGCTAGATCCTTTGCCTCAGTCTTCTAAACACTAGAGTAACACTCGTGTTTCACCACACCTGGCCTATTCCTCATCCCCGTGCTTACTGTCCATTTCAGAAGTTGTATATAGAGTTCTTTATAAGATTCAGCTTGAATCATGAGACAAATTTGTGTGAAGCCTCACTCTATTTGCTAAATGGACTAACACCTAGATTAGAAACACTGAAAAGCTGCATTACCAATTACTGTAGAAGAAGTACCAGCCCAGCAGCTGCTCTTAGGTCATGGGGGTCTTGATAAATTGGAAATGCATTCAGTGTCTCTAACCTCCTGCCGTAGTTTGCTCTTCATTGCTGTGATAAAGATAACAACCGAAAGCAACTGCTCATTCACAGTGCGTCATCTAGATAAGCCAGGCGGAGCTCAAGGAGAGAGCTTTGAGATGGGAACTGATACAGCGGCCATAGAGGAGCACTGCTTACTGGCTTGCTCCTGTGGCTTACATACCCAAGGGGTGGCACTGCCCTCAATGGGCTGGGCTCTCCCACCTAAATCAAGAAAAGGACCTGTAGACCTACCCACTGGCCAACCCAATAGAGGCAGTTCTTCAGCTGAGACTCCCCTTTGCCAAGTGACCTGTTGAGTTGAGCAGGGAAAGAGAAAGAAAACAACACATCTCTCAAACATGTAGCTAGCAACAGTACACAAAAGCAGGTCGTTATTTTCTCAAATGACTTGGGGCAGGAATGCTTATTTCCAATATAAATCGTGAATAAATCATATGCTAATGTTGCTGTGGCAGAACTTCAGACTTACATGTTTTTTTGGTGGAAGGGTAGAGGAAAGGTTTGATCATCTAGGCTGTCCTGCACTTAATATAGAGCAGACTGGCTTCAGCCTTGTCGTCGTCCTCCTGCCTCAGCCTCCTCAGTGCTAAGAGTTAAGTGTGTACACCATTCCAACTTATTTATGAGTGCTTTTTCCCTGTGTGTGTGTCTTCAGGATAGCTTCTTAGTCTTGGGTTTAATTTTTTGTTGTTGTTTAATGGATTACTAACTCCTCCTTTCCTTTGGAAACAAGGATTGATGCACATTCACAACACTTTCTATAAAGTAAGAAGCATAGTTCTTGCCTCCCCACTGTTCCTGGGATGTTTCATAGAAAACCATTATTTTGCTTTATTCTAAGGAGCTGACATAGCTGAGCTGATGTTGGACTTCACTGACTGGCTGACCCACCAGGAGTTTGGACGAAAGTGTGTGGTCAGTATCAGAGATATTCTGTCTTGGGTTAACTTCATGAACTCAATGGCGGAGGAAGCTGCTGTGAAAAGGCTAGAGACCATCTCTACTGTGACGTCTTTTGTCCATGCCGCATGCCTGGTGTATATAGACGGAATAGGTTCTGGTATGTTTTCTCTTGGGGACAGTAGGCTTGGCAGGATAGACAAGAATGGGGAAAGGAAGCAAAACCATATCATGTATTTTCTGTTTTTGTTTTTGTTTTTTGTTTTTTGAGACAGAGCTTTTCTGTGTAACCTTGACTGTCCTGGACTTGCTTTAGACCAGGCTGATCTCGAACTCACAGTGATCTGCCTGCTTCTGCCTCCCAAGTGCTGGGATTAAAGGTGTGTGCCACCACACCTGGCTCTAGATCATGTATTTTCAGAAACACACACACACACACACACACACACACACACACACACACACACACA
>OU015743.1:109882906-109907649 GCA_907169655.1 Acomys percivali
CACACACACACACACACACACACACACACACACACACACACACACACCCCTGCCCAGACACATACACACAATAAATAAATTGAGAAGCCAAGTAATGAATAGTGCTTTATATTGTCTGCACATCAGTTTCTGCTAAGGAGACATTAGTTCATCTCTAAAGAAGCTGCTTTATTGATGGTGTATAAATCAGAGAAAGTGTTGGATGTACATTTTTCCTTCCTCCATG
The DNA here is from genome assembly GCA_907169655.1 of Acomys percivali. NCBI lineage: Eukaryota > Metazoa > Chordata > Mammalia > Rodentia > Muridae > Acomys > Acomys percivali. The sequence goes on from OU015743.1 coordinate 109,883,133, forward strand.
GGCTGCTTTACATTGGAAGCTGTGTTTAGTCTGTAGATCTGCTGAGGTCCTTTTCCTCAGCAAAGGTCTGAGCTCTTGCTGATCACCGTGGGTTTGATGGTGCTAACCTTTTCATGACCTGATTCTCTCTTATAGGGGTGACTTCCTCTGGGTTTGGCACAGCCCTTTTGGCTCGAGAAGAATGTCTTCAATTCCTAATAAAGAAACTTTCCAAGGCAGTCCGACTGACAAAATGTCAGAAAGATGGGTTGAAGATTTATGATAGACTCAAACCCAAAGAATTCACTGCTGTAGATGACCTTTGGGGAGTTCACCCATTCTTTATTCCAAGAGGTAAGAGTTGTTTTAATTGATGATTAGTCCCCTTCTGCAGTTTATGAAAGTACTTCTGTATGACTTAGTTTTGTGTGTGGTATCAGGATTAATTTTCACATAGTGAAGCTCTAAACCCTACTAAGGCTAATAAGCAGGTAAGTAACCCACATAGCTCTGTTGTCTTACAGTGCTCTTTAGTATAAATCCTTTTTTTTTTTTTTTTTTTACAAAAACAAGTTTGTGAACCCTTGAGAGCTAGTAGTTTTCATCAGTCTTCATGTCCTGGCATCTGTCACATAGCTAGCAGTTGCAGAAACTCTGAAACTCTGAGAGTGTCTATTCATTGAGTTGGGTAAATGAATTAATGGTTAAATGAGAAATGAAGTGTAAGAGACAATAGATTTCATTTCTAGTCCTGGCTCTCCATCTCATTAAATTGCCTCTGCCAAATTAATTTGTGGTGCCAGGATTGGACCCAGGGCCCCTGGCATGGTTACACATCTCCTGTAGCACTCTTAGCCATTCCGACCGTGGCTTCCATGTCGGGTCATCTGTTTTCTTGTCCCTGCCTCTCGGAGTAACAGTTACGGAACACATGAAATGTGCACACGCACAGGGGTAGCTAGGGAAGTGCCTCCTTACAGAGATGGATCTACTAAGGCTATGTAATATGCAAAGTGTAGTGTGTGTCAGCAGCTAGACGTGTATTTGTGGTGTGTGTAAGTGTATAGTAAGCGGAAAGATGGTTTCCCCTAGGCACAGTTGGGAGAAGGATGTTAATGGCTTCAAAATTCCTGTAATGCATTTTATAGATCCAAAACTGGCAGAAACATGAAAGAGCGGATCAACATGTTCATTCCAGTAATGTTCATGATGCCGACCTACCTGATTGTTAACCTTGGGTTTTCAGGCAGATGGGATGTGGTTATACTTAGCATGTGTCTGGCTTTGCTTTTCTTAACTGAAGGACCTGTCCTGAATGGGCACAGCACTGCTGACTACGCACTCAGTGCAGGCACCACAGCTATGAACGCCCAGAGGCTCCTACGAGCTGCTAAACTGAACAAGCCCATTCTCCTCGAGGGGTCACCTGGTGTTGGCAAGACAAGTTTGGTGGCTGCATTAGCAAAGGCTTCAGGAAATACTCTAGTTCGAATCAACTTGTCAGAACAGACGGTAAGTTTGGGCTTCCTAAAATGCACATGAGATAGAGGTCTGAGTCTACTTACAAAGGTTCCTGATGAGAAAGCATGACCTTTAGCAGTAAAACCATAACATCACAGAAGCGTAGTCTTCTGCATTCTTCATAGCCCACACCTGCAATAGTCTTCCTCTTACTTAGATAGTTTAATTCTAATTTGCCTTTGACAAAGGATTACTCATTTTGGTATGTAATGTACCATTTAATTTTTCCCCTTTCTCAAAAATCTTAGAAGTACAGTCTTACTAAATGTGGGAAAGAGCTGAAAAATTCAAGGCCTGGGCATTGTTACTGCTTTGGCTCCTGTTTGTGCTAGAGCACCCCAGTCAGCCTCCAAGGCGAGTCTGGGGTCAGAAGGAACCACCTGAGCATGTGTTGAAGGAGATCGCTATTTGGTGCTTTAGATCAGAAGTTTCCTGGTCCATGCTTGGGCGCCTGCTTAAAAGTGTCAGGAGTGGTTCGGATACCTGGGTTCACTTTCCATCACCACAGGGAAAAGGAGCAAGGAATATTGTATGAGGTCTACTCAAGCATTTATCATTTCAGATTTAGGGTTTTAGGTTCCAGTAGACTTTTCTCTGTTTTGATTTTTATTTGGTAATGACGTGACCTTTTGTTACAGGACATAACTGATCTGTTTGGTGCAGATCTACCTGTTGAGGGCGGCAAAGGTGGAGAGTTTGCCTGGTGTGATGGTCCCTTGCTGGCAGCCTTGAAAGCAGGCCACTGGGTTGTGTTGGATGAGGTGAGTGAGCCTCAGGACCAAGATAGGATCCCAGGTAGCTGAGGAACAGCTGGAAAACCAAACGTGTTAGTGGGGAACCTCATGGCAAGGACAGACATGACTAATACAAGATCCTTTAATTTATTTACTAGTCAGAAATGTCACCTGGCAGACTGTGCATGCATAAGGGTAATTCAAATTGTTTTCCTTAGTTCACTGGTGGTGTTCTTCACCAGCATCTACTTCAGATTGAATTTTCACCAGAGAGAAACTACCCCTTGGTTTACGCTCATGTCTCTAGCAGGCTTCTTGCTATATTCACATCTATTTCACAGATGATTTACCACTTGTTTCAACCACTTCAGGTTTTGATAATGCTTGATTTGTATACCCAATGGTACACAAAAGTATAAAAATTAGTAAATGATCAATGTTAGATATATATTTTATAAATTGCTCATCTGAATCTTTTGGGGGTTATTCATTGGTAATTCAGAAAGTGGCCAGAGGATCAAAGTGATGGAAGTGCTAAACAGAAGAAACTGCATGTGAGTGGCAGTTTCACTGGGCACAGAACTCTCCCCTGGTTCTAGATAACACAGAGGCTTCTATGAGGCTCAGCTGAGTTGCTGCCTGCTGCTCGGGGCAGATACCAAGCAGAGAGATACCCCTGGTTCTAGTGGGGCAAGTCAGAATATCTGTTAGTCAGCAAAAGAGAAAGCTTAGCTTTAGGCTAAAGGCCACAGTGGTTGTTTTCACACTCGCATCCAGGGATTGCATTGCATTCTGGGCTTGGATACCCACTTCGAGTAACTTTCTATTTGGAATATCCCAGAGGACTTTGCCGTGCTTATAGAAACATGATGAGGTTCTGTTAGAATTAACTAAGGTGATTGCATGCTATTGATTTGCATTCTTCCACTTGACTCCCCCCACCCCTCACCCCTACCCCCACCCCCATCCCCCGCCCCAGACAGGGTTTCTCTGTTTGGCCTTGGTTGTCCTGGACTCATTTTGTAGACCAGGCTGGCCTTAAACTTACAGAAATCTGCCTGCCTCTGCCTCACCTATGACTTTTTCAGTGTATCTAAAGACCTTATCTTATATTCATGAAATCTCACAGCATCTCAGGCCCGTATTCAGTTAGCTTTTTTTATTCTTTATGTCCTCATCACAAAGCTGTTGCTGAATGTTAACTGTAGATATAACTTGTTGCTATATCACAGCTTTGAAACCTATTTGAGGGTTTTGTTCAGTATTTAAGTGTGTTATTACACAGACCAGTTTAAGTTTATTATAATACCCATAATGTATATGAAGATTTTTAAAGCTTTTTTAAAAGTTTTGTCTGTATATTTCCTTATCTTGCTTAAACATTTGTACAAGGGGCAGGATAGATGGTTTGGTGTTTAGAGCACTTGGTGCTCCTTCAGAGGACGGCCATTCAGCTTCAGTCTTCATTGAGTGGTTCACAATCATCTATAGCTTCATTTTCATGGAACCCGAGAGCTTCTCCTGACTTCAACAGGCATCACGCACACAAGTGGGGCACATATGTACATGCTAATAAAACACTAATGCACATAAAATAAATGAGTTTAAAAACCCATATACAGGTCCTGATTCATGAATATTCATAATGTATATAATTTAACTTTATATATAATAAAGTTTATACATACCCCAAATCTTTTACAATATGTGAGAAATAAAATTTTAGTTTCTCTGACTCCATGAAAACCTATTTCACTTTAGTACCCATACTCAGTTCCTTGTTTTTTGCTGTAGTTGTACACTGAAATAATGAATGAATATTTACAATTTCTCTCCCAAATAGCTTAACCTGGCCTCTCAATCTGTGCTGGAAGGACTCAATGCTTGTTTTGATCATCGAGGAGAAATCTATGTACCAGAGCTAGGCATGTGCTTTCAAGTTCAGCATGAAAAGACCAGGATTTTTGGTTGTCAAAATCCCTTTAGGCAAGGAGGTGGAAGGAAGGGCTTGCCTAAGTCTTTCCTTAACAGATTCACTCAGGTAAGATTCCTGCTGCTCTAGAAACCGTGGCCACCGTTAGCACGTCCACTGTGTATATGATAGAGGACCTGCTGAGTGGCCCTCCTTCCCTTTGTACCCTGGGCTGTGTGCCCTGGAGCGCTTGCTGTGTTACCATTTAGAAGACAGGTTATTGCCCTCTTAACATCTTAATACGCTCTGGCATAGAGGCTGGTCATTATTAATTTCAAGTGACACTCTTTTTATAAAATTTAATTACAAGTTTTGTGATGAAGGTAATATATTTCAGTTTAATCCCAACACTCAGGAAGCAAAGGCAGGTGGATCTCTGAATTTGAGGTCAACATGGTCTACATAGTGAGTTCCAGGACAGCCAGGGCTATATAACATAGTAAGTCTCCAAAAAAAACAAAACAGAAATACAGCAACTGCCTTAATTAAAAATCTAGTAACCCTTTGTCTTTCATTAGCAAAATAAAAAACATGTTAAGCTTTTAGTTATTTTTGCAAAGGGGATTTGTTTATAATATACATGCTTATTTGAGTTAGTCTGTTTCAGTTTGGTTAATTTAGAATTTTGAAAGTGCCTATAGATGTTAGCTCTAATATCCTTGTTCATTAATGATTAAGACTTTTCTGAGTATCATTTAAAAATGTTTATTGTGCTGGTGGGGTGGCTCAGCAGTAAAGGTCTGGTTTCTCTTGGAGAAGACCCTGGTTTGATTCCCAGCACAGTTGTTGATGCTCACAACCATCTGTAACTCCTGTCCGAGGGGAACTGACATCCTCTTCTGATCTCAGTAGGCACCAGGCACACATGTAATGTACAGACATATGTGCAGACAGAACTCTAGCACACATAAAATAATAAGATTAATTTTTAAAAGAGAATGTTTATTATGCAACTTGTCAAATATTGAAAAGTTGGATGAATTTGATAGTGATTGTGTTCATGTTGAGCATCTGGATCTGAGAGTATTTAAGAAAACTTGTAGGAAATAGTTGAAAACAATGCAACTTAAAGTGAGAATTGCAAACATCTCTTTTCCTTAATTTACTAGATAAAGCTTAAGAGTCAAGCCTGTTACCTATATTTTGAAAATTATATAATTTCTCATTATAAGAAAATTCTAAAACTCAATTATTGCTCTTCAGCATTAAGTAGGAATAGCACATGGCATGGTAGGGTAGTCATTTTGTAGTGTTCTCTAGAGAAAAGTGTTGACATTGTGTGATGTTTGGATTTTATAGGTGTTTGTGGATCCCCTTACAGTAGTTGACATGGAATTCATTGCCAGTACTATGTTCCCTGCTATTGACAAAAATACTGTTCAGAAAATGGTAGCTTTCAATAATCATGTAAGTACCAATTTGTATTTTCTTGGCTTTTTTTAACCAGCCTTTTCTCAGGATAAGACTACCAAATTACTAGAATTTTGCAAGTTGGTACTGGGCTGTGTGCTACCCTTTTGCTAGCTATGTCCTTTCTCTATTGTGGGGCATAGCAGTAATGCCTGCAGGGTCCTCTTGGCATTTGGAAGTTTAGGCTAGGAGAGTCATTTGAATTAAACCTATTAATTCCCATTTTAGATCCCATATGTATTTGTAGTACATTGCTAGTACGTATCGCAGTGCCTGATAGGATATGCTTTTCAATAAGAATATTTTATTTCTAGATTGATCATGAAGTGACTGTTGAGAAGAAATGGGGGCAAAAAGGGGGCCCCTGGGAATTCAACCTCCGAGACCTTTTCCGCTGGTGTCAGTTGATGCTGACTGACCAGTCTCCTGGCCGTTATGATCCTAGCCAGCATGTGTTCCTAGTTTATGGTGAAAGAATGAGAACCAGGGAAGACAAAGAAAAAGTGAGTCTCATACTTCATTTATCCTTCTTTCTAAAAACCAGTTCCTTCTTAATATAGAAAAAACAAAAAACGCCGGAAAGTCAGAAGTTGCTAGGACATAGGAAGCATTCTCCTATCCTAACAGTTTTGAACCTAGGCATTTTGCATTCTTTAAAAGATTGTATTTCTTTTATGAATATGAGAGTTCTATCTACAGGCCAGAAGAGGGCATCATATCATTTTATAGATTGTTGTGAGCCACCATCTGGTTGCTGGGAATTGAATCCAGGACCTTTAGAAGGCCTTAACTCCTGAACCATCTCTCCAACCCTGGCAATTTGCTTTTGTGTTTCTAATTCCTCAAATCACACACCTTAGATCAGAATTGGCAGGATTTGCTTGGTTTCTGTTTCTAGCATGATGAAAATGGAAACAGTATTGTCTTACAATAATGAACAGCTTGACTTTCACTTGCTTTCTAGGTACAAACAAGGGCACTGCTCTTAATCAGCAGATCAGGATTTTCTGTGGTTTTGTTGTTAGGTTCTTAAATAAGTTTGTATTTTATCTAGAAAGCTGTAAGTATATGTAAAGAGAAGATAATTTGTATCTAAATGAAGTATAACTGTATTTGTTATTTTTGTTTTGTTTTTTTGTTTTTCAAGACAGGGTTTCTCTGTGTAGCCTTGGCTGTACTAGACTTGCTTTTTAGACCAGATTGGCCTCAAACTCACAGCGATCCGCCTGCCTCTGCCTCCTGAGTGCTGGGATTAAAGGTATTGGCCACCACCCCCAGCGTAACTGCATTTGTAAAGAGAATAAGACACTAGCGTTCCTGGCTTACAGAGTTGTAGGCATGTCTACTTCTCTCTAATAGAGATTGTACTGTGTTGCCCAAACTGATGAAAGTGTCAGGACTCATGTGAGCTTCCCACTTCAGCCTCTGCCAAGATTATAGGCATGCTCCATCATGCCTTGTTCTTGTGCGTTTGGGTTTATGGTAAAGACTCATTAAATCTCAAAACGTGTGTACAAAGTACCACTGGACCTTTCCAAGGAGGTGCCATGTGCCATTTGAAGAGTCTTGAGCTAACAGAAGCAGTTGATAGTGTGGGCACAGTTGAGGAGAGAAGAGATGGCTCAGTGGCGAAGCGTTTGGATTCCAGCACCCAACATAGCAGGCAGGCGTGCTCCCACACACCTGTAGCCCCAGCACTGAGTGGAGCACAGGTGGCCACTGCTGGCCACCAGCTTTGCTACAAAACAGGAGTTCTAGGTTGTGGAATGTGACAGGGGAAGACAGTGACACCCTCCTGGCCTCTGCAGACCTCACAACTCCCTTCTCACCATTTCCTCAATTCCCTAGTCTCCCACACACGTGTGAAGGAAGTGAATTGGTGTACATGCATGTTTATGTGTTAGAAGCAGTAACTCCTTTGGGGAAATGTGAATGAAGTAGTCAGAGCACACATGAATGTTATACCCTTCTTACTGGTTTGCCCAAATCCATGTTTATGTAGTATTAAGAACCTAGGCAAATGCTGATAGCTTACTGATTTCCTACAAAATAGCTTTCAGTCTTGGACCAGGAAAAAATTGTTCATCATGTATATTTTGACTGTTTCATTGTTCCATAATTCCATAGCATTAGCTAGTAGTTTACTCTGTTGGTTTCACAATTTGAGCATCTCTGAAAATACGAAGTCAGCGAAATGCAACAAAAGCTGCAATACTCTTAAGTGGAAGATTCCACACCTAACCTTACATGGAAAGTTAGTCAAAACACAGACATACATACTAGCTGGTTGGTGGTGCTAGCGCATGCCTTTCATCTCAACAGTCAGGCCGGTGGATCTCAAGTTAGAGGCCTACCTGGTCTACATAATGAGTTTCAGAATAGCCAGGATTACACAGTGAAACCCTGTCCCAAAAGACCCACAGGCATACTTGCCTTTAATCCAAGCTTTCAGGAGGCAGAAGCATGTTTGCCTGGTCTACATAGAGAGCCTCAGGCCAGTCAGGGCTACATGGTAAGATGCAATCTCAAAAAGGAAACTATGGACATACTAACAATAGAAAATCATTGTAATGCTAAGTGTTTAGGGCTTAGTTGATGCCTGAGTGACTCATATTAACCAGCTATATTGTGTACATGCTAAATAAAGAACTGGACATTTGGAGTATTTCTGGTCACAGGCACTTTAGATATTGAACACTCAGCCTACAGTATATTGTTTGGAACCATGATCTTGACCGGTTTTCACGTGGCTTGCTGTGGTCTGAGGAGAGTTTCTACACACCTCCATTTCAGGATTGCTATAATTGATCAAATTTAAATAAAAGATGATGAAAAGTAAAAGTAGTGAACATTGAAGTATGAAAGACCCAAATAATTGAATTTGACTTAAGAACAAACAAACTAGCTTGACAGTGGGTTTTTAATATTGGCTCTTTCAGGGAAACGATAGTGGGAGCTGTCAGCCAGGCTCCTGGAGAAGATGTGTAACAGCCATGCTGTGTTCATGCCACTTAAGCTCCTTGAGTGGAGGTGTGTGACAGCCATGCCCTGTTCATGCCACCCAAGATTTTACTTATACTTTCTATAGAGTTTCTCTTAATTTTTATTTTCTGAGTTTCCTACACAATTATAAGACTATTGATGCTTTCCAACTTGATACAATTTTGGGGGTAATTCTGATTTCTCTTCTTCCTGTGTGCTAGCTAATATTTCAATACCCTGTACCCATTTCTCACTAACTTCTTAGGCTTCAAAAAGAAACCAGTATAGAGAATTGATAGGAACTTTCTAAAAGTAGTGTTTTGGAGAGTCTCTCTTATTGATTAGATGAATAATTAAATAATATAAAGTGGAAATGATAGTTATTCTGCAGGGTACTAAAGGGTAGAAGTAGTCTCTGCCTGTCTCTAATGGAGTGCTCTGGCTGGTACACTTTTTCTCATAATCTTGAGGGTAGCACCAATATTGTTTTAAGAGGCTTTTTTGTTTTTAAGATGTATTTATTTATTAAATATACAGTGTTCTGCCTGTATGTACGCCTACATGCCAGAAGGGGGCACCAACTCTCAGTATAGATGTCTGTGAACCACCATGTGGTACTGGGAATTGAACTCAGGACCTCTGGAAGAGCAGCCAGTGCTCTTAACCTCTGAGCCATCTCTCCAGCCCTAGCACCAATATTTTTATGAAGTGAAAGCAAGTGTTTTTTCTCAAGATTTTCCATGTTCTTCCTGCCTTATCCTCCCAGTGCTGGCATTATAGGTATGTGCTACAATGCCCAGCCTTACTCTGATGCTTATGAGAGAAAACTCGAAAGGAAAGGGAAGCCTTTGCTAGTATTGTCTGAATGCAGTGACTTGTCACTGTGCTTGTTCTCTAAGAGTATGCATTTCAGCATCGTGTAAGAACTTAGAACAACTTACATTCTCAATGCTGTGTCTTCTTTTAGGTCATCGCTGTGTTTAAGGATGTGTTTGCTTCCAGTTCCAAGCCATACACAGGAACTAGACTATTTCATATCACTCCCTATGATGTTCAGGTAAAGAGACTGGAATAGTCCTTGTCTCTGACACTTTTCCATGCCTGCTTCTGTCTCACTATACATGACTATTGTGTTTTCTTCAGATTGGCTACTCAGTCCTTTCTCGCAGAAGCTATGTTCCTCATCCATCCCGCCGGCCCCTGTCACTCCTACACCAGTCATTCCAGTGTCTAGAACCCATCATGAAGTGTGTGCAGATGAACTGGATGGTCATCCTTGTGGGGCCAGCCTCTGTGGGCAAGACCAGCCTGGTCCAGCTTCTGGCACACCTTACTGGCCACACCTTAAAGATCATGGCTATGAATAGTGCAATGGATACTACTGAGCTTCTAGGAGGATTTGAGCAGGTATCTGGTATACTTTTACATTGTCAGGCATGACATACTAAACTTGTGGCCTGGCTATGGAGGTTTTTGTATTAGTGGTGACTACTTACAACAGGATCTTCTCACCTCCGCCAATGGCTTTTGATGTGCTCTGAAAATTTTAGGTTGATATTATCCGACCTTGGAGGCGGCTACTGGAGAAGATAGAGCGTACTGTCAGGGTCCTGCTGAGGGATAGTCTTCTCATCAATGCTGATGATGCGGAAGTAGTGCTGAGAGCCTGGAGCCATTTCTTCCTGACATACAAACCGAAATGTCTTGGTGAAGATGGTAGAAGTGTCACTATGGAGATTGTCAACAAACTGGAAGCAGTATTACTGCTTATGCAGAGACTCAATAATAAAATCAACTCATACTCCAAAGCAGGTATGTGGATAGATGCATCCATCGCACACTGAGCATTGCTCATATTGTGTCTGTTGATAGGAATATATTTGTGAATGTCATGTCATATTTTTTAATACATGTAATGTGTATTACTCAAAATTTGAATGTTTACTTCAAAAGTAAAATGCTGAGAAAGGATTTCAGATTGGTGACACTGAAAAGGCAGATATGAAAATAACTGGTTACCAAGCTCAGTTCTTCACTTCATGTTTATTCAGCTATGGATCAATCCATTATCTCTCATAGCAGGTATGGTTTGTTCTGGGTTTTGTTATTGTTTTGTTTTGTTTTATTTAGTTTTTCTTTAACTAGTATTTCCCCACAAAATAAGCATTTTTATTTTTCCCTGTATGTCTAAATCTGACTAGATGTTAGGCACTGACTTTTAAGTTCTGAAGTCCTACATTTATTTTATGTTTTAAGTCTGTTGGACTTTTCTTAGTAGGTAATAAATTGCCTATGGATTTTTTTCCTCACAACAAAAATCACATTTTTTATTTACAAAGGCCAGAGTGGGTGCTGGGAGTAAGAGGGAAAGGGCAGGCATGTCTGAACTGTTTGGCCCCTTTCCTATGGATTATTTTAATGTTTTAAAAATAATTTTTAAGCCTTTCAGGGCTGGGGAGGATGAACATTTCCTCCTGTTACATGACCCTGTAGAGTGTCACTTGATGGGTGCTATATGTAGTTGCTGAGATCTCTTCTCTGCTCGGTGGGTACTGAAAAGAGACCCAGGCTTATTGTAGCCCAGTAATTGCTAGTGCAGCAGTCTGTGTGCAGATGATTTTTATACTGATGGTGCAGGGTTACTTAGCCACAGGCACATTGTCCTCCAGGGCTTCAGGCCCTTCTCTGAGAAGCCCCCCCCCACCCCCAAGTGTCCTGCTGCTCTTCCTACTTGCCCTCAGTGAGGCGCCTGGCATCTTTGGTTTCTCACTCCTCTCTTGTAGCTTCCTACAAAAGCTAATTCATCTTGGTTTTTACCTCCCAGCTCTCAGCTACACAGTATTGTGCTAGCTCTTACTCTATCGTGTTTTCTCCTTAGTTTTCAAATTACAATTGGGAGCTTAGCCAGGCATGGTGGATCATGCCTGTAATCCCAGCACTCAGGGAGGCAGAGGCAGGGGAATTTCTAAGAGTTCAAGGCCAGCCTGGTCTACAAAGCAAGTCCAGGACAGCCAAGGCTACACAGAGAAACCCTGTCTCAAAAAAACCAAAGAAAGGGGGTAGGGTGGGGTGAGGACCTTATGGCTCAAAGCAGAATTCAGTGTAACATAATTTCTAACTAAAACGACCACTTGAAAAATTCTAGACAAGGGCTGTTAGTGTTAGACTATAAAGTATTTGTGAGATCTATCTATAGGTAGATGAATGCATAGATTTTAGTGGCATTACTTATACTTGGCCAGTTTATAGCTCTTTTGTTTTTTTTTTATTTAGGTTTTGGAGGCAGGGTTTCTCTGTGTGGCTTTGTCTGTCTTGGACTTCGTTTGTAGACTAGGCTGGCCTCGAACTCACAGATCCACCTGCTTCTGCCTCCCCAAGTAGCAGGATTACAAGCATGTGCTAATGTGCCCGACTCAGCTTCTAGCTCTTTAATATAAAAAGTTTACATGATTATTAATATTTAATATTGATTTATAATTTTAATATAATCAATGGTTACTCCTTAACCAGCTTTACACCCAGATAACCACACAGAGAGACTAGAATCTTTTTAGTTAACCTGTAGCACAATGCTGCGCAGTAATTACTCTATCCTAACCCTAGTATAGTTTCCTCCCATCCAGATTTTCCATATTGTACTTGCTTTTTACTCATCTTCTAGGTCTGGTTCATTCCTCCTGGTATTTCCGGGTCCCCTCCATATGCATACCTGGTTTCCTTCCTCCTCTTCCTCCTCCCCTCACTGCACCAGGATATCCCACTCTATTCTGTTTTGCTCGGCATTGCCTAGTTGGTCTTTATTGACAGTGCAGAGAACAAATGGTGACATGTTTACCCAAACTTGAGACAGAAGATACTTAGAGCAAACATCACAATGCAATGTCTGGATTAATACCAGAGAGTGGGGTAGAGAAATCAGCAACTAGTGAACAAGGGTAAACTGTACACAGTCCACAAGAACATTATGCTATCAGTAAAATTATAATGGATGACAGACTTTATTTGTGCAGTATTTGAAAAATTGAAAAACACAAAAATTATTCACCAGAACCAACCTGAGTATGTAGCTATTAATTTGGAAAGTAATTGAAACTGTTTGTCTGTTCCAAACATAATTTTATTATCTGTGCTTAAACAAGTATTAGGCTACCTGGGGTTCTTCTGGGTAGGAGGCTGAGGTACCTTGCTTTAACATTGACTACTGGATGCTTCTTATTCTCTGTAACATTACAGACTTTGCCAGGCTTGTCGAAGATTTCCAAAGTTTCGGGGTGAAGCTTCTGCAGTCAGCCAGTGGCCAGAGTCATGGCAGCTTTGAATGGGTTGACAGCATGTTAGTTCAAGCCCTGAAATCTGGAGACTGGCTTCTGATGGACAATGTAAACTTCTGCAAGTAAGAACTGTTACTCAGGATCATGAGTGGGACTGACTGAAACTTATGTTTGTTAATTGTAAATACTCACACTGAGGCTCTGTGGCTTTAACCTATTGGCTTTCTCACCTGTTAGACTACTGTGTGCTGACCAGTCTAGTTTGGTCATGAGATGACTGAAGTAAAGGCTAACAAAATTGGGTTGCTTGTCTATACAATATTAGGCCTTGTAACATGAAACAAAGATTGGTTTTTTTGAAATACAGGATCTGATATAAGCAAACAGAAAATATGTATCACTAATGGCCACAGTCCATATTACTTTTTAACCTATGATGAGAAATAGTACAAGTAGGAAATTGCTATAACAGAAGCTATTTTTTAATAGCTTCTCTTCTTGGAGCTTTTTTTCTGGATGTTTTTCATTTGAAATCCAGTTACCTTCAGTATATTTGATAATTTTAAAGGGAGAGCTATGTGATGCTTTTTCCATGTTTCATTTACTCAGCAAATGTGTGTACTTTTATAAAGCTATGTGCCTCGGGGAATAAAGAAAGGGACTTGACTCTTAGAAGAGCTCGGTCTCTGAAAGAGTGATCTCTGGAAGGAGATGTGGGTCCATAGGCAAGTGTAGACTGGGCAGGAATGGTAGAGTCAAGGCAGTGTGTCAGCCTGAATTTGACTCTCTGTGCAGTCCATCAGTGCTGGATCGTCTGAATGCTTTGCTTGAGCCTGGAGGTGTCCTCACCATTAACGAGAGAGGAATGGTAGATGGATCCGCTTCCACAGTGACACCAAATCCCAGTTTCAGGTATGTAAATAAAGAATTTGGTGGCTTCAGAAACAAAGGCAGACATAGACTAGCACTTGTTTGTAAACTGCACCACCTTCTGAGAAGACCACCTGTTCACTCTGTTAGAGTGTGTCTATTAAGGCCCTACTGTTTGCCAAATACTTGATAGGCTTTGAGGACAGCAGAATGCAAAAAGAAGTGAGGCCTTTCTCCAGGCTGACAGTAAGGTGTAGAAGGCAGTCACAGTCCTTTGTTGATAGCCTAGGGAGAAGAAGATGTGGCTTGTGTTAGTAGTGGAGGGAAAGGGGTCACATAGGTGGAACTTGTGAGTTAAGGAAAAGAAACAAGTAGTACCTCTGGTTTTGGCTGGAGTAATTGGGCAAATGAGAAGCTGTGTATTGAGAGGGGGAGTACTGAGCAAAGAGCAGGTTTAGTGTGGAACAGCCAGCCAGGAATCCGTTCTTTTGCTACTGATATAAGTAGAGATGTCAGATAGCACATATGTGACACAGATGTCACATATGAGGATATGGAGGCACATTGACAAAGAAAAATTGATTCTTGAAGAGTTGGGCTGCCTAGATTTATGTCACCTTGATACCAACTAGTCATCTTAGAAAAGATAACCTCAACTTAAAAAAGTATCCTCACCACATTGTCCTGTGGGCAAGTTTGTACTGCATTTTCTTAATTGATTGGTGTGGTGTTGCTGGGTGTTGCCTCCTGGTCAGGTGGTCCTGCATACTGTAAGTAAGCAGGCTGAAGCAAGCTGCAGTCCTCTCTGCATTAGCTCCTGCCTCTGGGTTCCTGGCCTGCTTTAGTTCCCTTCTGACTCCCTTAGATGAGGGCCTGTGAATGACATGGAACTGTAAGCTGAATAAACCCTCATGGTGCTTTATCACAGAAGCGGGAAAACCTCACTAAGACCATGGTTCACTGCTCTCTGCTCTATGTGGATGGATCAGAATAACGAATCAGCATGGCCTGAGTTGGGGGAGTATCAAGACTTTCTAAGTTCTTGGCATAATTCCTTAAGAAGGCCAGTTGATAGCTGAGCACTGGCACATGCCTTTGTCCCAGCACTCAGGAGGCAAAGGCAGGAGGATCTCTGTAAGTTCGAGGACAGCCAGGACCACATAGAGAAACCCGGTCTCCAAAAGCTGAAAGGGGCGCAGTGCAGTATATGAGGATGGAGAAATGGCTCAGTGGTTACAGCTTCTGCAGAAGTCTAACACCCATATTGGACCCCTCATAACTAAACTCCAGCTTCAGTGGATCAGACAGCCTCTTTCGGACTCTGCAAACACCCACACACAGGTGCCCAAACAGAAGTAGGTATAGACACACGGATTCACAGGTGTGTTGACATGTTAAAAAAGAGGTGCAGGTCATAGTATCACATACTAAGGTGGCGTTATCTTCAATGGATTCCCTGTAGGTGAGCGACATATAACTTGCTTATAACAGTTTATTACACTGGGACTTGACTTTTCTCTCTCCTTCTCAATTGTCTTTATTTCCTCTTTCTTAGGCTTTTTCTCTCCATGGATCCTGTTCATGGAGAAATTTCTCGAGCAATGAGGAACCGTGGACTTGAACTCTACATTTCAGGAGAAGAGGATGGGAGCATCCTAGATAACCTGGATTTGAAAGTTCTGCTGCACAGCCTTGGGTTGGTGGGGGACAGTGTGTGTAACATCCTCCTGGCACTGCACACAGAGGTCCAGAACAGTGTTAGAGGTAGGTTTTTTGCTTGTGGGCCTTTGCAGTTTTAGTCCTATAAAAATTCATGTTGGTCCATTGGATCTGCAGTCTAGGAGTTCTCACATTTGGTGTACATGAAATAAAGTCATCAGGGAAGCATGTTTATGTCCAGATACTTCAAGAAATGGAGTTCTGAGCCAGGCATGGTTGTATACTCCTGTAATCCCAGCATTCAGGAGGCAGAGGCAGGCAGATTCCTGTGAGTGTGAGGCCAGCCTGGTCGACAGAGTGAATCCAGGATAGCCAGGACTACACAGAGGGACCCTGTCTGAAAAAAGCAAACAACAACAACAAAAAGCAAAGGATAAAAGAAACGGAGCTGTGCTCATCTGGGGCCACGTAGCTATCAATGTTAAGTCCCTTAGGGAGTTACAGAGGTGGGTCACCACAAAAGGGTGCTTGTTCTTTCAAAGACTGTCTTTGAATTCCCAGCACCCTGTCAATGGACTTGTTCCAGCTCCGGGGAGTCTGACGCCCTCTTCTGGCTTCCTTGGACACCCAAACTTGGTGCACAGACTCAAACAGAGACAAAATTAGTAATGGCTATGTGCTCCTGCTGAGTAAATCTGCTTTATGCTATGAGATGAGGTGCTTTGCCTTTGTGTCTCCTGGGTCATTGCTTTTATGAAAGGGAAATAAGGTAGAAACTTTGAGTTAACACAGCTCTAATTTTTGTCATTGTTTCCTATGTTAAAAGAATGAGTAGTAATAAATGAAATGCTGTATACTGGATAATGGCTATGTGCTGGGTACAGTTCTGTTCTGCAAGCACATTTCCCAGTCATAGATGAGGCTTAATGAGTTGATACCTGTCAGGGTTAGTTAATAATGACAGTTGGGGTTTCACAGTAGGCCTATTAAACCCTTTGGTCCTTTGTAGGTTGCACTCATTTTGCCATCCTTGGTGTATGTCAGCTTGAGATTAAATATACATGTGACACTGTGAAAGAGTTCTCAGATGCTGCAGGAAGCTGGAAAATAAAAAGGGAATGCTGATGGGGTTGGGCATCTGTGTATCCTCAGGAGACCCAGGTCTCAAGCAAATGTATGGTTAGAAGATTGATGTAAGGGCATTGTTACCAGGTTTTGTTTTGTTTTAAGTTTATTTATTATTTAATGTGCCTCCGTGTGTGTCTGTGTGAAGATGTCAGATCCCCTACAACTGGAATTACAGGTAGTTGTGAACCTGCGTATGGGTGCTGGGAATTGAACCTGGGTCATTTTGGAAGAGCAGACAGTGCACTTAACCACTGAACCATCTCTTGCCTCACATTTATCAGTTTTTATCAAACATTTAGAAGACTATTGGTCACATATGGCAATGTTTTATCTTTATAGGTTCTCCAGTGTCACCTGTGTCCACTCTCAGTCAGGCAGCCATACTCATGGTTCAGTACCTGCAGCGAGGTCTAAGTTTAGACAAAGCCTTTTTTGAAGCATGCTGGCAAGTGTATGTCTGCTCTCAGCATTCAGCATCAAACCGGAAGGTACTGTGAACATTTCACACTGCTGTCCAAGCTGTAACACTGAGATAGAGGAAATTACCTTAGAAGATAGCAACTTCTATGAAAGTTGACCACTGTTTCGTTCCAGTTAAAGTTTGGTGTCGAGGTACTTTTCTGGAAATGTTTCTTTTCTGACACATAGGCAAAGCAATTTAACTAATGATAAACATTAAGAGGGTGTCTGAGAATTGTTCACAGATGGCTGTGTGAGCCCTGCATTCCCTGTGTTTCACATTCTGCAGCTTGTGCAGGCTTTGCTGGAGCATCACACTTCATCTCTGCAAGCTCGGGAGACCTGGGGACACTCCATTCTTGCCGCAGGGCTCTGGCCAGATTCTGTGCCTTCTGCTCTCCATGCAACGGAAGACTCTAGCCTCTCTGTTGTCCGAAGTGACGGGCAGATTCTGGCATACTGCCTCAACAGGAAAAGCCTGACAACTAGCAGCTGGACGAGGTGAGCAGAGCCTGCAGTGTGTTCTCTTGATTTTGCTTTTGCTGAGAATGGCAAACACACTGTAGTCAGCCCAGCACTTACGACTACTTAGTATCTAGCCATCACATGTTTACTGCTGTTTTGTTGTTATTATTGTTTCTGTTGTTGTTATCATCATCATTGTTACTATCAGTATTTAGAAGTCTTATGTAGAAGTAGATCCTTCTAAACTGATGAGCCAGACATTCTGGCTCTGGCTGTTACAGACTGTTATATGCTCATACAAAGCAACCAATCACACTGTATATGTACATACTAGGGATGGAATCCAGGCAGCGCCTGTGTCATGCTGAGCATGTTTCTATCAGTCAACTATACACCATCCCTAAGTACATATTTCAGCTGGCTTTTGTCTTTGCTTTTTGGTTTTGTTGATAAGGTATTTGTAAAATCATTACCTTTGGTGTGTTTTGTTTTGTTTTGTTTTTATCATGTAAAAGACTATTCTGACTTTTCTCACTCTGTGAGTTCCAGGAGTCAGCCACTTACTTTGCAAGACTTAGAGAACATAATGCAGACTGGTAGCCCTGAGAACCTGACTTTCAGTGCAGAGAAAGTGGATACTTCCTGGCTCGATGAACCAGAGGTCTTAGCCATGGCTGTTAAATTGCTCATAGAGAGAGCAACCAATCAGGATTGGATGCTCAGAGTTAAGTGGCTTTGTCATTTAGCCAAGAACATACCACAGGGGCTTGGTAAGTAGCAAGCTTGAAGGGGTGGGGAGGGTTTACATACGTTTCCCTTGTGTGAGAGCCTCAGCAGACATGCTAGTCTGTGGCTACACTGTTGAAATTATAGCAAACAAACAAAATCATAAAAATGTGTGACATTGCATTGTTTATACAGCTGTTAAATTAAGGAGATGTCTGCACCTCATGTATCAGGAGATGTATTTCAGGGCCCGTCCTCCTTTTCAGTTTAGAAGGAAAATGCATTGTATCATATTACTTTATAGCTAGACATTTGTCTTTTTTTCTGTATAAACATTTTCTCTGGGAACAGTGTTGTTTTTGATAATTCATTTTCCTTTAAGAAACCTGATCTGTTTTTTGTTTGTTTGAGAAAGGGTCTCACTATGTAGCTCTGGCTGGTCTAGAACTCACAAAGGTCGCCAGCTTCTGCCTCCCAAGTGCTGGGATTAAAAATATGCACCATTGTGCCTGGCCCCAATCCTTTCCATATTGGTGCTACTAGGTACTAATTTAATTTGTCACTTATTCAAAAACGGGGAAAAGATAGTAATAGTAAAAATGCTTACACTGCAAAATATGGGACATAGAATTTGTTAGTAATGGGTAATTCACATGCCTTCTAAGCAAAGTGGGAGCTCCAAGGAGACAGGAGGATGCCTGAGGCTTGTTGGACTCCAGACAAGCAAGAGACCCATTTCAAAGGAGGTAGGTGGTTCTGAGCACCCAAAATTGTCCTGCAGCTTTCCCATGCACGTGTGCAGCTGCACACACACCCATTAAAATTATGTCAGCCTGGCCAGTGGTTGCTCACACCTTTAATCTCAGCACTTAGGAAGCAGAGGCAAGCAGATCTCTGTGAGTTTGAGGCCAGCCTGGTCCAACAGAGTGAGTTCCAGGATAGTCCGGGCTTTACAGAAAAACCCTGTCTCAAAAAAACAAGCAAAACATGTCAACCTTAGTTGAATGTATATGAACCCTTGTGTTTCCTAAGAACTTAAAATTAAGCCAATGAATATATGTCTCTTGTTTAGTGCCAGTGGTATTTGTAGAGGGAATTTGTGATGTTTTATCTATATTGTTTTATATCATTGCCACTAGCCAGAGAGTAATGCAGATGAACAGAACATAACATCCTTGAAGTTGAATAACCTCTCTACACTCCAGCGCGTCATTTCCCCTAGCCACAATTCAGTCACTCCTGTACATTCAGTCTACAGTACATTCAGTCTACTGTACATTCAGTCTACTTCTTCTCTATTCTCACCAGTGCAAAATGCCTCTCCTTCCACAGAGTCAGTGCAGATTGATCTGGAAGCCAGTGCCACTGCTCTGAGGAATTTCTACTCAAATTCCCTCTCAGCTGGAGTCCGTAATGCCTGGAAAATATTACAGACAAATATAACAGGTGTGTACTTGCTTTTGGTTTTTGTCTCTGAAAACTTAAGGGAAAGAGCTTTACAGCTCCCACTGTCACTACAGTTTTCCAAAGACTAAATACAGGCAGAAACAAGCTGACCTTCAGAACTGTTGTTGGTCTGCTATCTGCTGTCTGAAGGGAGTTCAAGAATAATGGTGCACGAGACGGAAGCTGGGAGTGTGAAGATGGCACTCGCCCTGTTAGAGGATGACTAGTAGAAAATGAGAAAATGTAAGACTTTCTTTCTGGGTGGTCTCTTCCAATTTGAAGATTCATTTGTTTATAATATATTAAAATGAGTTTTCAGCCTTTAATGGTAAGAGTTAGCTTTCAGTATTTCTTCATTTGATAATTATTTAGTTATTTGAAAGCTGGGATCACATGTCCACACCCACAGGAAATAGTGAAAATATTCAACTAAGGCTTAAAGCCAGGCATGTTAGTTATTTAATTCTTTTCTTTTTCCTTAACTAGATGACTTTGTGATCCCCCTGGACCCCCGGTGGAATATGCAAGCTTTGGGCATCCTTAGGAATTCAGGAGACTTGGACCCACAAGCACACCAGTCTGAACAGCTCTTTGCCCTCTTAGAATCAGTTGCAAACAAGTAGGTGAAGCCTGTGGCTCTAGACACTTTCTCTCATAGCCTTTCTGTTACATGTCAGATACAAGTTATGTGGGCTTTACACAAGCAATAGGTGTTAGATGGCAATGTGTTCGCTTAGCATTTACTTTACTTTAAAGCTACTCTCTGGATTTCTGCTGGTGGGTCTTAGAAACCTCCCATTATCTTCTCACTCTCTCACATGTGTCTGCTTTAGTTTTTCATCCTCAGATACAGCATACAGGTACCACTCCTGCAACTTAAGTAAACACACGTGTGAATATACATAGTCTAATATATCTTCCCTCACTTTTTATTGCATTTCTCTTTTTGTCAGACAAGATTTTTGGTTTGGTTTGTTTGTTTTTTACCCAATAATTGGCCATTAGTATGATATTTTAAAATAAATGTTTAATTGGAACACAGTATTATCACATGAAAGTATGTTGATAATGAACATGTGATTTTTTATATAATTTTCATCAAGTGAGACCATGAGTATGAATGTCTTTATATTCTAGGCACCACCGTGCTCCCTGCTGATGAATGCAATGAGAGCCGCTATGCATAGTTAAGGTTACTGTCAGATTATGGCAGAGTGAGGTCCAGTAGTTTGTTTTCTTTCTTTCTTTCTTTCTTTCTTTCTTTCTTTCTTTCTTTCTTTCTTTTTTTTTTTTCCCCCTTTAACATATGTGTGTGCGTGTGTGTGTTTTGGGTTTTGTTTCTGGTGGTTTGTTTTTATTTTTTTAATGTGCTTGGATGTTTTGCATGTGTGAGGATGTCAGATCTCCTAGAACTGGAGTTACAGTTGTGAAGTGCTGTGTGAGTGCTGAGCATTGAACCCTGGTCCTTTGGAAGAGCACCCAGTGCTCCTAACTACTGAGCCATCTCTCCAGCTCTATCCCATAGTCTTCTTAATGCCAGTGTTCACCACCCATCATCTTTGTACCCTTTCCCTCTAGTCCAGCACTTGCAAGGACAGAAGAGGAATGGGCTAGGTGTAGGGATGGGTGCTCTCGGGTTCCAAGTGTTTCTGGGACTGTGCATGGCTCTGTGGTAGAATATTTATTTACCTAGTTTGTGCACTGCCCTGAGTTTCGTCCCAGTACTACACAGGTCCCTTACCACTCACCCCCCAAAACAAAACAAAATAAAATAAAAAAAATAGGCCACAGCTTCATTAACTCAAAAGAGGTTCTATTAACTGGTAAGAATTGTTGACTCTCATTCCAGGACAATTGTCTATCTTGACCGGGAAAAGAGGATTTTCACTGAAGCAAATTTGGTGTCTGTTGGTGGTAAAAAGTTAAGAAACAGTGTTTTGAGAATGTCTTTTGAGTTCCATAAAGGTAAAACATTTTCCTTTTTACAGTCTGGTTATGCTGTTGCTAGAGTTAGGTATCCTCAGCAGCCGCTGCTTTCAGATTCCTTTTCACTTGCTGGCCTGAGATGAAATGTGCCCCTTACTCAGTACTGATGAGTGGCATTTGCTGAACTCGCACTATGCCAGGTGCTCTGCGAAGTGCTTGACCCTCGGATGCTAAGCAGGTTCTTACCTCGTACACTAGAAACCAGAGACACAGAAGAAGTTCTAGATGGCATATTTAGCAAGGTGCAGAGCTAGAACTTCAAAAGCAGGCTTCTTGGCGCAGGGACTGTCTGTCCAGAAGCATTTGGTTGTATGGGAGCCAGAGATTCTCTATTTCTTAGTTTTTGTAGACCAAAAAGCACCTATGCCATTTAGAAAAGAGCTGTGTGAAAGTATAAAGATTTTAAAAGTTCATTTTTGTCAATATAATAAATGAATCACTTGAGAGGAAACCTAAATTAGGCCCAAGGGCAAGTCTAAGGGGCATTTTCTAGAGGGACTGTGAACTGAGAGCTGTACTCATTACTTTTGGTCCTGGTGTTTTATTCAGCGGAGACACCCTGAGAAACCATGCGCCTGGCTTCAGTGCTTTGTGTTTGGTTAATTTTTAAAAACTATATATACATGCATCTATCATACATATTTTACTTGCATATATGCATGTGTACCACATGACTTCCTGGTGCCTTTGGGGGTCAGAAGACAGTATCAGATCCCATGGAGATGGAGCTACAGCCAGGTAAATCAGCTGCCATATGGCTGCTGGAACCTAAGTCCTCTGAAAAAGCAGGGGGAAAATAAAAACAATTTCTTTTATAGCTTGCATTTTTCACTAGGACATTATTTATTTACATCATAGGTATTATGTACCTAATTTGCAAATTTTCATAATATATACTAAACATGCTTTTTTAATAGACCTTTGTATTAGAGGTAATAAAATCTAGATTATAATTTACTTTGAAAATGTTTAGGGATTAACTCTAATGAGATGTTCTTGATTTTTTTGTTTGTTTGTTTAATGTCAACTCTAAGATCCAGAGAGCTGTCACAGCCTGCCCCATGAAATTGTGGCCAATCTTGCTGCTTTTTTTGAATTTATTGATGCACTAATCCTACTCTGGGTACAGTCTCCCCAAGGGGTGCTTCCTGATGCCCACATCAATAAGGTAAGGCAATGCTCAGAGTTTTTAGAGTGCATTTCGACATGCATATGCTTGTAAAACTGTTACAGCAATCAAAATAGTAAGACACCTATTCTCATCCCTAAAGGTTTCCTTTTGTCCTTTTGTATTTCTTTCTTGTCTTTACCTGTAATCATGTGGCCATTGAATGGTATTTGTATATAAAAAAAAATCTTTGTTCTGGTTAGTTGATTTGGAGATGTGTCTTAGTTACTGTTCTATTATTGTGACAGACACCATGACCAAAGCAACTTTTAAAAGAAAGCATTTACCTCGAGGCCTGCTTATAGTTCCAGAGGGTGAGTCCATGACCATCATGGTGGGAAGCACAGCAGCAGGCAGCCAGGCACGCCACTGGGTGGTCACATCTTATCCATAAGTAGCAGGCAGAAATAGAATGAGCCTAAGCCTGGCTTGGGCTTTTGAGATGTCAAAGCCTACTCTCAGTGACACACCTCTCAATAAGGCCACACCTCCCAGTCCATCTTACATAGTCCACCACCCAGGGACCAAGCATTCAAATACGTGAGCCTGTGGGGCCATTCTCATTTGAACCAACACAAGCTAAATGTAGTAGTGTGTTCATTTTTATGTCTGAGTAATACTTCTAGAAATGGTCTATATTTATCCCCTTATCAGTTGTACATTTGAGCTTTACATTTATATTCTAATTTACCCAAGCTTTCTTATATATCATTGTCACATTTGGATTAAAAAACATTTTAATTACAGTTTATTCTTATAAATCTAGTAAAACTTTTTACCTGAAGGACTCATTTCCCTTAAAGATTATCAAAAACTACCGAAAGGTTTTGTTTTTATTGTTGTATTCTGTCAATATTAGGGACCACTTAGGAACTGACATAAAGAATATATATAGTCTGTTAGCATGAATGATAGGTTTTAGTAAAAGTAACCATTTTTCCAAATTGAAATTGGTACAAAGAGTGAAACAACTATAACTAGTTCCTTCACAAGAAAAGGCTGGGTTTCATGGCTGCCTCTCCAGTTAGTCTCAGGGTTTCATGTTGGCATTTACCTTTATAAAGTACAGCTAGCCTCATGGGAGGTTGAAAAGGAAATAGTACCACTTACAACAGGAATGTTTGTGGTGGCACTTGATAACCATGACAGAGGTTTGGCTAGCCTGTGAAGCACCAGTATTGAACTTCTCTGCAATACATTACTGAGCTAGTTTTACTCATGTGTTTATATTGGTAATTTGGAAATGTTGTTCATGAATTGTTGTACTTTGCCCTATAAGTAAAAAGTCACAAATTTTATTAGAAAAACTTAAATTGTTGATCTCTTGGTTTTGCTTGAGAGCTCTAGTTTTGTTATTAAAAAACAAATTCACTTCCCCCTCTGTATGTCCTACTTGGTTTCACACCCACAGACTGAACTAACTTTAGGTCCAAAATAATAGCTTTTTTTTTTTTTTCCTTGTTCTGCCTTGCCTATTTAGTGAACTAGGAGCTGGTGTTAGCTGTTTTCCCCCTCAAAAAAAGTGTTTCTGTACTAAACATGTACGGACCTTGTTTGCTTGTTTTGTTATTCTTTTTTTCCCCCTTTTAAGATTTATTTATTTTTATTTTGTATCAGTGACTATTTTGCTTGCATGTATATATTTATACTGTTTGTATGCCTGATGCCTGCGGAGGCCAGAAGAAGGAACCAGATCCCTTAGAACTGTAGCCTCCATGTAGGTGCTGGGGCCTGAGCCAGA
>OU015743.1:109907659-109975955 GCA_907169655.1 Acomys percivali
CTTCAGGTCAAACTGGTAGTGGATTGCCTTTGGATTTTTGAGATAAAGTCTCACTTTGTAGTCCAGGCTGGCCTTGAACTCAAAATAATCCTGCTTTCCCATGTGCTGGGATTACTGGTTTGCACCTCCATACCAAACATGTTGTGTGTCTTTTACTGAGCAATAGTCATGGTTTATTTTGTTTTTAGCTCTTAGGTTCTGTGCAATGGCGGGATCGGTTTTGGACTGTGGCTGACACAGTGACAGTAGACGCCCCCGGTCTGGCTTTGCTTGCCCTCCACTGGCACTGGGTTTCAAAATATTTGATCCATCAGATCCCCCAACTCCTGGTGAATCATGAAGACAAGTAAGATTTCTATTTTGAGCAGTAATGTTAAAAGATAAGAGAACTTGAATTGAAACCATTTCTTCTTACTTTGGTAGTTCCTTGGCTTTGGTAAACACATTAAAATCAAAAGTGTAGGAGACCCTGGGCACACTGTCGTGCACCTGTAATCCCAGCACTCTGGGAAACAGAGGCATGCAGATCTCTGTGAGTTTGAGGCCAGCCTGGTCTACAAAGTGAGTCCAGGACAACCAAGGCCACACAGATAAACCCTGTCTCAGGGGGAAATGTAGACTTCTTAGTACTTAGCATTTCCCTTTTTTTCTTTGAAGATATTATAACGAGGTGCAGACCGTCTCCAGGCACATCCACAGTTGTCTGGGCAGCCCGGCTGGCAGCTTCACTGGTGTAAAGAAGCTGCAGGCGTTCCTGGGACGACCATTCCCTTTTAAGGTACACCTAGAAACGTGTGGTCAGTGAATCCTGGGTTCTCCTGAGCCTAGAAGCTCAAGTAGACTTGCTCCAAAGCTAACCCTCATCTCATAAGAAAATGCTAACTTGTATTCACTTGAGGCTGAGTAGAGCTATATTGCCTTAAACTCCAGCAGAGCAGCTGGAATGTTCAAACTGTGTGCATAGGCTACTTACTGATGAGAACTGCTTCGCAGTTCTTGAATCATCTCTCTTGGGTTTTATTTTAGGACAAGCTGGTGGTGGCCTGCTTTTCACAGCTGCAAGTCCTCAACAGAGCCCTTGCTATCAGAGAACAGCTGCCTGTCTTTGGGGAGTGTGGGTGGCAAGAAGACATTAACCGTCTCCAAGTGGTTGCTTCTGAATGGAATTTGAAGAAAAGTCTACTACAGGCCTGGGGATTGGTCCTCAGGGCTAACATCCTGGAAGGTGTCGATATAGGTAATGCTTTCTGCTCTTTGGTTTGCTAAGTGTCTTCTTCCCTACTGCTCATAAAGTTGTCATTCTTCCCCCACCCCACACGCCGACTTTAGTCAGAGGTCTAAACATCACAAATATTAGTTAAAGTATTAGATGTGTAGAAGTTAATATGATTTGACTTGGGAAACTTGAAACTTGGGTTGATAGCAGGTACAGCCATGCTGCCAGATGTTGGGAATCTAGACCTCAGACAAACTACATCGCTCTAATACATACGTGTCTTTCTGATTGGAATTGAAGATGAGTTGAAGAATCTTGTGAATGATCAGTGTTTGGAACTAAAAACCAGAGGACTTTCCTGTGGCTTCCTGGAAAAAGCGCATGAAGCATCTTCCCCTCCCCAGCCAGACATGGGTTCTCTAGTCCACCTCAGCAGGCGTGTCCAGCTGTGGCCTGCGGCAGAGTACCTGGCTATGCTGTGGCAGCACAGAGTGACGGCTGACTTTGTAACGCAGGCTTGTCTGAGAAGGTAAGCACTGGTCCACTGTTGTTGAGAGGACGGCAGAGCCACCTACTGCACGTGCTCTGACTGCTTTACCTTCATCGCTGAAATCCACACACTGTTTCTCAGTGCTGTGGGCCCTGTGTCCCGCCTTCACTGTAAGGTGATTTTCTGGTAGTTCACACTCCATCGGTTCCCTATTTATTTTGGAATAGGTCAAGCAAGCATCACCAGATGGATGAGGAGATAAGTCATCATATCACATTTTGTCTTAAGTACACACCGATTGCACCTCAAAAGCTTTGGAACCTTTGGTCTTTGCTGCATATTCAGAAGGTAAAAACCAAAATCAAGAGGGAACTAAGCCTTCTTTTGTCTGGATTGACCAGCATCTGTGGCCGATGCTTGCTGGACATTGTATTGACTTTCAGAGTTTGGTGTAAACTTAGATCTCCAACTTATGCAGTTAGCAAAGGTATTATACAACTCATCACAAAATTACCCATTTGGTTTCACTAAGTGGTGTGAAAAGTATTGACTGATTAAAAATTCCATGTGGCTTAAAAAAAGAAAACTTAAGTGTTTTCTTTTTTCTCATGTTAAGGGTGACTTCTTATAACATGTGGTTAATTTCATTAAAACAACCTTAATTTTTTTAAGTCATTATTTGCTGATGTTACAATTCTGGGAATTATTTTATTTTCTGTACAAGCTTATAAAACTACAAACAACCCACGTAATTTCACCGAGATTATTGGGGGGGCATTGAATAAGGAAGTTAAGAATTAGTACTTTAAACACTTGGGTACTGATGATGTTAGATGCCAGGCTTGATCATTTGATTGATGGAGGCTTTTCAAGTATTCTTTTGTCTAACTCTTAATCTCTAGCTGTCTGCTGAAGAGGTTTCTTGTTTATGGTCTGAGTTATTTAACTCCACCTTTGGGTCTTCCTGGAGCAGTACAGTTACCACAAACCCAGAGCACTGGCTGACATGGAACCCTCTGCCCAACACGCAGCAGCAGGAAATGCCTAAGTCCCATTTGGACTCCACACTAAAGGTTTGTTGGCATCAAAGTCATAAAAGTGCCTGTTCTTTCTGTTTCCCAGTTGACTTATATAGGTGATTGTAATCCTTTGTTTTCGGGGGGACTGTTAAACATATTGTCCAAATCATGAATGATTTATGTAATTGTGGGTTGAAGGCACAAAACTTTTCTTTAAGAAGTCATTTTGTGGCGAGGCATGGTAGCACATACCTTTAATCCTAGCAGTCAGGAGGCAGAAGCAGGCAGATCGATGTGAGTTTGAGGCCAGCCTGGTCCACAAAGTGAATCCAGGACAGCCAAGGCTACACAGAGAAAAAACCCTATCTCAAAAAACAAAACCAAAAAATCATTTTGTTTTGCTGTGTATGGTAGTGCATGCCTGTAGTCTTAGCACCCAGGAGACCAAAGCAAGAAAATTACACATTCAGAGTTAGCCTGTACAATGTATGTCATAAGATGCCAAAGTCTCTAATTTATTCTAATCATAAAATATTCTAACTAGGAAAAAGTGTACATACAATGTATCTTTGCATTACTTATATGTCTAAGAACTCTTTGTTCATAAATGTGTCATGAAAATGTAGCCAGCTTACTCTTCCTTTTATTTTAGCATCGTACAATTTATATGTTTCTATTTTGGGGTTTTGGGAGACCGGGTCTATATACCTTTGGCTGGCCTGATGTTCATTATGCAGACCAGCTGGCCTTGAACTCATAGAGATGCAACTGCCTTTGCTCCCTGTGTGCTGGGATTAAAGGAGTGCATTGTGCATGTGCGCACAAGTACCCAAAGAAGCCAGAGGCCATCAGCTCCCCTGGAGCAGGGGTTAGAGGCAATTGTGAGCTGCCATGTGTGTGCCGGGAGCTGAAATCAACTACTCTGGAAGGGTAGTGCATGCTCTCAACTGCTGAGCTCTAGTTAGGAAATGTTGGGTTTTCTTACTTCTCCCAACTCCCTCTTTTAAAAAGAAAAATTTCATTGATTCTGTGTAATTAGTACTTGTCTGGGTATTACTATAAGTAACTAGAATTAAAATTTTAACCCTTAATCAGAAGTGGTGCCTGTTATAAAAATTACTACACAGACACCATAAAATTAGGTTCTACACATTATGTAGATACATATGTTTTTAATAGTTCTTACCAGATTGCCCTGCTTTATAATTTCTTAAGTATGCAGGTTGTTAGTGAAGACAGAAATCCTAAAGTCCTAGTCACCTTTTTTAGTTTCTTTTCCATTGCTGTCAGGAAATACCCTTACAAAAGCAAGCAAGCAAGAAAGAAAAAAACTTTTTAGCTCACGATGTTGAGGCAGAGAAGGGACAAGAGTGCTCTATGTGAGGAGGTCAGAGGGCGCCTGCTTCCCTGGTCCTGGAGTTCCATGCATTTGGAAGCTGCCTGTTATGGGTGCTAGGAAACAAATGTGTTCTTAACTGCTGGACCATCTCTCCAGCCCCATGCATAATCAGTATATCTTGTTTTCTGTGGCAGCAAATCAATTTTTATCTTAGTCCATAAATGATAAGTCCTGTCCATTCTTGTTTGCAGTGCTACCTTTACTATATCCCTTATTTCTATATACATTGGTGGAATTGTTTTTATGTCTCCAGTATTTTTACTGTAACTGAGGCCACTTGATATCTTTTGTAAAACCTTTCCCAAAGTCGGCTGATAAACCTTATGGATTCCCAAGAGTTACGTGGCATGTACTCTTTGCTGTCATGTATTGGTCACCTAACCCTTGCTATGGGTGGCTGTCTCTCTGTCTGTCTTAAGTTAGTCCAAGGAAGACGGCTTGGCAGACTTTGTGTCTCCCTTTTACTTGTCTCCCGTCTCCTCTGTTCACATCTGTCTCTGAGTCACGTGGGTCTCCTCTTGTTGCTCAGGGCCCTGGCAGCCTCTGCAGAGCTGTGTTCTCCAAGTGCTGCTTCGGCATGCTGACAAACAGCAGCAGAGCAAGCCACTGGGATGTGAATGGCCTGCCCCTCCTGTCTTCCTCACACGTCACCCTGGGAGAGTGGGTTGAGCGAGCCAAGCAGCTCCAGGACATCAGCTCATTGCTGTGGACCAATATGGCTGTGCCTTCAGTAGCTGAGTTCAGGTATTTTGCCCTTGAAGTAGTCTGTAATGCTATTGTCTGGTTTCCACCATGTGTAGCATGGGCTCATTCAAAACTTGCTTCTGAGGTACAGGCTCCTGATTCTGGTGAGTGAAGGTGAGGGTAGTTTTTGTATAGATCAGCTTGCTTGGCGATCCATAATAGGCAGCTGTGAGTTTGATTCCTGTATTTTAAGAATAGTTGAACCAACAGCTAATAAATACAAACTCATGGAAGATTGGAGGACAGTTTCGCCTCTAAATATCAACAGTTAATGGTTATTATTTCATGAAATGATAGCGTATATTCAAGGAGCTTGTTTTGTTGGCTCTGTTTCTTAACAATTAAACTTTATTATACAACCCAACTAGCTTACACAAGAAGGAAAAACGGTTAACGGGACAAAAGAGTGAACCTTCCGGTATCCGTTCCATGGGATGAGTCCTTAGGTGTCTCTCTGGCCCACGTGATAGTCCAGCCTGTTCGCTTTCTCCACACGCTCTCCCCAAAACCCCGGCTGAATCTGTTGTTTTTCTCTTCCACACCTGTCTGAGTCACATGGGAAGGGTGGTCTCCTTCTCCCGTTGAGGGTCCATTAGGAAAACAATAGCCCAGGTGGGGTTCCCAGGTCTGCTTCCTGAATTCCAGGCCCAGGATGGCTCCACTCAGTCTATCACAAGGTATTC
This sequence comes from Acomys percivali, assembly GCA_907169655.1. NCBI lineage: Eukaryota > Metazoa > Chordata > Mammalia > Rodentia > Muridae > Acomys > Acomys percivali. Next base: position 109,913,211 of record OU015743.1, read on the forward strand.
ATGGGGTGCCCCAAGGGTAAAGCCCACTAAGACTGCTTCCACCTGTGACAAAGCTTAATCTTTCCCACATTGTTTGACTTACAGTGCCTCTGTAAGTGCTGTGTTGTGTCCCCACAGACGCACTGATTCTCGGCTCCAGGGGCTGGTCCTGTGCCGGCACCTGTTAGGCCTCACGGAGCTGCTTTCGGGGTCCCAGCGGCAGCAGTACATGCAGAACTGTGAACATCTGCTGCTTGGGGACAGCCAGGCCTTCCAACATGTGGAGCAGACTCTTGGGGACATCGGTGATCAGGAAGTACTTCCCAAAGAACTACTCTGCCTCTTGCTTACCTCCCTGCACTACTTTATTGGCGAAGGGGAGAGCAAACAGAACCTTCCTGAACCAGCCCGGCGTGGGAGGCTCTGGGTGAGCCTTGGCTTGCTCCAGATTCAGACTTGGCTTCCTCGGGTACGCTTCGACCCTGCATTGAAGAAGGCATATAAGCTCAAATATGCCCAAGAAGAGGTAAGAGGCAGGTGTAGAGCCTGGGCTCCTGCCCTGGCTTCCTGAGTCTGCTTGTAGGTTATGCCTCTGTTCCCTCAAAGGCTGCTTAGGGAGTGAGAATTCTCTTGGATCTTGTTTTGGGTTTTGTTTGTTGTAGACAGGGTTTCTCTGTATGTGTAGCCTTGACTGTCCTGGAACTCACTTTGTAGACCGTGCTGGCCTTGAACTCACAGAGATCAGTCTCTTCTGCCTCCTAAGTGCTTGGGATTAAAGGGTCACCACTGTACCCAGCCTCTCCTGTAAATACTGCATTTTCCCCTGAGATTTCTGACTCAGCTTAGCCGGGAAAAGGAGGCATTGTCAGGGAAATAATGGAATAGTGTCTCTAGACCCTAGAGATTGTGAATGTTATTCCGATAATGCGGCATTCTCTGCTATTGGACATATATCATTGAACAGGATGAGAGCTACACTGCTATAAGTAGACACTTAAAAAGTTTGTGGCATAAGGAATGTAATTTCTTTGGTCTGACAGCTCTGAGCTGAGTGGTCCAGATCTTTGGGCCACTCTCATTCTGTCCATCGTATTGTTCTAACCATACTCAGAACATTGGCCTCATGTGCATGATCATAGCTGTGACCACAGAAAACCCTTTGTTCCCTTTTCCACTAGTTATGCCAGCTGCAGTGTGAGTGGAAGACCCGGAACCTGTCATCCCACCTACAAACTGGCAGAGACCTAGCAGAAGAAGGAGTTACCAGCTACTCTCACCCACACATCAGGTAAGGCGGCAGAATTTGTACCGAGGTGGGAGGCTACTGACCCCTTGTTTTTAGAAACACAGTATAAGATTAACTATTGTACTATAGTTATGATAATGTGGTAGTGATCTCAGAACTACATGACCAGTTATATCTCAGGTCCTACATTATGCTCAGGAAACACGTGTATTCAAAACGAGGAAAAAGATACTGAAGATTGGACTGAAGAGATGGCTCATTTTTTTTTTTTTTTTTTTTTTTTTAAAGCCACTGCTCTTGCAGAGGACCTAAGTTGCATTCCCGTCACTCATATTGGGAGGTTTACAGCCACCTGTAACTCTAGCTCCAGGGTATCTTGATGTCACATGCCTCTGGCCTTAACAGGTACCCTCACTTAAGCATACATACCCACACACAAACACATACATACAAACAGTTGAAAATAAAATGAAGCTTTCAAAAAACCAAACTGCTTTTGAAGGCCAGGCTGTGGTGATGCATGCCTTTAATCCCAGCACTCAGAAGCCAGAGGCAGGTAGATCTCTGGGTTTGAGGCCGGCCTGGTCTACAGGGGGAGTTCCAGGACGGCCAAGGCTACATCAAGAAACCCTGCTTAATGCTATCCAGCCTCATTGTCCATAATGACAAAGACAGACTGTTGCATTAACCTGTGCCAATAAGCTGTGACAAGGCTTTGATGACATGTATTTAAAGTACTTATCAAGGAAATGTGATACTCCATGAATGCTCTTATAGATGTTAATCCATTTTCATTATCATTGGCAGTCTTACCCTCACAGTTCTCCTTTGAAGCTAATTTTCTTCATTCTCCTTTTCTATTTGAGGGCCCACCCCAGATTCACTGCTTTTCTAACAGCATATGTATGTTGCATTAATTTGCCTTCAGGTTGCTTTCCCAAAGGATCAGTCAGCTGGAGAATATAGTCCACAGCCTGTCAAAGAAACAGGCCTTCAGACCCCACCAGCCCAGTTATGAGTCCTTAGTGCAAGAGATCCAGCACTATGTCACTAGCATCGCCAAAGCCTCTGCTGTTCAGGACCTGCTCATGCGGCTTCTTCAGGCCCTCAACACGGACGGACCAAAGTCTGCTCAAGTGTTCCAGAACCTTCTAAAGGAGGAGGCCTCTTGGCAGCAGTCCCATCACCAGTTTAGGAAACGACTGGTAGAAGAATATGCCTTGTATCCAGACACCGTTACTCCACTACAGGCATCCATCTTGCAGCTGCAGCATGGCATGAGGCTTGTGGCCTCCGAAGTCCATGCCTCCCTCCACAGCAGTGTGGTCTGTGCAGAAAATCTGGGCATGCTCTCCATGGCTGTGCTAGCTTTCCCATCTGTGGGCCCCAGCTTCCCTACCTACTATGCTCATGCAGATGCCCTGTGCTCAGTGGACTCAGTGGGAGCTCTGAGAGGTCTTGGGAAATTGAAGATCAAGCGTTGGGCAGGAAAGGAAGGAGAAGGCAAGAGCCAGCAGCCTTACCCTACCTGGGAACAGTTACTGATGAATGCTCTCCTTTACCTGCGCTCCCATGTGCTGTGCAAAGGGGAGCTAGACCAGAAAGCCCTGCTGCTCTTCAGACACCTGTGCCAAGTAAGCCTGTCTTCTCCTGAGGGAGCAGGGAGTAGAGAATGTTGGGGAAAGAGCTGTTCACTCGTCTGGTGCCCTTTTTTTCCCTTTGACTACAAAGTATGTGAGATGGGGGGTGGGGGGAAAGATGAGGTGTGCTTTTTTGTTGCTGTTTGGTTGGTTTTTTGAGACAGAACCTTACTATGTTTCTCAGGCTGTCCTAGCATTACGTAGCCCAGGCTAGCCTCAGACTTGTGACACTTATTCTGGCTTATCATCTAAAATTCTGAGATTACAGTTATGTGCCAGCATAGCATGCATGCCCAGCTCCCCTCAGTCTTTAAAAGACTAACTAGGCTCTTTTTTGTGGTGTGTATTTATTATACGCACTTTTTTTCTTTTGAAATAACATCCCTCAGGTTTATCATTTTTACTTTGTAGCAACAGTTTGCTGAAAACTTAATATTCTAACATAACAACTCAGCACTCAGCCACAAAAAGACTATCCTGGTCAGGATCAATTCTGGACTTTCCATGGAGCCTGACACTTGCCCTCAGGTTGCTAGAGCTGTAGGACACACAGCAAGGCACTAGTCTGTCTGCTTAGTATTCAAACTTAACAGCAGTTGGTGACCATTCCTTCTCAGGGTTTTATTTATTCATCATATATCTTGTTGCTAATTTTTACTATATGTGTATGCCATTAAGTTACTTAACACATTTAATCTTCTGTTTACTGTTTTGGAGGGAGAAAACAGTCTTATCTCATAGTAAATACTCTTACATCTTTGGGTAATGTAGAGACCAAGACTATAGGACAAAGAATTAAGCCTGTGCTAGAGGTATAGCTCAGTGGGTAGGTGCTGGCCTAGTACACCATAGGACCTGAGTTTGATTCTTTAGCACTCCTAAACCAGGATACTTGCATATAGCCTTTCATCCCAGCATGACAACCAGGAGTTATCCTGACCCCTGAGCCAGTTCCTGACCTTGTCTCAAATCCTATTAGCTCTTTATCTTTAAAAAATAAATGTGGTATTGAAGACATGGCTTAGTCATTCTCCCAGAAGACCTTGATTGGTTCCTAGCACTCACATGGCCTCTCATAACTGTTTCCAGGGATCCAATGCCCTCTCCTGGCCTACTGAGGAAGGGCACAGGGCATGCACATGGTACACAAACATGAATACAGGCAAAACACTCAAGTACATAAAAATTAAATCTTTTAAAAATATACATATTTAGTCAGGCAAATCAGTGCCTTTAATACCAGCACTTGGGAGGCAGGCACAGGTGTATCTCTGTGAGTTCGAGACCAGTCTGATCTCCAGAGTGAGTTCCAGGATAGCCAGGACTACACAGAGAAACCCTGTCTTTAAAATGCAAAACAAAAATATTTGGTGGCAAGACTTGGACACACTTATAAAGTAGTGGCAGGAGAGTCAGGAGGGATTCAAGTCCAAGTGCAGCTATATAAGAAATTTGAAGATAGCCTGAGATATAACTGACTAAAAAAAAGAGGGGGCTGAAAAAAATGGCTCAGGCTGCTCTTCCAAAGGACCTGGGTTTGATTGCATCAGCAGCTGTGTGGAGGTTCACAGTCATCCTTAACTCCAGTTCCAAGGGGTTTTCTCCCTCTTCTGGGTCTTGCTGGGCACCAAGCACACTCAGTGCACAGGCAGGTAGAGCATCCATACGTGTTTAGTTAAATTTTACTTCTAAAAGACTTAATAAAAAACAAACAAGGAAAAAACCACATTCAATTGCATGTCAGTTTCCTTCATTGAATATATTTTCCTTGTTGTTGGAGACAGGTTTCACCGTGTAGTCCTAGCTAGCCTGGAACTCACTGTTTAGATTACTCTAGTCTCTGCCTATTGTCATTTATACTTTTTGCCAGTTTAAGAACCTAAAAATCTGGTGTCACATGCCTTTAATCCCAGCACTCAGGAGACAGAGGCCAGCCTGGTCCACAAAGTGAGTCCAGGACAGCCAAGGCTAACACAGGGAGACCATGGCTCGAAAAACAAAACAAAACAAAAAGAACCTAAAATCTGAGGTAGCGGGGGATTCAAGAAACATCTAACATAGTTCATTGTTGAACCCTTGGCTTGCTTGCCTAAGTGCCCACTAAGTGCAATCTTTGTCACTTCCCTTGAACTAAAAGGGCACTAGGATTGGATTGGATTATAGTTGACTTGTAGACCTTTGAAATTATAACAATATAGAAAGAAGCCAGGAAGGTACTGAACACCCACAGCTTGAAAGAAAGTGCATTTGCTCTTTGTTCCAGGGATTTTATTTCTTAGCTGTTGACTTTTGTCTGGGGGCCCATGCAGCATGTATATTTGTGAGAGACTAGACTGATGAGTATTGCTTATGTTCCTGTGAATGCTTCCTTTTTCTGTCCACAAAACTTTGCAGGAGATCATCAATGAGTGGGATGAACAGGAGCACATCGCCCAAGAGAAGGCAGAGCAAGAGAGCAGCCTGTACAGATACCGGACCAGGAGCTGCAGGGCAGCCCTGAGTGAGGAGGAGGAGGAAGAACTGGAGCTCAGGAAGCTGTTCCCACTGCATGACCAGGTAGCAAGATAAGCTGTCACTGTGTCAACATCCAGTGCTTCTGTCCATAATGCTACTATTCTCCTGATGGTTCACACGCCTCCTCTGCATTTTCTACTGCTTATAACCAGATGCACTGTTTCATTGCTGTTTAGGACTTTGCAGATATTTTGGTGGAACCAACACTAGAGGAGCAAAAAGGAGCTTCGGATGGGCAGAAAGAGGAGACAGCCACAGACCCAGCTCTCCTCTCCCAGAGTTCAATGCAGGCAGTGATGTTGATACACCAGGAGCTGTGCCTCAGCTTTGCACGGTCCCTTTGGTACCAGCAGGCAGTGCCACCACATGAAGCAAAGCACTACCTCAGCCTCTTTCTGTCTTGCTATCAGACTGGAGCATCGCTGCTGACACACTTCTACCCTGTGATGGGTATGGATGCTGTCTTTAATACTGGGGGAATCAAATGAGTACATGATATCCCATGATGGGTATGGAGGCTGTCTTCAGTACTCAGAGGAATCAAAATGAATCCATGATATTGCTGCTCCTGGAACAGTTAAGATAGTGACATTCTCATTTTCTTTTAGTTCCTAGTTACCATAGCTTAAATTTTTAATAAATTGATTAAAAACTGCAGTAATGCAGATTCTCATTAGCATCCTGTGAGAAAGGTTTTGGACTTCCCTTATGTGGTGGTTTTCCTTGAACTGTTTACACTTTTCCTCTCATAGTCTTGACACTTTTCTAACAGATTCATGAGGGTTGTTGTTGAGACTTTGTTTATTTTTTATGGTACTGGGAGTAAAAACCTTGTGCCTCACACACTAAGATACATTCCATGCCTCTAACTACATATGCATATTCCTCCTCACCAAGACAGGTTTCTCTGTGTAGCCTTAGCTGTCCTGGACTTGCTTTGCAGACTAGGCTGGCCTTAAACTCCGAGATCCACCTGCCTCCACCACCCCAAGTGCTAGGAGGATTACAGTCCTGTGCCACCACACCTGGCTCTCTTTTTTTCTTTCTTTCTTTCTTTCTTTCTTTCTTTCTTTCTTTCTTTATTTATTTATTTATTTATTTATTTCAAACAGTCTGGGAACTCTGCAATTCTAGGAGATTCACAGAATATGATTGGTATCAGTTAGTTATATGACGTTTCCAACGTGGTTTCATCAATTACTCATCCTTTGGAAGGAGGCTTTGGTCGATAAGTTAATTGTTTCTGACATCTTTATAATTTACTGTAAACCATCTTGCTGAGTTCATTGACCATCTCATGATCTTGTTACCCTCATAGGAGTTGAGCTGAATGACCAGCTCTTGGGAAGTCAGCTTTTGGCCTGCACTCTCTCCTATAACACTCTCTGTGGGGAGGCCACCTCAGACCTGGTGATGAAGCCTGAGGGGCCCTATGATTTCTACCAGCACCCCAATGTGGCAGAAGCACGGGAGTGCCAGCCTGTGCTTCAAGGCTTTTCCGAAGCTGTCAATGAGTTGCTGCAGGACTGGCCAGAGCACCCCGTTCTTCAACAGGTAGTATAGCCAGCTAGGAAAGAGCGAGTTGCCTGCCCACAGATGCAAATTTCTCCAGAGGATGTGGCCTCAAACTGTCTCCAAGGATGTTGACCTGTATGTTTATACGTAGAAACAAAGGCTTACCTCTAACCAGAGAGGTTCTCATCACAGAACTGCAGGATGTTAGCACATTTCATAACTTTTTTTAAAGCTGGGATAAACTACTTATTTATTTATTTACTTACTTAGTTATTAGAATACAGTACTCTGCATGTACACCTGCAGATGAAATCACATAAATGGTTGTAAGCTGCCACATGGTTGCTGGAATTGAACTCGGGACCTTTGGAAAAGCAGTCAGTGCTCTTAACTTCTGAGCCATCTCTCCAGCCCCATTTTATAACCTTTAACGTTGAGAAAAACAAACTGTCAGAATCAGTCTTATTTTCAGAATAAGGCAACTTATAAAAGTTTCCTTCAGTCAGGGTCCAAGGCCACGACAGTTCTTTACACAGTCTTTTGTAGGTGTTTGTGAAGCACAGAGTGAAAATTCCTGTTACGACTCTTCACTCTCAGTTACTAATGATTCCAAATCCTTTTTTTTTTTTTTTTTTTAAGCTGCTGGTTGTAATGGACAGAATTCGTGGTTTCCCGCTTTCCAGTCCCATCTCAAAGCTCCTGAATGGCTTAGAGATCCTTCTAGCAAAGGCACAAGTAAGATGATTTCTTCTTTTCCTTGTTTAGCTTTTGGTATTTGGACAAGATGTCTCTTGACACCTGTGTTAGAACAGAAAGGTACAGTTTGGTTTAGAGAAAGATAAAGAATCTTGCTTAGTCCTTCTGAGTTGGGGTGAGGTCGGTGGTAGTGAGTGGGTGTGCTGTTGTGGAATAGCAGCTGTTTGGAGGGTGGCCTGGTGGCGAGGAGCTGAGTGTGCTGGAACAAGACTAGCCTGCACCATGTCTGTCTCCACACACCTCCCGTGGTCTGCTGTCTTCTCATCTGACAGGAAGTAGTCAGATGAATTTATTCAAGGATAAAGAGCCAGCAGTGGGAATTCTGACACAGTCACAGACTCTGCCTTTGGCTCTGCTGGTGTTGTATCGCATGACCATTTGTTGTGACTGGTAAAATTGTAATGGGTCTCTTGAGGAAAGTCTGAGGTGTTACTGAGGGGACTAAGGGGTTGATGATGGCAATGAGAGGCTTTGTTTCTTTAGGATTGGGAGGAGAATGCAAGTCGAACATTGTCTCTCCGGAAACATCTTGATCTAGTCAGTCAGATGATCATTCGATGGCGTAAGCTGGAGCTGAAGTAAGTGACCTCTCCTGCCTGCCCCTGGATTTATGTGTGTAACACACAGATAGCTACAGCATGTGCTTTAACCATAGAGTTTAAAGCAAGCCCTAAACAGGCCAAGCAGTCCTGTATTAATTAAACAGGCTAGACATCTGAGGCAGCAAATCAATTATGAGTCTGTGATTTCAAGTGGATTTACCTAAATGTCTCCGCTGTCTTTTCTTTCTTCTTTTTTTTACTCCTCCCTTATGGCCAGCTGCTGGTCAGTGAGTTTGGATAACACCATGAGACGCCACACTGAGAAGTCCACCAAGCATTGGTTCTCCATCTACCAGATGCTGGAGAAGCACATGCAGGAGCGTACCGAGCAGCAGGAAGGTAAGGTGGGCTGCCTGTGTGCACTCTAGGGGCCAGGCGCGCCGTAAAGCTAGGCCACTTCTTCTGTATGCCCAGGACATTGTCTTGCTGTAAGTAGTAGTTTACAGGCTTCAATTAACGCTGCTTCATGCTGCTGTTTTATAATTTGCTGTTACATATAGGTCTTATGCATAAGTCAATCACTGTAAACATAATCATTGCTTCAATTTGATGTGGTACCTACCTACTGGTTTTTGCTCCTTTGATGCATGGTACACTGTATGCATTTTAGGGATGGAAGGGATAGTTGAAGGTACATGTGTGCTTTGCTCTTTGCTCTTTGAATCTTTCTAAAGATGACAAGCAGATGACCCTGATGTTGCTGGTCAGCACGTTACAAGCATTCATTGAAGGGTCTTCGTTGGGAGAGTTCCGTGTACGACTTCAGATGTTACTGGTTTTCCATTGCCATGTCTTACTGATGCCTCAAGTTGAAGGAAAAGGTGAGGATTTTTTTTCCTCATTTACTATGCACTCTTTGAGACACAGTGTCATTGTGAAGCTGCGGCTTGCCTGGAGCTTGCTGAAAGATAAGCTCCATGTAAAGACTGCTGGTGTCAGTTACTATGCCAGCAGATTTGGGATTAAGTCATCACTATCAATTGAGTGGAGATTGTATGTGAATAAGCAGTTGAGGTGAACATTTTAATATGTCATTTTTTTAATATAAGCATAATGTCTATATTGATTTTATGAATGTTAGACAAAGAATTCTAAGGATTAGGGCGATTCTCAGTATATCATCTATAAGGAAAAAAAAGGCAGTAAATCTGCTACAAGTTGAAATGAAAATAGGGCAGCTTTTACAGCCTGCATTTTTGAGGGGTGCTAAGCTCAGACAGGTTTTTAGTGAACCTGACCGTGGAATGTGCTATAATTTTATGGTGTGGGGTTGGGAGGAAGGCTGAGGCTTCCAGGAGCACATACAGTGAGTATAACATGTTTTTTCCTTTTCAATCCTTCCAGATTCACTTTGCAGTGTTCTGTGGAATTTGTACCATTTTTACAACCAGTTTCTTGACCCGGTTCAAGCTAAAATTGTGGAACTTCGCTCCCCCATAGAAAAAGAACTTAAAGTAAGATGGATAGCTGTCATGATTATCCTTGAAAGAACAAAATCAGCCTCTTTCTCTCTCTCTTTTTCAAAAAAAGTTCTGTTATTTGATCCTTATAATAGCGAGATGGGGACAAGGCGAGGTGCTGTAAGTGTACTGGAGACCCACTCACTCTGTGGGTCTTGGTCTGTCTCAGCTGTGTGCCACCTTATGTGGGACATTGGCTATGGAACGCCTTAGGGCAAGGAGACTCCTCTGTTTTTAATTCTTCAGTGATAATAAGTAGGGTCGATCATGGTGATTTTTAAGCTGGAGTACCTATCAAATGAGTTATTGATGATAACATCACTCTTTTTGATTTTTTGAGGCAAATAATGGTTCCTCTTTTATTCTTCTACATATTCTGTGAAACACAATCCTGTGTTAGGGAAGGGATGGCCTTGGGCCTTTGACAGGTAGATAATGTAAGGGAAAAGAGGGGATACAAGCTTTGTAAAGCCATTTCCTGAACTTCCTTTGTCCTTTAGGAATTTGTGAAGATATCAAAGTGGAATGATGTCAGCTTCTGGTCCATTAAACAGTCTGTGGAAAAGACACATAGGTAATCTATCTTTTAAAGCCGGGAGTAACTTTTAAAAAACACATTTGTATGGTAGGCTGCATACGTAGTTTGCACGGCCAGACCTATACTACCCTCATGCTACCTCAAACAAATGTACTTGTAAGAAAAATGTGTGCTGGGACAGAGCAGGCTGTGTGTCGGTGGGCTGGTACTCCAGCACCCACTAGGTCGTTATCTTCAGTTTTCTCCTGTATAAAAGGTGGGGGTAAGAGTATTCGCCATATTTTTTCTCTTAGAAATCCAAAATGATTATGACTGCTTAAGGAGATCAGCGTAGCTATAAAGTGTGTGTGCGTGCACATGTTTTATAATTCTTTGCTCTCAGATTTCCTTAAAACGATGTGTTTTTAGCCTGACATCTGTTATTACATGATATCAGGACCCTCTTCAAATTCATGAAGAAATTTGAAGCTGTGCTGAATGAACCCTGTCGGTCCTGTCTGATAGAGAGCAACAAGGAAGAGCAGCTTGACTGTTTGCCAAAGCCAGCAGAGGAAGCTGCGCTTGAGACATCGCCCATTCAGGGTCTGAACAAGGCGCTGAGGGAGACCCTGTTAGCACAGCCAACAACATGGCAGGTACTAGCTTGTGGGATGGTACTTACCTAATCCCAGGCCAGTCAAGCAACATCTTTAGGTTAAGAGGTGTCCTGGGAACCAGATAAGGAATGCCTTTGGATTTTCGTCTTTAGATCTACATAACATTTGATTATTTGCCTTGCTATGCTACAGAATTAGGCAGAAACCATGATCTTGTGCCAGCCAGGTAGCTTAGCAGGTAGACTGACTGCTGTATAGTCCTTATGACCCAGGCTTGCTTTCTGGAATAAAGGCCAGAAGGAAAGAATCAGCTGCAGTCTGACGGTTGACCCTGTCTTGATAGGTTAAAGCCTCATGACTTGCTAGGTCAGTCATACACATACAGAAAAGTAATTCGGGTGCCTCTGCCTTCCAAGTGCTGGGTTAAAGGTGTGCCCATAATGCGGGGTTTCTTCAGTATCCATATCTGTGTGCTCATTTCTATTCGTAAGATGACGGTGGTTTTGTATTTGTGAGTGAGGAGGGAGGAAGATGAGGAAAGAAGTTGCTTTAAATTTAGTGTCCATCAAATTAGATGAAGGTTGGTCTCAAACTTCTGGCTTTTAGTTACTTCCTTCTTGGCAATGAAGCTAAGCTGTACTGTCTCAAAGGCTTCAGGTATAGAGCAATGCCAGAGTGTTGGTGCTGTGTCTGTGGAGGGAGAACTTCTGCATCGCTTGCCAAGACTCTCAAAACGAATGAGGAAAATGTGCCTGGTATTTATGAAGGAGAGTCCCCTACCTCACCTAGTGGAAAGCCTTGACCAGTTCACTGGTGAGTGTCAACAGCCAGGGCAAAGGGGAGACTTGCTCTGTCCCCCATGGCCCAAGATGGCTGGGAATATGGGACCTCTTGTCATTTTTGACATCTTATACAGTATTTAAACAGGTGTGCTACAGTCCAAAGACTGAGGCCTGCTAATAACGTAGAGTGTTGTAAACACATCCCTCTGTCATCTCATGAAAACTAGGAATAGTGGGTTGCCTTTGATCTTGGTTGGGTTGTTGTGTCTTTTTGTGTTGTTCAGGTTGGTCTCAAACTCCAGGATTTAGGTACCTTAGCATCTACACAGCAGTTCCAGGCCACCTAACACCTTCCTCTGGCCTGCAGGCACCAGATACACAGTGTTCACAGGCATGTAAAGACAAAGACACAACATAAAATTAAAAATAAATCTTGTAAAAACAAGTTAGTTAAGTGGAAGCCAGTTGTGATGAGGCACATTCAGGAATCCAAACTAGATGGATGTTTGAGTCCAAGGCCAGCTATAGACATAGTGAGACCCTGTTTCACCAAAAGTAAAAAGAGAGAAAAGGTTGTAAAGTAGAACTACAGATGGGTATGACTAAAGTTGTATTAGTATATGCTAGGTACAGAGAAGGAAGAGAGTACAGTTATCAGAAATTCCCTTTGGGTGAGTAAAATTCATAGTATAGTAAATTATCCAGTTGGTTTTTGGTTTATTTTCAAGATATAATGAAGCTAAAAGATACATTACTTCCCCATTTCCATGCATTTCACATGTGTAGCTCAAGCACAGATTGTCGAACATTTGCCAGATACTGTTGAGAGTACAAGTGAAAGATGAACATGGAGCAAATGTGCACACATTACTGAGGCCTTGGGGTTTTATGTTTTTCTACAGGTGAAGTGATTTCCTCTGTAAGTAAGCTGCAGAGCTTAAAGGTGGATCCCTCTGCTGAGAAAGAAAAGCAGCACTCAGAAGCCAAGCACATTCTCATGCAGAAGCAGCGAGCCTTATCAGACCTCTTTAAATACCTTGCAAGAATTGGTAAGGGTCACTCATGAAACTAGAAAACATAATCACCAACACTTGTTTTTATTTAAAGTTCGGTGTGCGCATGTGAGGTATGAGGGTGCTCATAGAGGCCCGAGAAGAGAGTCTCTTCCCCTGAAGCTGGAGTTAGTTACAGCAGTAGTGGGCTACCCGACACTGGTGTGCTAGTGATGTGAGTGACTGATAGGAAATTCCTGAAACGGTATAAAACAAAAAGTACTGGGCAGTTATGAAATGTCATTCTAAGAATTCCAAGCACACATGGGAAGATCCTACAATGAATTATGGATTCTACAGTGAACAGTATTTCTACAGAAAACAAATGTTTTCAGGATTTGTGGTGAGGTGTCTTGGAATTAATAGTTTCTGCTTTCAGCAGTATCCTAGTCTCTCCTATCAGAGAACAGTGCTTTTCACCATTGGAGTCACGTGGGGAATGCAGAGGCTGGTCCTGTTTTAGTTGGTTCATTTATGTATTGCTGGCCTCACACATGTTGAGATTATAGGCATTATAGGCTACCTATCTCTTGACAAGTTTCTGGTGATACATGTCTTAAACTTTACTTTGACTACACAGGCCGTTTAGGGCATAGTGTTTTCTCCTTGAGTTACTTCGCTTTAATGAGTGCTATTGATTTCCTAGGTCTGTCGTATCGAAAAGGTCTTGCCTGGGCCCGTTCAAAAAGTCCTCAAGAGTTGCTTCACCTTCACCCATTAGATCTCCAGAGCGCATTGTCCTTAGTCAGCAGCACTCGGGAGGCTGATTCTAGGTTGGTTGGTTTTTTGAATTGTACTAAACTTCCAAGACAGAGATTACAAAAAAGATTTGGCAGCTAGTATGTTAAGTATGCATTTGTTACTATCTTCCTTTCTTGTGTCTGCTGCCTTCCTCTGTTGGTTTGTGGCGCTAAGTACATTCTTCATTACAGACCTGCTGCTGCCTCTGTGTCTTCTTTTCTGTTCCTTTGGCTCCCTAAGGTCTGCTTATTTGAGCTGCAGCTGGGAATCAATCAATCCCTCTCTCCTTCTATCCCTCTCTCCCTCCCTCTCGCGTGCACATATGTAAGTCCTAAAAGACTCAGTTTGAGAACTGACTTCCTTTGAGTCAGAGCTGCCCATGCTGTTCTGTGAGTGATCTGGATGTGCTGTGATGCTCAGTTTCTTTGAATCAGAACAGCATTTAAAATGGGGAGTTGTGCCGGGCGTGGTGGTGCACGCCTTTAATCCCAGCACTTGGGAGGCAGAGGCAGGTAGATCGCTGTGAGTTCGAGGCCAGCCTGGTCTACAAAGTGAGTCCAGGACAGCCAAAGCTATGCAGAGAAACCCTGTCTCGAAAAACCAAAAAATAAAATAAAATGGGGAGTTGTATAGCAGCTTCTACAGTTCCAGGTTTTCAGGACAATATGCCAAATGGGCCTGCATTCCCATATGGTCTCTGTGTGGCCCCATGCTAAGCTGTCCCTGCATTGTTACCATTTTGTGTGTGTGTGCACGCGCGCAAGCGCGCGAATGACCGTAGTTCTTCGTTATCTGATTAGTCCCTATTCTTTTCACGGTTTATAAACCATACCTTCCACTACCAAGTTAGTTTATAAAGGTTTCACCGGAGAGAACATGCCACTGCTGCTGCTTGTTTGTCAGGAATGCTTCCATGCTAAGTTCCTCTTGTAGACACATCAATTTCAACTGTTGATTCTGGGTTACACCTAAATATTCTCAGAAGTCTTGAGCCCTGGGGATTTTTGGTGGGTAGCTGTTGTAGTTTTAATACTATAAGTTGTCTCGTTCCTTTCGTAGGCTTCTCACAGAAATTTCATCTTTGTGGAATGGGTGCCAGAAGTATTTTTATCGCTCCCTTGCACGGCACACCAGGCTTACTGCAGCCCTAGCAGCTCCTGTCAAGGTAGGCTGACATGGGCTGGGGAAAGCATCTGTTCTCTTCATCCATGCTACCATCTGACCTTACCAGGCATTGATCAGCTTTTTAAATTTAAACCAGTGTGATTTAGTGTGGCTCCCGGGACCTCTTATTGTAACTCCAGTTCCAGGGTATCAGATGTCCTCTTTTGACCTTCAAGGACACCAGACATGTATATGGTACACATGCATATATGCAGGCAAAACAAACCATAACTTTTTTTTTAAGGGAAAAAAGTTTTCTGGTGGAGTGTCTGGTGCATGTGTAGGAGGGCAGGTGTTGTCAGCAATGCCTTCAGCATGTTTTTTCTCTTCCTTCTGCCAGGAGATGGGCATGGGTAATGTGGACAGATGTAAGGGATTCTCAGCACACTTGATGAAGCTGCTCATCCGACAGCGTCGCTCCCTGACCACACTGACTGAGCAGTGGATCATCCTCAGGTATGTTCTGACAAGCAGGGTTGCAGCCAATTAGGATCTGTGCAGATTGGCTTAGAGTTGCTTCACATGCTGGGAGGAATACCCTCCACTCTCTGAAGTGGCTTTGAGCCATAGAGGCAGATTGAGTTTCTCTTGGCCCTACTGCTCCCTCTGGTGTCAGGCAGTGGTCAGCAAAAATCAGTCTGTGGACTGAGGTTCTGTCTGAGCTGAAACAGTCAAAAGAGTTGTGTGAACTGGGTCTGGAGCGAGAAGCTTTACTGAGATAGGTTAGCAGTCAGAGTTGTGTTCTTGATCCCGGGCCTTCCTCATCTTTGGGACTGGACTTAAGTCTACTTCTGTCGAGCTTGTAGATTACCCAGGACAGGTAAACACAGGTAATACGAGACGAGGACAGTTAGGAAGGCTGTCAGCATCTTGAGTAGGTTCTTGGCAAGATTCTTGGCTTGTATTCAGTTTGGCTTCTATTTTTTGCTCAGCTCATTGGACCTTACTTAGCAAGGTATTAAGAGTTGAAATCACTGGCGTGCTGTGACTGTTAGTTGACTGCCTGGCTATAAGGGTCAGCTGATAATGGTTTGAGTTTTGATACTTTTCCTGACAAGGCTTTTAACATAGCGAAATTTTTTTTTTTTTTTTTACCTGTTTTCTTAACCTCTGGGAAGAGCATACATACCTAGACAGCCCAGACATAATGGATGTATGCACAGGTGTGTGAGCCAGTGTGCCTGTGTAAACCTGGCCCCATCTCCATCCTGCTAAGACCTCTTCCACAGAGCTACGTTCCCAGACTTTCTTAATTTCATGAAAAACCATGCTTGTTCAGAACCATAAGACAAATTGACTCATTACAAGCAACTTGGTGGCAGGGATGAAGATAACATTGTCTTTTCTCTACGTTTTTCTGTACAGAAACCTCCTCAGCTGTGTACAAGAGATTCACAGCAGGTTGGCAGGGCCCTCTGTCTATCCTGTGGCCTTCCCCCCTCAGGACAGTGTGCAGCAGTGGACAGAACGACTGCAGCACCTAGCCATGCAGAGCCAGGTCCTGCTGGAGCAGATCTCCTGGCTCTTCCAGTGCTGTCCCAGCGCAGGGCCAGCTGCCGGCCATGGTGACACTGCAGTGTCTGGAGCAGTGCCAGACTCAATTCCCTCTGATCTGAGCTGCCCGTCCCCAGTACCTACAAGTCAGCTGCCATCTGGCTGCCAGATGCGGAGACAAGATCAGCTCTGGCAACAGGCAACTGTAGGGTTGAAGGAGATGCTGAAAACCATTAAAACTATGAAAGCTGGTGTTGATAAAATTAGACAGCAGTCTTGTGAAACCCTCTTTCATACATGGTAAGTGTGTCTGTCTTGACTATTTCTTGGGCTAAAATCATGAAAAGAATTGTGCTTGCATCCTGTCACTCAGCAGACCTACATAGTAGCTTGTGACACATGTAAACTGTAAACTCTGGGATGTTGCAATCTGTTGTGGTTAGGGGAAGCGGGGAGTGGGCACTGGTTGTTGCCTTTTCAACATTATGATATTTCTGTTGCAGGGAAGATTTTGAAATTTGCTCTTCTGGGCTGAACTGCCTGTCCCAAGTGTCAGCTCATTGGCAAGGCCTAGCGTCCTTGTTCATTCTTCCAGGGGCGCAGGTTGAGCAAACAGATTCACGAATGGCGTTAGTTGACAGCCTGGAATATCTAAGAGGAGAAATCAGCAAAGCCGTAGAAGACTTCATTGCCTGGAAAGCATGTTTGTTCATCCCACACAAGCAGGGAGGTAAGCGAGGTGATGGCGATCTCAGTGCAGATCTCTGCTGATGACACACGCTGGCCTGTCGGAGGTGTGTGCCTCAGAAGAGCACAGGCTCACCCGTCCTTTACAGTTCCCCTTAGACTGAAATGCCTGAGGCCAGTATGTGAAATAAACAGGGGGTGAACACACCATAATTATTATTGCTTTCATTTTGTACTGTTTTTGTAACAGCGGTATAAAATGATAAGCTCAGGTGTATACAGCTGAGGAATCTGCCCTTTTTGTCCTTGGAGCCAGCCCAGCTTGACATCATGGCTAGCAAGTAGTAGTGCACTTTACTTCCAGCCATTTGAAAAGTAATGAATGAGTTATCACTAGAGATTCAAGAGATGCCCGCCACACAGAGTGACTGGTGGGCTTTGCTGTGTACCGTCTTGCTTCCTAGGAAATCAGATGCTGGAGGAAAGCTTTGTTGAAGACTTTTCAGAGCAAATAGAAACTGCCATCCGGGCCATCCTCTGCACCATCCAGAACTTGGCAGAAAGAAACAGTAAGAAAGCAGAAGACAGCGCTGCTGAAAAGAGACCACAAGAAGAGGATGGTATGTTTGAAAGTTGTACGAAAATTAATTGTAAAGTTCCTCTGACATCTATAACTTCATGGCTGGTTTCTTTGACTAACTAAAGGCACATGTTAGATATAGGCTGTGGGAGGAGAGATATGAAGAGGTTGGTTTTGCTGCTTGTGTTTTCAGGAATGAAGGAAGAGGCAAGCTTTGAGAGTCTGCAACCAGGACATCTAACAAAACTCTTAGAGGATGACTTCTGGGCCAGTGTGAGCACTTTACATGTCCAGAAGATAATTTCCTCAGTCTCTGAGCTGTTGGAGAGGTTGAAGTCCTGCAATGAGGATGGCAACACAACCAAGCACAAGGTAACAGCTGCTCCCAACAGAGTCAGTGCTCCCCAGAGCGGATGAGTAAAAGACAGTGGCCTTCACCTCGCTTGAGGTGGACTTAGCAGACCCCAGTGCCTACCTAGCTCACCGAGGATTTGGTCCTTGAATAGCTCTAAAGGACTGAGCATTTGCTCTCTAACAGGTGGAAAGTGCTGGCCACCCAGGCCACCTGTTCGCCTGCTTCAGTTGTCTCAGAGGCTCGCTGCCTCCTTCTGCCAACCTAGGCCTAGGCCTAGAAGCTTCTAGCCTCCATACAATCTAACCTAGGCCTAGAATGTTTTCAGCCTCTGAGACTTACTGCTTAATAAGCTCACCCTTTCTTGTTGTTTCTGAGCTCTGGGCTGGCTGGTTCAACTCAGCTGTTCTGGCTCTAACTCCTCTCCGAGGTGACTTACTCAATCTGGCTTCTCTCTTGGCGCCCCATTCAGTCTTCATCTGAGTTCTTTATCTGCAGCCTGTCTCTCTATTACTATGCTGGAAAAACTGTCTCCTCTCTCTCCTTAAGTAGCTTCCCTGTCCCCTCTCTTCTCATGAGAGGTGTGCGTATCCTATTCTATCAAATCTTTCTCTGATTCATCACATTTTCTGCCACTCAATTAGACATCACTTTCAAACAAATTTTCCTTCTACAAACTACCTTCATTGTTTGGGATTAAAGTCCTGTCCCACCACGCCTGGACCTAAGCTTTTATTTACCTGATACTTGCTCTATATCAGGATGGCCTTGAACTCAGATCTGCTTGCCTCTGTCTCCTAGATTTAAGGAGTTTTTGTTTTCCAGATGGATCACACAGACCTAGAAGGTCTTTGTATGTGATCTCTTGCCAGAGCAGCCATGTATTCCTGTACAAATACCTACTGTTAGGGTCAGTTTGCTTCTCCGTCACTTGTTCCTGGTGTAGCTGTAACAGTAAGAAGCAGTAGGCACAGTGACCAGCCCTGAGAAGCAGCTTATTTTGTAGGACATTGTTATTTATAAATACTTGAGCTAATCAGTTGAGGCTGTATAACTCTTCCCAGCGCCCATGTAACGGAGCAGTAATAATAATGCTAAATGCTGGGTATCATGGTTCAGATTTGTAATCCCAGCACTGGGGAGGCATAAGAATCACCATGAATCTGAGGCCAGCCAGGTGAGTTCCAGGACAGCCTGGGCTACAGAGTAAGATCCTGCCTCAAAAATAATAGTAGTAATAGTAATAGTAGTGATGATGGTGATGCTGTTAACTAACTGATTGGCTGAGAAGAAGGCACAGTGCCTGCTTATGAATGTGTATAAGGAAAAAGTCTCTGAGCTAGGAGATGAGATTAAAACACAGCTACTTAGAGTGGATGACTTTCAGCACATTCCTAAGTCTTGTCCCATGCCACTGTCTGACTCTGGAGCATCTCATTACTCCTGAGGGAGCACCTCTTAAGCAGTGTAATTGGGCATTTGTTTCCTCAGGTCTTCAGCCAGTCCTGCTGCATGCTAGTGCGCCTGGTGCCCATGCTCTGCAGCTTCTCAGACCTTGTGCTCTTCTTCCTGACCACGTCTCTGGCAACTCACCGGAGCACCGCAAAGCTGCTCTCCGTGCTTGCCCAGACCTTCACAGAACTCGCCCAGAAGGTAAGACCTGTTGGTGTGGAATGCCATGAACAGCACACACATTTCACCTCTTTCCAGGGCTTTCTGGCTTTTATAGTGAACTGTCGGAAATAGCAGGTGGTAGTCTGTCTCCTTCTGTGTGTAGAGTTTTGTCTGGAACCTGATTGCTAAGCAGGATTTCCAGTAAAGTGTATAAACCTCTGTCTTGACCAAAGGGGCTGTCTAAAAGCTGCTGCCTTCTCTTGAATCAGGCTTCCCTTCCTGTCCATTTGAAGTCCTCAGAGATCTCTTGAGCTAGACGTACAACATAGAGCCTTAAGGCTGTTACAAGTTCGATTATGGTCAAATGATAAAAGAGGTCTTGGTGCTAAAGAAGAGAAAGTTGTTCTTTCATTAAGATATATGCACTACTGTGAAAAGCAGCAAAATTGTGGATTACAGATGTGCCCTTGATTCAGAGACAGCGAAACCCAGCAGATGTGGTGCGATGTAGAAAATATAGTTCTTGGCCTCAAGTTGTGTACTTTTCCAAGTAGATCTGATTACAATTACTAATACTTCTTATGAGCACCACCATCAAATGACTTTAAAAAGGGTTTTTTGATTTTTTTTTTTCCTCCGTGTTCTGAGATTTTTTTTTTTTTTTTTCAGCTAATACAATATAAATGAGATAGGGGATTACAAATAGAGTAGGGAGTCTGGACTGGTAAAAACATAGAAATTCTTAGTCTCCGAAACCTGGAGTTAAAAAGCAGGAGTAAGTCATTTGACCTCATATCCAGAATATAAGTATGTGTGTCTGTTGAGTGATGAGGTGGTCTTCAGGTTTTACCCCCCTGTCTTCTTTCTTGTTGTTCCTTTAAGAAAACTGTGCAAAAGATAATGGAAGAGAGGGGTGGTGGTGGCACACGCCTTTAATCCCAGCACTCAGGAGGCAGAGGCAGGTGGATCTCTGTGAGATTAAGGCCAGCCTGATCTACAGAGCATGTCCAAAACAGCCAGAGCTACACAGAGAAACCCTGTGTCAAAAAAACAATAAATAAATAAATAACAGCATAAAGGATACCTTGATGTCTGTCTCTATCTGTCTGCTGACAGGCCTTGGCCAGGGCTACATAGAGAAACCCTGTCTCAAAAAACCAATTAAGAAAGAAAGAACGAACGAACGAACAGCATAAAGGATGTCTTGATGTCTGTCTCTGTCTGCTGACAAGCCTTGGCCTGAGCTCCATAGCAGCCTGGAGGCCTGGTGGCTGTCCACCAGAGAGCTACTGTGGTGGTATGCCAAGGGTATCTGAATCTTCTTCCTGTGTAGACTCATTCATCTGCCTATATCTGAACACAACTTAAAGTAATATAGCCCAGAAGTGTAGGTAAGATGGATTAGCAGGTGAGGGGACTTGCCACCAAGCCTGACAACCTAACTTCAATTCCTGAAACCCACTTGTTAAAAGGAAAAATCAACTCTTGCAAGTTTGATCTCCACACGTGCATCATGCCGTGTACACAACTACATTTACATACATGCATACACATACATACTACCTTTATATACAGCGAGAGAGACAGAGAAGTGAGTGTTAGACAATAATGATAACATAGTTCAGCAGGAAAATACTTGAGCATTGACCGATAGCATATGTTTTCTGTTCAATAAAATTTCTGATCGAAAGCCATTACTTCTGGTACTTGTTTTCAAGCTTCTTTCCAAGTGAATCAGTTTGGTTACGTACTCGTGGTTGTAGCTGAGCCTGCCTCCTGCTCAGTGGCGGGGCTTGGGCTTGTCCTACCTAACCATTCAGCTGTCCTGATGTACTCCATCCCTGACACCTCAGCATTGCTGTGCCAGAGGCCAAATGCGTGATGTCTGCCAGTTCCAAGAGGGAAGACAATGTTCATAAACTGCTGCACTTCCAGCAGGATTATACAGCATTTGCTGGATCTTTCCCCTCAGGGGTTTTGCTTACCCAAAGAATTGATGGAAGATTCAGCAGCAGAGGGAGCGACGCAGTTCCATGACTATGAGGGCGGTGGGATCGGAGATGGCGAGGGCATGAAGGATGTGAGTGACCAGATAGAAAACGAGGAACAGGTACGTCCACACGGCTTGTGTATGCCCACTCTCCTCTCCAGTGTTCATCAAACTTGTTACTAGGCCAAAAGCCTCATACTGACCTCTGTAGTCCTACAGATACTGCAACTTAGGCGAGTCTTTAAGTAACAACCTAAAAGCCACAGGACCTTTGCAACTCAGCCACTGGTTATGATTATAGTTTTGGAAGGAATGGTCTTTGTGGTTTGGTTTTAAACAGGGATTTGCTGGTTGCTGAAGAGTATTTTGGGGGCTTTGGGTAATTGGTTTTGTTTTGTTTAATTTTTAAATTTTGTTTATTTTGTGCAGGGGTGGGATGAGGCAGACCCATTTAAGAGGTCGGGATAAGTTGTGGGGTTATTTTGCCTGTGTTCCTGTCTCAAACAAAAAACAAAAAGTTAAAACCAATCCAAATTATTTTTCTTGGCAAGGAAAACTGGAAAGAATTTTTAGAAAATAAACTGATGCTGGTGTTTATATGATGACACTCTACTTTTTAACTGTTATTTCAGATTTTCTGTATCTCTAGTATTACTCAGTCACATAGTATTTCTCTAGATGAAAATGATTCAAGATTTAAAATGATGGGAAACTAATAGAATACAATTCATTGCAAATGTTAAGTAAGATAAAATGTTACCAAAAGTTTCAGCTTACATAAATATCTTTTAATATTTTTTTTTTCTTCGAGTGTATGGAGATTTTACCTCATGCGTGTCTGTGCACAGTGCCCTCAGTTGTGGGCTGTCATGTTGGGACTGGGAATCAAACCCAGGTCCTCTGGAAAAGCAGCTAGCTCTCTTTACCTCCTGAGCCCTGTCTAGAGTATTGATTTGGGTTTTGGCTGGTTGTTTGGAATGGGTTTGTCTGTCTTGTGGTTGATGGTAGTGTTTTTACAATTCTCATGAAGAAAGCTCAAACAGTATTCTCTAATCAGAAAAGCAAGGAAATAAAAATTTAATCCAGAAATGTAAAGCACCCCTCATAAATTATGCATGTGGCCATCCTTATCAGATGTCTGGTTGGCTGTTTTCTCTCCTGCCTCAGAGTATTTCCACACTGTTACACAAAGCTCGGTATTCACCAGTACTCTTACGCTTTTCCTAAAGGTAGAAGATACATTTCAGAAGGGTCAAGAGAAGGAGGAGGAGGAGGACCTTAGCTCAAAACCTGATACAAAAGGCGAGGATAACGCCATCGAGATGTCAGAAGACTTTGAAGGGAAAATGCATGATGGCGAGCTTGAACAAGGTCTGAGATGCGTCGTTCCATTCCGCTGTTTCTTTGTCTTGTTTTTCAAGACAGGGTTTCTCTGTGTAACAGCTCTGGCTATCCTGGAACTCACTCTGTAGACCAGGCTGGCCTCAAACTCACAGAAATCCGCCTGCCTCTGCCTCCCTAGTGCTGGGATTAAAGGCGTGTGCTGCCGTCACCGTCCAGCTTCATTCTGCTTTTTGGATAGTAGATATTTTGCACAGAAACTTCTAGGATCTCAATAAGGAGGCTATTGTATTATGTGCAACAGGCTGGTTGCTCAGCGTAACTAGAGCTCACATTAGCAGCATGTGTGCCATGACCAGCCCTGTGAAGGTGGAGATTTACAGGTTTGGTGGTTCTCCTTTCAGTGAGCCACAACCTTGCTTTTGTTGGATGAAGTGGCCCAGTGCTCTGCCAAAAAACCCAAAAGAACAAGTAGAGGTTTTTTGTTGTTGGATTTTTTTTTTCCTTAATTACAAAAATGTTAGGGAGCTGGGGGCAATGGCCCGGTGAGCAGCAGCACCTCTGGAAGCGCAAGGGCCTGGTGCAGATCCTCAGGACCTAGCATGAGTGTCTGTAATCCGAGCAGTCCAAGGGGCAGAGGGGCGACATTGACAGGGAAAACCCCAGAAGCTGGCAGGCAAACTAGCCTTATCCAGTAGAAAAATAAAGTAAAAAACAGCTGACACTTATGGTTTTTCTGACCTCCACACACCTACACTCAAGTTACAAAGTTTTTTTTTAAGTATGTGTTACTAAGCTGTAAAAGGAAAACAAGTTTGTGGCATGTAGGCTCCACACAGACCGTACTCAATAGTCCACTTCTGTTTTAACATCTCATGAGCATTCCTCTTGTCATTGTAAACAAGACAAGATACTTTTTATAGCACATCGTCGCCTCCTGTCTGTGCCATAATTCAGCACGTGCTGTAACTACTAGCAAAAACAGAAACTTTTAATTTGAAATACAGTGTTTTATTATAAGTGAATATTACAGAAATGAATGCTGATTTACAGTACAAAAAAGGTGTAAGTGCTTTGCCATGAAGCATTCAAACATACTCATCAGCAAAAGAGGCAGCGTAAGCAAAGATAAAGGCAAGAAATCTCCCCGTCACTGCTCTACACCTGATGCATAGTGACGTATTTGAACAAACAGTAAAATGTGCAAAGAAAAGATTGGGGAAGATGCTTGTCTATCACTTCATAGATACAAGTTGTATATAAACCCGGTGTGGCTGATAGGTCCCATAAAGTATCCTCCACAGCATCAAAACCAGACCTCCTGACAGCTCTTATTACTGTTCATTCACACGTGAAAGTCCTTTTTCCTTCAAATGATCTACAAAGTATGGTGAAGTGCTTGGCATCTGCCCATAGTGCTCTGTGGAAACAGGCGATGGATCCTAATGACACTTTTGCTGGGAAGTGTCTTTTACACATGCCGACCTGGATTGGTTGAGGGGTATGCCTAACCTTAGCATGTTCCCTTTTAGAAGAGGATGATGAGAAATCCGGTAGTGAGGATGGAGACCTGGACAAACAGATGGGCAATCTCAATGGGGAGGAAGCTGACAAACTAGATGAGAGGCTTTGGGGAGATGATGAGGAAGAAGATGAGGAAGATGACGGTAAAGCTGAAGAAACAGGACCAGGAATGGATGAGGTAATTAAAAGAGTCCCCATCCCAGAGTTCCCAGGCCCTGGCTGAGGAGCTGATCCTCCCATGCTCTGCCGTCTGTTGCTTTTCCTTCCTTGTTTTTCTTGTTTTTCCTCCATCTCTTATCCCTCTCTTCACATAGTCAGAGCTTACAACAGCGTGACTTAAGTCCTCCCATGTGTTGCTGTGCTGTGCAGGAGGCAACATCCATGCCAAGCCAATTCTCCCTGTGCAGTTGCAGCCCCAGCTTCTAGCTGAGACTGTCAGGGTGGATGGGTATGCAGAAGCAGGTGTGATGTGTCCATCATCTGCATCTGAGGGCTAGCCCTTGCAGAAGCAGGCTCTTGGGTGCGTGACAATTTTCTTTATTTTGTGCTTCATTTAGGAAGATTCTGAGCTTGCTGCTAAAGATGACAACTTGGATGCTGGGAATATGAACAAAAATAAAAAACATCAAGATGAGAAGGAAGAATCAGAAGCTGAAGATGTTGAACCAGGCCAAGAAAAAATTAATGAGCAGATTGATGAGGTAATGAACATTTGGAAGTGTTTCACTCTCCTGACTCAAGACAACAGCTTTGGGTGTCCTTTCCCATGTTGCATAGAGTGCGTCAGAGCCAGGCCTGGTAGAATATACTCTTGTAATTTTAGCACTTAAGAGGCTGAGGCAGGAAGATCGTTAGTTCCATCTAGCCTGGAGTCCACAACACTTTGTTAATGTATCAACTATTGGTTTCTGCTGATGCACTGTTTGGCTTATGCTATATTTTAGAAGCTAAAATCTGTGGTCCTTTATTTTTATAAGTTTTGGGTTTTAGCATTAATTAACAGAGGGTCTATTACCCTTAGAGTCTACACAGAATATGAAATTTGAAGTTCTAACATAAAAGACTGAAAAGTACTATTAATCACTAATGTGTGCTGGTAATATTAAGAAAGAAATCATAGTCTTTGGTTTCATACGGTTTTTGTTGTCCCAAAGAGGGAATATGATGAGAATGAGGTAGACCCTTATCATGGCAATGAGGAAAAGCTGCCAGAACCTGAGGCCCTGGACCTTCCAGATGACTTGAAACTTGACAGTGAGGACAGAAATAGCGGAGAGGACACAGACAATGAAGAAGCAGAAGGTATGTCTTTCAAGATACCCATATACACAAGCCATTGGCAATAGGCAGTATACTGATTTATTTTTGGCCAGGGGCATGACAAGGTCAGAAACACTCCGTTCCAGTTTGAGTGCATGTACAACACGTAGGCCTGCACACCTCTCTCCATTCAGCATTGCCATGCACCAGCGCTGTTGTATCACCTGCGCCTCTTTCTCCAAAGCCGTCACTGTGCTCCTTTGTGGGTTGATATGCACACCATGCAGCCTTGAGCTATCAAGGCTCTTACACAGCTCTTCTAGAGATGATGGTTCCAGCTATTGACTGCATCTGTATCTTAAAATATAATAATGGAGAGTGAGAGCAAATAGCCCCAAGAAAGTCACACAGACTGTGATATAACCTAGAGCGTTAGCTACCATGTCATCCCTGGGGATTCCTCTAAGGATAATAGGAAACTCTCATTCATGCTCATCAATCTCACAGGAAGATGCTAGACAACCTCACTGAGTTACATAATTAGGAAAACTAATTTTAATTATGTGTAATTTTTAGATATATGTTGAAGCAAAAAAATAAATTACGAAGAATGATTTAAGACCTTTTGTGGCGCACGCCTTTAATCCTAGCACTTGGAAGGCTGAGGCAGGTTGATCGCTGTTGAGTTTGAGGCCAGCCTGGTCTACAAAGTGAGTCCAGGACAGCCAGGGCTACACAGAGAAATCCTGTCTCAAAAAACAAACAAACAAACAAACAAACAAAACAAAACCCATTTCATAATAAATAACTAAATCTATAGCTGGGCATGGTGGTGCACGCCTTTAATCCCAGCACTTGGGAGGCAGAGGCAGGTGGATCGCTGTGAGTTCGAGGCCAGCCTGGTCTACAAAGGGAGTCTAAGACAGCCAAGGCTACACAGAGAAACCTTGTCTCGAAAAACCAAAAAAAAAACAAAACAAAACAAGACCTTTAATATCAAAATCTTAATTTTAGAACCTGATTTTAATTTTAGTTCGAGCAGCGAAGCACAATTAAAATTAAAAGTACTTAGAGTATACTATGCTATCTTCCTTTAAATGTCCATTTTATTTAAGCTCATTTAGACTTGTATATATGATATTACACAGTTCCTGGCCGATAGCTCTGAAGTATCCAAAGTATAGGGAAACTCTTCTAGTAAGTAAAAATTGGAGCCTCTGAGAGATAGCTCAGTCAGTGAAATGCTTGCTAATTAAGCATCAGAACCTAAGTTAAACCCCAGCACCCATGTGTATTTGCCTGCACATGTCCCTGCACCACATGCACGCCTGGTACCTGAAGAAGGCGTTGGATCCTCTGGACCTGTAGTTGTAGAAGGTTGTGAGCTTCCATGAGTGTGCTGAGGATTTACCTGTGTCTCCTGGAAGAGCCATCTATCTCTCCAGCCCCTCATCAAATATTTTAAGCTTTGTTTTCCGTAAGTTCTCTAGTGCAAATAGCTCTGTTGTTACAGAAAACAACAGATGGGGTAAAACATATAAACAGAATATATTTGGCCTAGGGGCTAGTTTGCTATATGTGTATTCTGTATATATTCCTGTTTTGTCTGCATGAGTGTCAGCTCCCCAGAAGATGGCACCAGATCCCATGGAACTATAGATATAGACAGGTGTGAGCACCGTGTAGGTGCCGGAAATTGAATCCAGGCCCTCTGGAAGTGCAGGCAGTGCTCTTAACCACTAGCTGAGCCAACTCCCTGAATAAAATATTTATGTACCCACCTCCCAGATTAAGAAATCATGCGTTTTAAAAATTATTTCTATCAAAAGAGAATCCTTTGGAGATCAAAGAAAAAACAGAAGCTATAGAAGAAGCAGACCGTGAGACTGAGGAGCCTGAGGCTGATCAGAATGAAGGTGACAGCCCACATGAGCCTGAGGAAGGCACCAGAGACAGCGAGGAGAATATGGATACAGGAGCCAATGACCAAGACAAAGACACAGCCAGCCATACAGAAGAGCACTCTGAGGAAGAAGAGGAGGAGGAAGAAGAAGACAGGGCCACCAGTGATGGAGGTGGAGAAAGTGGTACCATTCCTGCTGACCAAGACCTCCAGTCCCAGGTATTATGGGATGTGGAACTTTTCTTGTATTAAAAGTAATAGGAAAAGCACTTCATGGCAGCAGAATCTTTTATAAGATATTTCTTCACCACTACAGAGTTTTATATTTCACTTGAAAACCCTCTCTTAACCAGTCTCCTCCATACAGAGCCCCTCTTTCACCCACCCACACTCCTTAGCATGGAGTGGGACAGCTGCTTCTTGGTAGGCACCCTTGTGTTCATCCCCCGGAGCATGTTTGGTTTTTCTATGCAGAAGGAGGAAGAGGAAGGAGAGACGTCCGATGCAGACGAGAAAGAGCCGGAGGCCACAGAGAGAAAGGAGCATGCCTCCTGTGGGCAGACTGGTGTGGACAATGTGCAGAGCACACAGGCAGTGGAACTAGCTGGGGCTGCCCCGGAGAAGGAGCAGGGGAAAGAGGTAACGGTCCCCATTGCCTCTCCGTCTGAAATCATGTTCTCTTCGGTGTGGTTTTTGTTGTATTCTTTTGTTTGTTTGTTGACGTTTAGAGGATCATCTCCCACTCTTGGAGAGAGTGGTTGTTTGCCTTTTTGTATATGCTTTTCAGGACACACCTAAGAATGTGTGCTGCAGGCCTGGAGAGATGGCTCAGTGGTTAAGAGCCCCTCCTGCTCTTCCGGAGGTCCTGAGTTCAATTCCCAGCACCTACATGGTGGCTCATAACCATCTATAATGAGATCTGATACCCTCTTCTGCAGATAAAGCACTCATATGCAATAAATAAATGAACGAACTAATGAATGAGTGAACATGTACTGCAGAATGTGTATTTGAGTGATGTGCGTACTAAGAAAAAGTCACTAGACTTGCAGTTCTATGGGAGCATCAGGTTTGTGGGGGGTTTTTTTGTTTGTTTCTTTGTTTTATTTTTCAAGAAACTCCCAAGAAAGGAAATGTCAGATTTGGGCTTCTTGGAGAACTCTGTGCCTCTAAGGTGTTCGACTTCTCCCTGCTGTTGGCTGGAGTTCTAAATGTTCTAATGGCTGCTCTTCAGGCCATGGGAAGAAGGACTGTCATGTACATTCTACCTCGCTGCCCTGACCCAGTCCCTCACCAGCTGTGTTTCTTGTGTCTCTCCACTATTGAGTGAGCACCCATCAAGGGCTACACATTGTCATTGCGCAGCAGTCTTCGTAATAGCTCTAAGAACTAGATAATACTGTTCTGTTTATCCATTTTATGTTTGAGGAAAATAAGCCTCAGTGAAGTTGAATGAATAAAGTTGGGTGCAGAGCTGGTTGATGATTGTGCCTGGCCTGTCTGCTGTCAGAATAAGACCTTCTGCCCCCTTAGATAAGAAACTAATCAGAGAAAAGCCAGGCCCTAGGAGTGTTTCAACGTTGTGTGCTGCTGCCCTTTGTTAGGAGTGGAATTCTACAGCAGGCAGATACAGCCCACTGAGATTAGTAGAACACTGAGAGAAGTTGGACCCAGTACAACATAGCAGCCATTGCTTTAATAGCTTCTTCTCCTTCCTCCTTGTCTGGTTTGGCTTTCTCAGGAACATGGGAGTGGAGCTGCAGATGCGAACCAGGCAGAAGGCCACGAATCCAACTTGATTGCACGTTTGGCCTCCCAGCAACACACCAACAAAAAAACACAGGTTTCTATCATTCTTTGATTAAATTTAGATGAAAACAGGTAGAAAAAGATGCTCTAAATGAAGTGGTTACAAATAGCAAATGAAAGAGCTGGAGAGATGTCTCAGCAGCTAAGAGCACTTGCACAGGACCCAGCACCGACAATAAAAGGCAGCTCACAACTGTCTGTAACTCCAGTTCCAGGGGACCTGACTCCTCTTCTTGCCTCCACAAGCTTTGCGTGCACACAAGCCCACATAGGCACACACCTATAAAATAAATAACTATTTAAAAACCAGCAACAACAAATGTCAGCATTACTAGCCTTGACTGATAAATGACAGACTTGGAAAGAAGACCCTGACCAGAAGGTTTTCCCAGTGGCCCTGGCTCCTGCTCTGTGCTATGTGCTGCCATCCAGCACCAACTAACCAGTGTTAGTCTTAGCATTGTCCATTGCTTTTCAAACTTAACAGTCTTTAAATGGGGTGTATTCATGCCTGTGAAATTACTATACTCAAAAAGTAACCAAATGGTCCCCTAAAAGCCTACGTGTACTTTTGTCCCCAAACCACCAAAGGGACTTTCCCAGAGCAAGTCAATGCTACCAGTTTTACATACACATATGTATGTTCCTTTGCTTTCTTGACTATTAATTTATATCATAGATATAATCAGGATGACATACACCTTTCATCCCAGCATGTGGAAGTCAGAAGGGGAAGAATCAAGAGTTGAACATAGCAAATTCAAGGCCAGTCTGAGCTACAAAAGAGAGAGAACATGAGCAAGCGAGTAGATCATAAAAATCACATGAAAGAATAATAGCCCATTCATTTAATAACTGTATTGAACTCCACGACTCTTTGGCTATCCCTAACTAACCTATTCCCGTGGATGGACATTGGTGGTTTTGTGGTTTTGCCATTTCCTACAAGGTTCTGATGATCTCTTTAATTCCTGCAGAGTTTTAAGAGGAAACCTGGACGGGCTGACAATGAACGCTCCATAGGTGACCACAATGATCATGTGCATAAGAGGCTGAGGACTGTGGATACAGACAGAAAGACTGAAGAGGGGCCAGGCCAGCCCCAGGCTCAGGTGGAAGATGCAGACACATTTGAACATATTAAACAAGGCAGCGATGCATACGACGCACAAACCTATGGTATGGTGCCAGGAATACTTCTTTTGCTCACTAAGCATTCTCTGAGGTTAAGCCACATGACTCTGTCAGACAAAGAAAAAGGGGAAGAAACAGCTTTTGAGCTATTTTCTCTCAATATGATTTTTTTTAACACAGAAATAAAACTTGTTTCTGATACTAAGATAACTGTAGCCAAGTGTAAATGGCCAGGGTTCTTGGGGTAAGCCCTCTGTCCTCACAGACAACTGGCCACACACTGTAACCTGGTGCTGACCTTTGGTTTCTTGCTGGTAACACTCTTGAATGTCCTTGAACAGTGAACAGCTGTAATAGACGTAGGAAGGATAAAGTCAGTGGGCAGCCATCCCTGTCCCCGTGTCTTTGTGTCCCTCTCTTCTGAAGTGAACTGCTGTGGGCAGTGTGTGCCTCTGAGCACGGAACAGAAAACATGATAGTGCTTAGTTTCTCCTACTGTGTTTGGAACAGCAGTAGAGAAAAGTGATCACTGTCTATATAGTTGATCCAGATCCTCCTTCCTCACATTAGACCATGTGTCATCGTTTCTAATAAGGCACGGCTCTGCTCTGCATCGCTATGAACTTGTAACCCTGAGTGACTTGAAGGAGATGGGCAGGTAGACAGTGAGTGGGTCCTCAGTTCTGGTTAATTCAGTCGTTAAGATGCTCGCCTAGCATACACAAAGCCCCGGATGTGATTCCCAGAACTACATAAAGCTAAATGTGGTGCCTATGAATGATCCCAGCACTCCAGAGGATTAGAAGTTCAAGGTCACCCTTGGCAACATGGCAGGTTTGTGGCTAATCTGTGCTAAGTGAAATCCTTTGCTATGGGAGAAAAAGACACACAGAGACTGAATCACGCCTAGTCTAGTCATAACCTTGGCATGCATCTACTCATAGTCTTTGCTTTCTGTCAGG
This sequence comes from Acomys percivali, assembly GCA_907169655.1. Lineage (NCBI taxonomy): Eukaryota > Metazoa > Chordata > Mammalia > Rodentia > Muridae > Acomys > Acomys percivali. The sequence continues at coordinate 109,944,446 of OU015743.1, forward strand.
CGTGGTTACAGACTTTCTCAAGTCTCTGAGCGTTAAGAAGTCTTTTTGGGGCTGTTTTTATTTTTGTTTTGTTGTTTTGGGTTCCCCCCTCTCGGGGGGGGGGGGGGGGGGTTGGTTTTTGTGGTTTTTTTTTTTTTTTTTTTCAAGGCAGGGTTTCTCTCTGTAGCCTTGGCTGTCCTGAACTTGCTTTGTAGACCAGGCTGGCCTTGAACTCACATGAGTCCACCTGCCTCTGCCTCCTGAGTGCTGGGATTAAAGGCATGTGCCACCACCACCTGGCGCTGAGACTCTTTCAGTACCCTATTTTATATCTAGTTTATCTACTCACAAGTCACTCCAAGCATTGTTCCCAGTAGCCACTCCAAGTCAAGGCCCACACTCCACACTCTTTCTTGTTTACATTCTCTTTACGTGTGGGCACATATCATCTTTGTAACTTCTCTAGGAGGTAGACAGTGGGCAATTACGTCATTAGCACAGTAGGAGCTGTTTAGAGCCCCGTGGTTGCTCAGCACCAGAGCCAGCAGTAGCAAAATCTTGAATGGCAGAAGACAGACAGTAATCCATTCAGCATCACTTCCCTGCAGAGAAAGTAAGTTTCCTCCCTCTGTTGGCAGATGTGGCCAGTAATGAACAGCAGCAGACTGCAAAGGATGCCGGGCAGGAGCAGGAGGAGGAGAAAGCAGAAGATATCCTCTTGGAGACAGAGGAGGAGCTGCTCAGGCCAGAGCACAGTGAGCAGCTGACGCCTGAGGCCATCAAGTCAGAGACTGCTACAGCCTCTGGTGAGTCCTTAGTGGTCAGACTTCTTTGCTGTCTGAAGTCTGTTCTTTGTTCTTTCTTGTTCTAATCTCTGGCTTAGGTGAATAATTCACCTATCATAATCTCACAGTATTCTTTTGGGGGCACTAAAGGCGGTCTTGCAGAATATCAGTCATCAAGGTGAAACAGAGTTTCTTACAAATGCACACCTGTCTTTAAAATATATATGGAGCCAGGCATGGTGGAGCACGCCTTTAATCCCAGCACTCGGGAGGCAGAGGCAGGCAGATTGCAGTGAGTTAGAGGCCAGCCTGGTCTACAAAAGTCCAGGACAGCCAAGACTACACAGATAGATCCTGCCTCGAAAAACCAAAATAATAATAGTAATAATAGTAATTAATTAAATAAAATATATATGGAAAAACAATACTGTTTTTACTGCAGTTGTATAAGATGTTCTTAATTCATTAAGATATAAGCATAAAGGAAAATACATGTTAAAAAACAGCAAGTTCCCACTTTGTAGCTAACCAAATTTAGTTACAAGGTAGGTTGTTTATTATTTTGGTCTTTGGAGATAAGATTTCATGGTAAAGTCAGGGCCTGAGAAGTAGCTCAGGGAGTAACGGTTTTCACGCACAAGCCTGGACCTGAGTCTAAAGGTGGATGGAGAGAACCACTCACGAAGTTGTCCCTTGGCCTCCACCAGTGCAATACAGGCGCGCCACACACACACACGCACATGCAACTTTTTTTTTAAGAAAAAAAAGTCTGTGATGAAATTTGCCTGAATTCAAGCCAACTGCAGTATAGAACATTGTTTTTATTTTATTGGTTATCTTGTTTGGCGGTGCTGGAGAATAACCCAAGGCCTCATTCATGCTGGACTTACAGTAAAATTGGTGAGTCCATTGGCGCACACTCTGAAGTCACATCCTTGAAATGCTTACGATGAATTGGTCTTTCTTATTTCTGCTTCCAGGATGGGGGTGGGGGCTGGAATTAGTAGGGATCTGCAGTGACTACAAAGACCAGAGGATGTAAGGAGTCAGCGTGAAACAGGCACATGTGGAAATTGTTGAATGAGTTGAGGTTTGATTCATTAATAAGACAGGCAGTAGGGAAGGGTCTGTCTTACTTAAGTGATATGTTAAATGAAACTGTGTCTTTCTATGACTAGGTGCTAGTGAGATGGAAGTGGATACTCAAACAGTTAAAACAGAAGACCAAGACCCAAGAACACCACACCCGGAGACGGAGAGTGAGAGACCAGAAAGAAGCCGAGATTCGACTATTCATACGCTTCGTCAATTCCTTGTGGATACCATTTCCCAAGTACTGAACTTACTGTGCTACCTTCTACTTTAGAACTTGTTTGGAATATCAAGTTTTATCAAAACTTTTAAGACAGATAATCTTTTAGCAAATGGTTTGTCCTTTGTTACCCACAGAGCATGCCCAGATGTCCCCGTTATGGCGGCACTGGTTCTTGGCATTGGCTCTTAGGATGATAGTGTTAGCAGCCATGAGGACAGTTGCCAATTTATGATGGTTATGTAACAATATTTTTTCCTTTTTGGGGGGGCTGCAGGGGTGGCCGGTGGGGTCTGGGTCTGTATATGTATTTGTGGAAGCCAGAGAACCACCTCAGGGGTTATTTCCTCATGTGAGATCTACTTTTCCTTTCCTCTCCCTTTTTTTTTTTTTTTGGTCTTGATTTTTGTTTTGTTTTTGTTCTGTTTTATTTTGTTCTGTTTTGAGGCTGGGTCTCTTGATTGCCCTGGAATTTTCCAAGTAAGCTAAAGAGGCTGAGCATCCCATACCAGGGGGCCACATATCTCTGCCTCCCTCCTATGTGTCACCATGCATGGATTCTGAGGCTAGAATTTGGATCACACTTGCAAGATATGCATTTACTAATGTAGCCATCTCTCCAACTAGAAGAGGAGCTTTGAAACTGAGACATGCCCCATAGTAATTTGACTTGGTGGAGATGGAAGATATCAGAAAGGGGGTGGTTCTGGAGGAGAAACCCCTGAGGTCTGTCTTGTTTCCACATGTATACGTGTATCTGTATACACACAAAAAACAAGGTTTGGGTTTGTTTTCATCTGACTAGGCTCTAAGTGATGGAAGTTTTATTCATCCATGTGGTCTCACAAACAGGAAACAACCATCTGACTGCGCCCTTAAATGTGCTTAGTTGTGAGTTCAGGCATATAACTGCAACAAGGTCACAGCATAGGACTACAGCCCATGATAAATCATGATTCCAACCTGGGTCACCACTTACCTGTAGCTTTTCCTTCTTAGCCCCTTTTAAAAGATGTCATTGAGCTACGACAGGAGATGGAGAGACAGCTGGAGACATGGCAGGCTCATGACTGTGGGAGTGCAGAGGAAGTAAGTCACAATTGTTGGGGTTTGGTTTTCTTTTCACAAAAGAGCTTGTGGGCTTTCTTAAAGATGCAGCTCAGTAGGTTCTTAGATCCAGATTCCTTGTAAAAGGGAGAGAGGAGTGGTCTGCCTGTCTGACCATTAGATCTATAGTGTCATTAAAACAAACAGATGGATTTGGTTCTTGTTTTGTTTTATTTTGTTTTGTTTTTTGGGACAAAGTCTCTCTGTGTAGCCTTGGCTGTCCTGGACTTGCTTTGTAGACCAGGCTGGACTCAAACTCACAGTGATCCACCTGCCTCTGCCTCCCAAGTGCTGGGTTTAAAGGCAGTATTTGGTTCCTTTAACTTGTATTGCTGACTTTGTAATGGAAGCTAGGCAGTTCATGCTGTGTGGTCTTGAACAGTCTCCCAGAGCCTTGCTGGCTTTGTGGAGTATATTTTATTTAGTGGTTTAACCTCTAAATATACAATATTATTCATCCCTGTAGTCTTTGTTTCTCACCATTCTTCCTACCTCATGTATAACATGCTCTGCTAGAGTTAGTGTAAAGCCTTTGTGTCCATGGATCTGCATACGGACAGGGAGTTTGTATGTTCTGTCATTTTACCTTTTGAGAACTGAAGAGAGCTCAGGAACAAATGAGTTCCTCATTCATATATGTCTGTGTGCAAAACATGCAGGTCCTGTTCTGTAGGTGACAGGAGCAAATTGTCCATCTGGTTGTAAATTCCCATTGTGTTTTGGTTTTTCTAAACAGGGTTTCTCTGTGTAGCCTTGGCTGTCCTGGACTCACTTTCTAGACCAGCTGGCCTTGAACTCAGAGATCCACCTGCCTCTGCCTCCTGAGTGCTGGAATCAAAGGCGTGTGCCACCACGCCTGGTCATAAATTCCCATTGTTAGCTGGCTTGTTTCAGTCTTTTTTCTTGGAACTGTAGGTTATGGTATTTGGGGACAAGGAGTCAGGTTTACTTAGTTGGAGTGCTGCTTCCTAAGAAAAGCTTTAAGGTGCTTTTGCTGAGGTTCAGTTACTGCTTCACATTCTAATAGTAATTCTGTTTTGCTGTCCTAGGAGAAGGCTGCAGCTGAGATGTGGCAGAATTACGTTGTCCTAACTGCATCTCTATCACAACAGCTATGTGAGCAGCTTCGTCTCCTATTAGAACCTACACAGGCAGCCAAACTGAGGTAAGTCTTCCCCACTCTGATGCCCTTAGATGTCAGTGTTAACCAGTTCAATTACGCTCAGCAGTAAACATTTACAGCCTTAGCTTCTGGGTTGCCACTTCTGCTGTCTGAGCACCAGTGTGGAGTTTGCTATTGTCCCTCATTAGCTGCAAATAGTAATTGTGTGTATATGCTTTTCTGTGGTGAGACAATACATACATGAAAGCAGGTCACATTCTGCAGTTCTGGGAAATAGCTGTAGATGTGCTGCTGTTTACTGTGCTTATGCTGTGGTACTCAGGATCAGAACCACATGTGGTCAAAGTCATGCTATAGAAGAGAAAACGGAAACATGAGGCTTTATAGTTAATACAGGAAAATTTATTTTCTAATTCTGTAAAATGCATCTTAGCTATTGTAGAAAAGTGTAGTTGTGACGACCGGTGCTTTTGGCTGCAGTAAGAAGAGCTATTTTGCAGTCTCAGGTGGATGGTAACACCTCATTTTGCCTGAGGACTAATTACTTGACACTGTAGGCTTTTAAGTTTTTCCAAAGTGATTTTGTCATAACTTCTGAGGCGTGAGCCTGTGTTCATCTTTGCTCCCATTGGATTCCTGTAACAGAGGAGATTATCGCACCGGGAAGCGGCTGAACATGCGAAAGATCATTCCATACATTGCCAGTCAGTTTCGAAAAGACAGGATTTGGCTTCGAAGAACCAAGCCCAGTAAACGGCAGTATCAGATTTGTCTGGCGATTGATGACTCTTCCAGCATGGTAGACAACCATACCAAACAGGTAAGGAGGGGCGTGAGAACCAAGCCGGGTTGTCCAGGAGAAGTGACATGACGACTCCGCCTACACAGGGCCTTAAGGGCAAGCCATGATGGTGCAAATATTTGGATCCCTTGGTGTTTCTAGACTGTTGTCTGGCTACAGAGCACACCTGGCAGTGTTTATTAAGAGTGCATAGCACAGGATTGCTGAAATCATTGTCTGTCTGTTTTCTAGGGGATGCTATTTTTTTTTTTTTTTAATACAGTAATTTTATTTGGTATAAGCCAACAACTGACCTAAAATTCGGATGTTCTCCTGGAAAAAGTCAGAACGTACCCTCTGAATCTGGTTCATACTCCATCTCCTTATATCTTTGGGTAGCTTATTACTAATTTTACTTTCTTCAAAATTCTAACACTACCTACCTTAGTAATAAAAACTAAATTAAATAACGTAGATATGAAATACTTAAGCTTAATGCTTTTTTAACTAAGACAGTCCTTTCATTTACAAAGGGTAACTAGCTATCTTGTCCAGTTTTTCATTTGTCATGTCTTTTTATTTATTTAATGTAGAGGAGTGTTCTGTCTGCATGTACACCTGCAGGCCAGAAGAGGGCACCAGATCCCAGTATAGATGGATGTGAGCCACCATGTGGTTGCCTGGAATTGAGCTCAGGACCTCTGGAAAAATTGACAGTGTTCTTAACTGCTGAGCCGTCTCCCCGGCCCCATTTGTTATGTCTTTAAAGTTCTGCCCTTGTAACTTCACAGCTTAGCTGTGTGGGACTCAGAAAAGGAATGAGGTGGGAGTTACAGAAATGCCTCAAGCTCCCTGCTTTATTGTTTTCAGTGGGTACCTAGGAAGACTTTTTTGTCCACTTACTCATTAGCCTGAAACTGAGAGCCCACAAATTGGCAACTTTGCTTCCCCCAATCAATTAGACATGTAGTAACCTTTTGTAAATGAGTAACAGTTTCCTTCTTATTCCTTACTTCATGGGCTAGAATTTTACTTAGCTATGTGCACAGGAGTGTTATATCCAAAATATTAATAATTTCGTTTTAAGGGATTTCAGGTTTTCTAGCTGACTTGATACTTAGTTTCTTTGGGCCTATCTTTAAATTGAATAGAATCTTTGAGCAGTGAAGCACAGAAGAAAAACAGAAAGCACATATTTTCCCTTTCCACTCAGAGGGAAAGAGAAATAGTAAGTAGGAAATTTTGGGGGTCTCCAGAACACTTAGAAAATACAGTGTGTCCCTCTCGCTTTTCAAATTCATTCTTCCCCAGCACCTGAAGACTGTCTCTGTCAGAGAAGTAAAAGGCAGGAAAGATCTCCAGGGCAACAGATGGTAACAGAGAAATCAGGCATTGCAGACAGAGCCAGCAGTTGAAGGAAGGCATTTATTGGGGGTGAGGAAACCTGCACACAGAGAAAGACCCTCTGCATGGCAGAATGGAGACTCAAATCTGAAAAATCCTGCTAATAAAGTTTTCTCACTCTGTCCTGTAGTCTGACTCTTAGACATGAGAAGTCTGAGTTCAAACTGTTAAGGTTTAGTTACATATAAAAGATTTTATGTAGGCTCTGCCATGGAAAGCTACAGCTTTAAGCAGCTGTAGCACAGAGGACAGTCTGGGGGCACTGCAGTCTGAGCTGGTTATATGACATTTTAGTACTATTGTTCACCTGCTTGCCGTACAAAAAATAATGTTTTCTGTGAAGTCTTAAGCAAACTGGTTTGGAGGAGTTTTGATGCCTTAATCTCATCTTTCTTCTTCATAGCTTGCATTTGAGTCGCTGGCTGTAATTGGTAACGCTTTAGCCCTCCTGGAAGTGGGTCAGATCGCAGTGTGCAGGTAATGTTGCTTTTTAAAACTTTTTTTTAACTTTATGTGTATGGGTGTTTTGCTTTTTTGTGTGTATCTGGGCACCACATGTATACAATAAATACTCCTGGAGGCCATAAATGGTGTTCGATCCCCTGGAACTGGAGTTACAGATAGTTGTGGGCCACCACATGGTTGGTAGGATCCAAACCTGGGTCTTCTGGAAAAGATGGTCTTAACCGCTGGCCATCTCTCCATCCTCTGATGTAACTTTGGGGGTTTGGTTTGGTTTGGTTTTTCTTTTTCTTTTTTTTTTTTTTTTTTTCCTTTGTTTTTTTAAAAAATTTTTTATTTATTTTATTAATTTATTGTTACATCTCTATGCTTATCTCATCCCTTGTATCCTCCCATTTTCCCCTTATTCCCCTCCCCTATGACTGTTCCTGAGAGAGATTATCTCCCCCTGTATATGCTCATAGGGTATCAAGTCTCTTCTCGGTGACCTGCTGTCCTTCCTCTGAGTGCCACTAGGTCACCCCCTCCAGGGGACATAGTCAAATGTGAGGCACCAGTGTACATGAGAAAGTCATATCCCACTCTCCACTCAAGTGTGGAGACTGTCCTGTCCATTGGCTAGATCTGGGTAGGGATTTAAATTTTACCGCCTGTATTGTCCTTGGCTAGTGCCTTAGTTTGAGCGGGACCCCTTGGCCCTTGGTTTGGTTTTTCAAGGCACTGTATCTATGTGTAGCCCTGGCTGTCCTGGAACTTGATTTGTAGACCAAACTGGCCTCCAGCTCAGAGATCTGCCTGCCTCTGCCTCCTGAGTTGCTAGAATTAAAGATGTGGGCTCCTGTTTCCAACCTTTACTGTTTTGATCACATGACTGAAAAAAAATCATGTTGTGTCTGGTTTTTCATTCCAAGCTTTGGAGAGTCAGTAAAACTATTGCATCCATTCCACGAGCAGTTTAATGATTCTTCAGGGTCTCAGATTCTACGGCTCTGCAAATTCCAGCAAAGGAAGACTAAGATCGCTCAGGTATGCTGAGAAGTCAAGATGTGCTTTGCACCAATTCTAAAACTTATGCTAAGAGACATTAATTGCTAGGACCCCACCTGCCCTTTGGAATTGGGACAGGCAGCATGACAATGCACAGTGTAGCATCAATGCACAGTGTAGCATCAATCCATATGTTCCTCCCTGAACGTCCTTTAACCAAGCCGTGACTCCAAGAGGCCTCAAAGAGAGGCCTCAAAGATCATTAACTTTAGCACAGTTGAACATTTGATGTTTGAAAAACAAAGTTATCGTCTAGTATCCCACTGGTCAGGTGGCTTTGGGCCTAGTCTCTCTCCTGTTAAGCCTAAAGACAAAACTTTGGGAAGTAGAGCTAGAGATGTCATGAGGAACATGAAACATGTTTTCCTGTTCTTAGCTCTTTTTTTTTTTTTTTTTTTTTTTTAAAGATTTATTTATTTTTATTATGTATACAGATTTCATTATAGATGGTTGTGAGCCACCATGTGGTTGCTGGGAATTGAACTCATGACCTTTGGAAGAGCAGTCAGGGCTCTTAACCTCTGAGCCATCTCTCCAGCCCCCTGTTCTTAGCTCTTGCTTTCAGTCTGCCTTCATTTTTGCTCGTGTTGTCGTCTTCTCTTCCTGTGGAGTGACTTGTACAACACTAACAGAGCCACTAGCCAGTGACAGCCTTGTCTGTACTTGAGCGTGTCAGTGCTGCTCAGTACAAAGACAGACCATAGGTCAGAAGCCTCAGGTCTCTGTAGTTATGAATGGGGTCTTAAGTAGAATTAATCTGTGTTGGTTCTGTTTAGTTTCTAGAATCTGTAGCCAAAATGTTTATAGCCGCACAGAAGCTATCACAGAACGTCAATCCAGGTGAGCCACATTCTTCCTCTTTGGTAACAGATTGCTTCTCTCTATCTTTACAGTTTTTTCCGTGTCTCTGCATCCATCTTTTTTGTTCTAATTTGTGAGCATGTATGTGTGCAAATGTGTGTGTGCAGAGAAGCCCGAGGCTGGCGGTGGAAGTCTTCCTTGATTGCTCCATTTATGTGCTTGTTCGTCTGTTTATTTTTGAGAAAGAATCTTTCACTGAACTTACAGCTAGACTGGCCATGAAACCCCAGGTTTCCTTCTGTCTCCCAACACTGGGATTGCAGGCATGCATCTGACCAAATGTGGGTGCTGGGTGTCCTAAGTCAACTCCTCATGCTTGCATAGGAAGCATTTTACCAAAGGAGTCACCTTCCAAGTTCCTCAAGCCCCCCATCACCTTTTAAGAAAATATTTTCTATAGGAAAAAACATGAAGATTAAAATATTCTCTTTTTTAACTCTTTTTAAAAATAATTTATCTTATTTTATGCGCATTGGTGTGGGGGTGTTAGAACCCTTGGAACTGGAATTACACACAGTTGTGAGCTGCCATATGGGTGCTGGGAATTGAACCTGGGTCCTTTGGCAGAGCAGACAGAACAATTTGTGGAGTCAACTCTCGCTTTCCGTCATGTGAGTCTCAAAGAGTCAGTTTACGTTGTCAGTTAGACAGCAGGTGCCTTTATCTGCAGAGCCTCCTGGGGTCCCACACATGCTTTACTTTTAACGTCAATTGCTTCACAGTCGGAGTTTATCTAAATTGGACCTTCCATTTGCTGTGCTGACCAATTGAGTGTCTTGTCTCTCCTGAGAAATAGGTCTGATCATAGGCTCCCTGTTCGTGTGCAGAATGTGGCAATTCCAGTCCATCTCTAGAGAGCCCACGGTTGGTTTCCAATTGTAAAATGAGTTTTGTTCTTTCTCTTCTCCTCTAATGTACGGCTTCTGCAGAGACTGCGCAGCTACTCCTCATAGTTTCTGATGGACGAGGCCTTTTCCTCGAAGGCAAAGACAGGGTCCTGGCAGCAGTCCAGGCTGCCCAGAATGCCAACATCTTCGTCATTTTTGTTGTGTTGGATAATCCCAGTTCCCGGGTGAGTGAGCACCAAAAGCTACAATTCTGCAGATGGAACCACCTTGTATGGCTGCATCTCTGTCATCCTGAGACACTGGTGCTCTGTGCCTGCAATGGGAAAAGCATTCTCCCCAACACAGAAAGTTATGAGTACGAGAGCAGAGATTCAGAGGCTCAAAAAGTCCTCCTATGGAATATAGCTTTCCTCTATGAAAAGGATTGCAGTTGTCAGAGTGGGCCCTGAGCTCCTTTACGTAGAGACCAGCTTTTCCCATACCATCCCTGCAGGTTGCACTGATCCTGGCTGGAAAGATGGGTGGAGATTTCTCCATAGAGTGTAGAGACACTGTTGCAGGGACAGCAGACTTTCTGATTTGTTCCTCTTCCTTGAACTGCCCCATGTCCTAGAAGGGGCACTCAGAAAAGGCCGCCTTCTTCATGAACATTCTCTTACAGAGGAATAAAAGTTCACAACTAACAAGGCCACTAGTAAGCTAGTCTAGGATCTGACTTCATTTTCCTTTTTCTTTTAAAATGTCTTTTGTTAACAGGATTCTATCTTGGACATTAAAGTACCAATATTTAAAGGACCGGGAGAGATGCCCGAGATCCGATCCTACATGGAAGAGTTCCCGTTTCCGTTTTACATCATTCTTCGGGATGTGAATGCACTTCCAGAGACCCTCAGCGATGCCCTCAGGCAGTGGTTTGAGCTGGTGACAGCATCTGACCACTCATAGAGCAGAACAGGCTGTGTACAGCAGCTCCTCGCGGAGCTGCCTTTTAGACAACTGTCTGTGAGCTCAGTGCTCCGATACCACTTCATCTTGGACCTGATTCTTTTTTAATGTAATTTTTATTGCACTAAACATTTGTATTTACAGCACAGCAGAGCTTGGTGTGAGCTCTCGGGCTCCCTGCTGTGCTGGCGCAAGCTTTTCACAGCGGTGCAGGGCTCCCGACTAGATGGGATGCTTTCATAAAGCAATCAGTAAAGCCGATCACAGAGCTACACACAACAATGAAGCAGCGTGCTGTGCCCTCCACAGTGGCTGCCTCAGGAGACTATGCAATAATAGAAGGTGATTCTCCCTATTTCATTCTGACTGCCGTAGTCCCTTGCTGTAATTTATTTCTTTAGCCACCCCCATCCCCAGTGTTAAGAGGAAGAATTATTCCTCGTACTGCTTTCAAAGCTACCCTGAGCCAGCCTCATCGTGGAAAGGAGTAAAAGAATGCTGTGTTCACAAGAACTGAACAGCTCCATCTCCCCTCACTCACACAAGCACAGTAGTGTTAGGTTTTGTTTGCTTGGAGTGAGGTCAGTTTTACTTGGCCAGAAAGCAGTGTTTGAATACTTGAAATCATGTGCTGTGTTCTATTTCAATGTTGTTTGTAGGCATTGTGCTGTACAGCTGTTTCCATGTCTGTTTGCAGATCACACTGTGACGTGTGCCACCCTCATGTTGTGGTCATCAAAGTGTCCTAAAGCATGTACTTAAAGTTATATTATTTTTTATTCAAAAACGCTATGCAGCTTATATTCTGAAAACTATTAAATAATTGTTAATCTTTGATCATTTTGTTGTTTGATTTTGGGGTTTTTGTGTTTGTTTACAGACAAGGTTCCTCTGTATATCCCTGGCTATCCTGGAACTCACTCTTTAGACCAGGCTGGCCTGGAACTTATGGAGATCCACCTACCTCTGCCTCTCTCGAGTGCTGGGATCACAGGCCTGCATCACCACGCCTGGTTTTTTTTATTGATCTTACTGGAGTATGACGATCATGACAGGATTGTAAAGAGTGTGTTTGGAACTTGATCCTATCTGTTAATCCACACTAGCCCACGACTTGTAGTTTAGTATAGTAAGGGTTCCTGCCTTACTGTTCAGTTCTGTGGTCCGTGAGCTGCAGGCATGCAGGCTTTGCAGCAGAAGGAAAAGATTGAGTTTGCAGAACCACAGAGTGGGCTGTAACGGTTCTGTTCTATGACATAACTCTTGTCCTGTGTTGCATTGACTGCAGTTCTAATCAACATGTCTAGCTGAGGAAGGCCTCCCAAATCCTGCACTTAAAGGGATTCCTTTGCCCACTGGGTAGCCCCTGGGGTTTAGGACAGAATTCTGATAAGCAGGTAACAACTCAGCTTGGGTTGTTACATGAAAGGGGAATTGATGAGCTTTTAGTCTCCGCCGCCTAGCCCCAGGGACCCAGCCGCCAGATACCTAAGTGCTTTCTTGTTGTTGCTGGGTTTTTTTGTTTTTTGGGTTTTTTTGGTTTTTTGAGATAGGGTTTCTCTGTGTAGCCTTGACTGTCCTGGACTCACTTTGTAGTCCAGGCTGGCCTCGAACTCACAGCAATCCACCTGCCTCTGCCTCCCGAGTGCTGGGATTAAAGGTGTGCGCCACCATGCCCGGCTGTTGTTGCTGGTTTTGTTTTGTTTTTAAGATTTATTTATTATGTATTCAGTGTTCTGCCTGCATGTACACCTGCATGCCAGAAGAGGGCAACCAGATAGATGGCTGTGAACTACCATGTGGTTGCTGGAAATTGAAGTCAGGACCTTTGGAAGAGCAGCCAGCGCTCTTAAACCTCTAAGCCATTTCTCCACCCCAAGGATTTTTTTTTTTTATACTTATTTACCTATTTTATGTCTGAGTCCTCTACTAGCATGTATGCCTGCAGGCCAGAAGAGGGCATCAGATCACATTACAGATGGTTGTGAGCCACCATGTGGTTGCTGGGAATTGAACTCAGGACCTCTGGAAGGACAGCCAGTGCTCTTAAGGGACAAGCAGCACAGTTGGCATGCTATCATAATAACAGATAACCTTCCCGTTGCCATAGTCTCAGAATCATCTAATCAGAACACACTGTGAAGGTGGGCGTGGTGGTGTAGTGCACACTTTTATCCCAGGGCTTAAAAGGCAGAAACAGGTGAACTCTTGAGTCCCAGGATTACATAATATCAAAAGACCAGTAAGACTATGCAGGTGCAGCAGGGCTGGTCTCTGGTGTTCTCGAGTAGTCATGGGTTGCATAATAACACGATGTTGTCATTGTACAAGTACAGTCTGACACTTAAACAACTATAAGGTTAGTCAGTACACTCTCATGAGACCACCACCAAGTATTGTCATCCCATTACCTGACAGTGACTCTACTCAGATGTCCACTAGAGCTGCACTTGGGTAACAGACTTCAAATATACTGTTTCTTCTCAGCACTCTTAGCAAAGACATAAGTTGTTAAACATATATCTTAAACCAGCTTTTGTTAGTCTGAGTAGACCTATAAGCTTAAATTTTTTTTAAGCTTAAATTTTTTATCATCATATACAATATATTCTATATAAGAGCTGAATCACATATACAGTATATAGCAAATACAACCTTAAATTTTTATCGTACAAAAATCCATACTAATACTAAATATTGGAGACTTGGTATTGCTTCCTTAGTCTAAAAAGGAGATCATTATAAACAGCTTACTAGGACTAAGAAGTTTTGCAATTGTTCTATGCCACATAGTCATCTGAAGATGGTGGTGAAGTCACATTGGTATATACTCTTTAACTTTAGTAAACATGTCTACCAGCCACAGGCTGCTTACATCTTTATGAGGTCATCAGGCAAGACAGAAGAGAGCCACATTGTTGTGGTTTATGGCTCAGAGGTTAAGAGCATTGACTGCTCTAATAGAAGTCCTGAGTTCAATTCCCAGCAACCACACAGTGGCTCAAAATAATCTATAATGAGATCTGATGCCCTCTTCTGACCTGCAGTCTACAGGCAGGCAGAACACTGTATACATAATAAATAAATCTTTTTTAAAAAAAAGAAAAAACTGTTTTCAAGCCTGGTGTGGTGGCACACGCCTTTAATCCCAGCACTGTGGGAGGCAGGGGCAGGCAGATCACTGTGAGTTCGAGGCCAGCCTTGTCTACAAAGCAAGTCCAGGACAGCCAAGGCTACACAGAGAAACCCTGTCTTAGAAACAAACAGAAAACATGTTTTCTTAGTAGATCTGTATTTTTTTAATGACTAAGAGTTGATCCAAGTTACATGTATATATCCTAAATGAGTGGAATCACATATATACCCATTTTTTTTTTAATTATAAGCCTTTTGTTATAAGTTTAAAAGCCAAATTTTGTTACAAATTTTTAGATCTTTTAACCATATCTAAGAAGCAACTAGCAGATCCTGAAAAAAAAAGAGTTTCCGGCATCATCTTAGGAGTTTTTTTTTTTTTTTTTTTAAGCAGACCAGAGAGAAATCATAGAAATATTTCAGGCTGGAGCCAGAAAAGTACAGAATGAAAGAACCAGTAAGTATCTTTAGTGGAGAGACCCATACAGGTATAGTAAGTCAGAGCAGAGGGAGAGAATCCAGGCTGCAGTTCTTGGGGGGCTGGAGGAGAGAGAGCAGGAGAGAAGACGTGTCCACCAGAGTACAGCAGGCCAGAGGCTCAGCAGGCTGCGCTAGCCAGACAAGCACAGGAGTCCGCATGGAGGGCACAGCTGGCCAGATGGAAGCAACAGTTGAAGACTCAGACTCTAGATTTGGAATCAGATTCGCATATAATCCATACACACCTTCAGAGACTTGGTCCAGAGGGGATGGCTGCAGGTGACAGCAGGGTTGTGCTGGGTGTGTGCATGCTGCAGCGGCTTACTTTGTTCTTTTCTGTCCTGCCTGCTAGGTTCCTGCTCCCACTTTGGAACAAACAACCGTCAACCATAATTTAAAGGCAGTGTGTGTGGGAGACCAGACAAAAACAAGCAGGGCTTGGATCAGAGAAAAAAAATAGGGAATGGGGAATTTCTCTCCATTTCCCCGATTGTTGGCAGTAGTTGTAGAGGCCGCTGGACAGCCATTTTGATTGATTATGTAAGGGTATTGAGGCCAGGTTTGACTGCAGAAGCAGATAAATTTAGAGGCCCTTAAGTTGGGTGCCAGATAGGCCCCACTGTTCCTGTGGGTAAGGAAGAGGGGACAGACCAAGGCATGAAGCCCAAGGTGTCCCCAAGACTTGGGGACCAAACAAGGAAATCAAGCTGATCAGTGGATTGTCAATACACTAGACAGGGGTTAGGGCTGAGAAACCAAGCAGACAGGGCTCCTGGTACCAGGACTTTTAAATAAAGCCAAAAGGCTAAAACTAGCCCCGCCCCCCCAAAATAAAACAAAACAGCGAAACTTCACTCAAGGGCAAGGGTCAACTGTAGCCTTAAAACTGTGGCTGGGGGGCTGAAGAGATGGCTTGGAGGTAAAAAGCACTGACTGTTCTTCCAAAGGTCCTGAGTTAAATTCCCAGCAACCACATGGTGCCTCACAATCATCTATAATGCCATCTGGTCCCTCTCTTCTGGTATGTGGGCAGACTACGTATAAATAATAAATCTTTTTTTTAAAAACTGGCTGGGGGCACCTCTACCTTCAAAAATACTAGCGGTATGCTAGATGCTCAACAGTCACCCCCCTGAATCCATGGAAGCATTGACACCAAAGGGGAAACTTACCAACTGCCACTCTTAGATGGGGTGCCTAGCAACCAGTGAGCCATAAGGTGAGTCTGTGGACCAGACATAAAGGATACGGTCCTAGTATAGCTTAGGGCCCCTCTCCCCAGGGAGTATTGTGCAGGTACCAGGATGTCCAGCCAAGTCACAAAACACCAATGTTAGGGGTTTGCTGTAGGAGTACTCTGGCAGATAGTGCTCTCAGAGATCACACCAAGCAGCAGATCTCATTCGAGAGATTCACTGAAGGAAGAGTTGAAAGGCTGAGGGGTGGGGGGTTGTGGGGAGACAGCAAGAGAGAAAGGCAGTAGGCCATGATGGGGACCTTTTTTTTTTTTTTTTTGGTTTTTCAATACAGAGTTTCTCTGTGTAGCCTTGGCTGTCCTGGACTCACTTTGTAGACCAGGCTGGCCTCAAACTCACAGCAATCCACCTGCCTCTGCCTCTGCCTCCCGAGTGCTGGGATTAAAGGAAGGCGTGTGCGAGCACCACCTGGCTGGTGGGGACCTCTTAAAGATTAGATTTTGCTGCTTTTGGTGGCTGGTGATGATGTGGCTGCTATTGCTGAGTCACTGAAGGCAGGCTAGGAGGAGCACCTGGGAATCAACCTCAAGATTGTGAACTGAAAAACAAACAAACAAACCTCTCAAAAAATCAAAAAAAAAAAAAAAAAAAAAAAAAAGTTCCCAAGAGAGTCTGCCACAGGGCCAGTCAGCTGTGGCTAGACTATGGACAGTCAACTAAACACTACGTGGCGGGTGTCATCCCATGGCCCCACCATATCCAGGCAAAGAAAACGACATGACCCAAGAAGGAAGAAGCTCAGACTGTGACCATCCACCCAGACCAGCCTCACCTTCCAGAGACTGCAGTGGGGCCCATGAAGCCCCTTCCTCCTCCTGTTGAACGCAGAGTAATAATGGCCATGACGTTTCCTACAGGGTTACCCCAATGGCTGTATCTAAAAGTAATAGCTTTGTAAAGATAAATAATAACTAAAAATTAAAATTAAAAAAAACTGAGTTATTTACTGAGTTATTCCTAGCTATATATTCAAATACCAGTTGGCTCTTACAAGCAATACATTTCAAAAGTGACTAAGGTAAGGCCTTCTGGTCCTGATCTTACCCTGATGTGTCTGCTCAGGCACATTTTCAGTCCCTTAAACACCTTGAAAAGTCATGTCCACTTTGGCAGCACATTTGGGTCTTTCCATGGCTCAGATACATAACCAAATTGGCTGGTTGTATAGACAAAACAAATGTGACCAGGTTTCCTTGACTTACACCTGACAGTGACGTCACCGTGGTTTTTTGTCTTTAAAAACGCTGTACCCTGAGGTTTGGTGATGAGAGATTATTTAAGGCAAAGCCTTTTCAGTCAATTTAGTAACACTGCATTGACTTTTAAAGCTTTTCTATTCAAAATATAAATCTTTGAGACAGGGAATATATGCCCATATGACAACACTGCTTGGGGCTAGTATGATTGTAGAGAAAAGAATGTACAAAACACCTGTTCTCCGTGCCCAATTTATAGACCCAGCACTAATTAAGAATTCCCATAAATATCACCAGGTGATGTGGAGAGAAACAGCTCAGTGCCTTTCCAAGGGTCATAGGGGAAAAAAAAAATCCTAACAAACTTCTGGATCTGCCAGACAACAACAAAAAGGCGAAATTTATAGCTTGATACTAGTCCAAGATAAAACAAGCCTGAACGGATTGTTCAGATCGCAAAAGACCCTGCAGTCAAAAAGATTACCAAGATGGCCAGAGAACAGTATGAATTACTTAATAACTGAATGTTTAGTCTAGTCGCTGGGAAAGAACTTAGATCCATATATAAATAATAACTTTAAGATGGAGTAAACATATTTAAAGAAAACTGATCAGTATAATACAATTTTACAACACCTGTGAGTAGAGGATGAAATCATAAAGCTTCAAAAGAAACAAATGTTAACGTAGAGTTAAAGCTGTATATATAAAGGAATTTCCCAAAGGCCACTGAAATGGCTCATACAGTAAAGATACTTTGCCCCCATACTTGATGATACAAGCTCGATCTCAATACCCCGCATTAGAGAAGATTTGAAAAAGCACACGGGGATAGGCATCACGTATAATGCCTGAGAAAGTAAACACTGGAAATTAGAATGTTATGAGTCTGGAGCTGTTCTGAGCAGTGCATACGATACACCTGCGAGGGACAGGCTGTTTCACTGTACCGGTCAGAGATGAAACCATAATGGCGAGGGTGGGAGGGGGGTGCGTGCGGGGGTAGAACACAGCTGGGAAGTGAAGGCATTTAGCAGGTGCTCAATGCTGCATAGCTGGGTATTTTTGGCTCTACGTTGATTAGAAACAGCACTCCCTGGAAAATAATCTCGCAGAGAGTCACTAATCTGACTTCTGAGCGTGTGGTGTGTAGGGCAAAAATAAAAAAGCGAGAGGCCCCATGAGTAGGGGAAGTTCACAGAGCAGGCAGGGACCTGTGGAGGACTTAGAGAAAAAGAAATGCTTGCGGGATTCAAATTGAAGTTACTAGTTTAATGTCGGTCTTTTCAGCTATACACATCAAAGGTGCTCAAAATGCACACAATTTCTCCCCTCTAGTAAAACAATTACTAGCTCCTGTGTGACATTCCTTATGTTCACAGGCAAGAACCACAGATACCAGCGGAAACCCGGCCTCTCCCGTCCGATTCCTAGGAACCAGGTTCGCCCACCCCCCTACTTCCGCTTCCATGTCCAGACAGCCCGGGCCACTTCCGCTCTTGCGCACCAGGCGGCTGCCACCATAGGCAATATGGCTGCTTCCCGCTTACCTCCTGCGGCACTGACGCTGAAGCAGGTATCCGCGACTCTCCTAGCCCCGCAGGCCCCCGGCGTATTCTTAACTGCGTTGATTTAGGCCGGGGCTCCGCTCGTGTAGGGTTGACTCCGTGGTCTTTTGAGGCACTCGGCCCAAGGCGTGGGTCACCCCAGCCACCTCGGGTCTCAGCTTGCAGCCTCAGCCTCCGGAGGGCGGGCGTGATAAATGTGCACTCCCGAAGCAAACCTCCGGGATGAATCTTGATTTTTGTCTCGCTCTGTTTGGCATTGAGGACCAAAGGAACATCTCTGGTTACAGTTTGTGTGCCGAGTGGGAGGCAACGGCTACGTGATTGTAATTTGCATTTCTCCTTCCCTGAGCAGTTCCTGAGAAGGCAGCAAGTTCTCCTCCTTTACAGAAGGATTTTGCGGGTGATTAGGCAAGTTCCAAGCGATGCTGACCGAAAATACCTTCAGGACTGGGCCAGGGAAGAATTTAAACGAAACAAAAGTGCTACAGAAGAGGTGAGAGCGAGACCACTGGGGCCGCGGCTCCTTTGTCCTGTTGTGTCCTTGAACTTGTAAAGTTTAGCGAGCATCTTGGAATATGCCACTGAAGTGTTTTTAAACTGTTAGGCGGCGGCGGCTGGTTTCGTACAATGTAGCCTAGCATCTGGCTTTTCACTTCCCACGACTGTTTTTTTTTTCTTGCGTAGAGGTTTTTGGTGTAGGGGTTGAATGTGGAGCCTTGGGCATGGTAAGCCCACAGCCACAACCTGTAACTAGCTGCTGTTGGTTCTTGAGTGTAGTGGATAAAAACAACAGAACTGCGCCGTGGTTAACCTGGTGATTCCCTTCCTTCCACAGGACACAATCCGGATGATGATGACTCAAGGCAAGATGCAGCTAAAGGAATTAGAAAGGACACTCGCATTAGCCAAATCTTAACTGAAAGATGTTTCCAGCTCCCCAATGTGTTTTGCACAGGCTCAAAGCCACTGTCACGAAGCACCAGTAAAATGAAAAGATGATCACTGTAATGGAGAATGCAAATCAAGGTGTTAACGTTTCCACTACACTGCCTGTAATTAAAAGGTGAACTTATGTGGCAGCAAGAGCTTGGAGACATGCATGGCTTGTGTGAAGGTAACATGGCAGCCACTTTAAAAAACAGACTATTCTTGAAAAGGCAGTGAGGGTGGGGCTGGTAAAATGGCTCCACAGTTAAGGCTCTTGCTACCAAGGACCTGAGTTTGATCCCTGACCCATGTAGTGCAAGGATAAAGCCAGTCCAGAAAGTTGTCCTTCCATATAGCCACAAGTATGAGTAATGTAATTAAAATTAACAAAGGTGACATTGCCCTTGGTGGTGCATACCTTTAATCCCAGCACTTGGGAGGCAGATCACTGTGATCTTTGTAGACCGGGCTGGCCTTGAACTCAGAGATCCTCCTGCCTCTGCCTCCCAGGGGCTAGGATTAAAAGTGTACACCACCACTTCCAGATGAATTCATGATAACCAGATCCTAGATTTGCCATTTCTACTAACTGATGCAGCTCTCAGCTTTGAAGGTAAGGTTTACAGCCCAGGGGAGATGACTGGGATGGTTTTGGCTGGAGGCAGGAGAGCATTGTGTCTTTTTCAATAAACAGTTCACAACACGATGCAGAGTATGTGTGGATTTCACTGTGCCACCTTCAAACTGTAAGAGTATGGTATGATGTGACCTTTATATCTCAAGCCATTAAAAAAAACAAAAGAAAAAAGGAATGGCAGTGTACTGACTAAAGGGACATACTCTAGAAAAGTGGTTCTCAAGTTGTGGGTCATGACCCTTTTGGGGCCAAATGACTCTTTCACAGGGGTCTCATATCAGATACCCTGCATATCAGATATTTACAATTCAAAACTAGCAAAATTATAGCTATGAAGCAGCAATGAAATAACTTTGTGGTTGGGGTCACCACCACAACATGAGAAACTAACTGCATTAGGAAGATTGAAAACTTACAACTTCCTTTTGAAAAACCTACTTTGCCCTTCAAAGTTGTGAACTGACCTACTTCAGGCGTGTCCTGGTTTGATTAAGACCACGGGGCATCTGGAGCTTTGGAAATAAATGAGAACATCAGAACACCAAAAAGAGGAAGGCAGAGTGGGCAGTTAACTCCTGCGCCTGACACCCACATGCAACACTGAGCCATCATGGAGATTCTTGCACACTGCATTCTCCTGCAAAAGTTGGAAAAAGAAACACGTCACAAAGAGGACATCAATACACTTGAGATGAAAATTATACACAATTTAGTGAAGTGTGAAAGCTTGTTGACAATTGTGAAATTATCCTGCAAGCAGAGGTCCATATCCCACCAACAGAACAGAGAACCCAAGCCAGGAACATGACTCAGTATCCTGTACTGGATGCCTAAAAAATGGTGCAAAATGTGCTTGACCTAGGTTTCTAGAGCACAGCCCCATGACCTTAGGGTCTCGTGCATACCTTTGTGTGACAGTGATCTAATGCAGAATGCTTTGGGCTTTGGTTTTCCAAGACAGGGTTTCTCTAGTTCTGGCTGTTTTCAAACCCACAGAGATCCACCTGCCTCTGTGTCTCGAATGCTGGAATTAAAGGTGTGCACCACCACATCCATCCCAAGATGTTTTGTGTGTGTCCCATCCCTCCCACCCCCATCCCCTCTGTGTTGCCTTGGCTGTCCTGGACTCGCTTTGTAGACTCACAGCGATCCGCCTGCCTCTGCCTCCTCAGTGCTGGGATTAAAGGCGTGCACCACCACATCCAGCTTCCAAGATGTTTGTATAAACCAATTTTGTTTAGTTTTTCAAATATACAGCCTATGCAACCATTTGTGAACAATTTGGGGTTTTATTTTGTTTTTGAAACAGATTTTCCTGTCCTAATTCTCCATCTTCCAGCTTCTAAGTGTCAGGATTTTAGATGTGAGCCACTCATGCTTTCTATGAACAGTCTTGAAGAAGACTTCAAATATTTGCCTAGGTGGTCTTGTTGACGTGCAAATTCAAATGTAGTCTAAAATCTTCAAACTAAACAACACTCTATAGATGTGAAAAATTGATGGTGGTCTAACAGTGGTGTACAGAGAATTCTTTGGGGTTTTTTTGGTTTTTTTTTTTGTTTGTTTGTTTGTTTTGTTTTGTTTTTCAAGACAGGGTTTCTCTGTGTAGCCTTGGCTGTCCTGGACCCGCTTTGTAGACCAGGCTGGCCTCGAACTCACAGTGATCCACCTGCCTCTGCCTCCCGAGTGCTGGGATTATAGGCGTGCGCCACCACACCCAGCTGTATTTTTAAGACAGTATTTGTCTGTGTAGTCCTGGCTGTCCTAGACTCCCTTTGTAGACCAGGCTGGCCTCAACTCAGAGATCCACCTGCCTCTGCCTCTTGAGTGCCGGGATTTAAGGTGTGTGCCACCACACCTGGTCCAGAGAATTATTCAAAAGCACGGCTGTCAGAGTCTCAAGGCAAGCTGAGGTTTGATTTTGGGTTTTTGGTTTGTTTTGGTTTGTTAGCTCACTGTGTAGCTCTGGCTGGCCTTGAACTCAGAACCTCCTGCCTTTGCCAAGTGTCACTATTAAAGATGTGCAGCACCATACTCTGCCTAGTAATTTTTAAGGCAGGTAAAACAACGAACTGTGTTCAAAGGGAAAAGCTGGTGCAACACCCTGCTCTCCCCTCATTTCTAAGGGACAGTTCTGTTTTCCTCACTCTGGGTATTTTACCCTGCTCTGGCCTATAGGCCAAGTCTTGTTTGGCCTTTTTTTGTTTTTTGAGACAGGGTTTCTCTCTGTAGCCTTGGCTGTCCTGGAACTCACTCTATAGACTAGGCCAGCCTTGAACTCACAGAGATCCACCTGTCTCTGCCTCCCTGTAACCACTTCCTGGTTGTTGTTCTTTAATGATTTTTTTATAAGTATTTATTTATTATTATGTATACAGTGTTCTGCCTGCATGTATACCTACAGACCAGAAGAGGGCACCAGATCATATTGTAGATGATTGTGAGCCACCATGTGGTTGCTGGGAATTGAACTCAGGACCTTTGGAAGAGCAGTCAGTGCTCTTAACCTCTGAGCCATCTCTCTAAGCCCTCTTTAATGATTTTTATGTTCATTGATATTTCACCTGAATGTATGAGGGTGACATCCCTTGGAACTGGAGTTACAGTTGTGAGTTGTCAGTGGGTGCTCAGAATTGACCCTGGATCATGAGGAAGTCCTTTTATTAATGTTTTCCTTGGGTACAGGACCACAGTCAAGGTGTTGGCCAGATGGCACTGCTGGGGAAGTTTTATTCATCATGAAGCCATTTTATCTGGATTCACGGTTGTATAACACTTCTGGAAAGTGTTCTGTTTGAATGTCAAACTTGTTCCTAGAATTTAAGATCTTTGAATAATTGACTTTATGCATGTGAACTAACAACAGTCCTGATGTAAAGGCAGACCTTTAATCCCAGCATTCAGGAGGCAGAAGCAGGCACGCCTGAGTTCTAGGCCAGCTGGATCTGCATAATTGAACCCTGTCTTGAAAAAAGAGGGGCCGGAGAGATGGCTCAGAGGTTAAGAGCACTGGCTGCTCTTCCAAAGGTGCTGAGTTCAATTCCCAGCAACCACATGGCGGCTCACAACCATCTATTGATGAGATCTGGTGCCCTCTTCTGGCCTGCAGGAGTTATATACAGGTAGAACATTGTATATGTAATAAATAAATAAATAAAATTTAAAAGAAAGAAAAAGAGAGATTAACAAATGGAAGAAGATTTTACACAAAAGCCTCGCAACAGATAAGTGACAACAACCAGTTTAGAACAGTTTGCCCGGTATGGTTCCCCCCACCTCCTTTAAAAAGCGCCGCCTAGTTGCACATTTCAGCTCCTAGCACAGCATTGTGTGGGTGTGCCTGAAGAGTATGCTGGTGGCAAAGGAGGAAAGTGAAAGCTTGAACAAGCTTGAACGTTACTGTAAACAGCAGCAGTATGCATGGGAGACAGACCAGAGCAGCCAAGGAAAAGACATCACAAACAGAAGCAGCCTGCGTCTGCCTTGGAAAAGGATTCTACAGAATCAGACCCAAAGAGACAAAAAAAAACTGACCGTTACACTAACAAATCAGATAGCACAGGAATTTAAGAATTTCACATTGAATTTAGATGTTAAGGGGCTGGAAAGATGGCTCAACAGCTAAGAGCATACGACTCTTGGAGGACCAGAGTTCAGGTCCCAGCACCCAGAAGGGGCAGCTCACAATTGCCTGTTACTCCATCCCCAGGAGAGCCTTGCAGATGCCTATACACATGCACATAATTAAAATAAGCCTCTGATTATTTACCATTTGTGGTTACTAAAAAAAAAAAAAAAAAAAAATCACTATATTTTTTATAGGTGCTATCCTGTCTTTGACCTTGTGGGTTTAATATGCTTACATTAACATTAAAGGATTTCCCACAGAAACACAGATTGCACCCACTTTATGTTGATGCAAGACACCTGATGGTGACTTTAACATTTGCTCTAAAGTGGCTGCGTGCAGGTCCTCTTTCAGGAATTTTTGTTTGTTTTTGGTCTTTTGAGACAGGGTTTCTTGGCTGTCCTGAACTCACTTTGTAGACCAGGATGACCTTGAACTCACAGAGATCCACCTACCTCTGCCTCCCGAGTGCTGGGACTACAGATGTGTGCCGCCACCGCCACCACCACCACCACCACCACCACCACCCTGCTTACTTTCAGGAATTCTTGAGAGCAGTCCGCAGAACAAATGACTATAAAGATTAGAATACTGACAGAACTAAAAACAATGTTTAATGCTTACAGGAAACACAAGTTCAAGGTTATTTTTAAAAATATATATAAACATGAACAGCCTGTATTTTGAACTCCACTCAAAAGTGATGCTAGGACTAACACATCCATCTCATCGTAGACATCTAATGTACAGATAGTATGAGGGATGTGCTGACAATTACTTCACTGTCTTATAATGTGTTTTTCCACAGCTGTTGACATTTTTAGGCCTCAGTTTGAAACATGTCCTGCATGAAAGTATATGGTATAAACAGTTGTTTGTAAAGGTACGGCTGGTTTATTTGCTTGTTTTTGCATATAGCACAAAGGGAAAATACACACCAGCTCTGCAGTGCTTCACAATGCGACAAACCCAACACTGGTGTTACAGACAGAACATGATTAGCCATGGGGTTCACGCCTTTAATCCCAGAACTCAGGAGGCCGAGACAGGAAGATCATGAGTTCAAAGTCAGTCTAGGGTACAAGTAAACCCTTCCAAAACAGCAAAACCACCACCACTTAGGAAGTCAACCCTTTGGGTAAGGGGCTGGCTGGCCGTATTCAGTAGCCTGGTCTTTATGCTTTAATGACCTGACAAAAATATCCGTTCACAGTGATAAGCTGCCTGCTTCTGATAGGTAGGAGGTATATCATCAAAGTACTGCCACCGAGGGACGCTGTGGTCTAAACTTGATGTTCAGTGACAGTTGATCTCTGCATTTCTCAACAAGGATAGCTTGAGGTAATACGTATTCTAATAGTGAGACTGACTCCTGCTTGGAGCATAACTTGCTGAACTTAGAGTTTTCATCTCTTAGTAGTATTAGGCAGTTCCCAACTTGGTGTATACTGAGGAAAGATCATACAGGAGTGAGTGACATTTTCTTGCGGGTAGTGTCACAGCAGGGCTCAGGCAAGTGAGCTGAAGACAGGAGGACTCCAGCGAAGGAGACGGGGAAAGGGCTGCACCTCCCAAGATGCTGAGGATAGAGACAGGTCAGTCACAGAGTAGCGACTCCCTGGATTCTGTACTCACAACTTTTACAGGAATATCTATATCCGTGGAGTGTCTCTATAAGAAAAAGCAAGGGCTTGCTTGACAGAGGGATAAATGCATACCACTGTGGGAAGATCGTCACTTCTCTTTGGCTCAATGAACAGCATTTTAATCACGATCCATGGACAGTGCTTGTTAGGGTCTTAGGCTTAGAGAAAACAGAAGTTTCTATGCATATGTGGATCACATGAAGATGGATATATTCCATGTTCCAAAAGGTTAGAAGACAAAGCCAAGGTCGTGGCCAGGATGTCTTCGCCACCTCAGTCTGGCACATTTCACTCAGTGAACAAGTAAAGCTTGATCTTCTTCAGAGAGAGAAGCCGATTCACAATGGAACGTTTGTGGAATCGCTTTAGTTCTTTCCGAAATACAGAACAAAAGCCTTGAGTTCAGAAAGGTAGTCTACAGTAACTGGCTAGCGTTGGTGGGTGAATGTCTTTCCGGTAATCTCAGTTATTTTGGCTAAGCACACGGTGGCTGATCGATGGTTTAAACCTTCCTCATTTGACAAACATTTTCAGTGAGCAATTACTCTTTCCTTACATGACTTTTGAATGTACTTTAAGACACACTGGACACTGAGATCATTAAAGTGTATCTCCTCCTCTCAAAATCTGAAAGGTTGTCACCCAGTTAGAAGAGCCTTTTGAGAGTGACAGGGAGAAAGGGGCTCCCCTCACCAGTCCTGGCTCTGCTAGAAGGCCCATCGAGGCACAGCAGGTGTGTTGACGTGGGCAGGAATGACTCCTGGAGTTCTGACATGTGACACATCACTGACCCATAGACTTAGGCGCACACCGTCTCTTCTTGGTGCAGCTCACTTTTTAAGGACATCTTCCTGGGATTCAGTGTAACTAGCACATCCTTGTAACTTCGGGGCACAGGAAGTATGTGCCCACAACAGATCAGTGACTTCTAAAGGCAAGTCCATCTTAGGCATGATAACCAAACTCCTGGGACACAGTTACATTGCTGGTACCAAGCTAGAAACCCTGCTGGGTTCCCCTCAGGGTCGGGTCCTACTTCTGCGCCTTTGTCCGCAGCTTGGCGAGCTCCTCTTCCAGACCTCTGATGTGCTCCTTCAGGATGGCCTCATCTTGCTGGGCTTTCTGACTGGCCTGGCTACGTGCTTCCTCGATTTTCCGTTCATACCATTTTTCCATCTGTGTGGAAACGGCCTCAAAAAAATACTGGGTTAGCTCCAGGGCTTGCGAGGCATCTCGAGCATCACTGCCTGCTGCTGATGGCTGCTGCCCACAGGGGCTACTGGCTGTGGGCTGTTGGCCTCGATGCTTGGCCTGCCCACTTCTCCCAGGCTTTTTGGTTTGAGTGCCTCTGTTGACGAAGGACCCAGGCTGCTGCTCACACCTGGGAGCTCCATTCAAGGGGCAGGAGGCTGCCTGGGCCTTGGCCTTCCTGATCCGGGAGCCTGTGCATTCGGACGGAAGCAGCTCCTGCTGCTGTCTGTCGGCAACAGTGGCACCGGGTCCCTTGTCCTTGGGTCTCACGGCCTGAGAGGAACTGTCGGAAGCTGCTGCTGGCCCTGTAGCTATCACTGGTGGATCTACAGTTATTTTCAAAGGAAAAACAAATGTCAGAGTACATCCAAACTCAGCCACAGGACAGGGGGGTCTCATTCCCCTTAGAGCCTAACCAGGCACCACCCCCCCACCGACTACTCTGCCTCTCCGGGTGCCACTCGCCTGCCTGTTCCCCTGCTCTTTCTTTCCCCTTTTTCTCCTAGTTACTCATTTTAGTTCATCAGGGCTTTTTGGGATTCTGTGGTAGCCACAGGAATAACATACAGGATAGATTTCTGGCTTTTCCTTTAGCCTTCTTACCTGTCATAGAAGTCTCTGGGTTCTGTTTCTAATGCCTAAGAATGACAAGCTTACAAAATGTCTCAACACAGAAAGCATGTTATGAGAAAGAGTTCTCTTCATCTCTGGGACATAAGCCTGTGTACCAATTTGGTTTTTGGACCTTTGAGACAGGGCCTCACTGGTCTTGAACTCAGAGATCCACCTGCCTTTGCCTCCTTAATGCTGAGGTCAAAGGCATGTGCTGTCACACCCCATGGGGAACTTTTTTTTTTAGGAGTGATTTAAGGGTTACAGCAGGAGCTGAGAGGAAGGTAAGCCATACTCCCCATCCACCTCAACCCATGCTCCATTCACCACGATCAGTTCCATAGCTAGTCCTAGCATGGAAAGTTGGCTCAAGATGTTTCTCAACGTGTTGGCACAAAAATAAAGCCATGTAGACAGACAGGGCTATATTAAGGCTATGTTAAGCACCTATCAAAGTTCTCTAGTAGGGGACTGGAGAGATGGCTCAGAGGTTAAGAACACTGGCTATTTTTCCAAAGGTCCTGAGTTCAATTCCCAGCAACCACATGGTGGCTCATAACTATCTATAATGAGATCTGGTGCCCTCTTCTGGGGTGCAGCCACAAATGTAGGCAGAATAGTGTATACATAATAAATAAGGGGCTGGAGAGATGGCTCAGAGGTTCAGAGCACTGGCTGTTCCTGCCTCCAGGTTCCGGCCTTGAAATCATGCCCTGACTTCCCTCAGTGCTGGATTGTGACCTGGGATGTTTAAGCCAAATAAACCCTTTCCTCCCAAAGCTGCTTTTGGTCCCATTTAATTACATCAGGACACCCGTCAATACCCCCCCCGACTTTATCCCTCACTCTCACGTGTCTGCATGCTTCCTAACATTTGAGCCTCGTTGTGTCTGCCACAGCCCTGGAGTATGGACAGCATTCAGCTCAGGAAGGGTGAGGAGGGGTCTCTGTCAGGCAGAGGCTTCCAGTGTGTGCGTTACCTGAAGAAGAGTCACAAGGAGATGATGCGTTCTTAGCTCTAAAGGCCCGAGACTCTCCAGAAAGCCTCAGCTCCAGGTTCTGGATCTTCAGCATACACCAGGCTTTTAATTCCTCCACTAAAGACATCTAAAACAACACATAACACACAGAAGATTGAGCTTGAAAAAGTTTATGAGTTAAGCATCAAGAATGAAGTTGGGAGCCGGGCGTGGTGGTGCACGCCTTTAATCCCAGCGCTCGGGAGGCAAAGGCAGATGGATCGCTGTGAGTTCGAGGACAGCCTGGTCTACAAAGCGGGTCCAGGACAGCCTAGGCTACACAGAGAGACCATCTTGAAAAACCGAAAACATTAAAAAAAAAAAAAAAAAAAGAATGAAGTTGGGGCAAGGGCCTGGAGAGATGGGTTAGCAGTTAGGAGGAGACTGCTCTTTCAGAGGACCTGAATTCTAGGTGCAGTACTCCTATGTCAACTCACCACCAGTTTACAGTCTGTAATTCCAGTCCCAGGGGATCCAAGGGCACCAGGCACACATGCAGACAAAATACCCATAAATATAAATAAATAATCTTTTGAAACAATTTCTTTTTATTTTTTAAAATAAGGATTTATTTATTTACCATATATACACAGTGTTTTGCCTGCATGTACACCAGAAGAGGGAACCATTATAGAGGGTTGTGAGCCACCATGTGGTTGCTGGGAATTGAACTCAGGACCTTTAGAAGAGCAGTCAGTGTTCTTAAACCTCTGAGCCATCTCTCCAGCCCGAAACAATTTTATTTAAAGGATTTATTTTATGGGCTGGTAGGATGGCTCAGTAGGTGAAAATGCTTGCTGCCAAGTCTAAAGACCTCAGTTCAATCCTCACAAGCCAGGCCAGGCATAGTGGCGCACGCCTTTAATCCTGGCACTCGGGAGACAGAGACAGGTGGATCACTGTGAGTTCCAGGCCAGCCTGGTCTACAAAGTGAGTCTAGGACAGCCAAGGCTACACAGAGAAACCCTGTCTGGAAACACTGCCCCCCCAAAAAAGAACAAGAAAAAGAAAACAAAACAAACCCACAACCCCTATAGTAGGAGAGAACTGACTCCCCCACATTGTCCTGAGTTCCACATATGTGCCTTGGCATGCACATCTTCTCCTCGTGCCCCTTAAAAATCTGTCTTTGTGAGCATGTATGCATGTAGCCCTGGAGGTCAGAGGTACCCTGGCAGTGCCCTAAGCTGGAGTTACAGGGAGCTGTGCAACCCAGTGTGGGTGCTGGGTCCTCTGAAGAGCAGGGCACACTTGTACCCACTAAGCCGTCTCTAGTCCCCAAGAATGAACTTTTAAGTTATGACACTTGAGGTTGCAACTGGCACTTATAAAGGTTAGGGATTACTCACCCTCCCACGGGTCAAACCTACCACCAAACCAAGGCTGTGAGTCACCTAGAACTCGAATGCCTAAACACCCTGCAAATCTTCCATCCCAGGTGTTTTTGTTGCCCTCACAAATCACTAGTGATCGTCCCATTTCTGTGGACCTAGAGAAGCAGTAGACTCCTGAAAGGGAAACTGATGAACAGCCAATACAGGGAACAGACTTTGACAACAATGGCCTTTCCAGCATACCATCCGGCAGGCTCGGCCACAGGCTCACAGAGGACCACAGGGTCCTCACTACTGACTTTGCTGGGGCTCCAAAACCAACAGACTATGGAATGCAATTGGTCTTCACACTCTCAGCCTTCCGGTTTGCATTCTAGACCTGGGCCAGCCCAGTCCAAGTGTGGGGAGCCAGCAGTGAAGGACTGACCTGACGTCTCTCTCCCTCCTGCCTCTCCGCAGTTGCATGTTGCTGCAGGCGATGCAGGCATTCCGTTCTCTCGGCTGACAGCCGCTCCACCATCAGTTTATCCAGAACACACATCTGGGGATGAAGGAGACAGATGCATACTGAAATGATCTAAGAATGGTCTCTGGCCTCCAGCCATGACAAGAGTCTACAAAGCAGGCATCAGAGTTCAATGGCTCCCTGCGCACTAGCTTCACAGTATGAAGTGCTGGCTTTTCAGAATTCCTGCACATATTTCTTCTAAGGCCACTGTTGTCCCTTCCCCCCCTCATCGTAAGTCCTTAAAGGTGCTTAATAGAATATAAGTTCATCAAAAATATAAACAACAGAAGCAAAAGCAGGTCATGTAGGCAAGGATTCTGAGGGGCTTTAGAATGTAAGTGCTAGCCGGGAAGTGGTGGTGCATGCCTTTAATCCCAGCACTCGGGAGGCAGAGGCAGGCGGATCACTGTGAGTTCAAGGCCAGCCTAGTGTACAGAGTAAGTGCAGGATAGCTAGGGCTATTACACAGAGAAATCCTGTCTCAAAAAAAAAAAAAACAAAAACAAAACAAACAAACAAAAAAACAAAACAAAAAGAATGTAAGTACCAAAGCTCTCAATAGGAACAACTATGTAAAAACTCTAGTGAGCATGTTTCTTAGCACTTCATTAAAGGCAGTCACAGCATGCCCAGGGAAGGGAGCAGAAGCTATTACAAAGCCCGCTTAAGAAAACAAGTACTGCCACCAATGAATCAAAGACCTTCCCGGGGCCTTCTATCACTTCCTGTATGGCCCTGACGTCTGTGCTAGACCAGGCTCATTGATCTGACAAGGTCCAAAAGAGAACAGAGCTAGTGTTGGAAGGAGCCAGGCACAAAGGCTTCCTAGTGAGCTATCCTGTACAGTGATACACATGGACTTCCACAGGGCGGCTGTACCAGCGCCTGAGAAGGTGTGTGAGCCTCCTCTCTTGGGTTCCCATGTTTTTCTGTGAACTGCTAACTTTCCCTAGTTCTCAGGAGGCCTTCTCCTCCTCTTCTGATACAGAGACACCCACACCCAAAGCAGCCAGCTGTGCAGGGCTTCTTTCAAACTGACAGCATCCGGGGCTGGAGAGATGGCTCAGTGGTTAAGAGCACTGGCTACTCATCCAGAGAACCCCGGTTCAGTTCCCAGCATCCACACTGCAAGTCACAATTGGGTCTGAAACTCCAGTTCCAGAGAATCCGATACCCTCACACAGACATACATGCAGGCAAAACACCAATGTACATAAAATAAAATCCTAATTTAAAGAAAGAAAGAAAAGTGACAGCATTGGCCCAGGCACATGACTTACACTGACCGGGTTCATGTCTTACCTTTACCACTGGGGAAAGAGGCCCGACCTTGTCCACCAATCAGCCACCCTTTCCACACAAAAAGACCACAAGGATCCAGCTTTCACCTGGCACAGCCCTTTGGGGCTACAGACTGGCTAACACATCATGACCCGAAGAGTTTTCAAATACTCTTTCCACAAAATGCAAGAGGCAAGTAAATCTGAAAAGTGCTCAGCCTCTGTGTGCGGGGTGGTGCACCCTTTATCCCTGCATGATGGAGGCAGAGGCAGGTAGTTCTCTGCGAGTTCTAGGCCAACCAAGGCTACAAAGTGAGACATTGTCTGAAAGAGGAGAGAGAGAGAGAGAGAGAGAGAGAGAGAGAGAGAGAGAGAGAGA
>OU015743.1:109982379-109999696 GCA_907169655.1 Acomys percivali
ACACACACACACACACACACACACACACACACACACACACACACACAAAGATGGGATCTGGAACAGACCAGGACATGAGGTACGGGGCAGCAGCTCAAACCCAGTGGGAAGGACAGGCCGAGGAGGGCAGCAGTGGGGCTGGACAAGTGGGCACCTGGGGCCTGTGGGAGAGTCCCTCGTACCTTGCTCTGTGCCACCTCATCTCTGGGCACAGACTGGGCCCTCCTCTCTTCCTTGAGTCTCTCTCTCCTTTTCCTCAGGCTTCGCCCACGGCTGAAGCGTAAGATCTAAAAGAGACATAATTGTAGTGATGAACAGAGACATCAGCCTGTGGTGGAGAGCTCTCCCTGGGCATGGCACTGCAACCTAATGGAACCCTCAGCCTAGAAGGAAACACTAGTATCACAGAGAACTCTGGCCCTCCTATGCCTCCCTAGTCTTGTGCTAAGCACAACAGGGAGACTGCAGACATGGGTAGGATATTGTCTCTGGTTTCGAGAGACTTCTATGATGGTAACAACACAGGGCATTTATGTACTATGCTGGCATGGCCAGACAGGTGTGCACAGCCCAACCCCAGAGCATGCCACTGACATAAAACTAAGACAGGAATGGCATGCGGTGAGGCAGCCCTGCTCCAGGCAGCTTTATTTCCCACTACCCGGATCCCTTGACCAAAGTGAGTGCCAAAAACTCAGTTTAATTCAGACACCGAGGTGTATCTGTAAGCCATCGGACGAACGGTGGCTCCCCAAAGGAGGACTGGTGCCTAAGCACAGCACTCTCTGCGTGCCTGAATGCTGCAGCCCCACAGGACATGGTCCCCTGCATGTGTGGCCGAGGATAGGGCTGTGTGCATTATCAAATTGCTAAGTGGTGAAATGGCAGACAGATGGGCTGCTGTGGAAACGTCTGTGGGACTTTTCTACTTTCTGATTCAGACAGATCAGCATATGTCTATCTTCTGCAAAGCAGACGCGAGGTGGAGTACCACATCCTTGCATAAATGGGGTCCCAGGACCCTGACTAGGGGCAACAAGGACATGAAGAACGCAGGGACACATGGACACATGGACACACAGACACTGATAAGCTGAGGTTAGCTTGGCTGCGCTCTCTGATGGAGTGGCTGCCTGGAAGCTCAACCTGTTTATTATGTACGGTTGAACAGGCAGGGGGGACTATTATATGCAAAGTGGCAGGGTTTATGGTATACAGCTGGACCAGGAGGCAAGTTTAGCTAATTCCAGTATGCAGTCTTTAGACGGTAAGCATCCATGGGGGAAGAGTTATGGTGAACCGTTTTTGCCCACACTTTCAGCATCCACACGTGGACCAGAAGGGCTAAGTCCCTCAGTGCTCAGCTCTGGGAGCTCATTGGCTCTGCCGCCCTTCCAACATCAGCTGGGGAAGGCTCTGCCACTCTCATAGGTCTGGGGGACTAGGGCCCTGATTGTCATGTCAACAACATATGTTCCCTCGGGATCTCACACGCTTCCTATAGTGGGCCATTATACTTCTGGCAGCTTGTCACCCCGAAGCCCACATCAGAGCACATGGATATCCAGACGCCAGTGAACAGGACCAGCTCCATGTGTTGCCCTCATAAAAAGAACTGTCAGCAGCCTAGAAACTGCTGCCGGTCATATCAGCATGTCTTTAAAATGACGCGACACACTGCGCTCCAGTACCAGCAGCACGGTACCCAGAAGCTTCTTTTCAGTCCCCAAGGCTCCATAAGAGGGTCAGATCAGCGTTTCCGGCCTTGCTCTGGAGGAGCCTGCCTTCCCAACACTAAGGAAGTAACTGCTCCCGCTGGAAGGAATAAGGGTGAACATTACTAAAACACCGCCCTGTCGTAACTATGCCATGAGGCAGAATGGAAACGGTATGCCCGACTATGGAGAAATTGTCTGTGGAAGGTGTAAGTCTGAAGGCAGAAAGGCTCCAGGGAACCAGGGTTACAGATCCCTCTGGTTACTTACTGTCAGCCTCGACCAATGACATCAGCCATCATTTCTGAGTAAGGAACGAACGAAGCACCCAGATCCGATTTAAAAAGATGGGGGCAGGGTGGTGGTGGCGCACCTCTTTAATCACAGCACTTGGGAGGCAGAGGCAGGTGGATCGCTGTGCAAGGCCAGCCTGGTCTACAAAGTGAGTCCAGGACAGCCAGGGCTACACAGAGAAACCCTGTCTCAAAACAAAACAAAACAAAAACAAACAAAACAAAACCAAAAAAAAAAAAAAAAAAGGAGGGGGAAACCTATTCTGTTCCTCACTGCCTCTGGGGGGATATTTCCTTTTCCATCTGGACAGAATGATCCCCTGACTTGCCTTTCTCTGAGAAATGCCCTTCACTTGCTTAAGGCTCTTGTCCCGTACATTGTAGGAGGCCCACCCTCTCCAGCCACAGTCTTTTCCTACAGTGTTTTAAACTGGAACTTCTTCCTTGGCTGGGCAGCCAAGAAAGGGGGGTCCAGGAATCTCGTGGCAGCAAGATCACACCACAGTGAGAGAATGGCACCCCGGATAAAAAAGAGCGCCTTATAGACTCCTACACTCTGCACCTCACAGCCTCACAGCCCTGATAGACTCCTACACTCTGCACCTCACAGCCTCACAGCCTCACAGCAGAGGAATCCCAGCTACTGTGTAGCCCCACACGACTAGAAAGTCCTACCTGGGGAGCCTTGGTGAGGAGTAGAGCGACTTCGGGATTGTTGTGGTAGCGGGCACTCTCCAGTGGGGTCTGGCCTGCCTGAGGAAAGACACAGGAAGACAGGTGACAAAAGGGCAGGAGGAGTGGGCAGTTCCACTCCTCATCACACCTGGGTGACACCTAGGCCTCAGCTCCTAAGGTGGAGCACATCCCAGAGGCTCCTTAATGCTCTTAGCCTCAGAGGGCAGGAAACGGGGAGAGGTAAACTCGAGGAAGAGCAAGGTGGACACTCCTGTTGAGCAACACAAAGGCAAGACTTCTCCTGCAGGAGCAGCCTCAGCCACTGTGTAGGCTGTAAGATAAAAAGCCAGGTGGGGTTCCAAGGGAAAGGCGAGTCCTCGGTCACTGTAGACAGCACCTGACAGGTTCAGTGCTATAATGGAGGAAGAAGGTGGGCGGGGCAGGGTAAGATAGACAGAGATTTAAAGGATACTGGCTTCAGTGCCCCAGGCCCCTTGGAGGAAAAAGGGTGCCAGCTGTGGGACCTACAGGGGTGATCGGGCGTATTGAAAAGGGCAAGATGGAGGGTCAGCGTCTTGCAGAGAAAGGCAGTGGCGTTCTGGGCTTATCAGCTGGTCAGGAGGCCATCAAGAGGCCCTCATAGCAGCTTGTTGAGAGCCCCTCAGAACTCTGCTCTTGCCAGGCTGCGCTCACTCACCCCAGCTCAGTGTCTAAAAGGGTTGTTAACTCCTGGGGCTGCTCTGAGCTGGCACGATCCAGCCAACCCCCTCCACCCCCGCCCCCGGGGCAGTGGCTTAGATGAGGCTCACTGGGTCCTTAGGGGCTGCGAATCTGTGGAACCCACCACCGCGGTTCAACTTACGTTGTTCACAATGGTTGTGTCAGCACCAGCTTCCAGCAGGATTCGAACTACCTTCTTGTGATTTAGGGCAGCGGCCACATGGAGGGCCGTGTCTCCAGCCTGCAAGCAACCAGAAGATAGCTTACTCAAACAGACCTGCCGGCCCTGGGCTAGCTACTCATCTCTGCCTAGGATCCAAACAAGACTTGCCATACAAATGTGAGGCTTTCCATGCAGTGCATTCATCACATACTCCTGCCTGCCTGAAGAGCCCGGAAGCCACAAACCAAGAACGCATATTAAGGATGCTGAGGATGGAGGGCCTCAAAGCCTCTGGGAGACAGGCTGAGGGGCTAAGACCAGGTCACTCAGAGCTCTGGACCTCATGTGTCGACCCAAGGAGGTCAGAGTTGGAAGCATTTGGCTTCTGAGGAAAAGTTGAGGAGAGAGCTTGTGCCCGCCCCTCAGCCAGCTGCAATGCACCAGGGACCCTGGGACAGTTCATCTGCAGGCTCATGTGGGGACACCAAGGCCCCAGGCTTTGGTTAAGGCTGACAGCTCTCCGCAATCCCACCTCCAGCCTGTAAATTTTCATAATCTCTTTATACAACCCAGATAATCAGCCCTGAAAGGAAGGCAGGGCCCAAAGGTGAGCTGCCGTTTCCATTGGAAATGACGTATGTAGGCCAGAGCAGACAAGGAGCCTCAGTCTTCTTCATCTATGGGCAGCGTGAAAAGTCCATCTTTGCGTAAAGACAAATGTCCATTCCACCTACATCCTTTAGTCCTGTGTGTTGGGGAAAGCTTTGTGGAAGTGACAATGCCCGGGGCCCTACTCCTAGACCTGATTTCACTCAGGTGCAGCGTGGGTTGGATGTGGGGATTTGGGAAGGTGGGAATGAGACTGGAGGGTTTTCGGTTTTTGGTTTTTAGTTCCAGGGTTACGGTCACATGCTGCTAAGGCTGTTGGGACGGAAAGGTGGGTCACCTCTGACCTGGAAGCTACTGGGGAGCAGCTTTTGATTAATGGCTCTTAACCTGGCACCCCTTTCAGGAGGGAGATTTGCAAAAGTATTCTTCTGAACATAAAGCACAGAGACTTGGGCTCTTTTGCATGGGGTAGGAGCCTGGGCCAATTTTATTGCTTTGGTTTTGTTTGCTTGGTTTTTTTTTTTTTTTTTTTTTGAGACAGGGTTTCTCTGTGTAGCCTTGGCTATCCTGGACTCCCTTTATAGACCAAGCTGGCTGCAAACTAACAAGAGATCCACTTGCCTCTATCTCCCTGAGTGCTGGGATTACTGGCATGTGCTATCACGCCTATCTCTTGGGCCCAATTTAAAAACAAGAGATCCAGCAGCTTGCAGGGAAGTAGCAGTGCAGGGAACAGAAGGGCGAATCCATGAGGCACTCAGCCTCTCGCTTCTTTTC
Source organism: Acomys percivali (assembly GCA_907169655.1). Taxonomy (NCBI): domain Eukaryota; kingdom Metazoa; phylum Chordata; class Mammalia; order Rodentia; family Muridae; genus Acomys; species Acomys percivali. Next base: position 109,987,332 of record OU015743.1, read on the forward strand.
TACTCCGCACTCCTTTTCATAGGTTTTCTTGATAAAATCCCAGGATAACCAACAGTCATGGCAAGGTCTCCCAAAAATGTTCACCATGCAACTGTGGTGGCATGCACAGGGATGACAAAGAGACCCGTCCAGAGATGGAGGCACCCAGATAAGCCAGGGCCACTGCAATGGTGAGACACCCACACAGAACAGCGGTGGTGGAGTCCCAGACAAGTCACGGGGTGACAGTTCCCAGCAGCCTCTACCCCTGCCTGCACCTCACTGGGCAGTCATGTCGGGAGAGAGCCCGTGGCCATGAAGGGAGTGTACACACTGACCTGGTTCTTCTCATGAACAGAACAGAAAGCGCCGAGCAGGACTCTAATGATGGACAGGTGATTATACCGTGCAGCCACGTGCAAACACGTGTCTCCCGCCTGTGGGTGGAAATCACTCTATTAGCACAGGCAGAACAACAGAACATAACAATGAAAAACGCCATCACTTAAAACAGCTGGCAGACAACTGTGTGCTGTAGGGAGTGTTAACTTGAACTCTAAGCCACCCTTTTAACGGAGCTGCTCCGATGCCAACAATCTTGGCTTTGCTTTTGTGTGTATAAAGCTAGACACCCGCTTCCCACGAGCACACTCGAAAAGCTAATACGAGGCTCCATGGACCCCAGCCTCTCCTACAGCCCCAAGTGTGTGGAATAAACAAAGACCAGCAACGTCACTTTGAAAGTGAGTCTTCCAGCAGAGGCCTAATACAGCGGGAAGGATGCTCTCATCCCCTACGGAAGAGTACAGCCTAGGGAGCTGCTGAGTCAGAAAAACTCAGAACCCATCACGACACCCTACAGGCTCCGGCTGGTCTTTGCCTTCTGACTAGACAATCACAGCTATTGGACTAAGAAAGAGCCAAGGTTAAGGGTCATAAAATTCTAGAACTGTATTTTTTTAAAAAAAGTCTGCTCCCAAACAGGGAAATGATGGCGTAAGCCACAGGCTTAGTGACCCACTGTTCCAGCTGCCTTGCCAGCTCACGGGAAGGACACTGCAGTTACCAACAGCTGCCCTTTGAAGAGGCTAGGTACTGACTACCTCAGAACAGCCCTGCCTGATACTGTCGCAGACAGCAGCAATGCAACACTCAATGTAGGTAGACGTTCTTAAAGCATTTACAACAGCATCTCTCAACCTTCCTAATGCTGCAACCCTTTAATACAGTTCCTCATGTTGTGGGGACCCCCCACTGTAAATTTTGTTGTTGCTACTTCGTAACTGTAATTTTGCTACTGTTATGAATCACTAATGCAAATATTGTTTGGGGAATCGGGGGTTGCGACCACAGGTTACAGGCTTTCGAACCCTGACAGGTACATGGTAAAGAAACAGTAAACTTGAGGCATATGTGGAGAAAGTGGCATTTCCCCTCCCTATGTAATCCCTTAGTAAATTAGCACCATCTTAATTCAGCCATTAGGCCCCAAACACTCTGGCCCTTTGGTTTCTAGATGTTAACACTGAATCCTCTTCAGGGGTTCTTTTCCACAGTTCTATATCAAGCCTTGAGAAGTTGGTTCTTTCACCCACATTATTTTTGAGGTTTTTGAGGTCAGCCCGGGAGCCGCCCAGCAGGAGGACGCGTGTGCTCTGGGAGTGACTGTTCTGGCAGGCCAGGTGCAGAGCCGTGTTCCCTGCCTTGGAGAGAGGCAGAGAGGAGAGAGTTAGCGGTGTATACCTGCAGGGACCTGCAGCGCACGGTGAAATACTCACTCAGGGAGAAGTCAGCCATTGTCACATTCTGCACCGAGAGAGGGATCCCAGCAGGTGTTTCAGCGTCCCCTCTGCCACTACACTTTGGCTCTGAGCCCTGCCTCTGCCCCTAATGAGTTAAGGCCATTCAGAAAAGCACTCCATGTGCTTAGCCGTGACTTCTTTACCAGAAACGGAGCTTGTTGAGCAGGGGTCACTGGTCCTTGTAGTTTCTGAACCACAAGCATGTGTGCAACGTGGAGCCCCCGGTTCAGTGTGGGCAGTATCTGTGCCATGGACACTTCCTGGAAGGGGAGGCTAACATGTGAGTTGTAGGCCTGTATTGAGATGCCTGTTCTTCAGTGTTTTTAAACATAGACACTTGAACAATGAAAGAACTGTCCACCTAAGAGGCAATACTGTTGCTTACTATACTTGAGCACCACCGCCAAAGAGTGTCCACGATAATTTTGCAAGGGCCATGGTCTGAGCTCCTTGGTTCTAGGGGAAGAGGGTCCTAAGAGCTGCTGAAAACCCCTAGAAAAGCACTGTCTCTTAACTTACTGGCAAAAGCAGGTGAGGTGTTCTGAGCACAGTCAAAAACGCAGGCTGCCGGGTGGGGTGGGGTGGGGTGGGGTGGGGGAGGGGTTCTCCTGTTGAGCTCAAGAGCCGCTGTCACACCTGCCCACAGCTTTGTGTGTGTGTCCCCACCCCCCATCCCCGCCTACTTTCCTCTAGACCTCACAGCACCTGGAATCTCCAGAAACTCCAGGGAGTAGATTACTTTTGAAGAGGAATACTACACCATTTGAGGCAAACAACAAACAAATAAGTGACTATGTAAAATCAGAACTGTGCAGCACCAGGGCCCTGACTTCTCATGCCCGGGGCTCTAGTCAGCCTCTCTAGTGAGAGGGCTGAGGAGGAAGGCTGTCTCAACCCTCCCTGGGAACGCTCGCCTAGGATGAGGGCGCTCACAGGCCCCACCAGGGCAGGACTGTGCCGCTGGGTTAGGCCGGCCTAGCAGTCTAAGCCTCACATTCTGAGAAACCACTCTGGTCACCAAGCCTGGCTTATGGTTGGCTTTTTGTTGTTGTTATTGTTGTTTGTTTCCTTTTTTTTTTTTTTTTTTTGCTTTTTTAGGGTTTAATTCTCCTACAACCTAATGTGCAGCCAGGCTGAGAATGACGCAAGGTTAGCGCCCCACAAGCAAGACACATACTTATGCCTTAAACACGCTCGACCTCTGAGCATTGACTTCATGGCAGTGGCTAAATATGTGCTGAGAAAATGTGTAAAATGAAGAAAACCCAGCGGTTCTAGAAATAGAGCATATAAAAGAAAATGTCAATTACTCCCTTGCGGGAGACCCAGGTTCAGTTTCCAGCACCCGGAGGCAGCTCACAGCCATCGGTGACTCCAGTCAGTTGCAGAGGATCTAATGCCCTCGCCTGGCGTCTGCGGGCACCAGGCACACATGTGCTGTACATATATGTAGCCAAAATACTCATATACACAAAATAAGGTAAATAAATCAAAAGAACAAAAGATAAAGAAGGAAGGAAGGAGAAAAGGAGGGGAGAGAGAGGCTGTTTGCAGAGGGGGGAGGGGAGGAGGGGAGGAGGAAGTGAACCCCACAAGTCTGAATGAACAATAGCAATGCATCCATATAGTACAGTACTACCCAGGAATAAAAAGGACTGAAGTAGGGCTGGAGAGGTGTCTCAGAGGTTAAGGGCACTGACTGCTCTTCCAGGTGTCCTGAGTTCAGTTCCCAGCAACCACATGGTGGCTCACAACCATCTATACTGTGATCTGATGCCTTCTTCTGGCCTGCAGGTATACATGCAGATAGAGCACTGTATACATAATAGTAAATGAATAAATAAATAAATAAATCTGTTTTTAAAAAGAACTAAAGTAGCCACAGGTATAACAACATGAAGGAATCTCAAACACTCAGGGAATTGTTATTTTTGAAAAGGTGACACAGAGCTGTGGTTGCCAGGGGCTTAGAGGGATTGACTACAGGACTGTCACCAAAGGGTACAAAGCTGCTTCTCTGAAGTGACATAATAGCCTATGTTTGTGGTGGTAATTATATAACCTCTCACACACGTCTGAACCCATGAGGTGTGACTCATTGCTAAAATATAAGACTTCATGTAAGCCCACCTCTAAACCTGCCATTGAAAATGTGGTATACAGTCACAGGGGAGGGGAGCAGGGGAGAAGCGGGAGGGAGGGAGGAATGGGAGGATACAAGGGATGGGATAACAATTGAGATGTAATATGAATAAATTAATAAAATGAAATACAATAATGTGGCATGCAGCAGGTGGACGGTCAGCACACTGGGTAATGGGTGCTGACTCGTCACCTTGATACTGTGTTTGCTAAGTAAGAAAGACTTTCTAGAAGACCCCTTTAGAAGCTGTTTGCAGAATACAAACATCCCTCGCTGGGATGGCACGAATCGCCTTATTGGTGTTTCTGAATCTTTCTCCACTTTATCCTAAGATAGAACTAGTGGCTTTCTGCATTTCTCTTGGAGCCCTCCGTGGACAGGAGGCAGCCTGGTGCAGCAGACAGACCTGGGCTACTTTATGGCCTTAAGTCTGTCACATGCAACACACGTGCTTCAATCAAGGGCTCCACTACCTCTCCTAGCTCCAAGCTCAAACCTGGTTCAAAAACCAGGATGATTCTCAGCTGGTATTAAAAGGAAAATCCAGGCCATGCGCCATCTTGAGGAAATGGACAGCCCGATCTGAGAGAACAAGAGGCCCGCGTCGCTGCTGACACTGTGTCTGGGGTCCCACATGCCATGAAGGAACCACTAGAGATGTGACCACAAAGCTGCCTGCAGGAGAGCTCCAGCCCCCTCTGCCTGGGTCAGAGGCCAGGAAGGGCCTCACCTAAAATGGAGGCACCAGGAGGTCTCTTGGGACCCACTAACGTGTAGGGGGACATGTGCTAGGGAGACATCAGAGCAGAGCAGGCGAGGGGGCATCTCTGGAAGGCTTCTGGGCAGAGGAACGGCAGGATAGGAAGGTAGTAAGCTTAGGCTAGTCACTCAACTGGGAGGCTTAATAATCCAGGCACAACTAATGAGACGAGCAGAGAAAGAGAAAGGATGTGCGAGACAGAGACGAGGCCAGAGAGGAGGAACGTGTGAAAAAGAGGGAGAGAAGCTGTGTTGCCGCTGCCCGTGAGGACTGGAGCGTCTTGCTTCACCACACTTCGGAAAGCCGATCTGAGAGCCAAGAGATTCCAAAGGTCAAAGCGGCTGCAGCAGGCTGTCTGGGACCCCACGTTACTACCTCTCCTGCTGAGTTCAGTCCAGTGTCTCCAGGAGGTGAGGCCCCAGAGAAGTCACAGCACCAACGGAGACTATTTCTGATTGGCTGATTGGTGTTAGATCTTGCTCCTGGACCCGCCGCTTGTGTGTACAGGAATGTTGGACTACAGACACTTGGTTTCTGGTCTTACTGTGCCATAGTGTGTGTGTGTGTGTGTGTGTGTGTGTGTGTGTGTGTGTGTGTGTGTGTGTGTGTGTGTGTGTGTGTGTGTGTGTGTGTGTATCTGGTCTGTATAATGCTGGCATGCCATGGTTCTCATGCCACTTTTCCCCAGGCACAGACTCAGTCAGTATGCCTCCACTTCTCTATGTGAGACTGCCAGACAGAGTCACCAATCATGCAAGTGCATTGTGGGAAATTCTCAGGTTCCTTAAACACCGGCAACCCCTTCTCAATACAACTGCAAATCTTTTAAGAATGCTGACAATGGTTCTTTTATTTTTAAAATAACATTATGTCTCTTCTCCTCCTAATGGTTGAATAAATAGTCAGTTCTGTTTAGAAATTTTGGAAAAGGGACAAGAGTTTTAAAAAACACCCAAAATTAGTAAATTCAAATGCACAGCCACTGTCAATCTTTTGGTGCTATCTTTCCAGGCCTAGTTATAGAATGTAAATTCACATCAGCACCGACGCTGTCATGCTCTTGCGTGACTCATAATATTATCATCAAAACTGCGATTTAAATGATATTGATTGTGTTTATTTTGAATGAATAACTTTACACTCGCCTCCTGCACTTTTTACTGCCTTTACTTATCACTAGCGTAGGTATACGCACACATCATCGTTTTAAGAACAGGCCCCTCGGATGGTAGCCACCATACAAATAGGTAACAACTTTGTTTCCTTTTAGGTGATGTAGGGGGTTGACCTTGGGGCCCATGCATGTGAGGAAAGTGGTCCACCTGAGCCATATCCCCAGTCCTGCAGAACCATATTCGGTTTACAGCTTGCTTCCCAATCCCACTTCCCTAGCCCACTTTACCACGCCACGCCGCTACGGACTACTTGTACCCATATTTCAGTTCTCCGCTCACATTTTCCATGCCAACTCTCTCCTGCTGTCCTTCTGTACTAGTTCAAATGCTAAGCACGGGTCCCCAGCAGTAGCCAGGGCCTCTCGCACTAGCATGGTCTCAGGCTGCGGCATGCTTACCCTGCCTGGAGAACCACCAGCCCACCCACCTCAGCAAGGTGATCTTGTCCCATGCCCCAGCGGTCTCCATGCCCCAGTGAGCTCTACCCAGCTTCTCATGGGCAGGAGACAAGCGGGGACAAAGATTCCCACAATCCCCCTCACCAGTGAAGGAGGAGGTCAGCTGCTGGGCCTCACCTTGTTCCTGGCAAGCACATTGGCTCCCGCTTTAACGAGCAGCTTGGCTGACTGGCTGAACCCGTGCCAGGCGGCTTCATGCAGGGCTGTATTCCCATCCTGAATAACACAGGGACAAGGCAACACATTACCCAGGCTCTAGCTCTTCCCACTAAAATACCACATTGCGGTACCTACAGGGCCTTCCGCAGCTGGTGCCCATCAGAACCACAGAGCACAGAGAAAGATTTGAGTGGCCAGTTTTCTTCATTCTCCAAGTAACAGCGGAGGACAAGAGCCATTCTGGATACACAGAAGAGAAGCCACCTCCTGAGGTGCAGCAGGTGGGTGCCTGGGTCAGTCTCCTTGGAAACATGCCATCGAGGAAGGTTCCAGAGCCTCCCACAGCTCTGGCACACTGTCATTCCCAGTTCCACTGTCTCCCAGGTGCCACCATACTCCAGATACTAGAAGCCCTGCAAAACAGGCCTTATAATGGCCCAGAAGATAGAAGATACCCCCACCTCATTTCTTCATAAAAATAAATAAATAAAAATAAAAATAAAAAGGTTTAGATATTTAAGACAGGGTCTCTCTATTTAGCCCTGACTGGCCTAGAACATGATATATAGACTAGGCTAGCCTCAAATCCAGAGATCCGATGAGAGCTAAGATTAAAGGCATGCAACACCATACCCACGTCTTTGTGTCTCTGGTTTATTATAAAACCCCTAGGACTCTAAATGACCAGCCATGGAAGAAACACTGATTATAAATAAGATAAACAAGGCTTCTAGCTACATGACTTTAAATACAAACTAATAAAATGGCTCCTGTTTACTTAAGTTATTATGACAAAGGGAATGAAAGATGGGCTGACAGGCGCGCATATAGCTCCAGGCTTTCACGCACAGGGTGAGAGTACGTTTTCCAGCTGGGCACATCTGGAGATGTGCACTAAAGACCTAAAGCCCAATGCACCTGGCATCCCTGGAAGGAGAGCCAGGGCTCCAAAGACACGAGCAGGGCACCGCTGGGAAGGGAAAGAGGCCCAGATGGTGCCGTTATTGGAGAGGTGGCAGAAAGAGACAGCAAGACAGAGAAGGGCTCTGGGCTGTAAGGGAACCCTCCTGACCCAGAGCCCTCGGATGCGCTGAGGAATCTTGCGCCACACTTAATGTCTGTGCCCTTTTCTGCACATATGTTACACTTTAACAAAAAGCTGTCGGGGGTGGGGGGGGTTGGTGGTAAGACAAACACTGTATTGCACTGAAATACAAACTTCTACATTTTAAGATTTGACAATTTGGGGATGGAGAGATGGCTCAGTGGTTAAGAGCACACTGGCTGCTCTACCAGGGGACCCAGGTTCAATTCCCACCACCCACATGACAGTTCACACTTGTCTGTAACTCCAGCAGGCAAAATACCAATGAACATAAAATAAAAATAAATTATATTAAAAAAAAAAAGATTTGACAATTTAAGAGCATCAGGTTTATATACAATGTGTCATTGGGCTTCTTAGAAGAAAGAAATGATTCAGTTGATTTTTTTTTCCTTCAATAGCTGAAAAATGAAACTAACTTGCTTGCTCATCTAGGAAACAGCTGGGTGTGGAAATGCACGCCTTTAATCCCAGCACTCAGGAGGCAGAGGCAGGAGCATCTCTGTGAGCTCAAGGCCAGCCTGGTCTACAAATCGAGTCGAGGACAGCCAGGACTACAAGAGAAACTCTGTCTTGAAAACCCAAAGGAGAAAACAAAAAAGAAAAAGGAAAAAAGAGAAAGAGACAGTCTCTGGGGGGCCTCTTCTTCAGTAGATTTCCCCAGGTCTCGACTTCCAACTTTCATTTCCTGTACCCGGACTGAGGCTGTTTGCAGGAGCCACAGAACAGTGGGCAGGATTTCTAAACAGACACAACCACTGGGATCCCAGAGACTCTTTCAGAGAAATCCAGGCGGTGGGAGCAGTCAGTCAGGCCGGTTCCTCAGCTCCACAGGGTCCCGCAGCCTTTACCATGCCACTCACCTTATCCTGTCTGTCCAGCGCACATCCCTCCCGGATAAGCGCTGTGATGATCTCGGTGTTCCCCACCACCGTGGCCCGGTGCAAGGCTGTCTGGTCCCCCTACAAAGTGACACAGAGGCAAGAACAGCAGATTTCTCTAGCAGCCCCCATAAGCCAGACACCGGGGTGGCCTCCTATCTCCTTGAGGAGGAGGCTGGTTACTTGCAGAAGAGCTCAGTCACTACAGGCAAGGTAAGCTTTGGGGTTCCATTAGTGGAGAAAGAATGCTTGTGGCCAGAGCAATTTCTTTGTACACTGGAAAGGATCTTGTGTCAATAGCAAGAACAGCTGCTGGCCTCAGACCTACCTCTTAGGAGAGCCAGGCTCTTTCCCCTGGGGGCCAGGCTGTGTGTGTCATACAGTTCAACCAGCAACTCTCATAATCCTTATTTCTCACTAAGTCCTCAGGCCCAGATTACAGAGGAATCACTCCCCAGCTGTGGCAGTGCTTTTGATGACAGGTGTGTAATTTGTTCACTGATTTGCACTAGCCAAGAGCAACATAGGGGCGTGAGGAGTCCAGGACTGCAGCCTCTTACTACATACTTCTGAGATTCCTCCTGCTGATCTATGCTGCACTCTAACCTGCCCCTGACAATCAGAGGCCTGGGCTTTTCTCCTTCAGGCGCCAGAACACAACTTGACTCCTCCCACTACTCATAGCCTAGCAGATGAACACACAGCCCCAAGGTGAGGAGGCAGCCATGGTAATGGAGGACGCTGGGCTCTGCACTTCGGAGGAACAGAGCTCATCTCTGGCACGTACTCAGGAGTCAAGTTAAGGCAAAGCCAAGTCAAGCCTGAGATCAGGGCTTGAGAGGGGAGATGGGTGAGCAGTGTTTGTTTTCAGAGGATCAGGAGAGTGAGTTGTGTGCAGTTGTGTACAGCTTGCAGGGCCTCAGGACCCTCATAGGAAAAGGCAGGACCAGGGCTCTGTTTCCTTTGGAATTCTATGATTCAGCTGGTATGATTTACCTTAGTATTTTCCAGAGAGAACACAGAGGGGCAAGTACATATTCCTGGGCTTCCCAGGCTAAGAGAGGCAGGAGAGACTGTAGGAGACAGACAGCAAAGAGCAACTTTGGGAGGGCTGCACCACAAGCTGTGGTAGCTTGAGTCAAACTTACTGACCTCACCGGGACTCACCACAAAGAGACACATTAAAGACATTTAATCCAAGAGGAAAAGTTCTGGAAATAGATTGTGGTCACTGGCATGCAGGACTTTACCCAGGAACTGTACCAAAATATGTTCCATGTTACTCTGTGTGTGTGTGTGTGTGTGTGTGTGTGTGTGTTATCACAGTAAAATCACTCAATCCAACTCAAACACACATGTGGCTGGGTATATTTGCATACACCTCAAGTCCCAACACTCAGGAGGCAAAGGCATGTGGATTGTAAAGACAAGGCCAGACTTGGCTACACAAAATAGCATCAAATCTTTTCTTAAATAAAATAAGTTTCTCTTTTAAAATCCATTTTGTTGCTCTACATAGCAGCTCACGCCTGTCTGTAACTCCAGTTCCAGAGGCCCTAATGCCCTCTTCCGGCCTCCACGGACACCAGGCATGCATGCAGTGCACATAACTACATGTGGGCAAATGCCCATACATGCACATAAAATAAGTAAAAACTTTTTTTTAGTCTGTAAGAAGTGATTTTTATTTTCTTCCTTGTTCTTTTGAAGACCCTTAGGTGGCTAGTGGAGAGCTGACATCACAGTCCTCTTCAGCTGAGACACAGTGTCCGAGGCAGGATGAGCCACTGGGCAGCAGCGGCCAGCCCGGTATGGGCGTGCAGCGGTATGCATGGGCTGTGCATGGGCTGGCCCCCAGAGAGGGAAAAGCTTGAATACTTGGTTCTCAGTTGGTGAACTTGTTTGGAAACAGCTGAGTGACCTTGTCAGATAAGGTGTATGAGGTTTCAAAACACTTAAACTATCCCCAGTGTGGTCTCTCTCCGCCTCTTGCTTGAGGATTAAGGTATGAGCTCTCAGCTGTTCCTGCGACCATGCTATTGCGGACTCTAACTCTGAAACCATAAGCCCAATTAAACATTCTCTTTTATACATTGCCTTGGTCATGGTGTGTTTTCACAGCAATAGAAAAACGAAGGCAGGAGGGTGACCACCTGCTTTCTGACTAGATTTGAAGCCTGCTCCATAGGAGAAAAATCACATCTGCTACCGTAAACTCAGTCAGAAACCTGCGGCTAGGGAGGTGATAGGCACTAAGTGTGGAAGCTACAGCTGGTGTTTTTTGTTTTGTTTTGTTTTTGTTTTGGCATGGATATAATGTGCCTCTCAAATCGCCTTCCAAATAATGATGTTTGTGCCTATAGACTAGTGCTGCTGTCTGCTCTGGTTGGTCACTGGTGACTGCAGGGACTCAGTAACTATCAAACTACCTTTTAATTTTGGGGGGCCAGGGTTTCTCTGTATGGCTCTGGCTGTCCTGGAAGTTGCTAGGTAGACCAGCCTAGCATTGAAATCACAGAGATCCACCTGCCTCTGTCTCTCCGAAGTGCTGGAACTAGTGGAGTGCACCACCACTTTTCAACTTTTTAATATTTAACGCATATAACTTCAAATATGATACAAAACTACTACCAATTACAAGTTTAAGCTATAAGAAGACACCAAAAGCAGGGATGCCTTTTTTTTTTTTAACAAGCTTTTCTCCATGTTTACTTGATGACTTGGGGTGTTGCAGAGTGCTGGGGTCAGGAAGCCCCATTCCCATGACTGTGGTGTAACCTGTACTGCTCTCAACAACTCTTTCATTGACATCGTTAGCTTATTATCACGCTGCAAGTTAGATTTGGGCTGCTTTTCTTCCTGTTCACCCTCCAAGCATCTAACTTGGATAGGACCCTTTCTGTGTGCCTTGTGGTCAAAAGGAGAATGTGGCACTGAAAAGTGGCTGCAGAAGGGGAGCTGGCCTCTGAGAAGGTCTTTCCAGGTCAGAGAAGGTTCGATGCCCAAGCAACTCAGATGGGATAATGCCTTTAATCCCAGCACTTGGGAGGCAGAGGCAGGCGGATTGCTGTGAGTTTGAGGCCAGCCTGGTCTACAAAGTGAGTTCAGGACAGCCAAGGCTACACAGAGAAACCCTGTCTCGAAAAACAAAACAAAACAAACAAACAAACAAACAAAAAACCCAAAACAAAACAAAAAAACCATTAGACTTCCTTTCCCTATCAGATTAGTCATGTTTTCCCCAAAATAATGACAAGAAAGATTGTTCTCGACAAGAAACATGAGTTCAGTACTGACTCAGCCAGAGTCCCAATAGAAGAGGCCTTTTAATCATCCACAAATGACAGACGCTCTGCCAAGCATTCCTTGGGTCAATCAGAACAACCTTTTCAGAAGAAATCTGCATTCTGCATTCTGCATAAAGTGGGAGCAGCAAGCAGGGCTTGTCAAACCATCACACGAAGGGCTTGGTTCAAGTCAAAGATTTCACTGTGTTCCATAACCTGCTCATGAAATCAAGAGGCAGGTGGATCTCTGTGAGTTGAAGGCCAGCCTGGTCTACAAAGCGAGTCTAGGACAGCCAAGGTTGTTACACAGAGAAACCATGTCTTAAAAAACAAAAAAACAAAAACAAGCAGCTAACCTAACTCTCAGATTTCTTAGAAAAGCATTCCCAAATGGATTGTCAAGACTCAAGATCTGGGGGGTTGGAGAGATAGCTCAGTGGTTAAGAGCACTGTCTGTTCTCCCAAAGGACCTGGGTTCAATTCCCAGCACCCACATGGTACCTCACAACTGTCTGTAATTCCAGTTCCAAGGGATTTAGTGGCCTCAAGCAATTCACATAAAGCAAAATTATATATATATATATATATATATATATATATATATATATATATATAT
>OU015743.1:109999706-110021560 GCA_907169655.1 Acomys percivali
TATATATATATATATATATATATATATATATATATATATATATATATTTTTTTTTTTTTTTTTAAAGATTCAAGATCTGAGCCAGGCACGGTAGTGAACACCTATAATCCCAGTACTCTGGGAGGCAGAAATAGGTAGATCTCTGTGAGTTTGAGGCCAGCCTGGTCTACAAAGAGAGTCCAAGACATCCAAGGCTACACAGAGAAACCTTGTGGAGGAGGTATAGGTAGAGGAGGAAGAGAAGGAGGAAGAGGAGTGGAGGAGGAGGAGGAAGAAGAGGAGGAAGAGGAGGAGAAGAAGAAGAAGATGATGATCTGACACTTGTGTGCAGCCAGATGGTCCATTCAGTTGCAACCCTGACCAAGCAGCCTTCTGGCTTTGTCCCTCCTGGTGAGAGCCTGGCTCTTTGCTTCCTATGTCTATTACTGCTATGCAACAACTCCCTGGTCTGCTCTTCACGGTGGGACTGACAGCACTGCTCACGGTGGCTAGAAGATTGGCTCCAGAGGACTGGCTGATACACTCCCTCCACTCTTAGAAGCTAGACCATCTTAGGTTACCAAGATAAGAGAGACAAAATACGGAGACGAGGAGCTGCCTCCAGCCATCTGTGGAACTACATTCTCTCTAGAACACACAACACAGTTAAATCCAGACCCCTAGTGCTGGGGGTGCATATTATTATTATAAATATATTACTAGCTACTTGTCTTCTTCCAAACAATACAAAACATACATACACTTGACCTTGTAATGGACCCATGCAGCAACTCTGGCATAACCCTGTTTGAATAGGACCTGTATCAACCAGGAAACTGAAAAAAATGCTGACAAAAACCTAGTTCTCTCAATATTTTCTCAATAGTCACTCAATACCTATTGATCCCTACCTCTGTGCCAGGAGTCATGACATGTAATTCTCTTGTATCACTGACAAGCCTCACCTAGGATAGCTAGCTAATTCAAGCTGTAAGGGCTCTCTGCCTGCACAGCAAGCTGCTTCCAGCGTTTGGAGCACTGGTCTCCAAAAGGAGGTTGGGGCTGCCTCACTATGCAAGCTGAGAGTGCAGCATAGAGGCCAGTCCCTAAGCCGCCCAGGATCTATTTGTTGAATGACTAACTGAGAAGAAGCAAAGAAAGAAACACTGGCAGCAGCAGCAGCAGCAGCAGCAGCAGCAGCAGCAGCAGCAGCGCAGTTTGCATTCTGAAACATGCTGACCTCTAAGCAAAGAATATGGACTGACAGCCCTTGATTTCCCCAGCCTCAGTGTTTCTCCCTGAAGAGCGTTTGAGCCTGAATTCTAAATCTTTGGTCTAAAATATTTGTATTTCCATTTCCTATACAGTAAAGAGCACTGGGTATTTAAAGCCTGCTCATCGGACTGGAGAGATGGCTCAGTGGTTAAGAGCACTGACTGTTCTTCCAAAGGACCTGGGTTCAATTCCCAGCACCCACAAGGCAGCTCACAACCGTCTGTAACTCCAGTTCCTGGTGATCTGACACACTCACACCAACGCACATAAAATTAAGTAAATTATTTGGCCAGGCGTGGTGGCACACATCAGCATTCGGGAGGCAGAGGCAGGTGGATCGCTGTGAGTTCGAGGCCAGCCTGGTCTTCAAAGCAAGTCCAGGACAACCAAGGCTATACAGAGAAACCCTGTCTCAAAAAAACAAAAACAAAATAAAATAAAGCCTGCTCACGGAAAGAGCCCCAATCGTGCAAGCCCCCCCCCCGGGGGGGGGCAAGCAAAGATGCTGCAAGCAAGCCCTACACAAAGCACGCAGAGCAGGGTGCTGACCTCTTCTCTCTCAGATCTTCTAGGGTCCTTCCTAGCCTTTCTTCTCTGCTTTCTCTTATTTTTGTCTTCCTTCATGACTTTTACTGTGGCCACGGGGTCCTGGACTATTTCTCCGGTAGGAGTCATGTGATTACTCATTGACCAATCGGAGATGGCATGTGAGCTCCACTTAGAGTTGATAGGATTAGCTGAAAACAAGACCGACTTTGCTCCTGGAGCTGCAGATTGTAAAGAACTGGTTTCCACGGGTTGAAACTCATAATCATCCCACTCCAGGCCACTGGAAGTCATCCTTCCTCTAAGTCTCAGATATTACCAGATCAGTGTCTGTAGAATATGAAGTTATAAGCAAATCTTTATAAAGTCAACATTCTGCGTTTCCACCCACCTCCCAGATAGGGAACTTCTAAACTGAGCCCCCATAGTCAAGTTCCCCCCTCTTCTTTAATGATAATAAAGCAATTTATCTGCATTCTTGTAGACATCTCAAAGCTGATGATAAACCAGCACAGTAAGGACACAGCTGACTATCTCATCAGTCCTACCCTCGCCAGTGTTCACGCTGTGCTTACTCTGTGGAGTGTTATTATAGACGTAGAGTGGAGTTTACATTATAGACGTAGCAAGGTACGCACGGTCTGTGTGAAGCAGGAAAGGATGTAAAAGGCCCCAGCGACTCAAAAGAGAGAGTTGTTTTTAGCTAAACGCAGGGCTGGCTTTCCTTCTGCCCAGGCTCATCAGGGCTGTGCTGTGAGAATTCTTGCCTGCTCTGCTTCTTCCATACCTGAAACATTAACATACTGCCCCAACCACAGCGCGCCTCAGACCCAGGACCTGAGCAGGGGTGTTTGGTCTGGATGGCTTGGCGTGCATGCCTAACATTGTGACCTCACCACAGTGGCAAGTGAGAACTTTAATTATCAAGAAGAACACTAGATTATTCCAACATGTGTGTACCAGCAACTCGAGGCCCCACCTTTCCCTTGGTCAGTTGTTTCTACCCTCTCTCTGTATTTCCCACCTCTAAGGACAGTATAGGTCAGGAATGTTATATTAGTTATAATGTAGAAAAATATAGCGTTACGACCTAAAGTGAAAATCACCAGAGTACAGCTAAATCAGTGTTTGTGACATTAATACCCTTGGTGACTCAGTAAGCTTCAAGTATAACCAAGGATTTATATGAGACTCAATTTATATGCTGATAACTCCCTATCTATGCATAAAACTAGTCCATGTGCCTACCCACCTGCCCACATGCCTGCAGATAGGGTCTCACATATCCAAGGCTAGTCTCAAACTTGCTATGTAGCCAAGCTTATGAAATGTGTTTGTCAAATTTTAGGATATTGTACAGAGTTCCAGGGAAAATTCCAGCTTGTGTTGTTAAAGGTGAATCTGAAAGAAGTTATTATAAGGCCAGACTCTGTAAGATGCTGTTTTAGTCGCAGAACTTTTATTTTTTAGAATTCTACCATATCATTGAGAGATGAGGTGGTGGTGGTGCTGGTGGTGGTGGTGGTGTGTGTGTGTGTGTGTGCGCGCGCCTGGCTCAGTGGTTAATAATACTGGCCGCTCTTCCAAAGGGCCTGATTTTGATTTCCAGCACCCACATGGCCGTTCACAACCATCTGGAACTCCAGGTCCAAGGAGTCAGATATCCTCTTCTGGTCTCTGCATGCACCAGGCATGTCGTGGTGTACAGATACACATGTAGGCAAAATGCCAAAAATAGAATAATAATTTTAAAAAAGTAGTTGAAACACTTTCTGAAAATAGTCCCCAATCACACTACCATAGGATTTTTTCCTAATAACTCACTGAAGAACAATTTGCATAACTTCACAGAGATTCCACCTCCAAAAACCCAAGAGAGCAGGACTCTGTGCTGTGTAGTGTCACTTGGCCAGTGCCATAGACTCAGACCTGATAGAAGATGCTGAGGGAGCCAGTGTGAGCCTTCTCCAGACATTTGCGCGAGCTGATGAGCGTCACATCTCAGCAATAGCACCGAACTACAGTGACCTCTTTCTAGAGGACCTGCTCTTACATTCTAAGTCCCTTCCCCCTTTTTAGTTTGAATGCAACTTCTAACCAAATGCAACTAAGAAAAATTAAGATTAAGGGTGGGGGTGGGTTTAAGCCTCACCTTTTCTTCAGCAGTAAATTTGATCAATGACACACTCATCCGGTGGGTCTTTCCCACACACACTGCCAGAGCATGTCCTTCGCACTGAGATAGGACACGGGCTAACGCCCTTAGATACTCTACTCTCCAGTGCTAATGGGGTGAGCCACAGTGGAAGAGCCTCCAGCAAACTAGTTTGCTGCTGAGAATGGGTCTCCTGGCAGGTATTCCCAAGAAAGTTCTTGCCAGCACAGGGACAGGTCTAGAGCCAAAACTGGTCTGGCAAGAACCTACTACCTCCCTCCTCACACTGCCAACATCTGCACTGAGGACTGCAGAGAGGCTCCCCGCCAACCCGTCTCCAGAAGGACCGATGCTTGTCTCTACTTACATCATCCTGCACATCGAGGTCACAGCCAGCCTTCAGCAAGATCTGGACCACAGAGAGATGACCCTTATTGGCAGCGAGGTGCAAGGGGGTCCGGCCATGCTGTTAATGCAAAAGAAGCAACCGATTTAGAGCAAGATACTACAAGGGGGCAGGACACTAAAGCAAAGAGGACACAGCAGCTTTTAAGAACACTCATCCTCCTAACCCCAGGGGTCCTTTTGCTCTGGCAGGAGAGACTCAACCAGTTTATCCAGAATTCAAGTTGCTTTGGTCATCTTTGGCCACTGGCATTGTAATTGACCAAGGGGGTAAAATGTGGTGCACACCTAAATCCTAGAGGAGTCAGATGGATCTCAGAACCAGGCCAGCCAGGGCTACATAGTGAAATCCTGTTTCCAAACATCACCACCACCACCATACCACTACCACCACACCACCACCACCACTAATAATAATAATGTTTAAAAAGCAAAGATGTCCTTAGTGCATAATTTTTACATCTTATTCTTTTTTAAGAGTCTTTTTTTAAAAAAAAATATGTATTTATTTTATGTATATCAGTGCTCTATTCACATGTACACCTGCAGGCCAGAAGAGGGCATCATAGTTCATAGATGGTTGTGAGCTACCATGTGGTTGCTGGGAATTGAACTCAGGACCTCTGGAAGAGCAGATAGTGCTCTTAACTGCTAAGTTATCTCTCCAGTACATCTTATTCTTAAGCAGCAAGTAAGTGGCAAAATGTGGGTTTTCTTGTCTTCCTGTTTTCCCACTAGTGCTAATGCCATGAAGTAGGGAAGGGTTGTGACGATGAATCTGATAGGTCAAACCCACCAGGATCCTGAAGATCTAGTCAATAACCCCATAAAACCAAGCAGAGATGGAAAAGGCTCAACGTCCTTTTAAAAACAGACTTTAAAATTATGCAATCAGCCACTTAAAAATATAGTATATTAAGATCCACATAGCAAAAAAAAAAAAAAAATCTACATATCTGCCAACTATTAAAAAAAAAAGTTCAGAGAAACCATTGCTGTTCCAGTGACTGCCTTCCAGATCTCTCTGTGGCCCCCAAGAACTAACTCTTCTTTCGAATTTGTCATTTATTTTTCCTTTGCCTTTAATTACACTGTCATTTCCTGTGTTGCCAGAGGCAACACACAGACTATTGTTTCAACTCTATCTCAGGCACATTAAGCAACAGAGCATCACTGGCTTTTCTTTTTGTGATGTGCTTGTTGCTGGGTTTTGGTCCAACATTTTATTATGGTGACGTTGCAGTTATTCAGGTTTTCTACCTGGTACCCGGGTGTTTGCTGTAGACTGCTATGATGGCTAAAGTTATGTTTTAAGTTTAAATTACTGTGCTTCTGAGATCTATAAAACAAAAATGCCTCTAACCTCTAAGCCCCACTAGTCCAAGGATAGGTACTTCCTGGAATGTTGGGGGCTGTTGTCCGTGTAAGATAACAAGGCATGTATTTTCACTTCTATAAACAAGATTGGTTGCCCCAACAGCCCAGGATGTACTTGATCACAACTAGGTGGGAGGTGCATACGCAGGAAGTACATCAACAGGAAGTACATCAGCAGGAAGTATGCTTGTCCCTGAATGGATGAAGGTGAGAAATACACATACTCCTGTGGGTTTTGCGTTTACAAGCTTCTGACTAAAGTAGTTTAGTCATAAATTACTTTACTGGTAATCCTGGGTATGGACAGGTCAGTGTCCCTCACCCTGTACAGCATTTAATAAAACTTGCTTGAAATTTAGCTCAAAAAAATATGGCAGTGGTCTTATTCTTGCCCGGTAGGATTGACACTTTGATGAGATGGGCTTCTCAGCCCTTCACCTGAGTCACAGACAGGATCACTCCCTTCTCTGCAACCGTATGAAGTCTGTGGGCTCCCACGGTGCATGATACCCAAAAGAAAGTGCACTTTGCTGAGTGTACATTAGCTTCCGTCCGGGGAACTGACCTGGCCAAGCTCCTACCCCTTCAGGCTCTCCCAGAGACATCTTGTTTTCTCTCGGGATTTACTATGATGAAAAGTTCAAGTGACTATGGCAACTGAGAAGGGGCTCATTAGGTCTTGTGTCCAGCTCAGCGTCTCAGTGAGAACCCTCTGCCTTCGTTGACATTCTAGTGGGATAAACATGTTTATGACCTCCATAAAGCACCAGTTTGCCATGATAACTAGCCATGGAGAGAACAACAGGCCAAAGAGGATCTTAATTCCTGGGCATGAAATCCAATCAAAACAGTAGAATGAGTCTGTAGAGAAAGAGGCCAGAGCTTGCTTTAAAATTAGAATTCTTAATTAAGGGACAATGTTACTCCCTAAGAATTAGGCTATAAAAAAACCTTCACAAAAAGGGCAAGGTCGGCGGCGATAAGACAAAGGATTGACCTTTCTCCATCTGCCATGTGCTACTTAACCTTGACCCATTCTGTGAGGTATCTGCCATGCCCAAATGGAGGAAAATGACCGGGTTTTACACACTGGGCCCAGGCTCGGGCTCTAGCTGTCATCACATGTCGTTGTGAATGACCTCATACCTCAACACTGATTAAACGACCTTCCCAGAGTTTTCTAAGGCACTCTGAATTTCAGGACGGCTTGTTGTGGGAGAGAGGGAATGTGTGTGCTGAACGGACAGACAGAGACACTGTAGCCAAATACAACAAGCGCCTTAAACAAGAAAACAGAGCAGGGCAGGGGTTGGGGGTTGGTGCCTGAAAAGAAGGTAGACCCAGAGACACAGCCCAGGGAGCCCTGGACAGTCATGCGGGGACCTGCCTATTCCTGATGGGTAAAGAGGAGGAAAGGTTTGTCCACGTGAGCAGCGGCAGAAGGCAGAAGAAGAAAACGGTGCGGTGGTTCCTCTGTGGAGCCTAATGTTTGCACGAGAGTTTGGCACTACGGTTCCTGTGCTGTAGCCCCAATTCCCAGTGGATTGGTCTACGAGTGGGTGAGCCTCACAAGAGGAGTAGTGTCTTGTAGATAGGGCAGGTGATGACACGCTGCCACATGGGTGCTGTTCCTGACTTGGACTTAACTGAGAAGCAAGGCCTGCCGCTTGGGCAG
This sequence comes from Acomys percivali, assembly GCA_907169655.1. NCBI lineage: Eukaryota > Metazoa > Chordata > Mammalia > Rodentia > Muridae > Acomys > Acomys percivali. Next base: position 110,007,119 of record OU015743.1, read on the forward strand.
CCAGTCTCTAGCTGGAGTGGACAAAGTTAAGTTCAAGCCATTATCCCACCCACGAACGCAACTAGAAACTACGAAAGCCAGAATGTCCTGGACTGCAGAGGCGTCCTAACCCAAAGTCACCAGACCTTTCCTGTTGAGAAGTAAAAGGCTAGGGCTATTGGAGCCAGACAGATCTCAGTCAGAGCTAGCAATGCCTGGTGACTGTGTAAGACAAGCTACCTAAGCCTGCTTTTTCATCTATCAAACAAGAGCGGGCTCCACATCTACCCACACTCGAGATAAGAAGGAAGCACAATCCTCCATCCAGTGTGGGTTTTCCTACTGCCGCTGTCTGTCAGCTCCCAGGCTAAGGAGACACCCAACCACTGTTCCTCCTCGACAGACACCTTTGCCACAGCAAAGAGCCAGGAGCTATTTGCAATGTCCTATGGGCCTGATGAAGACACAAGCTCTGGTTTCCAAGGCCCCCCACTCGGCAGTCCCCTCCTTGCATGCCTGCTTCCATTTTGGAATCCGCTCTGAAGTTCCCACTTTGTGCTTCTGTTTGCAAAGTCTTCCTCTCCAGAGAGACACCCTTCTCCACACTTCTCCTCCTCTCATTCCCAAGACATGGCCCCAGCCACGCCCACAGTCATAGCATTTGGTGGCCAGCAGGGGTTTGATCTCCTGAAAGAACAGGTACTTTCCATGAGTGGTGAATCAGGTTGACACTGGGCGGTGGGAAGGCCATATGCAAGAGGCCCAGGGCTCCTGGAACGTGAGGACACTGGAGCAAGTTCTGTGACACTGATGTCTTAGTTAGGGTTTTATTGATGTTAAGAGACACCATGACAACGGCAACTCGTATCAAGGAGAACACTCGATTAGGGCTGGCTTACAGTTCAGAGAGAGGCTCAGTGCCATACTGCCATGGCAGGAAGCACGGCAGTGTGCAGGCAGACATGGTGCTGGAGAGGTACCTGTGAGTTCTACATCTGGATCTGCAGGCAGCAGGAAGTGACTGTGAGCCACTAGACCTGACTTGACCTCCTGAGACCTCAAAGCCTAGTGACACACTTCCTCTAACAAGGCCACACTTCCTAATACTGCCAATTCCCTGAGCCTATGGGGGCGGTTTTGATTCAAATCATCACAACCGGATTGACTTCAGGAAACAAATAGAGATTGCAGCTACCAGTTCTTAGGTGGTAACACAGGATGAGATGAGGAGGGGCTAGGCTAAGTCTTCCAAAAAGGGTCCCTTAGGCTAAACCTGTCAGACTGGGCTTGCCCAAGCAAGGGCTATTCCTCCAGCGGCACTTTTCTTGGTGCCTTCCTCATTGTCATCAGTGAGACACCAAACCAGGGCATTTCTCCTGTTTGCTTTGGCACTTAATATTCACAAGCTACAAAAAAACTTTGCAGCTCCTTGCAGCAACAGTACACCTAAGGATTGTAGTTTTTCCTCTCCTCTGGGCATTAGAATTTCCCAGAGAGCTAGCTGCAACACAGATCACTGGGCCTCCTGCTGGAGTCCCTGGCTCGGTCTGGCTGGAACCTACTAATCTGCATTTCTTTTTCTTTTCTTTTTTCTTTTTTTTAGGATTTATTTATTTATTATGTATACAGTGCACAACAGATCACATTATAGATGGCTGTGAGCCACCATGTGGTTGCTGGGAATTGAACTCAGGACCTCTGGAAGAGCAGTCAGTGCTCTTAACCTCTAAGCCATCTCTCCAGCCCTAATCTGCATTTCTTAAAAAAAAAAATTTTTTTTAATATGGTTGGACACCTGTTTCTTTTTCTTTTTATTTTATTTATTGCATATGAGTTCTGTATCTGCAGCAGAGAGCATCAGATCGCATTACAGATGGCTGTGAGCCACCATGTGGTTGCTGGGAATTGAACTCAGGACCTCTGGAAGAGCAGTCGGTGCTCTTAACCTCTGAGCCATCTCTCCAGCCCTAATCTGCATTTCTAATAAATCTGAGAGGCAGATACTAGGAGTGCAGGACCGTCAGCATGACAGCCCCTCACTTAGCCCACTAGTTCTGAGCATATCACACTTTAGATTTACCTATAATCTTTCGAAAAGATGTATTTACTTTTATCTTTATGTGTACCAGTGGTGTCCCTAAATGTATGTAGGTGCCTGGCGTCTGTGGAGTCCAGAAAAAGGTACCGGATCCCCTGGAACTGCAGCTACTGATAGGGTAGATTCTGCAAACCAAACCTTGGTCCTCTGCGAGAGCATCAACTACTGTTAGTCACTGAGCCATCACTCCAGCCCCAAACTACCTACAATCTTCTAATAAACCCAAAACATAACCGCCAAAGGGTTAAATGCTTTCAACATTATGTGGGATCCTGGGAGGGTATTTTTTACAGTCTCTGGGGATCCTAGTATACAAGGAGTGATGAGCTGTCTAACCCTTCTGAAGCCACTTACTGGTTCCCAGTTGTAGTTTCAGGACAGGCCACCATAGGCCAGGAGAGTGGGAGGAGGTACATCCTTCATTTCTCCTTCATCCAGCCAAGGTGAGGGAGAGGCTCAGGCTGCCTCACTTCAGGCAGCCAAAGAGTAAACACAGCCTGGAGGTGCTATCAGACAGTGGCCACAGGAAGGCTGCTCCACTGTCAACAATTCTGGGACAGCACTGTGTTCCTAGGGTGGGTGTTTCCAGGAATCCCCAGGTGCTTGCTGAATGGGATTCTCATGAGGAAAAGGTTGGGCTTGTGATCCCCCTGAGGGTTGTACGATGCTCTTTAGAAGATCTGGGGTTCCCCAGATCAAGTGAAAAGGGAACCCGGATGAGAAAGGGAGTTCCATCTTTGTTGTTTGTTTTTCCAGATAGTTTCTCTGTGTAATCCTGGCTGCCATGGACTTGCTTTGTAGACCAGGCTGGCTTCAAACTCATAGCAATCCGCCTGCCTCTACCTCCCAAGTGCTGGGATTAAAGTCATGTGCCCCCACCTCCCAGCTGAGTCCACTGTCTTATACCGAGCTCAGAGGCTATCCAGAAATGCCAGCCTTTGCCCTTAACAGAAGGGTCCTACAGTGGCAGACATCTACAGAGCTGACGCATCATCTGAGCAGCTGGAACATCTGAGCAGCTCCCTGCCAGCAGGCATCCCATAAATTATTCTCACTGGTGACTGGAAAAGGGAACAAAATGATCCCTGTCCAGTGAGAGAAGCAGGGAGGGCTGTCAGGGGACATTGCAGAAGGAGGAGTCCCCCCTAAGATAGTGGTCTCCCACCAATGAGGACGGCAAGAGGTCATAGACAGGAAGACAAGCCAAATTGAATATGGAAGGCAAGCGGAGGCGTATGTGATCAGACATGAAGCTCAGCCTCCTAGCTGGACACCGAGACCTCTTTGAGAAGGTTTGGGCCTCAAATAATAATGACTCGGGGTCACTTGAGAACCACAACCTACAGAAAAGGGTAAAAGAAGATGCCCAAAGCCTCCCAAAGTCCAGGTGCATAGATCATGCAAACTCTGGTCACTGATCCGCTTATCCACTCAGGACACAGCTCCTGCTTAAAAGCTCTGTGTCCTATTTACTTTTTAGAGCAGCGACGCAGCTTCGTGGGTGACCTGGATGTTCTGCCAGCAAACCTAAAGAGTGAGGTGCATGGGTGCCGGCTGTCACTTAGTCACTTAGCGACACAGACCCACTCAATGATGTCCCTCCGCCCAGAGCCACATAGCGACCTGGGAAGAAGCCGAAGGAACAAAGTGGAAGAGACTAGACCGCCAAGGCAGTTAGGACTGAGGGGAAGTCATGGAAAGGAGATTCATTGGCTTGAAGGAATCAAACAATTAAGAGCCATTTTAACTGGGGATGCTGCATGGAGACAGATGGGTAGACATGGCCCACACGGGGCAAACTATAATGAGAAAGACGGTAAATCTTTTCCTCAGGAGATGGCGAGAAACACACCAGATGAGACTCAGGCAGCCCTTGTTGGAGGTGAGTAGTGTCTGTGTGTTACCCAAAGCGTTAAGAGCATGTATGTGTTAGAAACATGACATGTCAATGGGGAAACTTTTATTTATTTATTTATTTATTTATTTATTTATTTTTAAAGTCAGGGTCTCAGAAGCTAGCCTCAAACTGGCTTTGTAGCCTTGAATTCTGACTCTTCCTGCTATGTGTGGCAGGATTACAGGCATGCGCCACCACGCATAGCTTAGAAAAATACCTTTGAGAGTTTGATTTGGATGAGGACAGTAAGTCCCAGGCAAATTAGTTTTGGGATTTTTTTTTTTCCCCACGACAGGATTTCTCTGTGTAGGCCTCACTGTCTTAGAACTCGCTAGCCTCGAACTCACAGATGCTCTGCCTCTGCCTCCCAAATGCTGGAATCAAGATTTGGGATTGATTTACTTATTATTTATATAGTATTCTGTCTTCATATGAGCCAGCAGGCCAGAAGAGGGCACCAGATCTCTTTATAGATGGTTATAAGCCACCATGTAGTTGCTGGGAATTGAACTCTGAGCTAATCTCTCCAGTCCCAAGATTTGATCTCTTTGTTTTGTTTTGTTTTTCGAGACATGGTTTCTCTGTGTAGCCTTGGCTGTCCTGGACTCACTTTGTAGACCAGGCTGGCCTGGAACTCACAGTGATCTGCCTTCCTCTGCCTCCCGAGTGCTGGGATTAAGGACGTGCACTACCACACCCAGCTTCTTTTTTCTATCCTTAAAGAAACTCATTTCTAATTCTAATAGGATAGGACCCCAGATTTACTGTTCTTATGGTGGAGGGGGGGTGCTAAACTGCAGCTAGCTGGGAGGGGGGCTTATCTTCCATAGGCATCACACACCGGGTCACCATGCTTCGTCTGTCAATCCATCAGTTCATGAAAGGCACATGCAGACGAGGCCTTATCACTAAGGATCATTCATATTGTAGGAGATGATGGAACCCTGAACAATCAATTAAATTATATAAGCATTTTTAATTGTTTTGCTAGTGGGCATTTTTAAAGGAAGCCTAAGTATGAAAAGTACCGTGTCACCACAAAAGGAATTTTTTTTCATCGAAATCTAATTATAAGAAATAACTGAAGAGTCTGGATAACTCAGTCGGTAGAGCATCAGACTTTTAATCTGAGGGTCTAGGGTTCAACTCCCTGTTCAGGTGGAAAGTGTTAGCCAGGCGTGGGAGCGCATGCCTTTAATCCCAGCCCTCAGGAGGCAGAATAAAAACAAAAACAAAACAAAACAAAAAAAAAGAAATAACTGGTTATTAAATATGTGCTCCAAATAACATCTCCAAATTATTGATGCTTATTGTTATTCTAAACGGCTAGCCCAGTAACGGAAGTTGTTGGCCAGTCAGGAATCACCACCTGTTCCATTACGTTTTGCCCTGCTATTAGGCAGCTCTTCAGTCTTGGTGCATTTGTCACCTATGGTCTGGTTAAGATGTGTTGTGTCAATCAGGTGTGGTGGTGCACACTTTAATCCCAGCACTCAGGGAGCCAGAGGCAGGTGGATCTCTGTGAGTTGAAGTCAGTTTGGTCTACAAAGCGAGTCCAGATCAGCTAAAGCTACACAGAGAAACCCTGTCACAAAACAAACAAACAACTTCTTTAGCCAGGGAAATAGATCAGGAATATTAAGAATTCCATGGGAATTAGACCATTTATAGGCTCTGTTGTTTCCTGGGTTAATTTCTTTTTGTGATTTGTTTTATTTTGGTAAATTATAAACAGCATAAACATTTGCCATCTTACCTAGTTTTAAGTGTAAAATTCAAAGGCACCAAATTGATTCGCAGTGTCGCACAGCCATGACCACCGCCCACGAGTAGATGGGTTTTCATCCTATATGTTTCTTTACCCCTTTCTTTGCCTACCGCAGGGGCTGGAATACCCAGGGTCACGGGGCATGAGCGTGCTAGGACCAGATGTGCTGCTGCTGCCCCGCCTTCTTCCTTGTCTTGGCATGAAGCCTGATGCCAACAGGAACGTTCAATTTGTTGTTGTTATTTTGTTTTCTGCAAATATCTTTTGACCATACCTGGGAAACTCTTGGTTTCTGGATTGCTGAGAATTCTTACTACACTTGGGGTGTTGTCAAATACTTTTTTGTTGTTGTTGTTGTTTGGTTTTTCAAGACAGGGTTTCTCTGTGTAGCCTTGGTTGTCTTGGACTCACTCTGTAGACCAGGCTGGCCTTGAACTCAGAGCGATATGCCTGTCTCTGCCTCCCGAGTGCTGGGATTAAAGGTGTGCGCCATCACGCCCAGCTCAAATACTTCTTTCTAAAAGAGAGAATTCAAGAGCCAGGTGGATCTCTGTGAGTTCGAGGCCAGTTTGGTCTACAGAGTGATTCCAGGACAGCCAGGGGTACACACAGAGAAGCCCTGTCTCAAAAAACAAAAAAACAAAAAACAAAAACAAACAAACAAACAAAACCTAAAAAATAAATAAATAAAATAGAGACTTCATTTATTTTTATTTTACATGTATGAGTGTTTTGCCTGCCTGTGTGTATGTATATATAGCATATGCATGTCTGAATATTTCTGTTCATTTTGTGTGTACCTGGTGCCCACTGAGGCCAAAAGAGGGCATTAGATCCTCTGGAATGGGAGTTATAGATAGTTGTGAGTTGCCATGTGAGTCCTAGGGACCAAACCCAGGTCCTCTGGAAGAGTAACAAGAGCTCTAAAGGCTGAACTGCTTCTCCAGCCCTACACGCTGTTTCTACATCTACTGATGGGCTCACTTAGTCCTTCATCAGTATCCTTTGGACACTGACTCTAGGACCTCCAAGGGTATAAAACCTGTAGATACTCAAGTCTCATACATAAAACGGCATGGTGCAGGCATATAAGCACCACTCCTCTGTACTGTACTGCAAATCACCTCTAGACTATTCACAGTAACAAGTACAGGAAGTGCAGACACCATGCAAACAGTTGCTGTGCTGTTAATGGTATGAAAAGGAAGTCATGTTCAGTATAGATTACAAACACAAGTTCTTTTGTTGGCTTTGTTGTAGATTGAGATAGGGTCTATGTAATACTGGCTAGCCTGGAACTTACTATGTAAACCAGGCTGGTCTAAAACTTATAGAAGTTTGCCTGCCCCTGCTTGCTAAGTACTGGAATTAAAAGCATGTGCAACCATAGCTAGCTTCAATTTCTTTTTAATATTTCTCACTCTCTCCATCTCTTAAACTTAAAAAACAAGTGAAGATAGTATGTGACTTAAAGTCTCATCTACAGATGAGAATAATGTAGTCCTTTTAAAAAAGATTTATTTATTTATTACTATGTATACAATACTCTGCCTGCAGGTACAACTGCAGGCCAGAAGAAAGGCATCAGATCACATTATAGATGGTTGTAAGCCACCATGTGGTTGCTGGGAATTGAACTCAGGACCTCTGGAAGAGCAGTCAGTGCTCTTAACCTCTGAGCTATCTCTCCAGCCTGATAATTAGTCTTGAATAAAGTTCCCATTTTCAGCTGGCTGGATCCAGAGATGGGGATCCTGAGGGTAAGTAGAGAGAACCATACAGTTTCTCTTCCTTAGTCTGTTATGTCTGGGTTTCCTCCAGAATTCAGATGCTAAATCTCTAGCCCTCAGTGCAACAGTGTCTGCAGATGGGGCTTGGGAGGTAATTAACATCAGATGAGGTCTTGGGGGGGTGCAGGACTTCTATAATAGTATCAGCAGCTTTGAAGATGAGAGACTGCCCACTCTGCTCTGAGCTATTGGGGTATTCAGACCCAGGACAAGCCGATGAGGTGCCCACTTAACCAAACAGGACTTGGCCCCAGGTTCTCCCAGCATCCCTCAGTCCCTACCTGCTACAGGGCATGGCTAATATACCCTGCCCTTTGCCCTGAACTTTCCAGCTCTGTCTCCCTCTGCATGGCGACTTCCCTGACCCTGTTCCTTGGAACCAGTAAACCCACCAGAGAGCTGCCCCTGGTAAAACTGAGTGTATATACTCTAATTTGTCTTGAACTGTGGAGAGAGACTATCATGAACATGGGAGGACAGAAAGAAGGTGGCCACCCATACACCAAAAAGAGCCCTCACCAGGAACCAAATCCATAGGCACCTTGATCGTCACATCACAGAAACAACTGTCACTTGTTTAGTACACACATAGCCTGAATTAGGACACCTGGGGATCTGTAGTATATACTGCTATAAAAAGGCCTGGTAAGGGGGCTGGAAAGATGGCTCAGTGCTTAAGAGCACTGCCTGCTCTTCCAAGAAGTCCTGAGTTCAATTCCCAGCAACCACGTGGTGGCTCACAACCATCTATCTATACTGGGATCAGATGCCCTCTTCTGGTGAACAGGTGTACATGCAGAGCGCTCATACACATAAAGTAAATAAATCTTAAAAAAAAAAATTAAAAAGGCCTTGCAAGCTTGAAGTAAGTTTCTCCTGACCCCTGTCGATGATTCTTTTTTTTAATTGTTGCATTCAATAAAAACAAGGGCTAAAAACAAACCAGGCTTAACTGCCACCCATTCAACTACATATCCTAAGTCACCGACTTAGAACAACCTGAGACATACAGCAGCCAAATCCGATGGAAGCAGCGGGCCTGCTGAGGAAGGAGCGTCAGTCTCTGAACATGCTCCTCAATGCACTCTCTGAAATCGAAGTCATTACAGATTAAAAGAATGAAGGCGGGACAACGAAGGACTCTAAGGACTCTGCAATAATCCCCCTGCACTGGTTCCGCCCACTAAGAAGCTAATAAGGCAGCTCTCCTTCTTGGAGTCTTTGTTGCCTAGCACCCGCCAACCACTAGTTGGCAGACTGCCGCATCAGGAATCTCATACTGTGCTCATGGATTGGCTTGCATTTGTTCAGAAAGACACAAGTTATTAGGGAGGACTTTAAAATTCTGACACCCAAACTGGGCCACAACCGTAATGTAATGTAACATAACGTGTTAAGCAGTTAAGACCCATCAGCCACATCCACAAGATGGCTCAGCAGGTAAAGGTGCTCACCATGCAACTTGGCAACATGAGCCAACTTCTGGAAAAGTGGAAGAAGGGGACCAACACCATGAAGTTGTCTTGTGACCTTTGCATGCATGCTTGACACCCATTACTGCCTGCCCCCCTGCCGCCCCATATCAGGCACCGGCACATGAGAAATAAATACAGCACTTAAAGACCTTCAAGTCTATATGCCTGGGAGTTTAGGGCCTCAGACCTACATGATTTGGGGGAATTCCATGGTGCCTGTCTGGGTTACCAAATACTTAGATGTATAGATGAAGGCTTTCTATGCAGTCTTCTGAGGCAACAGAATAAACTCTAGCAGCACTGACTACATACAGTGGAGGGTGATACATGGCTTCCTGCAGAATGCCCAGGCAGTAGCGGATATCTCTGAGCTAATTTCTCTACCAAGCCCATCCAGAGCTGGAGTGTGAACATAGTCACCTCCATCTCCTCTGGGCCCCCACTTAAGTAAGGCCTCCTACTAAGGCCAAGAGGCATAGAGAAGCAAGTGACCAGGCCCACAGATTCCCTATAACAAGGAAGAGCAGTGAAGAGACCAGCAACCAAACTCTGGATTCTAGTTCAACAGCAGCCTTTGCTTCACTGGGAGGCTGGGACCCACGGGGGTCCTGAGGCTTGTACAGCTTCCTCAAAGGCCCCGGCAGAGGTTCATGCCAAGCCCACCATGTTAATTCTTCTAGTGTACCTCCAAATCTGAGCGGTCTGCATCCAGCCTGAGAGGTCATCCCTCCTCCTGCCAGAAAGCATCTCCTGAAGGTGCCTGGGTACCTCTGCTAGGATCTCAAGGCCCCATGATGCCTACCTTACCAAAAGCCTCAGAAGAGTGAGTTGGTGCTTATGATTCCATTTTGGACCAGCTACTTCTCTGGGCTTTCCCCCATAGGCAACGCACATAAGAATTCACAGCACATACTGCATTTCCATAACTGGAACATCTATTTCCTACTGAACTCATTGTTTTGAATGATGACATTGAGAATATGAGCATTCCGTGATGTTTACCAAGCGCCACAGACCGTGTACTATGCCCCACACGCCCCACACAACAGAAGTTCCTAGAGCAAGGTGTGTTCTCTCTCTTGTGGTGGATGTAAACATGTTTTTCTTTTGATCCCAAGTGTGGGATGGGGAATGGATTTGTGAGAGAACAGGTGATGTTTATCCACTTAGAAGTCGAACCACCAGAGCTGGGTGTGTTGGCACACACCTTTAATCCCAGCAAGCAGATCTCTTGTGGGTTCGAGGCCAGCCTGGTCTACAAAGGGAGTCCAGGACAGCCAAGTCTACACAGAGAAATGCTGTCTCGAAAAACCAAAAAAAAAAAAAAAAAAAGTTGAACCATCTCATGTGGGGGCTTGGATTTTGCCAGCTGAAAGACATCCTAGCACAGACGAGAGGAGATATATATATATCCAAAACAAGAGACAGGGGCTTTTTCGGTCTTGGTATTGTTTAGCTGGTCATTGCTCCACTTCAGGAGAACTGCTCCAGTGAAGGCTTTGAGGCTCCAGGTTCTGGCTGCTGTTTCAGGTTCCAGCAGCAACTTTGGAGGAATTGCTGGTCTGCTGAAATCCTGCTGACTACACCAGGGGAATCGCTCCCAGGAACTGAGTTCAACAAGGTCCACTTCTCCTGTTCCCTTTAACCTCGTTTCACTCCTATTTAGGGTAGGTGGGTTGGAAGGGAGGTGTAAGCATTAAAGAATACCCCCTGAACACTTGGAAACTCCTCAAGCCCAGGTCACACCCCAGACCAGTTAAACCAAGACTCTCCTGAACCACACCTGGGCATTATTCTTTTTTAAGGGTGTCCAAATGATCCTACCCACAGCCAATACAGACAGCCACTGACCCAAAGGAACCGCTGAGGACAATGAACTCCAGTGGGGACATGCTCATCACTTTGATCGTAACTATCGTCATCTGAGCCTTGTTCCTCCTCCTGGATCACCCTTGTAAGCACTGTGCCTGGATTAGCTCACTTCATCATCAAAAGGCATTGATGGCTACATCATATACAGGAAGTGAAGGCCTGAGATGGTTAATAAGCTGGCCAGGCTTACAGGGAAGGCCCCACTCTGAATTGTGAAATTCATTCTCTCTACTCTTAACAGAAATTGTGAAAGGCCTTAAGATGGGTAACAAATTCAAAGAGACAGGGAACAGAAATGTAGGGGCTCTGGGAAGGGAAAGGGGAAGCTGGTCTCCAACACAGAGTTTTAGCGTGGAGAGATGGGAAAGCTTTGGAGACAGACTGAGGGGATAGACAAAAAGTGGGCGACTTCTCAGCCCTGGGCTGTGTGCAGGATATGAGTGAGGCGGAAGGCTGCACATTATGTAAAGCTTTACAGTCAATGAGCCAGAGGTGACTTAGGGTCCCATCACAAGCCACAACATGACTCTGGGTTATCACCAAACCCTCTGCTGGCAGCGATACACTGTGAAGATCCTGTGGATTCTGGCCAGGATTATACCAATAGGCACATTTTCACTCTACTAATAGCCTACATATTTGAAAATTCTCCACTTATTTAAAATAATCGAAACATCTCAATGGGTTCATCATTAACATGCTAAATAAAAATCTTAACACTGTACTGCATTACAGCTCACAGAGACCACCGTAAGTTGGTTTTCCCCAGTGATTTCTGATGATAACCCACAAACAAGCCTACGTTTTTTCATTTGAGAGTCTTTCCATTGGCAATGCCTGGAGATGTTACAAAGCAGGTACCTGGGGGCTGGGCATAAATTAACAGACATGCACTTGCTGGCTGTGCACACCACCATGGGGCTAGTGCCCAGCACCCATCCCCGCCACCCTGAGATGTCTTACTTAGCGTGGCATAAATAATTCTACACCTTCAATTCCCTGTCTTTTCCTCAGTGACACATACTGCTCCACAGAGCACGTGGGACTAGGTATGGCAACAGCTGGTGTAAGCCCCAGCCCACATTCCACATGAGCTGAGGAGGCACCCCAGCTTTCTAGATGTAAACAAAAGGCGAGGGAGGAGGAAGGAGGGGGTGGGATCACCTTGTATTTCTCTCTCAACCCACTCCTCTGCTCTTCTAGCTCCCAGAGGAAAATGCTACAGACCCACCCTGAAGTGCATCAGAGGGCAGACTAACCGTCCTAGCTTTACAACAGAGTCCAAGGAAGGTGAGATGAGTTCAAATGGAGGGCAAGAAGGAGCCTTCAAAAAAAAAAAAAAGGAGCCAGTGTTCTCTCACACAGCGCTGTGGATGTCCATTGGCACACTGAACAGTAAAAGGACAAGGCCACTCATGTTCTGGTCCAGCAGTACCACTTGGAGAAATTTACCCCACAAATAGAAGCATACCACACGCTATGACCTCAAAAAAAGTCAGTGCAGCATAATCTTCAAAAGCAGATTAGCATAATCCACGCAGCCACCAGCACTGGATTAGATACCCTAATTATGGCTTCACTATACATTAGTGAATAAACCACACTTTTTAATCCCAGCACTCCAGAGGCAGAGGCAGGCAGATCTCCATGAGTTCAAGACCAGCCAAGGCTACATAGTGAGAACTTGTCTCTAAAAGACAAAACAAACAAAAAATATAATTTAAAAAAAAAAAAAAAGTAGGAGCCAGGGGTGCTGGAGAGGTAGCTCCGTGGTTAGAGCACCAGCTGCTCTTCCAGAGGACCAGGTTCAATTTTCAGCACCTGCATAGCAGCTCACAACTGTCTGTAACTCCAGTTCTGGAAGATCTGGCACCCTCACACAGACATAGGTGCAGGCAAAACATCAATGCACATAAAAGTAAACATGTTTGTAAAGGGGGCATAGAAGAAGAGGGAATGTATACTATTCTACAATTTATGTAAAAGGAAAATGTATGCAGTTGCATCTGTTTGCAGATGGCATGGACTGTCTCAGGAGGGGACCTGTAAGAACAGACAGAAGCTCTGGTGAGAGACAGCACAGGACAGAAACAGTCAACCTTTGCACCCTGGGCATCAGATCATTATTTTCAGAGACGGGAAGAATTCATTTTTTGATGTGTAGGAGGAGTGGTACTGGGAACTGGATTTAGGGTTACATGCATGTAATGCTCTCCAAACGAGCGCTCCCCCATTTTAAAAACAGATTACTAAATAATGTATATGAGTACCCCATCTGCATACAGATCTGCAAGCCAGCAGTAGGCAGAAGATCCCATTCTAGGTGGTTGTCAACCACCATGTGGTTGTGGGGGAACTGCCAAAGGGAACTCAGGACCCCTGGCAGAGCAGACAGTGCTTTTAACTGCTGAGCCATCTCTGCAGCCTGCTTTTTACTATGTATTTTGAAATAAGGTCTTTCTAAGGTGCCCAAGCTGGCTTTGAACTTAGTCTGTAGTCCAAGCTGGCCCTGAACTTGCCACCTTCCTGCTTCAGCATTCTGAAGAGCTGGGATTACAGGCCTGCAATGCCAGGTACAGCTTAACACTTCTTTCTTGGGTGCTTTTTGCCAAGCTTGATCACCTGAGTTCAATCCCTGGAAGCCACATGGAGAGAACCGATCCCTCTGATCTCATACATATGTAGCCGGTGCTCACCTCCACCCACACGCATCATACATATATATGTAAATATATACAATAAATATATGCAAAGGCTTCTCTTTAAATACATTCTGAAGTATGTAGTTCTGGAAGTGTGCTATACAAAGCACACTTTCTCACGAGAAAGATTTCACCTAGCCAGCAACCTTGTAACCATGTGTTTTTCCACTCTCCACCCCAAACCCCACCCCTGAGGATCGGAAGCTTCGAGAAAATGACTATAAACCAACAGGCTGGCAAACACCAGTTCTGACCCAAACTTTGCAAATAAGACCCATCATGAAACACAAAGCCACTAACTGAAATGGACCCGAGCCCCACCTGGAAAAGGTGCAGGCCTGCAAGTCAGGGGCAGCGTGCCTTACACGCCCTGTGCCTGTTCAGTTACTCAGTATTCTATTACTATAACAAATAGCTCAGATAACCAATTCATATAGAAATAAAGGGTGGGCTCTGAGCCACGGTTTTGGAGATACCAGTTGAAGATTAGAGGAGGCCATTATAGTTGGGAAGCTCATCATCACGTCAAAAGAGCCTGACGGAGCAAAACTGCTTGTCTTGTGGCTAGCGAACCAGAGACAGGACGGTGAGGGGGAGGGTCCACTGTCTCCTCTAAGGCATGTTACCAATGACTTAAGACTTCCTAGTAGGCCCCGCTACGAAAGCTAAGTGAACTATTGTGCTTAAGAGATCTATAAAACAAAATGCCTCAAACCTATAAGCCCCACTTGCCCAAAGACAGCTTCCTGGAATACTGGGAGTTGTTCATGTAGGGTAACAAGCCACGTGTTTATACTTCTGTATAAAACGTTCGCTGCCTCAATTGCATATGGGGGAGTGAGAGAAGGGGGTGAGGGGGGG
>OU015743.1:110021660-110032218 GCA_907169655.1 Acomys percivali
GAGAGGGGGGTGAGAGAGAGAGAGAGAGAGAGAGAGAGAGAGAGAGAGAGAGAGAGAGAGAGCGCAAGTATGATGTCAGGATGTATGCTTGCCCTTGCTCCAACCTCCCCCACCCCCCCACCCCCTACTTCCGATTGGCTTAAGGTGCGAAGCATGTAGCCTTGTGAGTTTAGTCTTTATAAGCACCAGACTAACGTAGTTCATGGCCATACTCTAGGAATTCTGGATATGGATCTAGCCAGAGTCCATCACCTTGTCCAGCATGCTTCAAATTTGGCTCAAAATTTGTGGTAGTGGTCTTTCACCTGGTGGGATTAACACCACCTCTTCATAGTGCCACAACTAGAGATCAAATCTTTATAGCATCGGTTTCTAGGGGACTTACCCAAATGGTAGCAAAGCCCTTCATTCTCAGAGGTGTCCCTGTTTTGGGTGAAAAACAACATGCCACCCATCTACAGCCACTTGTCCCTTGTAAAATACTACCAGACTTTCATCGGGGGAATGAGGCACACACCCTCTGCCTCTCAGAGCCCTGACCCTAAGCATCCTGAGTCACTCTTCTCTTGCCCTTTCTCATCCCGTCATCTCGACTCTGACCCCTCTCTGTCACGCTAAAGTCCCGTGTGCCCCTGGGCCTTTGCAGATGTGAAAGATCACAATGATGTCATCCTGGGGTAGGTAGAGCCCTTAATACTTAAGTGAAGGTAATTGTCCTGGAAACACAAATCCCAGAGAGAAACCCTCATGAAGACAGAGGAGAGGATTGGGTGTCGCCCCTGTAAGCCAAGGAATGCCAACTACCAGCAGCAAGAAGCAGCAGCAGCAGCGGTTCACCACCAGGTTCAGGCAGCACAGCCTGCAACAGCTTGAGCTCTCACTCTGGCCTCCAAAACTTTCTTTAAATTTTATTAATTTATTCATATTACATCTCAATTGTTATCCCATCCCTTGTATTCTCCCATTCCTCCCTCCCTCCCATTTTCCCCTTACTCCCCTCCCCTATGACTGTGACTGAGGGGAACCTCCTCCCCCTGTATATGCTCATAGGGTATCAAGTCTCTTCTTGGTAGCCTGCTATCCTTCCTCTGAGTGACACCAGGCCTCCCCATCAAGGGGACATGGTCAAATATGGGGTGCCAGAGTTCGTGTGAAAGTCAGACCCCACTCTCCACTCAACTGTGAAGAACATCCTGGACCCATATTTGTCACCATGCACAAAACTCAAGTCCAAGTGGATCAAAGACCTCAGCATAAAATCAGAGACACTAAATCAGTTAGAAGAAAAAGTGGGGAAGAGCCTGGAATACACTAGCACAGAAGACAATTTCCTGAACAGAACTCCAACTGCCCAGGCCTTAAGGTCAACAATTAATAAATGGGACCTCATGAGGCTGAGAAGCTTCAATAAGGCAGGAGACACTGTCAACAGAACAAAGTGACAGCCTACAGACTGGGAAAAGATCTTCACCAACCCTACATCTGGCCTCCAAAATTTTAAGACAGGAATCTCCCTTGTCTGGGTGCCCCTGTCTGTGGGAGCCTATTGGAGCAGCGAGGGCTAGCCTGTTCAGTCTCCCTCTCTGCAGGCCCGCTAAGTTAGTGTGGCTCTGTAGTGGGATCGCTATCATTTTAACAAAGAGCCTTTTTGCTCTAGGGATTTTCTAGGAATTTGCTCAGTAGAGATCGCCTATGGCTGGAAGAGACATCCAAGTATGCCCACCGCAGCACACCATGCAGGACAAACTGCTGGAATGGTTCCAGCCTAACCACATAATGGCAGCTCCAGAGCCATTTCACCAAACAATTAGATGCACACACAGAAAGCTCTTAAACAGCCCATAAAGGGTCAGTGGGCCCGTTTGCATTTTTAAGTGATTTAGACCTGCTTTTAAGTGCACACATATTTTTGGAAACACACAAAAATATTTCCTGGTCTTGGGAGCATGACTCGAGGACTGGAAGATTATACAGGGAAGGACGGTTGGAAAGGGGAAGGAGGTGGCGAGCTAACCGCTTAGGATACGCCGAGCATCGCTCTCAAGGCTTCTGTGGACTCCTCTTCCTCTCTCTGTCAGCCCCTTCCCTCACCACGCTCTATGCACTATGGTTACAGGCAGCAGAGATACAGCTATAATGTGCTGTTATGGCGCACAGGCAAGGGTGAGAGTAAGCTGCTGCCAGGGGTCACACGGCTATAACTAGGAGCAAGGACCAAAGCTTGGGTAGCTACCTCAGAGCTGGCATCTAGTCTCTGTGACTTGATTTCGTGTCACCTGCAGATGCCCTTAACACAAGCAGGCAACCGCAGAGCTCCTTTGAGGACCTCTTGTCAGGCAGCCCTCCTGAGTGTTGCCCCTACCCCTCAGGCCTGCCATGTGGGGTGCTCTGGGACAACTCTGTGTGCAGCGCACAGCCTCCTGGGTTCTGGCTTTTCTTTGCTTGACATTCATGACAAAGCTCCAATGACCTTGAATTTGATCTTTTTTTTCTTTTTTAGTTGAAAATAGATTTTTTTTCCCCCTCATACAATATATTCTGATCTCAGTTTCTCCTCCCCCACCCCTCCCACTTCCTCCCCACCAACCAACCCTTGATTCTCTCTCTTTAGAAAACAAACAGGCAAACAACAGAATAGGACAAAACAAACAGAAAAAGAAACAAAACAAAACAAAAATCACAAGAAGCACGTGTACATGCAGAGACACGAGCGAACACAGAAAGCTCATTTAAAAAAAACCACAAAATTGGAAACCGTAATAAAAGCAAGAGACCAGTAAGGTTTAAAAAAAAAAAAAAAAAAAAACCCCCAAGTTTCATGAGAAAAAAAAATCTCTCCAAAAATATCATCGAAGTTTTTTTTCCCAGTTGGCCATCTACTGCTGGGAATGGGACCTGCCCTTAAGTGTGGTTTGTGTACCCAGTTAGACTTCATTGGAGAAAACTAATTTTTCTTTTGTGTGGTTGTCAGCTGGGGCTGCCTTCTGGGTTAGAGATGGCGGGTAGCATTCAAGGTCCCCTCAGCACCGAGACCCACCTGTCTTATCCATGCACTGTTTCCTTGGTGTCCCCATCCCTTCTGGCTCTTACAATCCTTCTGCCTCCCCTTCCACATACAGAGTCCGTCCCCCCAAGCCCTCCCTGGGGGTGGGATTTAATGGAGACATCCCCTTTAGTGCTGAACATTCCAAGGTCTCTCGTTCTCTGCACCTTGTCAGTTGTGGAGGCCCCGTCTTCTTGCCACCTTCTGAGTGGCACCGTCCACTCAGCTGGGTTCTGTGTCTTACTCACCCAGCCCCTGTTCTATTATTTGGGGCCAATGACTTGCATTAAATGGAGACTTGATAAATGTTAATTTTGTGAATGAAGTTATATTTTCTTCCTAATTGAAGTTTCACCAAATAACTGCCTCTGGATACTTTTAGAGGAAGTGAAAAGCACATTCCAAGAGGAGATGTAACAAGAATAAATTAATAATAAAAAAAAAAAAAAAGAAAAAAAAAAAAGAGGAGCTTCTTAACAACTCCAAAGAAAGCGGGTCCACCCCACAGTCCCTCGTGGCTTTTAACACTGAGCCCATGGTCCACACTCAGCATCAGCAGCGACACACAGGGTTTAGCCTGGCAACAAAATACCTGCAGATGTTAAGCAACTGAAATTAAGCCTCAGGTGAATATACTGTCCTTGTGTGCTAAGTGCCACTGACAGCACACAAGGTAACCCTGCAGAGTATGCAATCACTTATGAGAAACCAAGGCTCTCTCAGAAGAAAACCCCACCCCTCTGTGTTCAAAGAAGCATCTCCTGTAGCATTAGTACAGGCAACTGGAAAGACATCAAGAAGAAGTTCAGGAGGGAAGGTGCGTGGCCTGCCCATTGAAGATGGATGCACAGAAATGGCCAAGAGGGCAGCTGTGAGCTCGAGGCCAATCAGAGCCACACTGTGAGTTAGTTTCAGGCCAGCCAGAGCTACATGGTGAGACCTTGTCTCAACAGAGATAAAAAGAGTTCTAAGTGCTGCCGGGGTAGAGGTAGAGGTGGGGGTAGGGATTAGGGGGTAGGGGGTAGGGGATGGGGGGGCACTATGATTAATGAGAACATAGCTTCCATTTGGAAAGCTTCCCAAATGCTGGGTTTAAAGGTGTGTGCCACCACTGCCATAAGCATGCATACATTTTTACTTTGCTAAAGATATGTAAAAAATGATCCCTGGTTTACGGTGGTTTGACTTATGATTCTTCAACACTGATACAAAAGTAATGCACATTCGCCAGAAATCATTCTGAATTTTGACTTTCCCCCCCAAGGCTGGAACTATGCAGCACAGGACCCTCTTGGGACGATGGGCAAGCAACAGCAAGCCACAGCTCGCAGTCAGCCACACGATCAGAAAGGTAGCAGAGAGTACCCGCATGTGCAGTACTACTGAGCCGAGAGGTTCAGAGTGAGATGTGGGACACGCATTTCACCCTTCAATATTCTCAAATTATGATGGGTTTATCGGGACAGGACTCCACTCATTGTAAGTCAAAGATTACCTGTATTTAAAAGTAAACGATGACCAGGCATGGGGACTTGTACCTGTAATCCCGCTGCTTGGAAAGCTGGAGGCAAGAGGGTTGCACATGTTCAAGGCCAGCCTAAGCTATAGCATGAGACAGCATCTCTACAAACAACAGGACATAGTAAACATTGCGGAATAAGCAAGAAAGGCGACCCCCAAGCAGTCTAGGGGCAATGTGAAATTATAAACCAATGTGAAATTATAAACCCACTTTGAAAACAGGCTTGACATTTTCTTCCAGATCTATTACGTGACTCAGCAAATCTCCCTGATACTCACCCAACACAAATGCGAACTCCACCCACACCAAAGTGTGTATATAGATGCTCGTGGCTTTGGCAGCCGTTTTCATAATAGCCCCAAACTAGAAGCAACCGGAAATGCCCATCAGGTGACTAAAGGACAGTATAGGACTCTCCTTTACTCACCATCTCACTCCCTATGATAACCACTGTCAGGAGTCAACCACAGTCTGAAATGGTAAATGGAAAATTCAAGAAATAAAGAAGCCTGAAGTCTGAAATTACATACTGCTCTGGGCCACACAACGAAAACTCATGCTGCCCCCCCACTCCACCCCACCAGCGACATGAATCACCCCTCTGTCCAGTGTCCCTCGCTCTCCACCCTTCTATCTGCGGTCCCTCATTTATCAGACAGACTGTGTGGTATCAGGGGCCATGCACTGAAGGTATCCTTTTTTAGCTCGATGGTCCCGATGCACAACGTTGATGCCGACAGCTTTATTCCTAGTGTACTGCTATATTACACATAGCATGTATGTGTTCTGCTTTATTAACTGCAGCCATTCCCTAACTGTGCCTAACTTACATACGAAATTCTATTATAAGCATCTGTATATAGGAAAAAACAGAGTATGTTTGCGGCTTGGTAGTATCAGGCATCCGCCGGGGGCTCTGAAATATAGTTACGGGGCACTACTATGTATTACTGTGTACACTTACTATCGATTACTATTCAGCCCTAAAAAGGAATGAAGTACTCATTCTCTGCAACATGAATGACTCCTCTTGATAACTCTACACTACATGAAAAGAAATCAGGACAGAAGACCATGTGCCATATGTCTAGTTAGGGCTCCTACTGCTGCGACAAAACACTATGATCAAAAAGCGGGTCGAGGAGGAAAGGATTTATTCAGCTTCCACTTCCACATCACTGCTTATTACCAAAGGAAGTCAGGTCAGGGACTCAAACAGGGCAGGAACCCGGAGTCAGGAGCTGATGCAGAGGCCGTGGAGGAATGCTGCTTACTACCTTGCTCCCCTGGCTCACCCAGCCTGCTTTCTTATAGAAGTCAGGACCACCGGCTCAGGGGTGGCAACACCCATAATGGTCTGTGCCCTCCCTCATCAATCACTACTTGAGAAAAAGACTTGCCTACAGCCCATCTCACGGAGGCATTTTCTCAATGAAGGCTCCCTCCTCTGATGACTCTAGCTTGTGTCAAGTTGGCATAAAACTAGCCAGGTCACCTATAATTCCATTGCTGTGTAATATCTAAAAGGGAAACTCATAACTGAAAAGGAGGTTCATAGTCGTGGAGAGCTGGGGTGGGATTAGGGGGGTATACAGTCTCTGATTGGACGGTGGAAGTTTTCTAACTTTGGAATGTGGTTGTCTTGGCATGCTCAGGCTGCTGTAACAGAAACTTATTTCACAAAAGGAAGTCCAAGATTAGGGCACAAACACGGATGGGTCCTGGTGAATTATTCCTCCAGCTCCCCGAGGACAACTTCTCACTGTGGGCTCAAAGGGCAGGAACTCAAATCCATGTGAGTGACTGAGACAGACAGCTGACCAACATCTGGCCCAGAGTCAGAGAGAGACTTAAGACTCCCTGGTGTACAAAGACACTAATTTCACCGTAAGGGACTCATCTAATTTAATCACTCCTCAAATTCTGTCAACATTTTAATGAGAGGGCAGTACAGTCCTCCTAGTGGCAATGGCTACACGATGATGTAAGTGTTCTAGAAATTTCTGGGTTAGATTAATTTAGGGGCATGTAAAATATACCTCAATAAAGCTGTGGATAGAAAAAGGAATGAATGAAGTCTATTTTAAAAATAAAATGACAGCCTTTGTGGCAAATGCTTTGACTAAGTAATTGTTATTATAACAACCCTGAAGGGTTGATGTGATTCTTGTGTCACAGATAAGGAAACCGAGGCTCAGAAAAGCCAAGGCAGTCACACAGTTTGATTGGTGGCACCGTCTGGGAGGAGGGAGGAAGGATCCTTATGCTAGGTTCAGGCTACACTGGAAGATCTCTGGGGCTCTACAGGCAACCGACAAGATTTTCCCTCTCCAGGCCAGCATGCAATACAGAGACTGAACATGAGTGACTGAGATGGACGGCTGACCAACATCTGGCCCAGAGAGTCAGAGAGAGTAACAGATGATGTCAGGTGAAAAATAGGAAACCATGGACCCCTATCTCCAGCTGCATAGCTCTCCCTGCAGTAAAAGGCAGGAGAACTTCGGACCAGGATGCCAAGGATGTAAGGTGCATTTCCACCTGGGCGGAAACATCTTCAGTCTCCTCATCTCCACAGTGAGGATGAGGAAAGCATATTCTCTAGGAGCTTCAAGGTGCTCACAGCTGCTGGATCTTGTATCAGCATTTCTTCAACTATGCCTGACCTACTTTGCTCATTTCTGAGACTCTCTATGCATCCCAGGCTGTCTTCAAACTTATGGTCCTCTTCCTCCCCAGTGCTGGCACAACCACACCTGGCCAGGGTCGACCTTTTTTGAGGTTTTGCTGTAAAACTGCCTTTACCCAAGGGTTCCCTGATCTGCATCCTATTGTCTGTTGATGAGGAATGAGCTTGGAAAGCCCACATGAAAGCAGAGCCACAGTAACGACAGCCGTCTGGTCCAATCAGGCTACAACGGGGGCTTCCTGACCAAAGGCTGATGAACATGATTACCATTCCCCAACTCCCATCCGCTCACTGTTCAGCGAGCCTCTGTATAGGAACTTCTTCAAAGAGATGTCTTGTCCACTGGCTACAAATGTGGTGGGTAAAAGTCGTAAGTGATTTTAAAGACTTGTCAAATGCAAATTACAATTACAATGAAAACATTTTCAACACTTCTCCTTTTTTCCCAAGTCTCCACCCCTTTCCCAAAAACCAGTTCTTTAAGAAAATCTATGAACCAAACAACAGTCCTGCAGGCAACAAGAGGTAAGCCATTCCCAGAGAATAGCTACGGCATTTTTTCCTTGTTACCTTGGTAACTGCTACCTTGGCGCCCTTGTTGATGAGCTGAACCACATTCTCCGCTTGGCCTTTGTACGCAGCTATGAGCAGGCGTTCCGAAAGCGCAGCGACCGCATCTTGCTGGCTCATGAATTAGGAGAGAAAGGGGTCTCAGGGAAGCAGAAGACCAGTTCCCTCCGCTCCACGTGCAGCCTCTGGCTGGGGCTGAAGACCATGGGGGATGGATGCCTTTGTCACTTCTCCATCTTCAGGTCCTAGGGAGTCACAAAACAAAGTGGCCATCAGTGGCATTCAGCACACAAGGACAGGCAGACCACACCTCTGCTGACCGGGGTAGGGTGTGGGGTGGGGGTGGGGTGTTCTTCTGGGTGCACAGCACAGGGGAGGGAAGCTGCCTAAAGCACACTTCCACAGTGTTTCCGAGTAGAAGGCAGCAGAGTGTGCCACAGAACTGGCGCGCTGCACTTCTACCCTGGGGGTAAAGAGATCTAATATAACATAGGGGTGGAGGGAGGGAAGGTGGGGAGAATGATGCAATTATATTTGAATTAATAATTGTTTTAAACTTTAAAAGGGGGTGTCTGGTATAATTCCCTATACACCCCCGGTCATCATATACATAACATATACTGTATGTATATGATCAACCTTGGTCCTGTGGGCCAGGTTCCTGTGAATCCTGCCACCATAGCCAGCATGTACCTTGGTAGGGAGTCTCTTTGAGGTGACACCCCACACACCTCACCCCCCCAGCAAGCATGATTTCCTTCATCCTTTACTTTCTGAAAATAATGCAGTCTCCTGAGCTCTGGAGAACTGAGCACAGACCCAGGGCTGACTCTAGTCCCAAACCCATGAAACATTTCCACCATGTGAAGAAAATGATGCCTCAGTCAGCACAGCCAGTTCTAGAGCCACCGGTTTAGGAATAGCAGCTCCTCCTCCCTGCCCGCCCATCAGCATCCCCTACCCCCTTGCTTAAAGGGAGGAAAAGAAATGGCCACCACACCACTTAGGACACAGCCTTATTCTGCAGTGGTTTGAAGGTAGTAGCAACAGTCAACTTGAGCTCCTTCCTGCACGAAAGGACCAAGATGACCATAACTCTAGATTCCACCCAAGTAGGCTTGGGAATATCCTTAGAACAAACTAAGCCAGGGGAACTGATTTCAGCTCTGAGGCAGGAGGGGGGGAAGAAGGAGTCTGAATTTAAAACATGTTTCTAGTAGCCAGGGAGGTGGCTCAGGTATAGAGACTTGCTGCAAAGTCTGAAGATCTGAGCTCGGTCTCTGAGTTCTACATGGGTACCATATTGTCTGTGTGCACAGAGGGTAGGGGAGGGGAATCACTCTTCAACCCAACATCGGATCATGTTTTGGCGTTCAAGAACATATGAGCATCTTTCACAGTTACTTCGAGAAACTCAATGATCATTTCAACCTCAGGTCACGTGGCCAAGGACCCTGGGAGGCGACGGTAGAGTCTCATATATAGAACTGACGCCGACCACCTCTACTCCCACAGCAGTGGGGAGTGGAAATGGCATTTCATATAAGAAATCTAGCCAGATGCAAAACACTGGAATTTTAGAAAGATAATTCTTACCAGCCCCCAATCTCTTTATGATCACATTTCATATTGTTTCCCATCTGTTGCCCCAAATACGGGTAAAAGATAATAAGAAAAGAGAGAAAAGAACTGGCAAGCCCAACCTGCTTTCGCTCACCAGGTCATCAGAAGCATGGTGCCCCAGCCCCGAGAGGAGCATTTCCCTTCCTGCGCTGGGCACAGAGCCCAGGGCCTCCCACATGCCAGGTAAGTGTGCTACCACAGAGGTACAGTACACTCCCAGCCCAGTGAAAGAACAGGGTTAAGACTCAAAGCAGTGAGAGAAACAGCTATAAGTGCCTTTGGAAAGGCTCAAAGCCACGCAGACTGCATTTGGACACGGATGGACACAGGGACACAGATACAGACACACACACTGTCATTTGAAGGAGGCTGTCTTTATCAACAGTGGGCTGGGTTCCAATCACACACATCGCACTGATTTGTTGCTCCTTCACCTCAAATATTGCACAATCACTCTGTGCCAAATGCAGGAAAATACACAGCTCTAGCCACCACGTCCCAAAAGGTCTCCCCGCCCTCCCGCCCACAGGCCCTTCCTCTCTGCAAGGCCTCCCCTCTATCTACCCATTTGCTGTCTCTGTGAGCTTGGCTTTCTCTCCACTTTTGCAGAATCTTTCTTGCAAAGCGCATCTGAGTCAAAGATGGCCTACTTCATACCAATTTTATCTTCATTGCTAAATTCTTCCCAGTCTACTCCAAAGCCTGCCTGAAAGGGGCCTCTTAGCTGCACTTCCACTGTCACTAGCCCCAGCCCCCTTAGCAACACAAGCGAGGGCCAACCAGCTTCTGGGAAATCGACTGCCACTCCCATCCCAGCCGCCTCACGCAACAGATGCAGCCTCTCAGATAATGAGACTAGAGCCAGAAGTTCTTATGGGTACAGCTGCAGGCTGAGATAACTTCACTGAGATAATTACCAGATAAACAGCCCTTCCCATATCCAGCCACTACTGTTTTGAGCATAAAAACACCCCATTGGTGAGAAAATGTTCATCAAGTAGCAATACCATTTTATCTGCATAAACACCCTCTTTACTTCCTCCATGACACGACACAACACCACACACACACACACACACACACACACACACACACACACACACACACACAC
>OU015743.1:110032228-110130308 GCA_907169655.1 Acomys percivali
CACACACACACACACACACACACACACACACACACACACACACACACGACAGTGATCCTTTACTACGCCCCATCGCCCCCAGCATGCTTGCGCAGAAGACTGCTTTGCAAGATAAAGCAGCGGTAGCACCCCCCCAGGTTATCAGTTCCTCTCTGCAGCTGACACCATCCCCTCCTCGCACTTGGCCATCTCAAAGTCACTCTCAATTTCAGCGCAGGGACCATCTCGCTGTTAGGACCTACACCAGCAGATGCTTCTCACAAAGGGTGGGTGCGCGGATCACAGATGGCCAGTCTCCTCTGCTCCCCGTTTCCCCCTCATGACCTCACTCGGGAGTGAGCGGATACTCTGCTCCCTGTCTGGGAACCAGCAAACTAGGCCAGATGGATGGAGTCAAGCAGGGATGGGAGGGATGGAGAACCCCCGAGAGAGGGGAAGGAAATGTAAGGGTGCAACGAGTTAAGATTTCACTGCTAACCTGTTGGGTGCTCTGGCTGTCACAGCTCTGGCCTCTTATTAAATTTGACTGAAGCTTCCTCTTCCAGTTGCTAGCCATCATTCAAAACAGCCTTGCTGCAACCAGTCTGCCTCACACCTGTCAATCACACCCCCTGTCACAGTGGTCCTTTTTTTTCACAGAGCTCTGGAAGGAGGGAAAAGCTTAAAGGCAAACTTGCTGCCTGGTCTTTAGGCAGGAAGAAAACAGACAGAGGAAGTCCAGAGAGCGCAAGGCAAGCAGGTGGGGGTGCGCTCCTAAGACCCACTGCCTGCCTCCCTCCCGCCCAGCCCTGCTCTTTCTGCATTCACTGCTCCCCAGTTTGCAATCACTTTTGTCTCTTGCTACAGGGGTCAGAGAATTCCACAGATGTTTCACCTGTTAAGCAATAGTTGTTTTTCGGTTTTGCTTTGGACAGCAAAGGGTCTATGAGGGTTGAGTTCCCTGCCTTAATTCAAATTTGCAACCAACTCTCCTGGTGCTGGTCAATAGCTGAAAGCTGCCACATTTAGTGTCCTCCCAAGGAAAGTCCTAGGCAGGCATTGGGCAGAGCCACGGAGCTTTAGGCCACCAGAACCCTGCTTAGAGAGCACACACAGTTGGAATAACTAGCTTTACCCTGGCAGAGAGATTACTCACGCGGGGAGCTGTCCTCTGTGTTCTTTCTGGAAACGCAGTCAATCCTTTCCCGGCAAGATCATAAGCTTCCTTCCTGAGGCGGCTGCTGCTGGTGGCCCTCCCATTTACCTACAGGGACTGTAAGCTTCTTCCTTAGCTTCCTCTGCAGACGCTAGCTGCATCACCAGACCTACTGAGGCTCCAGAGGCGGCTCTGTTCTGAGTGTTGGAGATTCAGATTTTGTGAGCTTGCTCTCTCGCACAAGCAGAGGACCTGTAACACTGCCCGACGACGAAGAGAGCCGGCGGGGGCAATGCACAGCTTCAGAAGAAAGCTCCAGTGGTGGAGGGGCAAAGTTTGCAGCCCCGGTGTGGAGGGGGGCACGCAGGAAGGGATGGGGGGACAATGACGACCATGACGACGACGACGACCATCCTCACACGAACAGCTGGGGAAATGCTGGCACCCTGCACAGCGACCCAGACACAAGCTGCTTGAGCAGAGTTCCATCCAGGGACTGCGGCGTCAGCAGCACAGACAGGGTCTGGCCGAGTGGCCACTGAGATGTCTGTAAATCCAATCTGCTCATAAACTGCCCCCCAGTGTGTGCAAGCGAGTGGGGTGGAGGAAGTGGAGAGCTGAGCCCCCCTCTGAAGTAGAAACAGGTCCAGCTGCTCCTCCAGGCGACACAGGTGTGTGCTTTCCTGCCCACTTTCTCGAGTGACAGCAATTTCCTACCAGACATATACGGCTTTCATTTTTGACTTGAGCCAGGACACCACGTTTTCCATGTGAAGATAGGATTAGTGGTTCTAAAAATGGGAGAATAACTTGGCCACAAACCCTCTGACCACCACCCTGTCTGACACCTCATCTCTGAGGACAGCAGTTCCTGTGGCCATGGAGCTAGCATCCCGCTTCTGTCTTTTGGCACAAAAAGGTCAGACTGTGGACTCTGGCCTGTGCACTGCACAAATGTGGAAATATACCAGGGATATAATTGCCAAGAGATAATAACATCATCTTTCCCTTTTCTTTTTTTAATATATATGCATGTGTGTGTACACATATATAGTCATATTTACAGACATATATATGTATATATATGGTCAATATAATGTATATTTCATACTAGTTCATCTGAAACAGTCACTACTCTACTACTGCAACTGCCACTGGGGCGAAGTGAGACTAGAGCGGATGAACATAACTTGATCCCTACGCTGAAGAAACTCTTACCTAGCCACCATAACTCACAATTAAGACCCAAAAGACCGGGTGCCAGAAATAAGGCACAAGCCAGATGCAACCATTTTTAAAGTCCATTGTCTCAAAGATCCACGAGAGTTCCTCCTCCTGCTAACGCCCACGCCCACAGCAAAGGCCATTAAGTACCGAGACAGAGCAGAGAATCTCATACCACCATTGCAGAACAAGAGGGACAATGATTTCTCAGGCCATTTCAAGGACAGGCAAATCCCCCAGCTACTGGAGCCTGCAAACCACCTTGGCAGGGGACACGAAGGAGCTGTTGCTATAGAAGTTGGGTGACAAGTGTGTATTGTGCAGGAAGCCTGTGTCACGCGGTGGCTCCACTTTTAAAGAGCTGCTTACAGTTGCTACAAAGCCTGTGGATTCTATAAGAACAGAGCACGTGCCACCTGGGCAATCAGTCCTTTCCAGCAGGTCGCGGCTCCGACGATTGATGATCGGAGAAAACAGGAGTAGGGGGGAAAGCTGGTGGCACTCAGAGGAAGGACAGCAGGCCACCAAGAAGAGACCTGATACCCTATGAGCATATAAAGAGGGAGGAAGTCCCCCTCAGTCACAGTCATAGGGGAGGGGAGTAAGGGGAAAATGGGAGGGAGGGAGGAATGGGAGGATTACAAGGGATGGGATAACCATTGAGATGTAATAAGAATAAATTAATAAAATAAAATTTAAAAATTAAAAAAAGAATTCGTGATTCTTCCCTCTCCTTCCTGGCGCCTGAAGAGTTACTGAGCTGGAGGCTGCCCTTAGTGATACCCATTGTGGGTCACAAAAGCACTGGTCTACCCCACAGCCACTGAGAACTGCCACCCTTCTGGGTAAGTCCAGGGACGTGTCTAAACCAACAAAACCTCGCCCAAGCGCATCCACATGTGTGTAATTACACCTGCCTCCTTTAAATCTTTAATTAATTTTTTTTTTTGGCTTTTTATTTACTTTGTGATGTTCTTAAGTATTTATTTATTGAATGCGACAGCAAAAAGAACAGCAGAAACTGGGAGAGAAATCACTCTTCTTTAGTGGCTAAGGGAAAGGAGCCCAGTGGTTTGCCTACCTCTGCCTCCCAAGTGCCGGGATTAAAAGTGTGTGCCACCACGCCCCGGCTCAGGAGGGGCCATTTTTCACATCAAGGAAACTGCACTGTGTGGTAGAGGGAAGTTTGCAGCCAGGAGTAGAGTGAAGCACTCAGTCTCCTTGGAGCATGGGCACTCCTCACTCACAACGGGCCTCCCTCACTCACAGTGGTATGCACATGGCTCTCACGCCAGCCTATGGTTTCCAATAGGGCTCACCCCCTTTACACGCTCCCTTTCTGTCACAGAGCTCAGTGGAAAATTTGAGCAGTTTGCCATCCTTGCACCTGCCATTAAGGTATACAGCATAAGCCCACTGGCCCCAAGAACCCTTGCTCTTCAATGTCGGCACAGCTTCGCCTTTCCCATAATGCCACAGAGCTGGAAGCAGGTGGTGCTGCTACCTTTTCAGATCGGTTACTTTACACTAGCAATAACCATTTAAGGTCCCTCTCCCATATATTTTTGTGGTTGATAGTCAATTTCTTTTTAGTGGCGAATAAATACACTATTATATGGACTACCACAGTTAGCGTCTCCATCCATCCACTGAAGGTGGCGCTTAGTGTCTGTGACCGGTCCTGTTCTCTACTACCTCAGGGCTTTCTTCCCCTCCTCCTCCCCCTCTTCCCCCTCCTCCTCCTCCTCCTTCTCCTCCTCCTCCTGCTCAACTCTGCTGCCACACCCTCTTCTGCTGCCTAGAAACAGATCCCTTCAAGTCCACATCTCTAGCCTCTCTCACTTTTCCCGAAGCTCTATATTTAAACACTCGGCCACCCAACAGGCATTTTACTTGGATGTTGCCTCTCAACATCCTTCCTTCTAAACCTCTTCCTTTTCTTGTGTCCCCACCTTGATACGGGGCTCCCGTTTTCATCTGTCAGCCTGTTTCCCTTACCTGAAATAGCTCTCATTTTTCTCTTTTCCCCTCCCCAGACCCTGCAGCAAGTCACCAGATGCTCTGATCTGAATGAGTTAAGGAACGGAAGCGAAGACTAAAGCTTTGAAGTCAGACTGATGGGGCTACAATTCCAGCTCCGCCATTTACTTCGGGCAGCCTTCCACATGCCTGTCCCCTTGTGCATGCTAGCAGCTCCTACCTCGCTGGCTGGAGGGACAGGCACACTGTAGTATGGCCAGCGGCTGTGCTCAGGGAGGTAAGCACAGTTACCGGTTTACTCTCGAATGGTCCACGTTCTGATTTTTTCAGGCCGCACTGCCTGGATACGGTACTCGCTGAAAGCTGGTCCTGAATTGGACACTGAGAATGTTTCCTGAAGGCCCATCTGTGATGACCTGGACGTAGACGTAGAAAGCATGCTGAGTAAGGTAAAGCAGGTTTCAGCTTGAATATGGAAATCTGCCTCCACAAATGAGTCTGTACCAAGGGAGGAAGAGAAGCCAGACTCATATTCAATATTCCAACAGTGGGTGTACTTTGGCTTAAAGTGTATCTTCAATTAAAGAAAATTGTACTCCAGTAAACACAACCTGGACACAGAGTTGCGGTGACAGACATATTAAACTTGACTCCTAGGAAGACTAAGTCATTGAGTTAACGGAGTCACGTTCTCTGTTCCTTCACTGGGTCTGCAATCAGTGAACCCCTAACAGACTTTTTTCCCTATCAGGTCTGTCACTGTTCGCAGAAGGAGGTGATGAGAAAGGACTTCCATCTGCTTCCAGATGGCAAAGATAGGGAACAGAGGAACTGTTTCGCTCTACAGGTGTGTGTGTGTGTGTGTGTGTGTGTCTGTGTTGCATGCGTGCACACGCGTTCGCACCAATTTGGCTAGGTTGTCTGACAAGCAAGCCCCAAGCATCCTCCTGTCTCTACGCCACCCCAGCTGAGGTAACAGGTCTGCTGCCACACTCCATGTTTATGTGGCTGCTGGGGACCCAAATTCAGGACTACATGATTGCACAGCGGGCACTGAGCCATCTCCCCAGCTCCTGGTGCCAACTGTGTCTTTATCTATGGAATTCTCTATCCCTGTTTCTCGTCAAAGAATGTTTTATGTGACAGTACTCACAAAATGGCTAGAGGCTCTGCTAATTACAGGGCTGAACTTAGACATTAAATTATTCGCCACACTGGTCTCCTCTCTGGTCCTGCCCACTCCTTCCTCCACTAGAGGTCATGTTTCTCCTTAGCTTGTGACCCACCCGCCCCCCACCCCGGCCCCTGGTACACATCCCTCCAAAGTCCAAGGATACACAAGCCTATTATGGTCTGTTCCCAGCCACTTATGACAGCTCTCCCCACATTCTGTTCCCCGGCTTGGCTAAAGGGGTATTTAGAGTATCTGAGAGCTCCCATGCTATTTCTGTCTCTTACCCTCTGTATAGCACCCCACACTCCCCTTCTCCTTCATATTCTATTCAAAGGTGGCCTCCTCTCGGAAGATTCCACCAGTCCTCCTCTGTTCTCTGGGTTTCCATGGCCCAATTCATACTAGGTAGAAATTCCAGCTCTGTCATTTATTTCGGATCAATCAATTCCTTCTTTCCTTCATTTTTCTTTACCCCCTTTTACCCCCCCCCACACACACACATAGGCTCTCATCTAGCCCAGACCACCACCCATGTACTGGAGTACAGGTGTGCACCCACACTGGGGAATGTGCGTTTTAAGCCTCACTGAAGTACTTACCAAACTAGACTGTGGTGACGTCATTATTGCCAGCCTCTTACTACTTTTCGATTCAAAAGCCCCCTCCATTTGCCTCTCCCTTGAAAAACACTGCCCTGGTCAGAGAAGGCTCTGGAGTATAAGGCACAGAATTAGAGGAGGGTGAGAAGGCTGACTTATGAAGGATTGGTCTTGCAGAGGTCCCAGGTTCAATTCCCAGCACCCACACAGTGGTTTACAAATATCTGTAACTCCAGTCTCAGGGGAGCCCATGCCCTCAGGCACTGAACACACAAGATGCACAGACATACATGCAGGCAAAACACTCATAAAAATAGATAATAAAATTTTTAAATGATTTTTTAAAGATTTATTTTATTTATTAAGTATACAGTGTTTTACCTACATATATACCGGCAGGGCAGAATGGGGCATCATAACACATTATAGATGGTTGTGAGCCACCATGTGGTTGCTGGGAACTGAACTCAGGATCTCCAGAAGAGCAGTCAGTGCTCTTAACCTCTGAGCCATCTCTCCAGCCCACTTTTTAATGATTTAAGAAAATTAATGATCAGTGATACAACTCAGTGGTAAAACACTTGCTAGCACAATGATAATAGTAGTAAGTTATTATAATTATATTTATTATTTATAATAGTTGCACTATAATTATAATAATAATAATATACTAATAACATACTACATAAGTAATGATAGTTATTGTTATTCTCATTATTAATTACTATATTATTGGGGTTTAGATCTTGTCTCCTTGATTATTTCCCTAAAACATAGGAGCCTAGAAGCCTGAAATTCCTCAGCCTTCCTCCTATGCACAATCTCTCTCCTTTCAGCCTCCGAGCCTTTCATTCCTCTCTGTGATGTCATCACAAGTGTACAGCCTAGTGCCTACTGCAGGAACAAGACAGGCTCAGAACAAGTGCGCACTGTGCTTACCCAGAAAAGCTACAGTCTCTCAGACAGCAAGTCTCTTCTCTTATTTTCCATATGTTCAAATAATAATGTTGTAGTGACCCCTGCAGAAACTATACCCATGTTTTGTTTTATTTTATTTACTCATCTGTTGATGAACATCTAGATTACTCTGTTTCCTTACCATCATGGATATAACAGCAATAAACATAGATGTTCACATGCCTCTATGGTAGAACATGAGCCCTTTGACCATAGGCACAGGGGTGATATATAATGAAATTTGAAAATGGGTGGATTTGGAAGATAATATTAAGCGAGGTCACCCAATCTTAGAAAGGCAAAAACCACATTCTGTCCCTCATACATAGGCAATGCTAGCCTATAATATACACATGTGTATGTATGTATATATGTATGTATGTATGTACGTACATACATATATGTGCAAACAAACATTAAATAGAGATGAAGTCTAAACCTCAAGAAAGGAGATAGAGGGGGCTGGAGAGATGGCTCAGGGGTTAAAAGCACTGGCTGCTCTTTCAAAGGACCTAGGTTCAATCCCCAGCTCCCACATGGCAGCTCACAACTGTCTGTAACTCCAGTTCCGAGGGATCTGACAGCTACATACCAATGCACATAAAATAAAAAAATCTAAAATAAAAATATAAAAAAGAAAGAAAGGAGATGGAGAAAATGCAATGTTGGATAATGAGCAAGGACAGCGATGGGCAAACAGGCATGCCTGGTGACAGACACCGCTTTGACAGAAAGGGGACTTGGGGCCGGGAAGGAAGAACAGTTGCAGGGGTGGGCAGGGGCGTTGGGGAGGTGGAGGTGGGATCTCTCTTCTTTGCACAGAGCTTAGGAGGAGATTTAATACAGGAGACTTCTAAAAAGAGACCCAGGCCTAGAAAGTCAGAGGCAACCATTTCAGGGAAAACACAGTATGCACAGAAAAGCAGAAGCCGCTGTGTGGCTGGGAGAGGCTGCGCGGTGGCCCTGAGGCTCCTGGGCTTCCTGGCTTGTGGCACTCTCAGGCCCTGAGGGGGCCTCTGTCCCCTGAACACTCAGTAGAATAAGTACTGCAGAAATCGTGTTAAAGTAGCATTGTTTCCGTGGGGTGTGGCCCTGTGCTAATACTGCCCATCTCCTGCAAAGGCAGATACTGCCCATCTCCTGCAAAAGCGGATGTCAAGACTTAAAACTGCAGAGACTCTATCTAGATCGCATTAGCTGAGGAATGACTGCATTGATCCAGCTTCTCATTTCTCTGCCGAGGATAGCGGAGGCAGAACAGGAACAGCAGGAGCAAAGTGCACCCACAAACAGTTCTTCAAATCTGGGCAGGTTACATAACTGACCTCCTTGGGCCTTAGTGTCCTTGTATAGTAAACAGGGTTAGCGATGGTAGCTACTGACTGTAGGGCAGCAGGCATGACCCCCACGGTAGGTAATAGCGAACATCTCAGAGAAGCTACCCCGTGAATATGAGGGGTGCACATCTGAACATGAAGTCAACAGGAAGCTAACGTCTCCAATTAACTTCCACATCTTTTCCAATATTTGCTCCTGCCTGCATCCTTTGTCCTATCGAGCACAGTTAACAAGTCCACAGAGCTGCCCAGGGATGCGCTGGCACTCGGTACTTCTCAACTGGTGCTCGGCTTCAGCACAGAGCATTGCTGCTGCGATCAGGTGTCCTGGCAGAGATGGGATGATGACGCGTACAGCTGGCCATCAGGGAGGCTCTGTGGTTCTTTCCCAACATCACGCCATCACAGACAAATGTGGGCCCGGAACATGTTCAGGGAGATGTTCCGGTCGGAGGTGGGCGGCTGACCTCAGGAAGGGAAGGCCAAGTTAGGTAAAGGGCTTCCCAGAATTCCCTGCCCTGGAGTCAGCTCAGGCTCACATTCAGCATCTTCCTAGCCAAGGTTACTCATGAGTATCTCCTAGTTAAGGCTCTCTTCTAAATTATATGTTGGCCCAGGATTTAAGTTCCAGATGAGATGAACCATGGGCAGTAATAAAACATAACAGATACCAAATTTTCACATCAGTCACTATGAGTTATTGAAAATTTAAATTCTGCCACATCAGGCTGGAGGGAAGAGCCAGCAGTTGAGGGCACTGGTTGCTCTTCCAGAGGTCCTGAATTCACTTCGCAGCACCCATACGGCAGCTCAGAACCATCTAAAAACTGTCAGGAGTCCCATGGGATCTAATTCCCTCTTCTGGCTTGCAGACAAACAAAACACCCCTATACATAAAGTACATACATAAATATTTTTAAAGACATGCATGGTCTATACTCATAAGTGGATATGAGCCCAACATAGATGTCCTTTGAGAGACTCCACCCAGGGGGGGATTGAGACAGATGCTGGGATTCACTGCTGGACTCCAGGTGAACCGCAGAGAGTAGTATGGAAGAATAGGGGGATGGAAGGACCCAGAGGGCTCAGGAGCCCCACAAAGAGACCATCAAGGCTGGTGGATCTGAACCCATGGGGGCCTGTACAAACTGTTGCACCAACCAAGGACAATGCATGCAGGAAACCTAGACCACCTATTCAGACCTAGCCAATGAACAGCTCATTGTCCATGATTGTGGGGAGAGCGGGGACTGCCTCTGACATGAACTCTGGTGTCCCCGATTTGAGATTTGATCACTTCCCTTTGGTGGGGAAGCCTGGTGGCACTCAGAGGAAGGAGAAGCAGGCTATCCAGATGAGACCTGATAGGCTGTGGTAATATGGTGGGGGAGGAGGTCCCCTTCTATCACAGACCTAGGGGAGGGGAATAGGGCAGAAAAGGGAGGGAGGGCGGGAATGGGAAGATACAAGCAAGGGTATAACATTCAGGATGTAATCTGAATAAATTATAATAAAATTTTTAAAAAGAAAAGGAACTTAAGCCTCTTTAAAAAAAATCCTCCACATCTTTGCAAAGATTCTTACTATGAACCACTGTGACCAGTGTTAACAGAAATGACACTGACCTTAAATTGCTTATTATATGCCCAGAATTACTCCCAGAGATATCCATTCCCAGGAGTTTCAAGCAAACTTAAAATAGTCATTTCTGTCAGCGTAGTCTAATTATTACCATAGTCAAATTACTTCTACAGTGAAAATACATTTAATTAGCTCAGCTCTGAGAGCCTTGACGAGACAACCGGAAGAGATCACAGATTTCAGGTCAACCTGAGAGAAGACAACGTTTCAGACTGTTCTTATACTTTAGTTCATAGAAAGAGGTTTTGCGTGTCTTTGGTGAGGAACTCTAGGTTCCCTTTGATGGCTGACTGAACTTTCTCTCTCAGGCTCGCCTCCTGCATGGTCTCAGAGGTGAAGAACTCGCCGGTGCGGAAGGTCCACAGGCCCCTCTCCACAGGACGACTCCAGCCTGGAAGTCTTCTGCCCAACACCGTGTGACTGGAAGTGCTACACACGCTACAACTTAGGCTTCAAGTGTCTGGAGGCTGGAAAGGAGGGGCATGACACTAGGGGCAGCGCCTTTAGTTAGTTGGTCACCCTATCAAATGACGCTTAAATAATACTTGGATATATTCTAGTGGTGGGAGAGGATGACAGAAACAGAACAGGAACACACACTACTACCTAAGTCTTATGCTTTCTGGCCTACCCACAAGCCTCCGCGCAACACCGAGCTACGACTCCGACTGTCAGTGATCTTTCAGAGGAAGAGCAGCTTTTCTCATAGCTGGACCATCCTACCCAGACCAGGACAGTTCCAAAGCACTGCCTCAAGAAACACTCCAGTCATTTTATTTTGTTTTATTTTTAAAAGATGTACTGTTTTTAAAGATGGCTAGACGTCTGTGTGCATAGGTGCCATGAGTGCGCAGGTGCCATGAGTGCGCAGGTGCCATGAGTGCGCAGGTGCCATGAGTGCGCAGGTGCCATAAGCGTGCATGTACCTTCAAGCCAGAAAAGGATGTCTGACCCCCTGGAGCCAGGGTTATGGGCGATTATGAGCTGCCCGATGTGGGTGCTGGGAAGGGAACTTGTGGCGTCCTCTGGTAGAGCAGCAAATGATCTTAACCTCTGAGCCATCTCTCTAGCTGTGCATTTTATTTTTGGAATCCGAAAACACTTAAGAGTTTCAAGGATAAGTTTAGTTAACTCAAAGAACAAACCCAGAGATGCTACTCATATGTGAACTGGATTCATGCAATCACACAAAACTGGTACATAAGTCTCCTCAGCAGCACTGTAACAACCAGAGAGAGAAAACAACTCAACCGTCGAGCAATCAAGGAGGGTACAGCAGCACAATGCACATTAGCCACTCACAACAGATACAAGACTAACAGCTCATGTCAAAACAGCAAACTAAGTAAGAACAAGACACAAAGGGTCATATACGATCTGTGCCGTTCCCTCTAACTCTCCAGAGCAGGCAAATCTAAAGACAGAAAGGAGAGCAGAGGCTTCTGGGTGAGAAGGGGAGGAGACAGGATGCTGCCATAGAGTAAGGGCTCTCTTTT
Organism: Acomys percivali; assembly: GCA_907169655.1. NCBI lineage: Eukaryota > Metazoa > Chordata > Mammalia > Rodentia > Muridae > Acomys > Acomys percivali. Next base: position 110,043,775 of record OU015743.1, read on the forward strand.
AGGGGGAAAGGAACATGTTCTAAAGTTAGTGATGATGACTCACCTTCGTGACTATACTGCATCCTTTCAAATGATGAGTTATGGCTGGGAAATACATTTCAGTCTTAACAAAGAAGCTCGATACTGCAGAGCTATACCCAAGCAGACAGGCGTTTGAGCCTAGCCCATTGCATTCTGATTGCCATAGGCAAGTCATTTAAACCATCTCTTCTTCCCCTGCCAAACAGGGATGATAACGAAAGAATTATTAGTATCGGTGGGTGCTTATGGTATCAAACAAGAAAGTAAACTGTTTGTCATAAAGACAATGCATAGAAAGTACCCAACAAAATTAACTTGACAGAAACAGTAGGAGCTGGCTCTCAGCCACTGCCACCTTTTGACATTTCTGGGGCATACTCCACAAATTCTACCAGAGCCAATAAGACATGTGATTTTTATGTAATATTATGTAAAGAGTTAAGCTGGAACAGATTTGCTATTCAAATAAGGAAAGCACTGCAGTCCAGGAAAAGACATCCACAAGCAAAGAAATGCCAGCCATTACGGCGGAGACAGCCCGGCTGTTCTCACAGCCCCAGTGCTAAGCTTCCAGGCTGTCACCTCAGACACATGAGGACCAGACATTGTGTTTTGGCTCCCCACACTCCTCCTGCTGCTCAAATGCAGGCACCTCCAGGGCTGCAGGCCAGGGAAGGGCCATATCTACCACCAGACCTTGACTCCATTCAAAATGGCTGCCAGAAGAAAGGTGTGGGGATGAGGTTCCCTGCCTCCATCGCATAACCCTTGCCAGACCAACCACTGCCCTCTGTACCTGCACTAATGTGCTGCAAAACACTATATGTAACTTCTCAATGACAGCTGTAACTGCTTCTCTAGAAGATTGCTTAAAAGTGGTGCCTCTTAGGGCTGGAGAGATGGCTCAGCGGTTAAGAGCTGCTGACTGGCTGCTCTTCCATAGGTCCTGAGTTCAATTCTCACCAACTACATGGTGGCTCACAACCATCTATACTATGATCTGATGTCCTCTTCTGGAATGCAAGTTTACATGCAAGTAGAGCATTCATATATATTAAATACATAAACAAAAAAAATTTTTTAAGTCCAACACTCAAGAGGCAGAGCCTGGTGGATCTCTGTGAGTTCCAGGCCTGCCTGGTCTTCAGTACAGTCAGTACTACACAAAGAAACCATCTCGAAAAACAAACAGTCACAAAAGTGGTACTTCAGCTATTAATCTTGTAATTGCCAAGGACAAGAGAAAAGCTTCCTGTTCCTGTGCCAAGCACAGTGAGACAGTCCTATGTAAATAGGATTTCTTGCATTTTTGCCTTGTTCCCTTTAGCAATTGCTGCTACAGCTATGACTAGTAGAAATACAAAGCCTGGCGCCTGGAATGGAACATTGCCTGGGATGGAAATCTCGGGCAGTGAGGAAGAAACCCCATAAGGACACCGTTGTCACAACCTGAGAGGTGGGGAGTTCATACAGATGGCATCCCCCGAGACTTGTAACAGGACAATCAATAAATCCCAGAAACTTTCTGAGTCAGCAAAACTGGCTTCTGGTTGCCTAGTGACCCTCAAAAGTAAGCTGCTACTTAAGGCAAAGTTTTCTTCTTCAAAATCCTCCCACCCTGTTAGGGTTTTATTGCTGTGATGAGACCCCATTACCACGGCAACTCATAAAAGAAATCATTTCATCGGGGCTGGCTCACAGGTTCAGAGTTTTAGTCCATTATCATCATGGTGAGAAACATGGCAGCATGAAGTGGGAAAAGGAACTGAGAGTTTATCTACATCTGGATTAGCAGGCAGCAGGGGGAGAGACAGAGGGAGAAAGAGAGACAGAGACAGAGACAGACAGAGACACAGAGACAGAAACAGAGAGAGACGGAGACACAGAGACACAGAGACAGACAGAGATAGAGAGACAGAAACACAGAGAGTCAGAAACAGAGGGAGACAGACAAACTGAGTCTGGCTTGAGTATTTGACACCTCAAAGCCCACTCCTAGTGACTACTTCCCCCAACAAGGCCACACTTCCTAATAGTGCCACTCCCTATGACACCCTGACAAATAATTAGGCGAAGTCTCAGCACATCTCAGAGAAATGGAGTCCCCACTCAAGCAGGGGACTTCACACCAAAGGACAGAGAGCTGTGTTCTGTGCTGATGACCACTGGGAGAACAGGCAGAGTACAGGTATGGTCCCCTGCCTCCCTTGGACCTTGTGTCCTGGGAGCAAAGCCTGGGTATGATAGGAGCTGAGTAGGAGCGCTGGAACTGCCTTGGCAGGATATGGAGGAAAGAGTCAAAGGCTCAAAGGTGGGCCTGCTGGCTGGATTATTACAAGACATGAGAAGAGCCTTCCACCTGACTGATCCCAGCAGGGCAGGGTGCTAAGTATGTCAGGAAGGGCATGGATTCACAGAAATGCTCAATGGTCTGTCTACCGAGTTCACAGTGATAGACTCTGTGATGGTACTGGGCCTTTGAACTAAGAGATGATAGTATTGATTCTCAAATAGCAAAGGGCAGCTGCTGACAACTAGTCATCAGAGACTAGATAAACAAAGCAGTATGAATGACAGTGAGGCCGGGATAGCAGTCAGGATGCTTTGATTGATGGGGCCCCCGGAAAATGATAAACTGGCCATAGAAAACTGGGTGGACAACTAACTAAGGTGTTACTTGACATTTGTGGGGTGTGTGTGGGGGGGGGAGGGCTGGAGAGGGCTCAGTGAGTAAGGCTGCTTTCTCCAAAAGCATCAGGACCTGAGTTGAGATCCCAGCCCCCCATTGCTGGCGGAGGTGGAAACAGGAGGCTCCTTGGGGCTTGACACTCTCCGGCTTGGCTTCAGGTTTGGTGACAGACCCTGTCACAAGCGAATAAGGTAGTAATAAAGTAGCACACCAGACACATATACACAACCATATGCAACACACACACACATACACACACACACAAACACGAAGGAGCAAAAAGAAAGTTGCCGTCAGCCACTGCAGCCCACAGACTAAAAGGGTGAGGTCTCCTCGAGGAAGGGCCCTGACATATATGCATTCCTATACAGTTCATATGACGACAATTTCACTGACCTTTCTAGAAAAGAACCTGCCAACACCTACAGATCCCAGAATGCCAGATCTTGCAAAGACTGTCAAACATGGGGCTGGGCTGACTCTGAGACCATAGGACCCAAAAGTGTGATTCTCAAGTTATAAAGGGAAATCCAGGTGACAAATTCAGCCGCGGCCAAAGCTGCTTCGCTGTAGGTCCAGGTGTCGAGAGAAGGACCGTGTAGCTGCTCTCCAGTCCCCAAGGGCGTGCCTCACACAGACATCCTTAGAACCTGACAGGACCTCACAGTGGCTCAGCACAGAAAGAAGGGTAAGGACACCGCAGAGAAGAGGAAATGCCATAGATGCTCCCCTTGCTCTGGAAATGAAAATCCTCCATATTGCCTTGGGAATGATAGTTGTCAAGCCAGCAATTGGGCCAGCTTCTCCCCGAGTTCCCTGCTTTCCTGTATGAGGCAGCCATGATCAACATCCAGCATCGGGCTTTCCCCAGGCCTGGCATTTCTGTAACTTAGTGACTTGAGTGCTCTCCACTATCAAGCAGGCTTAATGTAGAACGTCAAACATCCCCGAGGACAAATAGACATCTGGCTATTTGAAACTGAGCCATTAAGAGTTATTCACTTTGAGGAAATAAAACCCCACTCCCTGCACAAAGTTACACTCTCTTTAATGTCCAGAAATGGACATTATGAAACAGGTGTGAAGCCGGAAGCGCTACCACTCTCTGAAACACTTGTGAGAGCTGGGGGGTTGTGGCATACACCTTTAATCCTAGCTCTCGGGAGGCAGAGGCAGGAAAATCTCAGAGTTCAAGGCCAGCCTGGTCTACTAAGCAAGTTCCAGGACAGCCAGGTCTACACAGAGAAACCCTATTTAATTTTATTTTTTAAAGATTTATTTATTATGTACACAGTGTTCTGCCTGCATATACGCTTGCACCACAGAAGAAGGCACTAGCTCTCAATTATAGATGGGTGTGAGGCACCATGTGGTTGCCGGGAATTGAACTCAGGACCTTTGGAAGAGCAGCCAGTGTTCTTAGCCTCTGAGCCACCTCTCCAGTCCAGAAACCCTATTTTAAACCCCCACAAAAGGAATTCTCATAGACAATTTTTGCTGGGTTGTGGAATGACTTTTCCTAATTACTTTTACCAGAGATCTTAAATAACTTTGGGTTTCAGAGCTTATCCAAATAGCAAGAATTAAATTTTTGAGGTCAAAGGATCATGTCTACTCTATCTATTCTCTTGCTTTCATCATACTTGGCACAAAGTAGACACTAACAGTTGGTGAAGCATCTAGAAAAGTAGTGCAGGTCAAAGCCTCTTGATAATGGCAGAAAGATGTTCACGTCCTATACCATCCCCCCCCCAACTCACGGTGATCAGACATTGATAGGATCAAGCTCGTGTTCCCAGTGGATTTCCCAGCTCCAAAGCACAGCGGTGTCTGAGGAAGGAATAACTGGGTCAGGATGTCATGCCGGGCACCTTCCAGTGAGCTAACAGATCCTTGTGATGGTCACCAGAAGCTGATACAGATAGGAGTGCCTGCTGCCAAACCCACCCCCGAGAGAACGGGCTCTTGCAAGCTGTCTTTTGACTTCCACACAGAGGAAGAGGAAGAGGAGGAGGAAAAGGAAGAAGAGAAGAGGAAGGAAACAGCAACAGCAGAACCTGTGTGCACCTCCTACTTGAAGCACACAGGAAGCTGGTTCACCACTGGCAGTTGCCACCCCAGGGGAGAGGACTGGAAACACATTACCCCAGTTGGATGAAGTCAGTTTCTTTTATGCGCAGCACAAGTCCAATGAGATAGAGCACTTAGTTCTTGGAGGATGTCTATTCCTGTCTTTATTGTCATCATTTCTTTATTTTTTAAATTTTATTAATTATTTACTTTACATCCTGGTCATAGACACTTCCCTTGCCTCCTCCCTCACCCTCTTAGAGTTCTTCCCCCCCCCTTCCCGCCCTTCCTGCCTCCCCATCCCAACTCCCTCTTCCCCACTCGGCAGAGAAAAGGACACACACACACACACACACACACACACACACACACACACACACACACACACACACACACACACACAAAACCAGCATATCAAATTGAATCAGGACTAATCTCATTCTCCTCCTCTGAGGCCAGCCCAGCCAAGGGAACACCATCAAAAAGCAGGCAGCAGAATCCATGTCAGAATCAGGCCCCATTCCCTTTCCTAGGAGGCCCACATGAGGACCAAGCTGCCTATGGCTACGTTTGTGCAGGGGGTGCAGGTCCAGTCCATGCATGGTCTCTGTTTTTATTTTTCCCAAGACAGGGTTTCTCTGTGTAGCCTTGGCTGTCCTAGACTCGCTTTGTAGACCAGGCTGGCCTCAAACTCACACCTCCTGCCTCTGTCTGCTGATTGCTGGGATTAAAGGTGTGCAACACCATGCCTGGCCTTTTGTTTTTGTTTTTTTGTTTTGTTTTTGTTTTTGTTTTTTCCATGCATGGTCTCTGGCCTGAGCTTCGGTCTCCACAGGCCCCACTGGGCTCCAGTTAGTTGATCCTGTCAGCCATCCTGTGGAGCTCCTGTCCCCTTTGAGTCCCTCCATCCTTCCTCCCCTCTCTTCCCCAAGACTCCCCATACTCCTCGCAATGCCTGGTTGTGGGCCTCTGAATCACTCTCCATCAGCTGCTAGGTGGAGCCACCCAGAGGACAGCTGTGCTAGGCTCCAGTCTGTAAGCACTGCAGAGCATCATCAATAGTGTCAGGGGTTGGTTGTCTCCCATGGGGTGGGTCTCAGGTTGGGCCAGGCATTTGTTTGTCCTTTCCTCAATCTAAGCTCCATCCCTGTCCCCAGGTGGCAAGTCCTGGGTGGAAGTTTCTGTGGGTAAGTTGTTGTTCCCTCCCTCCATGACCCCCCCTTTGCCACTAGGAGTCTCAGCTAGAGTCACCCCCATATCCTCCCAGGAGCCTACCTTGTCATAGGTCTTCAGCCTGTCACAGAGAAGCCCCCACCCAAGATTTCTCCTCTCTCTGCAAGCCCTCTGTCCTCCCACCCCCAGCATCATCATTTCTAATCTGTTACATTTTGAAATATTTGTAAAACATGGTGCTAGAAAAATTAAAACATAAAAGGGGCAAGTTTCAGCTGGGTGTGGTGGCGTAGGCCTTTCAACCCAACACTTGGGAGGCAGAGGCAGGCGAATCTCTCTGAGTTCTAGGTCCGCCTGGTCTACAAAGGGAGTCTAGGACAGCCAGGTCTATACAGAGAAACTCTTGTCTTGAAAAGACTAAAACAAAAACAAGGGGCTGGAGAGATGGCTCAGGAGTCAAGAGCACTGGCTGCTCTTCCAGAGAACCTGAGCTCAATTCCCAGCAACCACATGGTGGCTCACAACCATCTATACTGGGATCTGGCATTAAGGTGTACACGCAGTTAGAGCACTTATATACATAAAATAAATAAATCTTAAAAACAACAACCACAACAACAATACACATTTCAAATTTTTGTTCATAGATTCAAAACAAACACATAAGATATATGAAGCATATTTCAATAAATATAGTTAAATTAAAAACAGGAAAAAAACTATAAAATTCATATATTGTGGTGGTTTGTATAAGAATGTCCCCATATATTTGAATGCTTAGGAAGTGGCACTATTTATTGGAGCAGGTGTGGCCTTGTTGAAGGAAGTGTGTCACTGGGGGCAGGCTTTGAGGTTTCTAGGGCCCTAGCTAGACCCAGGCTCTATCTCTTCCTGCTGCCTGCAGATCCAGATGTGGAGCTCTCAGCTCCTTCTCCAGCACCATGTCTGCCTGCACACGCCGTGCTTCCCACCATGATGATAATGGACTAAACTTCTAAAACTGTAAGCCAGCCCCAATTGAATGATTTCCTTTATAAGCATTGCTGTCATCATGGTGTCTTTTCACAGCAACAGAACACTGACTAAGCCATATAAATATCCATTAACAACTCATGCAGATAATTAATGGCAATTTGTTATCATACAACATCCTGCAGTTGTAACTAAAGCTTGAAGTTGAAAATGAAGTGGCAATCGCTCATCTTACAGGGTAACACGTATGCACTTTGAGGGAACACCTTATCACTATTTAAAGTTGTTTCTTGTTGTTTGTTTTGTTTTTGAGACAGGATCTCACTATGTATCCCTGGCTAGCCTGGAACTCATTCAGGAGACCAGGCTGGGCTCAAACTCACTGGCCCCTGCCTGCTTCTTCCATCCTAAGTGCTGGGATTTAAGGACATGTACCACCATGCCCAGTAAGGCGTACATTATTTAATTAGTAGGGCATGATATTATGTACAATGACATAGGTCAGACATAACAGCACAATAGGGCTCATGGAAAACACACGGGGGTGGGGGGGGCTTGCTTCAAGTAGTTCTCAGTTTTTAAATCTAGATTCCTCACAGTATTTCTCAGATATTCCAACCACTCTAGGTGATTCCCTGTGATTTCTGCCTTTCATTTCATTACAATAATATTGAGAATGTGCTTATAAGATTTGTTGTCCCCCTTCGACTGTCTCCTCCCTATTACACTAACCCAGATGGAAGTCAGTGATCCAGCTGTGCACAGACCTGTTCTCCCTCGACACCAAGCAGATCCAGCTCGGCACCTTCCTTTAGTTATCACACGATTCACTCAGCAGCTAATGAGTGTAGATTCCAGCTAGGACAGCACTAATGTCTGTTAGCACCTGGAACATACCAGTGTCTGAACGCTGCAGTCTTGGGAGGAATGGGACTTCATCACAACAAAGTGTGGGAAATTTCACTTTGGGTAAGCATGAAGGCTTAAGTTCAAATCCCCAGAGCCCACATAAAGCTGGACACAGTAGATCACGCCCATAATCTTAGCATTCTTATCATGACCTAGGAGGCTGAGCTAGGAAGCTCATGGACCAGCTAGCCTGCAGTACGCAGTGTGAAAAACAACAGACTGTTATCAAACAAGGTTTCCACAGCCACAGTCTTACAGTAAGAGGTAAGACTGTTCCCTGCCCCACAGGTACATGCACCCGAACTCATACACAAAACATACATCATATGCACACACATACACACAAAACACAATCAAAGAAAGACACAGTTAACTCCTGTGGTGGTTTGAATAGGTATGGCCTCCATAGACTCATGTGTTTGAATGCTTGCACTATAAGGAGTGGTGCTATTAGGGCGCTATTGTCTGAGTAGTTGTGGCCTTGTTGGAGGAAGTGTGTCACTGTAGGTAGGGCCAGTGCACTTTGAGGTCTCCTGTGCTCACGCTATGCCCAGTGGGGTACACAGTCCCATTCTGTTGCCTGTGGATCAAGATGTAGAACTCTGAGTTTTTCCTCTAGCACCATGTCTGCCCGCTGCCATGCTTCCCCCCATGATGATGATGGACTAAACCTCTGAAACTGCAAGCCAGCCCCAATGAAATGTTTTCCTTTAGAAGAGCTGCCATGGCCACGGTGTCTCTTCACAGCAAGTCAACTCTCACTAAGCCACTGCCTCACAGCAGCCCTTGCATTGAAAGATCTGCAATGGAGCTTTGCAAAAACTCTACAAGGATGGCCAGAGACCGCACAAAGCAACGAAGGCCACCCAGCCAGCTGGAGGCCACCAATAGCCGTGGCGAAAGAGCTAACATTTACTCTGCTTTCCTGCTGGGCATGGGATTGTGGGGAGCTCTCCCTTTAAGCCTCCCAACCACCCAAGTGGCTAGTCACATCACATCCACACCTCCAGCTAAAACCAGAGGTCAGGCCACCACCTGAGGAATGCACAGCAGGTGGGTGGTGGGGTCCACCCGAACCCAGGCTGCAAATGCAGGGCAACTGCTAGGGCTGCTGTGGGTCCCTTGTTCTCTTAGTCTAGGAGTCAGCCTCTTCTGCTAGGCCACAGGTGGGCAAATGTCAGGGTTTTCACTGCAGTAGGAATGAATGTGCTGTCCTTGTGTATTCTATGGCCGGGCTCAGGCGGGAGTTCAAGGGAAGGTTCATCAATGCACCACAGTATGCAGGCATCAGTCAAACCAAAACACAAGGTCTACATAGTGTCAGAATCTTCAGACCAGGTTTTTTTTCCAGAGTACGTGACCTTATTCTTTAAAGATTTTAAAAATATATGTGTACGGATGAGTGCCTGTACAAGGTTATGTGCACACTGTGCATGCAGGCGCCTGTGGAAAGATCAGAGAACATCAGATTCCCTGGAAGTAGAGTCTCAGAAAGCTGGGAGCTGCTGACGTGGGTGCTGAGAACCAAGCCTGGGTCCTCTGCAGTAACACTAAACAGCCTTAACCACCGAGTCGCCTCCCCAGCCCCAATCTTGGCTCCTTTATGTGGTTTTCTACTATAGACACTTGTGGCTTATTACTTACAAATATCTAACAGGAACCAAAGGTTTACAATCCATTCCTGCATTCTACATCAAGATGCCCTTAGGCCTCGGGAAGGAATTTAGCTATCAGTACTTACACTGTAATGAGGTTAATCATTCGGAAGCTCTAAATATACATCCTGTTTTAATGAACTTCATTAAGGCAGTGATTGGGGAAGCCAGATTCTTGTTTAATTGTTTAAGACTTTGAATGTCTTAGTCTCTTTTCCCTAAAGAAACTGGATGCCCCACTTAGCAGGCCGGAGTACAGACAGTGCCACTAAGGGTTTGCCAGGACCGACAAGGCCTGCCTGCCAAGAGGATAGCACCAGCTCACCAGGCGGAGCAGGTGGGGTGGAAATGGGGACCCTTCTCAGCACCCCACCTTTCTATGACCTGAGCAGGCCTCAGTGGCTCAGGCGCCCCGTCTCTACTCCACATGGCACCAGTCAACCCACTTGGGCTTCCTTTCTCCTTCCATGTTTATATGCAGTCTACTCCACTCAGCATCGGCCCAGGAGAGCACGGAGATGGCGGGAACCCTGTCCCTGTTCACATGGCACTGGTAAGCACCCCGGTGAGCACCCAAGAGGCTCACGTACAAACATTTGTCAAGAGAGTGAGTTAGATATGAGACAGTAAGAGAAGAATGCAGAAAACAGGACCCAACGACCGGCGTAAACGACCACCACTGTACTGGTCAAAATCACTTTACACAAGCATCAGCCAGGCCAAGCAAGACACTGTCATTCTCCTCGCTCTTAGGAGAGGGAACACATTTATTTTTGACTGCTATGACTATGCAGGTAGTGCAGAAGCTTGAACGCAGGCCCTCACCATGGTAAGCAAATGCCCTAGTTTGCTTCTCTGTGGTGCAATGAAACACTGACCAAAAGCAACTTTGAGAGGAAAAGGGCTTGGCTGTCCTGTAAGAGAGGCGAAGGCAGGAGACAGAGACCATGGATGAACACTGCTTGCTGGCTTGCTTCTAGGCTCACGTTCAGCTACCTTTCTTTTATTTACTTTATGGGTATAGATGACTTGTCTGTTTATGTTTGTGAACCTGTGCATGTGTATGTATGCATACCTGGTGCCTGAGGAGGACATAAGCGAGGGTCCAATGGATCTCCAGGCACTGGCGTTATAGATGGTTATGAATGACCTTGTGGGTGCTGGGAATTGGGCCCAGCCAGTGCTGTCAAACGCCAGACCATGCCTCCATGCTTCGACTTTCTTTTTCTTTTTTTGAGACAAAGTTTCACTATGTAGCCTCACCTGGACTTGAAGTTTGCCATATAGACCAAGCTGGTTTGGAATTCATAGAGATCTTCCTGCTTCTGCCTCTGGAGTGCTGGGAGGAAGGCCTAGACCACCAAGCCTGGTTCAACCAGTTTTGTTATGCCTCCCAGAACCACCTGTCCAAGGGTGGGTAGCACACAGTCAGCTGGGCCCTCCTACATCAATTAGCAAACTAAGAAAATGCCCCATAGACGTGCCCAATACGATGAGGGCAAGTCTTCACCTCTTCCCTGGTGTGTCAAGTTGACATCCAAGATCAGCCATCACAGTAAACCTCTGCTGAGCAACATCCACCCAGAGCCCATTTAATCTTTCAATGTCCCTCCTTCAAGCCAAGAAAAGACCTCTTTCCGCAAATAGGATTTTGTTTTGTTCTACAGTTGCAAAAACAACATCCAAAGGCTCATGCTCCTCACACTCCTCTCTCCTGTGGATGGCAGGGAGGATGCTAGGGTGACAACCAGAACCAACTCCGCGGCCAGAGACAGATGCTTCAAGTCAGCCATGAAATCGCCTAATTGTCTCTGCAAATTAAACTCTTTCCCAGCAGTCACACCGAGCTGCAGGATAAATATGTGACTTGGAACAAGAGAAAGACCTTCCCAGCATCTGGGGAATTAACTCTTCTTCTGGGTGTCAGCTTTGTAATGTAAAAATGCAACAGCCACGTAACATGCTGGATGTACAGCTGGACTCCAAGAAAGCCTTGGGGACATTCAGCCTCAAAGCAGACACACCTTCTATAGGGACTGGGGGTGCAGCTGAGGACTAGAGAGGCTGCCTAGCATGTGTGAGGCCTTAGGTTCAATCAAGTGCTACAAGAAATCAAAAAACAAAAAGTGACTTATAAATGTCGAGCCTAAACAGAACAATAATTATTCACGATATTAACCCTGAGTCATTAGCAAAATGAAAGGTGGTATTGGCAAGAGGCGAAGTAATACAAGGTATGTTGAGGAGCTGGAGTGATGGCTCAGGGGTTAAGAACACTTGCTGTTCTCACAGGGGTCCCAGGTTAGGCTCCCAGCACCCATGTCAGGTAGCTTACAACCACCTGTGATTTCAACTTCAGAGAATCAGATACCCTCTCTTCTGGCCTTTGCAAGCAGAAGATATAGCCTCAAAGTAGACACACCTACAGATGTATGTGTTGTATACACACAGGCAAATTAATGAAATCAGAACTAATCTTAAGACAAACAACAGACCTACACTTGGGGTGGATTTCAGAAAATCAAATCTTTTTAAAAGTGGGGGGCAAGAGGAGCAGGCATAGTGGCACACGCCTTTGTTTCCAGCACTGCCTTAATAATGACAAGTGAGGCTGACCTCTGGCCTCCACATGCATGCTCATACACATGGACCCACAATGTGTGAACCTGTGAGCATGTGCACACACACTTTTTTTTTTTTTTTGTCTTGTTTTGGTTTCTTGAGACAGGGTTCCTCTGTGTAACAAGCCCTGGCTGTCCTGGACTCCCTTTGTAGACCAGGCTGGCCCTGAACTCACAGAGATGTGCCTGCCTCTATCTCTCAACCTCTACTGGGTTGTTCTGTAGAGCTTTAAAACGTCATGAAACTGCTTTCATGTTGGAACATGGAATTTGGGGTAATCTAAAACTGTATCCTCAGGCCATGTCACTCAAAACAGCTCTAGAATAAACCATGTCTTAGTCCCTTTAAGATAAGAGCTGTGGTTTTTGCTTTGATACTACCCATCCGCATCCCCAGTTAGCCTGTAGGGGACCCAGAGAGCAATGGCAGCTTTGAGGATAATGTAGCAACACAGGAAAAGCATCTCTCTCTCTCTCTCTCTCTCTCTCTCTCTCTCTCTATATATATATATATATATATATATATATATCCTGTCTCTCTATCTCCTGTCTCTCTCTTTCTCTCCCTCTCTCTCAGTGGTTATAGACGCTGGTTCTTTGTAATTAACAGCGTTTCTTTCAACTTGGAGAGAGCAGCGTCTGTTCTTCAGTGGGACATCTTAGCAGCCTTGCTAACTTACTCCCATTGACTGGCACAAAGAAGGGAAGAACTGAAGCTAGTACAAAGGCAAGAGGGCAGCAAGAAAGCCTTCCCTCAAGCTACAAACTCCGGGTTCCCAAGACACCCAAAACATCTCATCTTAGTTTCTATCTCCGTTACTGTGACGAAATGCTCCAACTAAAGCAACTTACAAGAGAAATGCCTATGCTGACTCCTAGTTCAAGGGTCAGTGCCAACATCCTGGAGCTGGAACTACTTCCTCGTGGAGGAAGTCAATGTGGCTAAGCCTAGGGCAGCCTGCCACTCGCATCAACCCACAGTCAGGAAGCAGACAGCAATGACTGCATCCCACCACGCAGCTTCTGTCCTTCACTTACATAGCCCAGGACCCCCAGGCAGGGTATGGACGCACCCACTCCAGAGAAGAAGCCTCACCTCAATCAACACAATCAGGATACTTTCCCACACGCATGCCCGAAGTCTCCCTCCTGATTCTAGATTCTGTCAGGGATACAATTAACACACAGCTCTAGTTTCTCCCGGGGTAACACCAGAAGGCACTCTACACTGTGGACTCCCCCCCTCCCCCATCCCTGAGGCAGGGTTTCTCTGTGTAACAGCCCTAGCTGTCTTAGAACACTCTCTTTGTAGACCAGGCCGGCCTCGAACTAATAGAGATCCACCTGCCTCTGCCTCCCGAGTGCTGGGATTAAAAGTGCCCAGCCTATTGTGAACATTTAAGTTCTACCTATCTCATTAGGTTTCTGCAATTGTCAAAACAATGTCTGGCCTTTGAGGAGTGCTAGATAGGCTGGTTAGCAGTTTTATTGATTCTCTCTTTTGAGGTCTAGCCTTTTTAAGGCTGATAACATGACCAGGGCCAAATCCCTAGCAGCAGTGAGCCTCAGTCCGTAAGTGTGAAACTGTGGCTAATGTTTCCTTCACAGGGTTTTTTTTTCTCTGTAAGGGACGGACCTAGCACCTTGCAAACATCCACTGCTCTCACTCACTGAATGATCCCCGAGCAACCTGGAAATGCCAGACACAACAGCAAAACCATGAAGCTCCCCGCGTCCTCGTGAAGCTGAGAGTCTATGGGGGAGCAGGAGCCTGGAGAAGGAGCTGACATCGTGAGGTGTGCGATGAAAGGGAAGTATAGAGCGTTGTGCTGACGCAAATCTGCTGGACCCAGTCTCCCTGGGAGATGCCCTTTACGGAAGGGGGGATTTCAGCAGATACATGATTAAGCAAGAACTAGCCAGACAAAGGGGCAGCCCAGGCGGAGTAAACTGCATGAGCGAAGGCCCGTTGTGCAAAGGTACCAAAGCACATTGGAAAAGCTAGAGGACACCCAGAATGACAGACGAAAGACTTAACTGTTCTTCCAACAAGAACATAGTCACTCGTCCGTGCCTTCCACTCTATTGATTCTGCTCTCTTTCCTCAGCCTAACATAAAGGCAGAGGCTGAGGAAAGGCTCAGACCCAATATACTGGCTAGCGTCCCAGGCAGGAGGCAACCCTCTTGCCCCAGAAGATGGATGCATCTCTCAGGCCAAGGAAGACATCCTGCCTCCCACAGAGATGCACAGTTCTCTCCATGATGTGCAGCAGCAAAGATTTATCATGAAGTCTTCACTTACCGTTCCTAAGGCAAACTGAAGAGAAGAGCATTTCCCTGTGGATGCCTAATGCTGCATTCTAGCATGCATGGTGAAAACCCAATGGCCTTTCTACAGAAAATTGTGTTTTATTTTTAGTTCTGTGCCTGTGCGGAACATATGAGTGCAGGTGCACAAGAGGCCAGAGGTGCTAGTATCCTGGGGCTGGAACTGCAGGCAGCTGTGAACTGCCCCCATGTGGGTGCTGGGAACTGAACTCAGGTCTTCTGCAAGTAGAGTATGTATTATCCATCGCTGAGCCTTCTCTTCAGCCCCTCAGCAGCCTAATTCCTGACATTCAAATGTAGAAATGTGGTAAACGGATTTTTCTAGAAGCAACTGATTATTTCATATGAGGAGGCTGTTGCCTCCACGAGCTAAGACTTTTCAGTATCGTTCTCTTGAATAATCTCAAAGCGAGCGAGCGAGTGAGCTCTCTTGGCTAGGCGGCCCTCCCTCTATTCCTCTGGCCTGGCTCCCTCCCGCTGGCCCTGACTGATCTATGTTGGAGTGCTGCCAGAGGGCGACTGGTGCTGTTTTGAGAACTGCACAAAGTGGAGCTCCCTGATGCTGCGCCTCTGAAAGTAAACCAGGCTACTGAACCCCCTGCTGTACAGGGAGGGCATTTGACTTATGTCGCCACAGAACCAGGCCAAACCTAAAGGGATTCCAAACAGCCATTTACTTTTGCTTTCCTTAGTTATATTAAGACACTGGAGGGGACTGGAGAGATGGCTCAGTGGTTAAGGGCATGACTTCCATTCTCAGTACCTGCATCAGGTGTCTCACAAGTGCCTATAATGCCAGTTCCTGAGGGATCAGCCACCTGTAGCTCCCATGTGCATGTGTACTCACATAAACTCCCTATGAGCATATACAGGGGGAAGAGGTCCCTCTCAGTCAGTCATAGGGGAAGGGAGTAAGGGGAAAATGGGAGGGAGGGAGGAATGTGAGGATACAAGGGATGGGATAACAATTGAGATGTGATATGAATAAATTAATAAAATATATTTAAAAACTCACATAAACCACGTACACATACACAATGGAAAATCATTTTAAAATCTAAAAACAAAGGCACTTGAGAAGGTTGATTTTATGTGTCAACTTGACTAAGCTAAGGGGTGCTCAGATAACTTATGCAACACTATTTGGAGTTCCAGAGAGACTGGCCTCTGTGGTTTTGGCAAGTAGAGCAGAAGACCCTCGTCTACGTGAGTGGGCATCTCTCGATCTCCCAGCCCCCACCCCATGCCCCAGCAGAACAGGAAGGCAGGGGAAGGCTGAAGGCTCTGCCCTGCTGTACTGGGGATTGCCCTCTTTGCTTTTCAGGCCTTCAGATTTTAGCCAGAATCTCCGCCTGAGCTCTAAGACTCTCTTTGCTCTGTTTTCCAGCCTGCTGTGACACGTGGTTGCACTTCTCGATCTGTATAAACATGTGAGCCATTCACTGCCTTCTGAGGCTCCTGATGGCCGTGCCTCTCTGGAGAACCTGCCTACTAAATGACTCCACACGCCACTCAGGAAATGGTCAATGGAAGGTACACTCTCCTGTAAGAACAGAACCACTGAGAGGTGGGTGCACCCTGTAGTAGCCACAGCTGCAACCCCAGGAAGCACATTTCAGAGCTTACAAACAGGGCTGCTGAGGGCTGCCAGCCACTGTCATCACTCCCTTTCACAGATAAAAAAAAAAAAAAAAAATGCTGGAGCATGACTAAATAGCAGTGGGGGGCTCAAGCTTCTATTTCTGGCTCATGGATGTTCAGTCATCTTGGCTCTCAATGTCAGAAACGGGGCTTGTGGGGAGAGCTGGATGGGATAGGCCATTCACACCACACAGGGCAACCAGAGCACAAACCAAAGCCACCCATGGGTAAAGCAGCAGCTCATGAAGTCAACAGATGCCACAGAAGAACTCAAAGTACGGGACCAGCCACATGGGGACCCCAGTGTCTAGAGACTGGAGGAAGGGCGGCCAGAGGGCCAGGACAAGCCATTTTTAGGGAGGGAGGCCAGGCAGGGCCTCTGAAGGAAGCAAACTTACCTATGCAAAGCTGAGCTGAGGGAACTGACCTTCCCACCCCTGCAAATGCCCACTGTTTAACAGCTAACCAATTACACAAGCTCGTTTTATTACAAAACCATGCTTGGTAGTCCAAAGGGCTCCATCATGATTGAACACCAAAGACAGAAGGTTTATTCTAGGAGGTCAGGTTACCAGCTCAACCACAAAGCTTTATTGGTGCCGGAAATGCCAGTGTAGTGACTTGAACTGATTCACGCCTCCATTCTCGGCACTTCCACCAGCTGTGTCTCTTCAGTGACTGCTGCCCACTGCAAAGAGGCTTTTCTGTGGCCTTGTCCCTTTTTGTTCTGTACCTAGGCATGCACAGTACTACCTCCCAAAGTGCCTGCAGGTCCAGTGGCGATACACTGGTCCAACAGCAGAGAAGGCCTTTTTTGAATTGCCTTCTCTGCTTGTCTCAGCCATGACATTCTCTGGAGGCAGAATCTGTCCTTTGATTCGCCAAGAGTTGGACATCCCAGGCCTCTCTCATGACCATAAACATGTCCCATAGGCAGCTCAGGAACTACAGGAACAACACTTAAAAGCGCCTTACTGAGGGTTCAGGAGATGGCTCAGTTGGTAAATGGCTTTGATAAAAGCTCAAAGACTCAAGTTCGATCCTCAGCACCGTGTGATTTTTATCAATTGGATATGTGTTTCTGTTTTGTTTAAAGATTTATTTATTTATTATTATGTATACAGTGCTCTGCCTGCATGTACACCTGCAGGCCAGAAGAGGGCATCAGATCACATTAGAGATGGTTATCAGCCACCGTGTGGTTGCTGGAATTGAACTCAGGACCTCTGAAAGAGCAGCCAGTGCCCTTTACCTGTGAGCCATCCCCCCAGTCCCTTGTTTTTTATTTTTGTTTTTGAGACAGGATTTCTCTGTGTAGCCTTGGCTGGCCTGGACTCACTTTGGCTGGCCTCAAACTCTCAGAAATTCACCTGCCTTCCCATCCCAGGAACCTACATGGTGGAAAAAGCAAACCAATTCAGAAAGCTGTCCTTACCTCCATGTGTGCTGTGGTGTGGGCGCATCCCACCCACATTGTGATTTGAATGGTCCCTGTAGGCTCATATGCTTGAATGTTTGGTCACCAGGAAGTGGAATCATTTGAGAAGAATTACAAGGATCAAGCCTTGTAGAAGGAAGTACGTCTCTGGGGCTGGGCTCTGAGGCTTGAAAAGCCCATTCCAGGCCCAGGTCTCCCTCTGCCTGCTGCCTACAGATCAGGATGTAAAGCTCTCAGCTACTGCTCCAGCACCATGCCTGTCTGCTTCCTGCCAAGAGGATCGTGGGCTGACTCTACAAAACTGTAAGCAAGCTCCTAATGAAACGTTTTGTTTTATATGAGTTGCCTTGGCCATGGTGTCCCTTCATAGCACTATAACAGTAACTAAGACAAAACACAATATAATAAAAATATTTTTTAAGTCTGAGATAGTGATACCTGCCTATAACCCAGGACTTGGGAAGTGGAAACAAGTGGACCCACAGGGCTTGATGGGCAGCTTCGCTGGCCAGATGGCCGAGTTCTAGGCTCAGGCTCACTGAGAGATCTTGTCTCAAAAACTGGAGACTAAGGAAGATACCCTCATGTCACCCTGTGTCCCCTCTGCTCCACCAGCCCCATATGGAGCTGGCTTCAACAAAACATCTGTTTGGGAGCATCCTCTCAGCCTTTGATGCCAACCATCATGTATGTAGTCTTTCCTTGAGGCTGGAACTAACCAGATTCAGTACTGGCCATAGAATTTCCCAGCACATCATCCACGATGGACCACAGTGACCACGTCTGGAATAAGCCCTGTACAGTGAGAGGTAATTCTCTCTCAGAAAGCACAAACTGCCACCAGCCATTTCCACTGTCAACGTGGAACAGACCCTTACAGTGATGGCTGAGGGCTGTCGTTAAAAGTGTAGCTCATAAAACAACACATATCCAGCTGGGCGCGGTGGCGCACGCCTGTAATCCCAGCACCTGGGGAGGCAGAGGCAGGCGGATCTCTGTGAGTTCAAGGCCAGCCTGGTCTACAAAGTGAGTCCAGGACAGCCAAGGCTACACAGAGAAACCCTGTCTTGCAAAACAAAATCAAAACAACACACACACACACACACACACACACACACACACACACACACACACACACACACACACACACCAAACAAACAAAAACATATCCAACTGATAGTGCAATTGCTTCTAATAGTACTAACCCTGTTTTGAGGGCTTATTTGTTTTCTCTAAACTTCTATAATAAAACATCTGTGTAATGAGGAAAAATAATTTTCACAAAGAAAAATGTGACCCGCCCATTTCTCTACAGGCCCACAGCTACCAGCCCAGTCCAGAGCTGCATTCTCCTCCCTGAACTAAACTTCCCTGGCCTCTGGTTTCCCACCACAGGCCACCAACCAGGCCCCAACATCTTCTGGCTCCTTCACCCTGAGGCCAGAGCACTCTTCCAAAAACATAAGCCTCGTGTTGCTTAGTGGGAGAGTACTTCTCCAGCATGCTTGAAGCCCTGGGATCAAATCCCGGCCACCACAACATACTAAAGTTAAAGTAAGTAAGTGTTGATAATTATGTCCGTTCTACTCTGAAACTCTCCCCCAGTGTACCACAACTGTTAATTCAGCTGCAAGCTGGCCAGTCACTTCCTCTGGCCTCTCGCCTTACGGCTTCCAGCCCTCCCAAGCTCTTACTTGTCTGATGCTTCTGCGCTAAGGAACTTTCCCTCCTTTTCATCTAATCCTCATCACTTTTTGAAGCCATAAACTAGCTATTGCTTCCCCTAAGGCCCTCCTTAACCTGTCGGTCCAGAAAAACTGCTCAGCATCTGGGAATATTTCTCAGACTTGTTTAAAGTCTGTCTCTTGGGATGGACTGTGAACTCCCAGAAGGCAAGAGCCACTGCAGCCTCAGGCTGGCACATAGTAGACACTAAATAAATATTGAAATTGAAAGTGATGTCTTGGGGGCTGGCATAGTGGTAAGCCGCTTTCCTGGTATACACAGGGTCCTGGGTTCAATCTTCAGCACCACAAAAAGGGAAAAAAGAAGAAGAAAGGAAAAGGCAGAAGAAACAAACAAGCAGGCAACGTGCACACAGGTTCTGAACACTAACACAGCACGAAGTACAGACCTATGTCTTAGTGTGTTATCTCCTAGGATTCTCTAAGAACCGACTCTTCGAAGAGACTGTGGGAGACATGTACTGTGTTTTTCACGCCTGTGTGCCTTTTGCTCCATGCTGTGACAAAGCAGTTGTGACCACTACCGTAACTGAGGCTGGTGAAATCCACTGCCTGTTAAATACACAGTGTTTTTGTTCTCATCAAGCAAGAAGAGCATCTGTTCACCTCTTCATCCTACAGCCCAGAGCTCAAAGCCCAAAGAAACATTTATTAGCTCATCTGCCCACTCGATACCAGGCCCATCTGGCTCACCTCAAGCTTTTAACAACCTGGAAATAAGTCACCCAAAATGCAGGCAGAAGCCATTTGGGCTTTTTTAGGTTTGAGGGACGCTAGGAATGGAACCCATGCTCTTGTACAGGCTAAGTACAGGCTCTACCACTAATGCCGCAACAGAAAACCACTTGGGTAAGACCTTGCCCCACTGTCAAACCCTTTCTGGTGTGACTGTATGAACTGCTGATGGTTTTTCAGGCTCTGCTACTTGGTACAATGCTCACCCACGGCAGCCAAGTGTATGCAGCGCAGCTGTTCTGGGATCTGTGCAGACAACTCCCTGATGCTGCTGTGGGTTCTGTAACAGGTGACACAGCCAGGCTGAGGGACATCAGGAAATCAACACATCTTGAACTCCTTCTCCAACCAAAATGACCTTACAAAATGTGAGGAGTGGAGGAAGCCCTGAGTGTGTGAAGTCCGGAGTGAATGTGTGCTGCTGACACAAGCTGGCCATGTCAAGGACCCTAGGCTCAGGCCCATGGGAAGATGGCAAAGCTCCCTCCTGCTAGAGTGAAGCTCAGAGGGATGGCAAAGTTTTTTTTGTTGTTGTTGTCCCTGTGGATGTTGACAGTGTGTAAAGAAAATGTCCTCCATAGCTTTCTCCTCCCTACCTGCCCCCTATATTTGTGACTTGATGACTGCTCCCCTACAGAGACTGCTCAAGTGCCAAGATTAGCTAAACCTGTCTTCTTGATTCAGCTGCCTACTATAAATCCCACCCCCTTGTTTATCAGCATGCAATAACCCCGCCCCCTGTTTATCGGCCTGCAAAAACCCTGCCCCCTTGTTAAGTTGTGTGCAATATCCCCGCCTCCATTCAACTCTGTATAATGAACATTCTGCGCTTCCCTGGGTGCCTTGGTTTCACCATTAGAGATCTTAGTCTACCTGATCCTAGCTTTTCCGTCTGTCCATTTGTCTGCCTTTCCTTCATTCTCTCCTCTTCCAAATTGCATCTGTCCATGGAGCTGTCTTGAATGCTGCACGTGGTACCAACCAGGGAACAAGACGATGGGCACTGGCTACAGGGAACTCTCATCAGTTAGATGAGGGAACACTCCTGGGAGAAGTATGCTCTTACGGATAAAAGAAGAAAGAAAAGAGAAAGAAAGGATAAAGGAACAAGGAGAATGAGTGCAAGTCTAAGTATCGGGGTAAGAGATGCAGGACAAGTAGACTCTGGAGATAGTCAATTATATGCCAGTGCTTTGAGAGGGATTTTGAGAAGCCCTGGAAGCAGGGTGAGAACACGGCAGCTCCATGGGCCCTTAGGTTCTGTTTGGGAGGCATCCCCTTGGTTTCCAGAAGGAGGGACATTAGCATTGGCCACATGGGAAAGAATGGAATAATTAGGGGGTAGATACATGGCGGAAGAACCCAAGTAGGATCCCATTTTCATTTTTGGTTTATGGAGTCTTATTTGTGATGCTGCGGATCCACTGCTGCTGCGTAACGGGAGGGCAGAGCTAGGTCTCGTCCCTCAGATCATGAAAGATGTCCCCTACAAACAGCCATGGATAGTGTGTGTGGAAGGGAGGCACAGCACACACACAGCTGCACCTTCCACAGCATCCCCAGGACCTGAGGGAATGGAGAAGAGATCAATTTATGAGTCAGGCTTGCACTGACCTGCCTGATGTCTCAGATGCTTAGACACTGAGGAGAGTGATGGTAAAAACCAGGCCACACAACCCACGGGGACACACACACACCACCACCACCACCACCACCACCACCACCACCACTCCCCCACTCCTCCACCCCCGACTGGGCCACCAAGAGATTCAAGGGAGTGGTTTCACTCTTCCCAATAGGCCCTGTTGAGGGAGGAGACACTAACCGTTTTTTAAACTGCATTCCCATATTTGCGCAACCGGAGCCAAATAACCCAGAGCAAACTGTCATGAAACTGTGCCATTCACATCCTTAAAGGAGATCAAACAAGCCTGTATGGGCCAAAGGGCCTACAGCTCTGGAGAGCCAAGGATTTTGTTCAGAGTGTCCTCAGTAATTGTGCCTGGCCTCCCCCTGACTGGCTAAGCATGGAGAAATCTTGTCTCAACCCTGGGAATTAACCTATTGTTCAAAGGTGGACTTACAGAATTATGTCAGGACCAGGCACAATGGACTAGGCTTGTGGAACTA
The DNA here is from genome assembly GCA_907169655.1 of Acomys percivali. Classification (NCBI taxonomy): domain Eukaryota; kingdom Metazoa; phylum Chordata; class Mammalia; order Rodentia; family Muridae; genus Acomys; species Acomys percivali. The sequence continues at coordinate 110,065,903 of OU015743.1, forward strand.
TTCTGTTGCAGGCATGATGCTAAGGTACCGAGCATTACGGAGGGTTGGCAACCACTTACACTGTCCCTTGCAAGACCATCAGCAATCAACAAACATTGTCACCTGAAGGGCAGGGAGACAGTTGCCCACGCCAAAGGAGAAAGAAGCTTGTTGCTGACTGAAATGCACCAGGGCCCAGGATCCAGACTCTGTGGCCCAGCTCTACAATCTACAGGGCACCTTAGAGTTGACTCCAGGCAGGAAGGGGGCTACAAAACAACTGAAAATACTAGCAAGACTTGTAAGGAGGCACTGAAGGGTTCCTATAAGAGCTCAAAACAAGCCATGATTAGGTTGTTCCTCAGTGTAGGTCTTAGCCAAGGTGTAGCTCTCACAGCTGCCAGTAAGGAAAGCAGCATGCCCGGAGGAAGCAGGTGGTAACCTGTTGTTATTCGCATGGGAAAATAGGGCAGTTTGCTCATGATGCCACAACAGGAATTTCAAATTAAAAGATAAGCTAGTACTTTGTAGGCCCTGGATGGTCTGCACAACAGTGCCAGGGTTATGCCCAACATGTCAGAGAGAAATCCATCGGGCTGACGGATGTGGTTCATAAACAGATTTTCACGGGTAATCTCAGGAAGGCATGAGAAACTGCCGGTGGGGCCCTCCCCAACCCCCTCAAAGAGCAGGAGCTATTGTCTCTCCCTAGGAGCTATCGCCTGTCATGTCTGATGACATTAGCGCCTGGGATTACATCCCAGTACTCTCTGGGATGTTCCTCAGGCCTTCTTCTTTGGGAAGTAGTTTGTGAGTGTTTCTGTTGACACTTGTCCTCATTTGTCTACGCCTCTGCTCACAAGGCAGGCTACAGTCCATACACCTCCCTGCCTGGATGCATTTGCCATTATGGGCTGTCCACAGCACCTCAAGATGGGCAATGCTTCTGCCTATACCCTACCAGGGTTGTTTTTTTTTGTTTGTTTGTTTGTTTTGTTTTGTTTGTTGTTGTTGGTTTTTTTGTTTTTTGTTTTTTGTTTTGGTTTTTCGGGACAGGGTTTCTCTATGTAGCCTTAGCTGTCTTGGACTCACTTTATAGACCAGGCTGGCCTCGAACTCACAGCAATCCGCCTTCCTCTGCCTCCTGAGTGCTGGGATTAAAGGCGTGCGCCACCACTGCCCAGCTCCTACCAGTTCTTTAAACAAGACCTCATTTACTCTAATTTTAAAATATCAAACAGAAGCTGACCTCACTGCCCCAGACAGCACTGGTTGTCAAGGACAGAGTAGAACTTAAGGTGCTGTAGGAGGGTGTCATGACGGGGAATGGTTGGGCCCATCTCCTTTCTGATGTGGGGATGGGGGTTCGCTAGTATTCTCCCTGAAGGCACGCACTAGCCACTTTGCGTAACTGAGATGGATCCAGTGGCGAGCCTGGCCTCACGTGTGAAGAGGCTGACGGAAGCCCACAGAGGAACCAGAAGGGCTGGAACCTGGGTCAAAGGAGGAGGGGTCCTGTACAAACCACAAGACACGGACTGCCACCAGCGTGGCTTCTGATAAAAAGGCTGATGCAAATGGCCGAGGAGGACACATGGAGCCTGGCTGGGTTTGGGGACTAATCCAGAGGCTGTATTTCCTGTGATCACGCCAATGCAGGTAAGACAGGGCCGAAGCTTTTTCATCCAGTGGCGTGGCCACATCCTCACGTACCTCTTTATCACCAAAGAGCCCTTCTGTTTTTCAGGTTACTGCTCTAACCACCTGGAGTCCCAGTGGGCTCAGCTGTGGGTTACAGCCCGCAATGTGGACAGGACGTCATGCCCCACGACTCACAACACATAGTGTGACAGCAGCTCCGTGTAATGAAAGCAGAAATACTGGGGATTAACTGGGACCCACCGGTGGGGGTTTTGGACCTACAGTAATGTGGACAAGGCCCAGACACATCCACACAGCCCAGAGGAGCCAAAGGCTTATAATGGATTGCCTCTCCTGCTACTTCAGGAAAACATTCGTGCTGAGCTTCAAGGCTTCAACTCTGTTAAACATTCCTTTTGTTTGTGTTAGGTATATCCGCTGTTATTCCTTATGGAAAGCTATTAGATACAGCAAAAGTGACCTAAGAGAGACATTTACAACATTCAGGACCATATCAAAACGTTAAGTGACTGGGAGCAGTGAGATGGAAAAGGTGCTTGCCACCAAGACCGATGACCTGTCTGTCTCTAAAACCCACATGGTAAGAGGAGAAAACAGACTCCTGCAGATTATGTTCTGACCTCTACACACGCACCAACACACACACACACACACACACACACACACACACACACACACACACATACACACACACAGGCCAACCAGCACATGTTCGAGCACAAACACACACACACTGAACAAACAGAAAGCCTGAGCAGACCATAAACAAGCAATAAGATTGACTCAATGATAAAAAGCCTCCAGACTACCTAATCTGTCCCACATTTAGCAATGGCCTACTACAAGCCCTCCTGAAGCTGTTCCAAAAAAGCAAAGGAAGATGTCTGAAACCCACTCTCCACAGTCTGTTTGTAAACACCAGTGGGATCCTAAGCCAAGGATCTAAACATCCATGAGCATGGGGAAAAAAAAAGGTACATGCAAGGTGGTGAGGCAGAGTGACCTTTCCTGGAACCTGCTGCTTGATGGTTCAAGAACACAGAATACAAGGCTTTGGTAAGGAAATACTCTAGACCTCAGCTGGGCACTCTGAAAGGGGACAGTTCCGTAGAAACCAGGAATAGGCTCCTGGAAAGAGACCTAGCCCCAAGTCACTCAAGTGAGAGAAGACAGTCACAACTAACACACCTGGGCAAGGTTTCATGTTCAGAACACAGAATGTCTTTAATCTTTTAAGGGGCTGGGGATGTAGCTCAGTAGGGGGAGAGTGTGTGCCTAGCATGCACAAAGCCCTGGGTTCCATGCCCGGCACCACAAAATCCTGTATGCTGGTGACACGTGCCTGTAATCCCAGCACCCGGAGGAGGAAGCAGGAGTGCCAGGGGTCTGATGTCAGCCTCAGCTACACAGTTAAGCTCGAAGCCAGCATGGGCCACACAAAACCATGTCTCACGCCTTCAAAAAGAAAGGCATGAGCCAGCAGGAAAATAATCTACAGGCGCCAACCAGCAGCTTCCACAAGACAACTCTGCCGACAGCCAGGAAGTCCCACAAAAGTCCTCACAAATCCAGAGAGGAGAAAATAAAACAACTACACTATGTTGAGAGTGGCTAAAAAATTTAAAGCCTAAAATGTCAGGTTGGAAAGATGGCTCAGAGGTTACGAGCACTGGCTGCTCTTCCAAAGGTCCTGAGTTCAATTCCCAGCAACCAAACGGTGGCTCCCAACCATTCATAATGAGATCTGGTGGCCTCTTCTGGCATGCAGGCAGAATACTATATATATAATAAGTAAATACATCTTAAAATAAATATTTTTTAAAAGCCTAAAATACCAAGAGTAGAACACATTTGGAATGATGAGAACTCTCGGAAAACTGCTTGGTAGAGCTGAACACAGACTTCCTGCAATGAACAACCCGGTTCTGGGGAAAACATTTAGAAAGGAAAAACGCCAATACATACACTAAAGGACATCTAAGCAATGATATTCCAGCATTAATCAGAACAACAGTGACAACAAACTGTAAAATAAGTTATTGGCAATCTAGGCACAAAAACCACGTAACCTATTTCCATGAGCTGTGGCAGGCTCCAGGGAGTGTTATGTGGAGATAGGATTTCCACTCCCGCTTTGGTTACTTAAGTAACTGAACTGTGTCAGGCTAGTCAATCTTGCCTCACAAACTGGAACATGAACATTTCCAATCGCGTTAGAGTTTACATTTTAAGCCAAAGAGATAATTACTGCATTCTGAATCCCTTTGCCACACATAGGGAAATGTTTAATTGTTTTCTGTGACGTCCACAGATACCTAATGAAAACACACTAATAGCTTTCTGGCCCATAGTGAAATTAAGCAAAACATTTAGATTATATTTGGAAGTTAACTTGTTAGTAATTGCTTTAACTGTACATGAAGTTGAAAATACAGGTACTTTTAAACTATAAAATAACCAAAAACAAAGGTATAACTGTATGGTATATTTATAGTCTATTTATATTATATAGAAATATAAACCAAGAAGCTGTGACCATCCTCAAACACAGGGCGGAACCTCACAAGCCTCCTGCTAAAGAAAGTCTGTGCATGACCCCCCTTCCCCCTCTAAAGTACTAAAAAATGTGTGATCTGTGGGGCCAAAAGTGAGAGAGGAAACAAGCTCTGGAGGAAGGGGCAGGAAGCCCCTGGAAAGTTTTCAACCCTCAGCCCTAACCTGAAAACAAGCATCCCGATCATATGTGTGACGTGTGCCTTCCCAGGTGGCCTCTTTTATTTTTAATTCTTTTAGATTTATTTTATGTGTATGGGTGTTTGCCTGCATGTATATCTGTATACCACATATATGCCTGGAACTCAGAAGGTGTCAGATCCCCTGGAACTGGATTTATGGATGGTTGAGAGCCAATATGTAGGTACTGAGAACAAACTGGAGTCCTTGCATGGTAAACAAAGGCTGGTAACTGCTAGGCCAACTCTCCAGCCCTGCTTGTTGGCTAAAAGAAAAAAAAAAAAATGTTGTGAACTATAAGCTTTTGGACTTGGATTTTCAGAGGGGAACAACTTATTATTTATTTAGGTTTTGTTGTTGTTGTTGTTTTTAAGACAGGGTTTCTCTGTGTAGCCTTGGCTGTTCTGGACTCGCTTTGTAGACAAGGCTGGCCTCACACTCACAGCAACTTACCTGCCTCTGCCTCCCAAGTGCTAGGATTAAAGGCGTGCGCCACCACCGCCCAGCTTTTTGTTTGGTTTTGAGACAGGACTTCCCTGTGTACCCTTAGCTGTCCTGGACTCACTTTGTAGAGCAGACTGGCCTCAGATTCACAGTGATCCACCTGCCTCTGCCTCCTGAGTGCTGGGATTACATGTGTGAGCTACCACCGCCAGCTACAACTTATTCTTCTTTAAAAGGTAATGAGAGGTAAGACTTTCTTAGGACATTTGTGAAAACTGACTCAGAAGCACAGTGGGCTGCGCACTAGCTAGCTGCTGGGCCTTGCAGCATTTCTGCCACTACTAAGATCCTCCTTTCGGGGTTTCAGAGGCACTGGGTAACACAGTTCACCCCAACACACACAGATCCTCACAGGCTGCAAGGCTGGCTCTCCAGCTGGGACTGCGCCTCTGTCCCTCAAACAAGGGCAGTCACTGTTGTGGGTATGTCTGCCTTGCTCTGTTGCCTTGGCCTTCTGAGTAGCTGGGATCACAGGGTGTGCCTCTGCACCCTTGCCGCTGTGGGTCTGCACAGGCAGCTGACGTACTCTATGTGCGGAGGAGGAGGCACAGTACAGAGACTGCAGCGCATGGAAGAGACCTTTTCCACATGCTTTAGTGGTCATGAGATCTGGCCACACTCCATGGGATGAGCTTAAAATTTGACAAGTGGGGAATTTACTGGTGTTTTAAAAATAGCATGAGAATGGAAGTAAAAATGATTTTTAAAAGTGTAAGATATTTGTCGCCCCTTCTATGAAATCTATACACTGACTTTAAGGCTCCTTATATGACCTTGTAGCTGTTTTCAACTTGATTGCTTCAGAACTCCAAACCCAGTCATGAGAACCCTTTCTCCATACCACACTTTAGGCCACACTGGGAGGCCATGCTTTCTTCTCCGATCACCCCCACCCCACTCTCAGACAATAAGAACAAAGGAATCCAATTACGTGTCACAAAATGGTTTAGACAAAATATTAATGTGGTTTTTTTTTTCTTCCCTAGGGAGCAGTGACATTAGCAATGTGATCAAATTACTGGTAATATTAAAAGTAGCCACGTGATTTTACTAAGCCAAACTGTGCTCTCAGAATCTCACAAGCATTATTCTCTATAACCCCCAAAGTCTACTCACATCACTAACTTATTCACGTGCTTATTTTACAGACAAAAAATGAAGAGCTGAGGAACTCCCTCAACCTCGATGCCAACAAAGGGCCTGGATGCACCCAAAAGCCTTGGACTCCGCTTTTAACCACTTGTCTACACTGTGCCACTGTGGCCTTGACAATGCTGGGTGAGTATTTAAGCTCCTGGTAACTAACACAGGCCTGGGTAGCAGACATGGTAGAAGTTACATGGGCCAGCAAAACAGCAGTGGCTGCAGCACCATGCGGAGCAGCAGGGCCCGCCTGATGCCTCAGAGTATGCTTCTGTCAGCTCTAAAGCTCGCCTCTGGACAGGAAGCCAGGCATCTGTGGAAAGGAAGGAATCTGTTGAGGGCCTGAGGGAAGTGTGGCTTTGGGAAGTCTCCCGACACAGGAGGAGAAGCTGGACTACGGTAGGCCCACCCATGACCGCAATAGGAGGCTAGTATTCCTGATTTGTATTCCATATCATGGGTGGTTTTTGCTGGGTCAATGTCTACATCTCATTAAAAAGCTAAGATGGAAATGTCTAGAATCTAGATGAAGAGGGGACAGAGGTGGCGGCTGGTTGCCCTAATGCCCCCTCCATTCTTCATTCAGGGCCATCTAGGCAACTCCAGCTATAGCCGCCCCAGGCTCAGTTACTGCCTTCCACACCATGTCCCCACAGAGAACTGAGCATCTCCTATATGCAATGCAGTAGCGCTTCAGTAGAGTGAAGCGAGCTTCGCGGTCTCCAAGGACTTGAGTCTATCATAGTTTTATTTGCATATACATTCTTTATGTACACATCTGTGTTTTTAAAAGGCAAACACAGAAGCTATACTTTTTGCTTGACTAGGACAGTGGAAATGACTGGAATAGATGCTGGGCTATTGGGGGAGTAATGAAATGGTCTATTATGATGATGGTTTTGCAACTCTAAACGCACTGAAAGGCAGTGGGTTTTATGCTATGTGATGTGGTCTCATTTGATATCTGTTGTGCTACAAATAACTAGTGACTTGCCAGGCATGGTGGCATACACCTTTAGTTCCAGCACTCAGAAGGGAGAGGCAGGCAGATCTCTGCATTCAAGGCCAGCTTGATCCACACAGTGAGTTGCAGAACAGCCAGAGCTGTCAAAACAAAACAAAGACCAGAACAAAACAAAAAAGAAACAAACAAAAAACCCACCACAACTGACAACAAACAAACAAAACAACAACAAGAAAACTAATGACCAACCATCAAAACTCTGAAATCGGCTCTAGGTTACTCTACAGCACCAGCTTAAGCTCTCTAGTGAATTAGCTTTTTAATGTCACTGTCTGGAAAGACCTTTAGTAGCATCCTGTTAGCTAATGTGCTCCTTAATGCACCTAACACATCCCTCTGATGCTCAGTTAAGCTGTGGTAACAAACACACAAAGGCTGCATCCACCTGGAGCTGGCAGCTGTTTCCCCTGTGACTCACTGGGGCTGACAGAGCATCCGCCATCTGAAGCTTTGCCTGTATCCAACAGACAAAGTAAACCGGAGGTCACACACATCCAGCCCAGAAGTCACACAAGGTATTTCCAGCTACTAGTTGGCCAAAAGTGGTCACATGACTTTACCAAACCCAGAAGGCTAGAAAGTGTAAAGGCCTAAGAGGTTTTGGATAGTCAATAAACAGCACCAATGTTTACAGGGGAAGCTAGTGTTTAGAGCAGTTAGGAGCTAGGATGGGGATCTAGCATGCTAGGGTCTCAGTCTCAGGGTGTTAGTTAGGCAGCATCACATCACCTCTGAGAGGTCTCTTTAGTCACACAATGCAAAAATAATACTCACCTCATCCCTTTAAGACTCTGTGTGTATTTCTGACTACAAGCAATATAGAACTGTGGCCTAATGTCCTAAGTATTACATAACTTTTAATATTTGGACAAAAATTATTAAAGCAGTGTTTTGCCTTCGCAGTGTAAATCACAAATGGGCACTGTGTAGAATATTGTTACTGACTCCCACACAGACAAAGTAGGTACAAAGTAAACTACCGCCTTATTTATCCAGGAAGCAGGCCTCTTCAGTCTTGTGTGGCCAGTCGCCAAGGCCTGAAGCAGTGGGGTCATTCCTCACCTTCTAGTTTCCTTATTAGTATTTTTAGGGGCGATAGCATTGTGTAGGGCACTTCCAAGGCTCTTGAGCACTGAAAGCTGAGACTTTAATTCCATCACTGGCTTGGCTCCTGTAGTATTTTGCACTTTGCCCCTTTAACTATTAATGCATGGTTTTCTCATTCATTAAAGCGAGAGCTTGCTCTTTGGGAAGCAACCACACACACCCCCCATCCACACACACACCCCCATCCACACACACTCCCATCCACACACAGCCCCATCCACACACAGCCCCATCCACACACACACCTATCCGCATACACACCCATCCGCACACACCCCCTTCCACACACAACCCCATCCACACACACCCCCAACCACACACACCCCCATCCACACACACACCCATCCACACCCACCCACCCACACACACACACCCCCATTCACACACACCCCCATCCACACACACCCCCATCCTTCCTACCCCTGGGCATGCATGCTTTAACTCTGCTGGACTGCAGGTCCTTGATTCAGGAGGGAGGGAGCAGTTGTCTCCCAAGGCAAGATGGGAGGGGACAGGCAGTGGTGCACACCCAGAGAGATGGGACCTGCTTCCTTCAGGCCTCAGAAAAGCTCCAGCCACCTATCACACCCACCTTCATCTGGGACAATGGTTGGGATGGTGGGGCTGTACTTCAGAGTTCAAGAGACTGTAGCTGTCACCCTCCCAGGATAGGGAAGGCCAGACATTCTTACAGATCTTTCTGTTATCCAGGCTGAGGTCAGAAATAGAAATACACATTTAAAAGCTGGGGGGAGGGGGGTGTGATTTCTTTAACTTTTAGTAGAACAAAGCTTGAAAACTAAACTAATAAGGCTTAACACATCGATTATAAATAAAATAGGCATGGGGGGGATCTCTCAGTCCTTCTGTTTTTCAAATGTGAACACAAGTCAACCATACCAGTTTTAGCCGCTGAGTCGCAGTCACCTCCACCAACACCAACTGTCATGGCAGCAGGCAGCCCTCTCTGCCTCCCCAGGTGTGTCTGGGATGCTCTCTCACTCTGTACTATGCTCCACACAAATGTCTCTCTATGCCCAAGTTCCCATCTCTGAGCTGGGAGGCTCAACCCAGGTTCATGGGCTCTGGCAAGATTACCTTTCACCATCTCAGGGTCAGTTACAAGCAGCAGCAGCAGCCTGTGCCGAGTCTTAAAGTCAACAGACGCCAAGAGTCAGCTCCTATAGACATGGCCTCTCCAGCCCCAATCTAGTCCTAAGCCAAAGTCATTCAGCTATGCCACTCCTGGGCTTCTGACACTCAGACTTTAGTGTAGCTGCTCCCACAAGCCACTTGGCTAATACAATATGGGTCATGATGGTACCACCTTTCCTAGGACACATACAGGAGCTTACTGCAAAGCCATTTAGCTTCCAGCTGGGCACGGCTGCGCACGCCTTTAATCCCAGCACTCGGGAGGCAAAGTCAGGTTGACCTCTGTGAGGTCAAAGCTAGTCTGGTCTGGTGAATGCCAAGCCAGCAGGGTTACATGGAAAAGCCCTGATGAAGGGTCGGGGAGCCCTTCTGGCTTTGCTGCATGTATGAAAGTATTCATAAGCAGACACTGCGGTCGAGCTGATCTTGCACAACATAAGACTGTCAGCTGGGTCAGTCCACAGCTTACAACAAGGTCTCTGCTGCAGGAGAATGACATAATACAGAAAGGCTACCAAGGGGCTAGAGTATGGGTCAGGGGTAGAAGTTAGCATGTTGCCCTAGGATCAATCTCCAGTACCTCAAAAGCCAAACCAAAATACCAAAATGCTCCTTGTTATCCTACCAAAGAACAGTCTGTAATTATAGAAACAGATGCCTTTATTTACTATAAACATTTACATCCTAAGGTACACATTTATGTAAAGTAGTATTCGATGCGTATGTGCTCCTTTGCTTGGTGTCCCCAAACCTCCAATTTTCAAAGAGACCTGCCAGCTGCAGTCTATCTTTTTTTAATACCTACAGCTGCACATGTGATGTTGAAAATAGTGTGTTAGAATTGCAGTTCACACTGAACATTCGGTGTGCATTTCTAGACAGATAATACAATCAGCCCAGTTTTTTACGTAATGATATGAACCATAAAAACAGTTTGGGGTGAATCTAGACCTATTATTTTCTTCAAATATAAAAATAAAAGCCAGGCGGTGGTGGCACACGCCTTTAATCCCAGCACTCGGGAGGCAGAGGCAAGCACAGATTTCCCCTTTATCAAAGCTGAGGAGGGCAGCACCGATCTGTGATCCCAGCATCCAGGAGGCAGAGGCAGGACAGCTGAAAGTCAAGGCTTCCTAGCAAGGCTTCCTAGTCTCTGTAGCCTGACTCTGTTTCAGAGCAAAGAGCTGTTTGTTTACATATCTACCAGCATGGGTGTTTTAGCATATCCTCATTGTGAAAAATGTGAATGCAGGGAGAGGTCAAGTGCCCCTTTGAGTGAAGACTTCATTCCCGTTAGACACAGACATATTCCCAGAAGTGGGGTTTCTGGGTCTCATAGAAGTCCTATTCTAACTATTTTGTGGAACTTTCATCTTTTCTCCAATGGCTATATCAAATGGGAATTTCTCCATATGCATATATATGGCCACCCCCCCAAAAGCTGAGAGGCATTGTGGGGGCACATGCCTCTATCCCAGCATCTTGACCTTTGAAAGCCAGATAGAGAACAGGTTCTTGAATTCACCACCCACCCAGTTAATGTCTTTGCAGTCATCAGCCACGGGGGACCAATTCTTGACTGAGCTGGGAGGGCTATGAGGGTCTGGCCCATAGCCAAGTCCTCCTACACCAGACTCCATGCAGTTCAATCCACTGCCACATCCTGCATAAAACGCCTGCCTATACTGCACGTTAGTCACAACAGAAATCCTGAATCTCACCGGGTGCCGTGGCGCACGCCTGTAACCCCAGCACTTGGGAGGCAGAGGCAGGTGGATCGCTGTGAGTTCAAAGCCAGCCTGGTCTACGAAGTGAGTCCAGGACAGCCAAGGCTATACAGAGAAATCCTGTCTCAAAAAGAAAAGAAAAGAAAAAAAAAAGAAAAAGAAAAAAGAAAGAAAGAAAAAGAAGAAAGAAAGAAAACGAAAAAGAAAGAAATCCTGAATCTCAGAAACACTGAGGCCAACAGAGTCACCCCTCTCATGTTTCCATTGACAATGCTCCTGCTCCCAGCAGGCAGATCTGGCTCCCTAGCCAAGATGGGTGAGATGAAATCGAGAACCAGAGCTACACCACCTCTGCCTGCTGTGGTAGAGTGATGGAGAACAGAGAGCACCAGGGAAACTGGAAACACAAAGACTAATAGGCCAACCACTCACAAAACATGCCTACCGCTTCAAAGTCAACAAGTTTGAATTAAATAAAGCAAGGCCAAAGGGTTAGGAAAAGACAGCTCCTTCACTTTCATACAATTTATTTGAGCACTTGGGGCTATGACTTCATGATGACTTCAATTTTCTGTTAAAGGGAAAGGCAGGAGGCATTTGGGTTTAAAGCCAACAACTTGTCACTTGCATTTCCAAATGCTGCGGCTGCTGTCGGTTTTTCAGTCTCTGTCCTGTGCACACACTGCAAACGTCCTACAAGCCCCTTAGTAGTAAGACAGGAGCTACCCTTTCATGGGGGCCTACCACAGCCTGCACTCTGTATTTGTCCAATGTCACCACACCCATCAGGAGGATCTACAGGACCACTGCCCGTCCTCTAGCACCCCACAGTAGTCAGAGCCTCCATCATCCCTTCCCCAGATGCTGCAGAGCCCCCTGCCTGGTCTCCTGTCCTTGCTTTGCACTTCCTCTACACACTGATAAACACAGCTGCCAATGCGGCCCCTCTAGGTTCAAAGGCAGAGCACTGCACTCTTCCTCGCCTATCACGTGGCTCCTCCTTTACTCACAGTAAAACACAGATCTGCACGGCAGTCAGCAGAGTACTTGAGGACCAGCCACTGCTCCGCTCACATCACACATCTCAGGGCCCCCACACTGCTATACACGCGTGCGCGCACACACAAAACACAGCAAGGCCTCCGGCATTCTCCTCCTCCTTTGTTCCTACACTATAGTGTCTCTTCTCAGTGACACCTTCTGTAACCACCCTATGTAGAGCTGCAGCCTTGGCACTCACCACCACAACGTCAGAGCTGCCAAGGGGCTGCTCGGAGCCAAGTCCAGCTTCCCTCTGATGCAGAAGCCGCATTCTGTCCAGGACCTAAACCCCTCCCCACCCCCTTGACCTGACAGAGCCTAGAGGCTGGCTGCCCTCTCTCCACCCATCTGGGAGAGGTAGATGGACCCACTTAGCACCACTTCCTGCCTAGGCAGAACACATCCACCCGGAGGAGCAGTGGGCCCATGAGAAGATTCTGCTGTCCTCTCCCAGGCCACCTGGAGATCCACACCAGCAGAGCCGCCCGCCATCAAACACAAAGAGCTGGGCACAGCCTGAGGACGCTGTAGAGTTAGACCAACTACACACTGGCTGAGATGACTTGTGCACGTCACCTCTAATGTTACAGAGAGGACTATGGGAGTGCAGCCAAGGGCACTGCTCCCTTTGAGTTGAGAGAGTAGAAGAGAGTGCAGCACTGAGGAAGGGGCGGGGGAGGAGGCCGGAGCAGGGGTCATACCTACAGAGATAGGAACAACAACTGCAAAGGACAAGTGACCCCTGTGGGAAGCAGCCAGCCTGTGTGTGTGTGTGTGTGTGTGTGTGTGTGTGTGTGTGTGTGTGTGTAGCTGGGAGGGGGAGCAGACCATTCTTAGTATATGTGGAGAGCTCTGTAATTGCTTTTCATTGAGTGAGCTAATAGTACATTGCATTTTTGTAGCTATTATTATAATTAGGTTTAATCATTCTATTTTCTTAGAGCTAGCCAAAAGCCCAGGAAGGCTCCTGACTAGTAAGGAATACAAGGGTCTACTCTGGACTTTGAGTTACAAAGGCTTGTGGGCCACCATATAAGTGCTGGGAATCAAACCCGGGTCCTCTGGAAGAGCAACCGGTACTCCTAACCTCTGAGCCATCTCTCTCTCTAGCCCCACAAGGATAAATCTGAAGCTAGTTTTAACAGTCTATCAGCGGGGCTGCGGAGATGGCGCAGTGGTTTTGAGTACTTGTTGATCTTGCAGAGACCTGGGTTTGATTCCCAGCACCCACATACAAGATGCCTCACAACTATTAATAACTACAGTTCCAAGGGACGCTCTTCTGACCTCCAGGGGCACCAGGCACATACGTGGCACACATACATACATGCAGGCAAAACATTTATATACATAAAATAAATCTAAAAATAAATGGATTTTTTTTCCCCAAAAAAGGCATGTAATCAGCCAAGAATGCTCTGAAAACCTAAGAACAAAGCTGACAGTCTCCAGCAGACAGATGTTTGAATTTATTTCTGTTGATAGCTCTACTGGAATGCTGAAATGGTTTTCCTACAGGGGATAATTATGGTTATTTTTACAATGACTATTTAGTTAGGATACTGTTGCTTTTCTTTGTTACTTTGTTGAGACAAGAGTCTCACTGTGTAGCCCTAACTGGCTCAGAGCTCAATTTGTAGACTAGGCTGGCTTTCAACTCACTGAGATGCACCTGCCTCTGCTTCCTGAGCGCTGGGACTAAAAGCATGTGGCACCACTCCCAAAAGAATTGTTAAGTTTTAAAGCTATCTGAAGTAAATTGGCGGAGTTCATCCTAAATGACTACTATTCTATACGGAAATGTGGTGGCTAGGCGGGGGGGGGGGGGGGGGGGGGCCCCCCAAAACGGAATAGCCAGTAAAAAAAAAAAAATGTAAAGGCAAGTATAATATAATGCTAAAAGCAACTATACCAGAGTGCAGTGACTATGCCAGGTTCACACACCTATAATTCCAGCACTTGGCTAAGGAAAAGAGTTGGGGCAAGTCATCTCTACCACTCAATCATGGCCTTCTGTAAAGATCTCAAAGACTCGACACAGAGATACCTTGCAAACGAAACAAACAAAAAGAGGGTGTAAAATGTAATTAAAGAGCTACACATCAGACCAGGTGCACACAGTATGGGATTATCTTCAAGTATCTCCAAATGATGCCATCCACAGAGACACTCTTCAAGTTTCTGAAAGGCCATTTTCTTTACTGCAAAGAAGCCGTGCAACCGTCAACAAGCACCTCATTGCGTCTCTTTTCCTTCCTAAGAGCTCTAGTGGGCTGGTGCAGGTGTGAAAGCATGCCAAAGGAATGCGTCAATAAGCTGATGGGCTCCAAGAAATCTGACACCCCCTGGTCTGGTGCAGCATTTGCCAGGAAGGCATTGCCCTCCTTGAAAATGTGGGTCAGAGCTCCACTCACTGGCACCCTCCATGCAGTGGAAGGAAACACAGGAGACAAGCAAGCATGTGCTCTTATAGATATGTGCTCCTCGTGAGGAAAATTCAGAAGTGTTTTCCATAAGGAAAGACACCTGGACACACATAGCTCCCGTTTCTCTAATATGTTCCATGTACAGGAAGCCAATTTTCATGTCCAGAAGCAACACAGTTACCCTGTGTTGCATAATTAAAAGCAGCAAAAGTCACTCCCTTCAGAACTGGCCTCTCTGCAAGCCAGGGCCTGATGCAGCATCTTTTCAGCACAGTACATGGCGTGGCCTCTCTGTGCTAGAAAAACCCAGCTAAACTGGGGGCAGTCCTGGCTCTGCTAAGTACATCCTCATTGCCTTGATGACTTATGGTGGCCTGAAATAAGCTGGCTTCAACAATTCAAAATGCAACATAAGTCCTCAGAAATCTGAAACTGGTGGCCAGTTCTGCAGGACTAGCTTATCTACTGTTAACGCCCAAAGGCCCTAACAGCGGCACTGTTTTTCTGAGAGTAATGAAGAACTTATTGTAGCCTTTTCTGATCTAAAGTGTGTGGTGGTTTGAAGGAGAATGGCCCCCATAGGCCTGTGTGTTTAAATGCCTGGTCCCAGTCAATGGAACTGTTTAGGAAGGAATAGGGGTGTGGTCTTGTTGGAGGAAGCATGTCACTGTCAGTGGTCTTTAAGGTTTGTTTAGGGTCTTTTTCTTTGTTTGGTTTGGTTTGGTTTGGTTTTTCGAGACAGGATTTCTCTGTGTATCTCTGGCTGTCCTGGAATCTCTTTGTAGTCCAGGCTGGCGTCAAACTCACAGAGATCCACCTGCCTCTGCCTGTGGAGTGCTGGGATAAGAGACACGCACCACCACGCCAATGGGCTTTGAAGTCCTAAAAGCCCACATCAGGCCTAGTATCACGCTCTGCTCTTTGCCTGCAACTTGTGGATCAGATGTGAGCTCCTGGTTATTGCTCCAGTACTGGGCCTGCCTGTCTCCCACCATGTCAATAGTGAACTCACTCTCTGAAACTGGAAGCAAGCCCCCAATTAAATGCTTTATTTTATAAGTTGCCTTGGTCGTGGTGTCTCTTCACAACAATAGAATACAGACTCATACAATATGTGTTCCTACCTTGTTCTTACATTAACATCCTTATGGTCCTGGGGGTGGGAGTCACCCTTGCCCCCATTACATGTCAGTGAGAATGCTCAGAAGGTCAGAGACTTACTAAAGAAAACAACTGGCTGCACAGCTGGGGCATGTCTGTCGTCGATACTTAACCACACACATTCACTCTGGTTTTTTAATGTCAGTCTTCCTGGTGCAACTTTTTCAGGCAGACAATGTCTGTGTAACCTCGGCTGTGGCATCAAGAAGTGCTGCTACTGTGGGTGATAGGAAGCCCCTGGCTCCTATCTCTGAGAAGGAGGAGGAGCAAGGGGAACCAGATGACCCCGAGCCTCTCCATAAGTGGGTTGGGTGTTCTAGAACTCAAGCCCTGAGCTGCACCTCAAGGAGCCAGCAACTGTCTAAGTGGCAGGAGCCTCCGCTCCCTTCCTCTGGCAGCATCAGAACCATCAGCTGGAGCTCAGCAAAGAGCGATGAGCAACCTTATTCACCATGGTAACCATGTCCCCAGTGGTGGGACCCAGGAGATGTGAGCACACTGCTCCTTCTGCCTCTGAGGTTCCTCGGCACGGGGCTTTATGGTGGCATCAGGCGCTGCAGGAGGTACCACTCTAGTTTGCAGGGCCTCT
Organism: Acomys percivali; assembly: GCA_907169655.1. Lineage (NCBI taxonomy): Eukaryota > Metazoa > Chordata > Mammalia > Rodentia > Muridae > Acomys > Acomys percivali. The sequence continues at coordinate 110,082,154 of OU015743.1, forward strand.
TTCGTCCTCTTGGAGTGAACTTGATAACGACCTCATGATGCTGTCTCGGGTCTGTTGCTGCATCCCTATTTGCTCCTCCACTTTAAGCCCTGTTGTGTGTCTGCTCCCTGCCCCAACAGCCCTGTGGCTACAAGGCTTCCTGAGCCTGCTGATTTCTAACTGGTTTCAAATTCAAGTATCTGTTGTTTTGAGATGGGGGGAGGGGGTGGTGGCGCAGCTATGTAGCCCAGGTTGGCCTCACGCTCACTCTTACTGCCTGTTTCCCTAGGGCTAAGGCTGCAGGCAATGAGCCACTGGGTCCAGCTCAAATTCTATTTTAATACTGTGGGCTTACATAGGGAAATGTCCTCCACAGGCACCCATATCTGAACACTTGGTTCTCAGGTCACTTTTTGGGGAGGTTGTAGAACCTTCAGGAGGCGGAGCCTGCTAGAGGAATGCTGGCTGTCCCCCTTCCAGGTCACCTGCTGTCTTACAGGTTCTAATGCTGTGAAGAGACACTATGGCCACAGCAACTCTTATAAAGGAAAGCATTTCATTGAGGCTGCCCTACAGTTCAGAGGTTTGGTTGATTGTCACCATGGTGGGAGGCACGTAGGCGGACACAGCACTGGGGAAGGGGCTGGAGAGTTCTACATCCAAGTCTGAAGGCAGCAGGAAGAGTGACACTGGGCCTGGCTGGAGCTTCGGAAACCTCAGAGCCTTCCCCTGGAGACACACGCACTCCAACAGGAAGGCCACATCTCCTAGTAGTGCAGCTCCCTAAGAGCCTCTAAGGGCCATTGTCACCACACTTGCTCCACTCCACATCGAAGCTCCAGCCACCCATTACAATGACTCCCCCTCCCCCACACACCATGACCAGCTCCCCTCTGGAACCGGAAGTCCAAAGAAACTCTTCCTTTTCTAAATTGCCTTGGTCACGGTATTTTATCTCAGCAACAAAAAAGTAACAAATGCTCTAAATTAAAATTGATTTTTGAGCCAGGCGTGGTAGTTCACACCTGTAATCCCGGCACTCAGGGAGGCAGAGGCAGGCAGATTTCTGTGAGTTCAAGGCCAGCCTGGGCTACAGAGTGAGTTCCAGGACAGCCAAGACTACACAGAGAAATCCTGTCTTGAAAAGCCAAAACAACAGGCTAGAGAGATGGCTCAGTGGTTAAGAGCACTGGCTTCTCTTCCAGAGGTCCTGAGTTCAATTCCCAGCAATCACGTGGTAGCTCACAACCATCTAAAATGAGACCTGGTGCCCTCTTCTGGCCTGCAGGTGTGCATGCAGATAGATCATTCACATTCATAAAATAAATAAGAATGTAATTCCTGAATGTTCTGTGGTTCTTCTTGTTGTATGCAGTTTATTTTACATGGGTATAATAATATAACTGTATATGTAAAGTTTTTTTAATTAAAAATTAAAAAAGGAAAAGAAAAACAAAAAGTAAGTTTTGGGTTTTTTTTAAACAGTCTACTAATTACTGAGTGTAAACTTTCTCGGCTAATAAGGTGGGAGGTAGGGGAGATTAGGGGGTCGAGACCCACCTGAAATCTCATTGTTTTTTCTAAAGGGAAGTATGTCTGACAAGTTAGGATTTATACCAAAAAGGAATGCAGGAAGCTGACAGTTCGTCTGAAGCAGAGACTGTGCCAGGAGAGAAACAGGACAAGCTAACTCTCCATATGTGAATACTACCAAACAATAAACACCAGTGTTTGCTGGGACAGATGCCTTATTTGCACATATCATAAATTTTACAAAATTGAAACATAGCATAAGTTCGCTTGTGGTCACTTGGACGAACAGTAGGATTTCAAACTCCCATAAAGAGGAAGGGAAGGACAGGGTGCCACCCATCCTGTCATACTGTGGGTGGCTGTGGATACACACTAACATCGGCCAGTTCCCTGCAGACTGGCTATGCCGGGGCCTGTCTCTGTCACACCGTGGCTGGCTGTGGATATACACTAACATCGGCCAGGTCCCTGCAGACTGGCTATCCCCGGGGCCTGTCTCTGTCACACCGTGGCTGGCTGTGGATACACACTAACATCGGCCAGTTCCCTGCAGACTGGCTACCCCTGGGGCCTGTCTCTGACTCACTTTGCCTCCTCACAAGCTGAATTAGCTCAGCAGGCTATCGCACAGATGCCCCCACAAGCCTTGCTGCAAAAGGTACTGTCATTCACTCAAATGTCACAAAGACTACTGCTTAGTACAGATAGGTGGGTAGACAGAGGGAGGAAGGAAGGGAGGGAGGGAGGGAGGGAGGGAGGGAGGGAAGGAAGGAGGGGGAGGGAGGGAAAGGCTAGTAATCCCTCTCTTTAGTGTTCCTAAGGCTGAAGAAATGCAACTGCACTTTTCACTTCATACCTGGGGAAAGGGGTTAGTAAGAAGTCCTAAAAGCCTAAGCGGCCACCCGTCACCCTTCCCATCCTCACTGAGAGCCTGTGGTGGCGACATACACAGCACACACACCTATGGAGCACAGTGGACACCAGTTCTATCCTCAGCTCCACAATTGCTAAACATGAGAACCTGGAACAGTCAGCAGCATTCTGAGCCTGCTTCCCCACCCGAAGTGACGGGCATGGTGCCTATAGCTTGCACGTGGTTACAAAGATCAAATAAAGAGAAAATACAGCGCCCAGCATAGGGCTGCTGTTCACGACATGAAACATATTGATTGTAGTAAATTATAGTATTGAATTCCTATAAAGAGCTGTGCTAAAAATAAATTACTATTTCCCCAGAAAGTTTAGTGCTTCTCTATCCTATGATAGAAAAACGAGCCCAAAGAAAAACACTGTGGGGAGGGGGGAACGGGAAGATACAAGTGATGGGATAACAATTGAGATGTAATCTGAATAAATTACTTAAATAAAACTTAATTTTAAAAAAAGGGGAATAAAAAAAGACTTCCCTATTTGTCACTGCAAAATCTGTGGGAGGAACACAGAAATGTAAAGTCCCTCCATTTACTCATGAGTCCTAGGTGAAATGCAGACTTGCATCTGCCTCCTGGAAGCAGTCTAGCAACAGAACCAGAGGTGGTTCAACCTGACTCCCACCTATAGCAGATCAATCTGAAGAAGGCAGGCAGACAGTCTTTCTTTCCTACCCAGCTCAGTCTTGAGCTTGGACCCATGTCCAGCCAGGTTTCTACTATGGCCAGTTGGCTACTCCCAGTCTGGGCCCCAAACTTGCACTCAATTTTAAATTCCTACTTAGTGATTTAAAATTTCCTGCAATGATGTGATGAGATCCCTAACATCAGTCCTCCTGGATACTGACTGCATTTTTCTTGCCTAGTGTCTTAGTCACTGCTCTATTGCTGTGAAGAGACACCACGACCAAAGCAACTTTTATCAAGGAAGCATTTAATTGGGGCTCACTTACAGTTTCAGAGGTTTAGTCCATTATCATCATGGCAGAGAACATGGTGGCATACCGGCAGACATGGTGTCATAAAAGTAGTTGAGAGTTCTACATATGGATCGGCAGGCAGCAGGAAGAGAGACTGGGCCTGTTGTAAGCTTTTGAAACCTCAATGCTGACCCCCAGTGACACACTTCCTTCAACAAGGCCACGCCTCCTAATCCTTCTAATCCCTTTAATGATGATTAAGCATTCAAATAACGCCTTTGTGGGGGTATTCTTACTCAAAGCACCACACCTAGTGACTCCAGATGATAACACATGAGCACAGGTAGGTACAACTTTATAGCCCCCAGGGCTAGGAGCCAGACTTATTTGACCCATAAGTCAAGATGACTGCAGCCATTGCAGAAAACTGTTTGCTTTTATTGTGTTTCTGAGTCCAAAAAGCCTGCTTGGAGCAGCAGGTCTCATCCTGTGAGTCTTGATCCTTTCAAAGGGGTCACATATCAGAGATCCTGCATATTGGACATTTACATTACAACTCATAACAGTAGCAAAATTTTAGTTGTGGAGTAGCAACGAAAATACTTTTATGGTTGGAGGTCACCATGACATGATGAACTGTATTAAAAAGTCACAGCACAGCGTTAGGAAGGTTGAGAACCACTGGCTTAGAGGAGTGTGGCAAAGGATTTTCCTTAACTAAGCTTCAATAGGGATGCTTTGAGCGTCTTCTTGGCTAGGCCCAAACACTGGCTAGCATCCACATGGCAGGTCACATGGCCCAATGCTAGCAAGAACCCTGCTAGCTTATTTGGAGAAGGAAATTTCTCTCACATTGATGTTTGACCACCTCCACCATTTGAGCAAACTCCGATCTCCATATCGTGTTTGATGCCCCTGTCCTGCCTTCAGCAGGACCGCTCCCTACCTATGACCTCTGCTCTCAGCGTCCTCCAACCCCCTGGCCCGCTACCTGGCCCTGACCCCTACTCATTATTGTTTGCATGCCTCACTTCTCTCCCTTATCCTGAGAGTCTTGACATTCATTCTAATGCTCCTAAATAAAATCTCCCTTACAATTCTAACAAGCATCAAAATAAAAATTACCTTTTAAGCTGTTTGTTTGTTTGTTGAGACAGGATTTCTCTGTGTAGCCTTGGCTGTCCTGGACTCACTTTGTAGACCAGGCTGGCCTCGAACTCACTGAGATCTGCCGGCCTCTGCCTCCCTGAGTGCTAGGATTGCAGGTGTGCCCCACTGTGCCTAGTAGCAGGTTGAACAGTGCCCTATCTAAAAATATGTGACCATCTTAATGCTTACAACCTTGACCGGGAAAACAATGACTATCACTTTATGTCTTAGTTGCTTTTCTGTTGCTTTAATAAGACACCATGACCAAGGCAACTTATAAAAAGAAAGTGACTTACAGTTTCAGAGAGTTAGAGTCCATGATGGCAGGGCAAAGGCATGGGGACAGGAACAGCTGAGAGCTCACATTGTGACCCACAACTCTGAGGCAGAAACAGAGTTAACTCGGATTCTTACAAGTCTTTTGAAATTTCAAAGCTTTGCCCTGGTGTGACACACTTCCTCCAACAAAGTCACACCTCTTAATCCTTCCCAAACAGTTCCAACTGGGAACCAAGTATTCACATGAGTCTATAGGATCCATTCTCATTCAAACCATCACATTTTATCTGGGGAAAAATGATTAAGGATTTTGTGGAAAGGAGCTTAGCTTTCTTGGCTCTAAATGCAATCACCTGTCCTCAAGGGACAGACAGAACGGAGGGGAAAACATAGGTAGAATCCTAACACTGGGGAAGTTGAGGCAAGAGGATTTCAAGCAATCTGGCTATACAGACTGATTGGTTCTGGAGAGATGGCTCCACGGTTAAAAGCACTGTCTATTCCTCCAAAGGACCTGGGTTCAATTTCAGCACCGATATGGTGGCTTACAACTATCTATAGCTCCAGTTCCAGGAGCTCTGGTGCCCTCTTCTGGCATCACGCAGGCAGGACATCCATACAGAAGAGTAAAATAAAACCTTAAATATGAAGGAAAAGAGATGGGGGAGGGACCACGAGAGTTTGGGAACACAGAGACAAGAAGGAGGAACCAATACAGGCAGAGACTGGAGCGACATGGCCTCAAGCCAACAAGCATGAGTGTCTTCTGGAAATTTAAGAGCTGAGGGCCAGAATCTCCCGGAGCACCTGCAAAGGCAGAGCCTGCCAACACCCTGACTGTGAATTTCTGGCCTCCAGAACTCTGGGACAGCATTTTTCCTTTTGTCTTAGTGAGAAGCCAATGTACAGACTGAAATGAGAAGTGAGGTTTACAGCTCACTAAGGTGTTAATGGGTATTATATTCAAACCCATCTTTTTTTTTTTTAATGGCAAATTTGATTTCCACAATAAAAAGTAAGTATTAGGGCTGGAGAGATGGCTCAGAGGTTAAGAGCACTGCCTGTTCTTCCAAAGGTCCTGAGTTCAATTCCCAGCAACCACACGGAGGCTCACAACCATCTATAGTGAGAACTGGTGCCCTCTTCTAACACATGGGGGCAGAATACTGTATAAATAATAAATAAATCTTTAAAAAAAAAAGTATTAAAAGCCATCAAACACGAGCATTCATGAACTCTGAAGGGCAATAGAAAGCAGGACGTGAACACTACAGTGCAGATGAGGACCGCTGGGGCTAGCATCTTCACACGCTGCTTCTCAGCCCAAGAAATAAAATGTAGCTCCATTCCACAGTGCACTCACTCAAGACAGTGAAGGAACCAAGTCACCTGCTTGTTCTAGAGGGAGACTCCTCTAGACTCTTTGGAAGGGGCACGGGCTGGTATCTTGCTGAGGAGTATGTATTTCTCCACAGGTTTAAAGGTGTTTCCTTCGGGTCACAGGAATGACTAAACATAGCAACCTTCCAAAGAAATAAATGGAAAAGGCAACCAGGAGTACACATCATAGAATTCAATTCAGTGAATAATGACAGTGACCCTTGGGGAGGGACGATCCCTTCAGGGACTGAAACCAGGACACAAATTTATTCTGTTTCTGTATACACAAAAGAACTCAGCTGTGTGGGAAATCAACACACTTTGGTATGCACTCTTTGCCTGGTGACCTGATGCCCAGAACCATTACCTAAGAGGTAGCAACAGTTAACTGTCAAATGATCCTTTATAAACAATCTATTAGTCCAACCACCTCCAGGGTAAGGAAGGAGTCATGGCAAACTGTAGTGGCTGATCCCTTGCCACTGCCTCACACAGTGTGTGCTTTGGCTGGATAGCTCACGGCACCTTCTCTATCAGGGCTTTGTCTCCTGGGGCCCTGTGCTCTCTCCAGAAATGCTCCTTTAAAGGACTGTCCTGGGCTTCCTTCAGTGATGGGCTACACTGTGGAAGCGTAAGCCAAATAAACCCTTTCCTTCCCAACTCTGGGCTAGAAAAATCACTGAGTGTTGAGAACTCAGTGAGCTGTTCTGTAGGAGCTTAGAAGATAAGAATGTCAGAGAGCCCGGTGTGGTGGCGCACACCTTTAGTCCCAGGACTCAGGAGCCAGAGGCAGGTGGATATCTGTGAGTCTGAGGCCACCCTGGTCTACAAAGAAGAGTCCAGGACAGCCAAGGTTACACAGAGAAACCCTGTCTCAAAACACCAGAAGAAAGAAAGAAAGAAAGAAAGAAAGAAAGAAAGAAAGAAAGAAAGAAAGAAAGAATCGAACATTGAGAGCAGTGCAGAAATTGGAGACCTGGCTTGTGACATTTCAGAGGGGAAAAAAAAGCTCTACTGGGATTTCTGTGTGAAGAATCTGTAGTTCTTGCTAGCTGGGGCTGAATAAGAAGATATCAGAACTGCTGAAGTTAAAGCCTTGCTTTGCTGGGATACTCAATGCTGGTTGGCTGAGGCTGAGAAATTAGCGGTGATTAAGAAGAGTCCAGCATCATTGAGGTGAGATCTTCTAGGAAATGTTTCCTGAGGGTCAGCACACAGAAGCCTTGTTCCACAGGCAGCCACTGGAACAAGGCAGCTGAACTTGGTTGTGAAGGAGCCACCCAGGTGGCTCTAAAGACATGAAGGGGTCACGGAGAGCAGCTGAGGCTCTGCACTGTGAGAGGCCAGGAGAGGCAATTGGTGAAAGCGCAGGCCAGTGGCAGCAGAAGACCCCAGCATTGCGGAGGTGGGAGCTTAAAAGACAAGGTATGTGTGCTGCAGAGGGAGGGGCTAGAGAAGCGACCCACGCGCCTCTAAGGAGCGCAGAAGATCGTGAGTGAATCCCAGACACTGATCTTTTCGTTATTTACACTGTTGGAGTTCAGTTTGCTTTGTCCAGATTGTGTCTATGCCTCGTTTCTTCCCTCTTGAGGTAAGGAAACAATTAACGTATTTTTTTATTTTATAAGACTCTACAGTTGAGAGAATTTAAACTCCTAAAAGAGAGATTAGCAATTTTGCAGAGACTTTTGATTTTAAATTTGATTTTGAGTATTTTTAAAGAGGCAACTTTTATAAAGCATTTGAATTTGTAAGGCTGTGGGGTTTTTTAAGTTTGTAAAATGTTTTATACTGTGACACCTTTGTTAATGTGTCCATCTTGGAGATGTACAAGAAAGGAAAGGTGTGACTTCCCATCCATGTGTCTGTGTGTCAAGGTGACAAGGGGTCAGTTGTACTGGCTAAATTTATGTCATTTTGACACAAACTGTAGTCTCCTGAGAGGAGGGAACCTCAATTAAGAAAATGCCTCCATAAGATCGGCTGTGGGCCAGCCTCCAGAGCATTTCCTTAATTAGTGATTGATGGGGGAGGGCCCAGTCCATTGTGGGTGGTGCCATCCCTAGGCTGGTGGTCCTGTGTTCTATAACAAAGCAGTCTGCAAAAGGGTGTAAAACAAATGGCCTCTGCAGCAGTTCCTGCTCTATTTGAGTTCCTGTCTTGGCTTCCTTCAGAGATGATTACAATCTGGAAGTATAAGCTGAATAAACCCTTTCCTCCCCAACTTGCTTTTTTTGGTCATAGTGTTTTATCCAAACAATAGAAACCCAAACTATGATGGGAATAACAAAATATTTTTCAACCCCCCCCCATGGATGGTGAGATAATATGGGTGGTGAAAAGACAATCATGGCAGAGAAGTCAGCAACAAAAGATGATTAAGAAGAGCATACATATTCACTACTTAAGATGAGCTTAAAGTGACATAGAGACTTAAGGATCTGAAAAGATAGGGAAATGGGGGGGTGGGGTGTTTTGCCTGCGTGTATGCCTATGTATCTTGTGTCTGTCTAGTGGCTGTGGGAGCCACAGGAGGGCATCAGACACCTTAGGTGTAGAGTTAGAGACCATTGTGAACCACCATGTGGGTGCTGAGACTAGAATGTTGGTCCTCTGGAAAAGCAGGCAGTGCTCTTACCCTCTGAGTCATCTCTCCAGCCCTGAAACCTGTGGTATTTTAAGTGTAGGTTTATCAGAAGTAGACAGTCATGCTTAGACTTAAAAAGTACAATCTAAGGAGTAACAAACAGAGGAAGCCGTGGGCAAGCGTATCTGTCTAGATTCTTCTCTGTCCATGTACCTGCAGGGACAGGAAGAACACCTGCTGCATGAGGATCTTACTGTAGAAAATGGAAGGTCAGACGATAGCTCCTGGCTGCAGGCATGCTCCCGGGGCAAAGGGCAGAGGAGGCTGGGGACCACCCTTTCTGTGCTTTTCTCAACTCCCGTCAGTTTTGAAATATTTAGGGGACACTGAAATGCCTCAGTGTGTAAAGCCACCCACCACCAAGCCACACGGTGGCTCAGTGTGTAAAGCCACCTACCACCAATCCACACAGTGGGTGGCTCAATGTGTAAAGGCACCAGCCACCAAGCCACACGGTGGCTCAGTGTGTAAAACCGTCTACCACCAAGTCACACATTGGCTCAGTGTGTAAAGCTACCTACCACCAAGCCAGAAGGTGGCTCAGTGTGTAAAGCCACCTGCCACCAAGCCACATGGTGGCTCAGTGTGTAGTCACCTGCCATATGGTGGCTCAGTGTGTAAAGCCACCAAGCCCGGGACCCACGTGGTGGAAGGAAAGAACAAGTTCCTGAAAATTGTCTGATGTGCAGCATTGCGCTCTCACCCCAGAGCAAATAAATAAATGGAGTTTTTAAAGATGTAAAGATATTTGGGGTCATGTGTGCTAAACTCCATCACCCTCCCAATGTAATTCTTTTTTGCTGCTGTTGTTTTGTTTTTTCTGGGGCAGAGTTTCTCTGTGTAGCCTTGGCTGTCCTGGACTCACTTTGTAGATCAGGCTGGCCTTAAACTCACAGAGATCTGCCTATCTCTGCATCCCAATTGCTAGGATTACAGACACGTGCCACTATGCCTGACTCCATGTGTAATTCTTACCTATGGAAGACCGGGCTGTATACATTTTCAAGGTTCTCGTGAGAAATTACCACAAATTTAGTGGTTTAAATCAACAGAAATTTCTTTTCTCCCATTCTGGAGTATGAAACTCTGAAACCAAGGTGTCATCCATCAAGCCATGCTCCCATTCCATGCTATGGGGGTGGCCCCATTCCCATCCCTTCCAACTTCCCTCTGCAAGGCCAGCATCCTAAAATATGTGTCAAAGTTCCCCTGCCTCCTTTTGGAGGCTACTTTTCATGGAATTTAGGGTTCATACAATCCAAAACTATATCCCCACTTCAAGTTCCTTACCCAAATAACACATACCACAAAGAAAGGCATGTTCATAGGCTCAGTTTTTAGACACAGACATCTTTAGGAGGAATGCTATGTGAAATGTCCCAAGAAGCTCACCTGGCCTTGTGCTCTGAATCCAGTGGCTGGCTTTCCTGTCTGCTCACAGTCACAATGTACACTGCACAGCTGAGCTCCCTATATTCCTTTAGGGTGTAATCTCTAGGCTGGCACCTACCCTGCAGCTAGCACCCTGTGATCCTGCAGCCAGTATTCTGTGTCATAGTGGCCTTTGGTGACTGTCTCCCTCACTGCCACCTGAGCAAGGTAAAAACTTGATCTGTTATCATCTCTCTGTTCGCCTCAGCACTGCACCACAACACATATAAATAAAAAGAGGCTCCACTGACAAATGTCTGTCAGGTAGAAATGGAGATCAATTTGTATCACTCGCATGAAGCATACTGAGTATGCTGCTGCGATATATTTTTGTTTATTTTACATATATGAGCAGTTCACCTAAATATATGTCTGTGTACCACATGTGTCCCCATGGGAGCCAGAGGAAGAGGGCATCAGATTCCCTGGGACTGGACTTACAACAGTTGTGAGCCACCAAGTCCGTCCTCTACAGGAGCAGCTGCCCTGGAAAGGCAACCTCCCAGCCTCCTCCGGATAGCAGTCTGGAAGAACACATACTGAGGAGATTCAAAGCAACAAACTTCTAATGCTAACATTTTAGGCTCAGATGATTCCGTAGACAGTCTAAGTTAAACTGCTCTGGGTGCTTTAGGACCCACAGACTGGGGAAGCCAGACAGAACACTCACCGGTTCTGTCTGTAGCAGTATCAATCACAAGCGAATGGCCTTCTAACAAGGCACTTCCTTCTGCTCTGTGGAGGGCAAAGACAAAGACATTATTCAGGGGCACTCAGACTGAATTACTGTCTTCGCTTAAACCCTCCTCTCAGGGGGAGCTGGCAGCTGCAGCAGCCAGCCCTAGAGAGCACTAATGATCTGCAGCAAAGTTGTTCACATACCCAGACAGCCAGCCCAAGGGGCTTAGCACTAACTCCTGTTCGGCTCTGAAGCGCTCAAACCTCTCTAGAGGTGTGCGCTGAGCATGTACAATCTGCTCTGGAGCCAGCAGCAGGGAGAAGGCAATAGAGTTAAAGGGAAGGGCTGTGTGTGCCTGCCAAGTCTATCAACCCATGTTCACAGGAGCCCACCAGTAGAGTAGGTTCCAACCTGTGGGTCATGGCTCACTTGTAAGTCATTGAAATAAGCTAGTGGGTCACACACGGCATTTTCAAGAAGGAAACCATGAAACAGAATACACCAACATTGCTCTGCCTCTCTACATTGCCACTATGTACAAGCTCTTTCTCCTGGTGGATCATGTGCAACTTTGAAAGCCACTGTTCTTGAGAAAAATCACGTATTCAATTCAAACATAATAAGAATATAGCATGTATTTATTTCTTTGGAGAACATCAGTGATTATCCAAAGTACCTTGGACAGTGCCTGAAAGCCAAGGCAGTCTCTCCCAAGTGTGTCTCTGGAGCCCTAATTTGTATTTTCAAAGACATGAAAGGTTTTTTAATGAGACCCTAACAGACTGCACAGCTTTGGAGTCATCTCCCTGAGTTTCTCCTAGATGCGTTCATGGGGTTTGGATGTTCCAGACCACACTTGTGCTTACTGTCAAACACAGATGGGTGGGCCACCAAGAACAAGAAACATAAGCATGCTTCTCGGGTCATCACTGCACTGGACACAGCTGAAGGCTGCTCTGGGCCATGCCTACTGTACAGACTGTCCTCAGCCACCCAGCAGAGATCCTGGGTGATAACTGATTCACGGCCCAGTAAGTGGCCACAAGTGGTACCAAGTCAAGTACTGTAAAGCCTAGTATGGATCCTGCCTTGTGTGCACCACCACAGTGAACGTAAAAGAAAATATAATAAAGGGCTACTTTTGCACATCACAAAACAAGGGGGCTAGCTTCTCATTTTAGAATTTATTTAATTTCACATCATTTTCCTGCCACATGTTGCTGAAGAAAATTTCTTCCCTTTAATGTGTCTAGGAATTAAACTGAGCCAGGCATAGCGGCACATGCCCTTGGGAGGCTGAGGCAGAAGGACCCCTGTTAGTTTGAGGCCAGCCTGGTTTACATAGTGAGATCCAGGATAGCCAGGGCTACAGAAATACATGCCTTGTTTTGAGATGGGGTGGGGTGAGAGAAAGAGAAATTAACTTGGGTTGGGGAAAGAGTAAAAGCACTACACAGTCAGATCCTTACACAGAGACCAGTTTTGGTCAATGGGGAGGAGCTCAGGTGCTAACAGAATGACAAGCATGTGGGCCATCTTTGCCTTTTTAACTCTGGTTTTTTTTTTATTTTTTTATTTTTTATTTTTTCCCCGAGACAGGGTCTCTCTGTGTATCCTTGTCTGTCCTGGACTCGCTTTGTAGACCAGGCTGGCCTCGAACTCACAGCGATCCGCCTGCCTCTGCCTCCCGAGTGCTAGGATTAAAGGCATGCGCCACCACGCCCGGCCCGCCTTTTTAACTCTGAAGCACTTTATGTATATATTCAATTATGTTTGCCCTCAGAACACTGAATGGGTTTATACTTCCACTGTTTGAAAGGGGAGGTCCCCAAGCCTGTGGAATGGTAGAAGGAAGCCAGGCTGAATGTTCCTGTTGCAGATACTAGCTTTGACAAGGAAATGAGACAATGAGCAGCCAAACATTAAGTGCTCTTGGGCACTTGTGACTTAATCCCAAGCATATCTAACCATGGGAGATGAGCTGGTGGGGCTTTACAGTCACATGCCGGTGCTGATGCTGACAAGGTCATCTGTCACAGCTAGCAACCGCCGCCTTTACAGAAGGCTCTATTCGAAGGTATCCACAGCTATTATCGCATTTATTTCTTGAAACACACCGATACCAGGGCCAGTAAGATGGCTCGGCTGGCAAAGGCTCTTCCCACCCAACAATGTTGAGTTCAATCCTCAGAACCAACATGAAGTTGGAAGGAGGGAACTGACTCCACAAAGCTGTCTTCTGAGTTCTGCGTGAATGCTGCGCAATCACATACTTAATACACACACACCATAATTTTGTTTTGTTTTGCTTTGCTTTGTTTTGTTTTGCTTTTTTTGTTGTTGTTGTTATTTATTTATTATGTATACAGTGCACATCAGATCATATTATAGATGGTTGAGAGTCACCATGTGGTTGCTGGGAATTGAACTCAGGACCTCTGGAAGAGCAGTCGGTGCTCTTAACTGATAAGCCATCTCTCCAGCCCCCTGCTTTGTTTTGTTTTTCGAGACAGGGTTTCTCTGGACTCGCTTTGTAGATCAGGCTGGCCTCAAACTCACACAGGTCCGCTGGCCTCTGCCTTCCTGAGTGCTGGGACTACAAGCGCATGCCACCACACCCAGCTCCACACATAATTTTTTAAAAGAAACACTGACATAATTGGCGTTAGCATTCCACTCAATTTACAGGCGACACAAAGACACTAAATAATATGCTCAGTTAGTAAGTGGCAGAGCTGAAGTCCGAGGATGGCAGCCTGAAGATACAGCTGCCCTCTGTCTATGGAGGCAGACCCCCAGCCACAATAAATCCACTTGGTCGGTCCCTCCCTTTGACAGCATGAGGCCATGAAGGAAAACTCAAAGCCATCCACACGGAATTGCTGCTGCCCTCAAGTGTCCCGGCTCAGCAGCACCTATCTGACTCCACTCTAAACAGCAAGGTAATGGGTGCAAAGGGAGGATAAGGATGCAGATGCCGCGCTCAGAGCCTTCTGTGGTTCTGGATATGTGCCACATACCACTAATGAACTGGAGATAAATGGAGCTAGAAGAAGCTGAGGAGCATACCTTGAGGTATTTCAACTGCCTAGCAGTTGACTTCCCGTGCATTAGGGCCATACATACTGTAACAATCTATAATGGCACCTCAGTATTCTTATTACTGAGGTCCGGTGAAAGCCACTGGGTCAGTCCATCACTATGGCAGAGTCATTTGTGTGGGGCCATCTGGGTGGCAACTGGGTGCACGTCTCAAAACAGTTTAGTGCTCTTACCACCATACCAAACTCCCCAAAGGATGCTCATGGGAGCCAAAGGCACTTGAAAATTAAAAATAGACTTCAGCCTTAATAACAGGCTTTATGTCCTGAGCCTTTCCTCGGCCTCATGATGGGTATTTGGTATGTAAGCACAGAATTGAATTACTATAATTAGTCTAAAAGAACAAAATAGTGTCAGTGTATTCAAAGCTTAAAAGATGAACTGTGCACTGAACCCCTACTGTGAGATGTGTTTGCACCCTCAGAGTAGGAGGAGGGAGGAAGCAGGAGGGAGGAGGGCATTCTCTTAACAAAATGTTTTATTTTAAAGAGCCACCACCTCTATAAGGAGCCCAAGAAATGACTCTGTGTGAGATTTTTTTATCAAAAGCATTGACTTCAAAGGTGTCGCTTCTTTTTCTTGCAATGTAGCCCAGGTGAGCCTCAAGCTCAGCCCCTGCCTTGGCCTCCGAACTGCTTGGAATTACAGACCACCACACCCAGAGCCCAAGATTTTCTTTTAAGTCAAAATCCTACTGAGCTCAGTAATAAGTGTGTTTCCCTGCTATGCACCAGGCACTAGGTTTGGTCCTCAGCACAACAGAAGTAATAGATAATAAAATTCTCTCAGCATTCTGAATACGAAACTAAATTTGTGTTTTAAATCATATTTTCCTGGTTCCGAAAGGACATGTAACACAATCAGCCCCACACATAGGATGTTTGCAAGTGATGAACACACCACATTATTTTACAGTTCCTGTGTTGAATTTCAGATTAGCACTACATCAATTCTTCCACTGAAGTTGTAGAGGGAAACTTGCTTTGTAAAATTTTAGCATATCCAAGGGGCTAGGGAGACAGCCCAGGCAGTGTGTGCCTGACACATAGCCACGAGGCCCTAAATTCAGATTCTCGGCATTTATGTAAAAAGCGGGGCACAGCAGCATGGACCTCTAATCCTAGGGCTGAGGAATTGGAGTCAGGGGGATCCCTGGGGATTGCTAGACAGCTAATCTGACTGAACTGGTCAGCACCAGATGAGAGAGAGAGAGATTCTATCTCAAAAAATAAAGCTCGGTGGCAGCTAAGAATACTTGCTACTTTTACAGAGGACCTGGGTTCAATTCTCAGTACCTACATGGCAGCTCACAGCAGTAACTCAAGTCTCAAGGGATCCGAAGTCCTCTTATAACCTCCAAGGGCACCAGGCACACCGCGGTGGTATACCCATACATGTTAAGTTAAATTTAAAACGATGGAGAACAACAAAGGAAAACACTTGCCCTCAACTTCTGACCTCTGTGTGTGCACATGCACATACAAACGTGTACACACATACAGAAAACACAGTCATGAATACATATACAGATATACACGTGGCACACACAGGTTTGTTTTGTTTTGCTTTGTTTTTTCAGCACATCTTATGTTTAGCTCTGCCCTATTTACACTTGATAAATAGTGTTAGGATTCTGCTACAGTCTGCTTACCTGTGATGTCAGTGCTTATCTGCCATGGGGGTGTGGCCCTGCCCAGGGCCATATAAAAGAACAGACCCTCCACATGGCTCTCTCTCTCTACCTCTCTCTCTCTACCTCTCTCTCTCTCCCCCCCTTCACTACCTCTTTATCTATCTATCTATCTATCTATCTATCTATCTATCTCTATACCGCTCTACCTCTCTACTTCTTCTCTCTCTCTCTCTCTCTCTTTCACACACACACACACACACACACACACACACACACACACCTGTGTTGGATCTGTTGTGTGGTGTGATTCCATCCCTCTGTACAGCTCTGCCGTTCACCTCTAACCTCCGCTGACCACTTTTTACAAATAGTATGTGAATTCTGCTTCACTTCCTTGACTTCCCGACAGAAGGACAACTCACAAGTTTCCCAATGTACACAAAGTCACACTCTAGAGCAGTAGAAACGACGAGAAGTGAAGCAAGGAGGTGACAGTCAAAGAGCAGCCTGATGCAAGCTGAGCATGGTGACACAGGTCTGCGATCCCAGCACACAGGAGGCTGAGGCAGGAGACTTTCTAGCATGAGTCAGCCTGGGCTGTAATGTGAGGCCCTGTGAGGAGAGGAGAGGGAAAAAGCAGCAACATTGGGAGCAGTGTCCCCAGAAAGAGGGAGCCAGACCGAGTCAGAGTGCTAGCCCAGCACAACCCAGGCCAGTACCAACGTCCTGCCCACCCCGTTCCCCCACCAAAAACAAACAAATAAACAACAGTAAAGAAACAGCACACAATTATTATTTAGAAATTTCAGGTTCATGTAAAAAAAAAAAAGTGCCTTTAACCTAGCATCCACCCTTGCTCACTGCTAAACATATATGCAAACGTGTTTCATTGCATCAAATCAAATTAATGATTACCTAGCAGTTCTCATTTTCACTTCAAACCCTGTCAAGGGTCTCTGTCCACACCCAGGAAAGGGCAATCCCAAGACACAGCTCCTGCCACACAGCCTGGTAGAACCTTCTGTCCAGCCTCAGATCACAGTGGAGTTTCACAATGGAGGCCTCTTATCGACTTCACTAGCCTCTGCGGGGACAAGGGACAGCCAAGCACAAAGGCACTATGGCAGTCCCCGAGCCTGCTTTGTGTGCGCCAGCAGCAGCCTGTCTTGTCTGCGGGGATAGAAGTGGGGTGAGGGTTCGGACATTTACATGTCAATACAAAAGCCAGCGCCTGCTGCTCCACCACCCCGTCTGGCATCCTGGTCCTGGGGTTTTGTTCCCTCTTACCCAAGGAGCATGGAGTCTGTGGCTGCCAGCAAGCATTTGGCAAACTCCTTCTGAGAGATTTGCCACCCTCCCCCAGTGAATCCATCACCGACCAGCCAGCAGGCTTCTCAAACTGCCCGGAATCCACACTGGAGAGCTGCTTGCTTTTAAGATAAGAATCGTGGACTCAATTCCATCAGTGAGGAGGAGGAAGGGCAAAGACAAACAGATTTCAGAGGACCGCACCCTGGGTCTCACACTCAGTCAAGAAGCAACAGCTGCGAGTTTGTTTCTAAGTAAACGTGAGCCACTAGTCTAAGCAGTTTAGGGCTCACGGTTGGAAGTGTGTTATTCATGAGTAAGGAGGTGGGGACAGAAAAGAATAAGTGGCCTGTCTACTGCTCTCACAGAGGAGTGGTAACAAGAAGGCGGAAGATCCTAAAGGCCCTGTCCTGTGAGGGAGAAATGATTTGAGCCAACGGGGAGGGGAACACATCCATGAAGGACACACAGACAGAGTTATTTAGGGGCTGCAGACGCAGGAGGAAAGGCCGCTGAAACATACGAGGAGCTTTCCTGCCGGGCTGGGGGGGGCACATATGCGGGGGGCGGAGCTGGGGGGGAGTGGGAGGGGGGGCATTGCCAGGTGGCAGAGGCCAGCTGGATGTCAGGATGTAGCAGTCCCTGGATGTGAGAGCTCCACCTTAAGAACAGGTGCTCCTAGAGGCAGAGGCTGGCGGATCTCTGAGTTCCAGGACAGCCAGGGCTACACAGGGAAACCCAGAAACAAATTGACTGTGGATATCGATTAACAAAGGAACATAATCTGTGATGCAGACTGGTTTGTACTAAGATAAGGCCACACTTTCAGTGCTGGAAATAGCACAGGCATTAGTCACTTCTGAAATTACACGGTGCAAATCCATGACCCCGTTAACTGTGGTTTGAAAGTAGCAAGGTTGCAGCACTGGATGGAAGTCCCTTAAATTATTTCTCTGTTCTTCCCTCTTGCTGGGAAGCCTGCTGATGTAATTTGAGCCACTGAAGAACCAGCCTGCCTCCACCTTAGGCTTAAAAGCCATCTTATAGTAAGGCAAACTAGCTTCACTCCTGCTTATGATTAAACCTCTGTTTCTCAAAGCCTGGGCTATGCCTCACCTGTAACCTCAACTACAAATGGTTCGGTACTGCCTGTTCCAGAAATGACAATCGTGTCTTTGCTTCAGAGAGTTGCTTATAACCATCTTGCAACCTTACCTTTGTATCAAAGGGTTAAATGCCCAGCTATGACTACCTGGTTATTATACCCATCTTGCCACCATGTCTGTTTCAGGGGGTCATTAGGACTAATCTGTTATGCTTATGTTCTGCTCCTGTAACCCCACTATTCTGAGACCAAATCCATTTGGAAGCCCCCCTACCCCTGAGCTATAAAAGCCTTGTCTTCCTCACATCCAATGCTGACCTCTTGAATCCCCACCTTAGGGGGAGCCAGCCCATGTCCACGAATAAAAAGCTTGCTTTGATTAACTGCTTGTTTTAATTAATTTGCCCACAATTGAGCCAGTGGTCTTCCTCCTCCCATCTTTGGGATTAACGCAGCATTGACCTTACGTGTTTGATGGTCAACTGGGCTTCATGATTGCTCCACAGGGTTTCACTGCTGGCCTAGACCCAGGAAGCACAGGACAAAAGGGAGCTCCAGAAAGTGTCAGGGACCTGGGTGGACACATCGGCAGTGGCAAAACCCTTTCCCTTCTAGGAAGCAGTATCCTGGCCTCTGCTGTGACAGCATGGGCGCACACTGTCCCTGGGTACAGAGCTAGTTTAGACTGATTTCATTAAGCTTCATCAGATAGAATGCTGAGCTCTCAAAACACCACAGTGAGCCACACCCTCCCTTCTCCAAATAATCCCTACAGATATCATAGAGTGGCTGTCAACAGGAAACCATATAAAATGCAGATGAAGACGGGTCGGTTGTCCTCCAAACAGAGCGCCCCTCTTCCTATGCAGCCACCAGCAGGGCTAGGCTTTTGCTGGTGTTGTTGGAGACAGGGTCTCTCTCCATATTGTTGGCTGTTCTGGAACTCCTTATGTAGACCAGGCTGGCCTCGAACTCACAGAGATCCACCTGCCACTGCTTCCCCAGGGCTGGGATTAAAGGTCTGCTCCACTACACCCAACTAATTGGGCTTTGCTTTTTTTTTTTTTTTTTTTTTTACATTTTGTTTTATATTTGAGAAGTTTATCAGCAGGAAAAAAATATTGTTTTTCTTTACTTTTCATTCCTTGCTGCTAAGGCTGAACACTGCTATGGTTTTAAAAATGGGGGTGGATAGACAAAGGTGTGTGCCCTAGATTCACAGATTATCTGTGTAAGGTAGTGGGGGTGGGGCTTACTCTATACTCTATCACTGTGTGCTTCCGTAACATTCACATTCTGACAACTTAGCTTTTTTCTGCCCATACAGGAAAAATCTTAAGATGAACATGGAGGTAGGAGACTGGCAGTAAGGCCCCAAGTGTGAGGGCAATCAAAACTAAAAAAGAAAAAGAAAGGCAAAGTGTTTAAAAAGTAACAGGTCAGTGAGGCATCGCTTTTAAAAGGACACTCAACTGTGCCCCTCAGGCAGTGGCAGAAAAGCCAGGCCAGAAAGACCAGCTCTGGCCCTGGCAGCTGCTAACCCCTTCTTGGGTTGTGCTGACTGGAGCACATGGCTGGGGCTGCATCAAAGTCCCTTTGAAAACAAACCCAGGAGCTGGGGAAGGAATCTCTAAATCCACAGCAGCAATCGCTGTGTCCATGCTCAAGCCACATCCCACGTGTGTCTGCACCTACACCATTTACAGAGACCCAAGGCACATTTTGGTCTGGTTTTGTCCTGGTTTAAAATAAAAGGCAGAGCTTGGAATTCAGGCACTTGCTGCAGAGGCCTATGTTGTGTTCCCAGCACCCACACGGGGCAGCTCACAGCTGCCCGTAACTTCAGGTCCAAAGGTTCCTCCACACCCTCCTTTGTGTCCTTGGACACCTGCACTCACATGTGCATGCACACAGAGACACAGATAGACACATAGTTAAAGTAAATAAAATAAGAGGGGCTGGAAAAACATTTTAAATAAAAATTATACTGGCCAACATTAACTCCTGCGTACTCTACAAGAGAGGCAATGTGCGACACTGGGTTAAGTGGGTCCTTAGCACCTGGAACTCACTGGGTCAATAAAACATCCTTGTGCACATTTTGAAGATGGAACCTTCAGTATAATCCTTGTGAAAACCAACAATATAATCCTTCTCTCACAGAGTCAGAACACCCTCTCAACTCAGACCTGCCTCCCTCATGTTTGCTGTTCCTGGGAAGTAAAGTATTAATTAGTCTAAGGGGGGAACAGGGAAATTGAACTTTTAAAAAGGCATTCCATATTGCCTCTCTTTAAAAAAAAAAAAAAAAAAAAAAAAGCTACAGCAAATCAGTTTATTAGTCATTTTTTAATTGAGCAGCTGGGTCTCAGTCAGGAGAGTGTTTGCTGGTCCTTGGATTTGCTCTTCAATCCCAGGAAAACTGGGCATGGTCAGGAGTCTACAATCTCCTTACTCAGGATTCAGAGGCAGAAGATCAGAAGTCCAAGGTCATATTTGTCTGCACAGCTAGTTGAAGGTCAACCACAGCCTCTGCTTCTGTTCCTGCCCCCAGGTTCCTGCTTTGTGTTCAAGCTTTGAACTGTGACCTGGGATATGTAAGCCAAATAAACCCTGTTCTCCCTGAGTTATTTTTGGTCAGTGTTTTATCACAGCAATAGAAAACACTCTAAAACAGTTATGTAGAAAGTTCCAGAAGTAATTCGGGCTGGAGAGATAGATGGCCCAATGGTTGAGAGCTCTTAATGCCCTTGCAAAAGACTACACACAGTCCAGTCGCTAGCACCCATGTCAGGTTGCGCACATCTACCTGTAATCCTAGCTTCTGACATCCTTGGGCACCTGCACTCATGTACACATACCACTGCCCGGCCTGCCCTTATTTCTTGAGACAGGGGTTCCTTACTAAGCTCTACCTCACCACATGCACTAGGCTGGCTGGCCAGTGAGGCCCAGGGATCCACCAGACAGTGCCTCCCAGCACTGGGATTATAAGTGTGCACCACCACAGCAGCCTTTTCCCTTGGGCTCTGAGGATCAAACTCAGACCTCCTGGGTGCACCACAGAACCTTGGTAGCTGAGATGGTGACGTGGAGTGAGGCAATTGCTGGACCCCAATAGCCATGGGGACACCCTTTCTAGAAGGCAATTCTTGGCAACAACTTTTCAACTTGTAAAAGTTCCATCTCTAAGCTACTTTTACACAAAGAGTCTCTTTTACAAAAACCATTTCACGTGTGTCCAATCATGAAAGCCAGAAGGACCACCACCCAGGAGGCTGCCGTGATGGCAGGAGGCACAGAATGGGCAGTTTCACTCAGAAAAGCTGTGAGGGAGACCAAGAGTGACTGCTGAAATTAAAAGGGAAGAAAGAGAGGGAGGGAGGGGGAGGAGGGAGGGAGGAAGAGAGACAGCTATGATGTGTCACCTCCTTTCAGCCTTTGATGTCTTTATCGTTGGCAACAGACCAGGATCTAGGGTGCTCACCCTGCCTGTTTTGATCACATGCACGCCAGGACAGTTGCCAACACAGCTTGGACTGAAGTAAGCAAGCTCTCTGCCTCCCAGACAGACATTAGAGTGGCAACGCTTAATGAGACAAGAGCCACAGAGTGAAAGACGTATGTCCTCAACTAGGAAATACATTGTGCACATCTGCAATCCTAGAACTCAGGAGGTGGAGGAAAAAGAATCTAAAGTTCAAGACCATCCCTAGCTTCACAGGCAATTCAAAGGCAGCCTAGACTACATAAATGCTGTCTCAGATCGGGGTGTGGGGGTGGGGTGGGAGGGGGCTTTGAGAGATGACTCAATTGGTAAATTGCTGTGCAAGTACAGAGACCCAAGTGTTAGTGCCCAGAAAAGCTGTCCCATAGTATGCACTTTTAATCCCAGTGCAGGGGACATGGAAAAAGGCAGTTGTCTGGAGCCTGGTGGCCAAGCGGTATGACCTAATCAGTGAGTCCCAGGTGCCGGTTAAGAGATCCTCTCTCAAAGCCGGGCGTGGTGGCGCACGCCTATAATCCCAGCACTCAGAAGGCAGAGGCAGGTGGATTGCTGTGAGTTCAAGGCCAGCCTGGTCTACAAAGCGGGTCCAGGACAGCCAACGCTACACAGAGAAACCCTGTCTCAAAAAACCAAAAAAAAAAAAAGAGATCCTCTCTCAAAAAACAAGGTGGATGGCTAGTGAAGACTACACCTGAGGCTGACCTCTGGCCTCTATTAGTATATACATAAACATGTGCTCATACATATGAACACTGGTATACACACACACCAGGAAGTGCCAATTGTAACTTCTGAAAGTATGACAAACACATGCTTTTAAGTAGGTTCTCCAAGCCTACAATAGCAATTACAGACTCAAAGGTTTATAGGCAAGAGAAAACAAAAATGTATAACATGTCTGAATTTGAAACTAGGATGCCAGGTTACGAGGAAAGAATCTACTCTGAAATTTCTGATTCCAGAGAAACCAGAAGTACAAACAAATCAGCCACGTATGTAGAGCAGGTCAGTGAGTTAAAGAAGCAGACGCTTGGATATGAGCATGCCCTCCTTCCTCGGGGCTCTCCTCGACCGACCACTATAAGCTCAGATCCCTGGGAGCCCTGGATGCAACCTTCTTGGGTGGATGGACCCAGCTGCATGGAGACAGACTTAGCTACCAGCAGCCAAGAGCCAGCAAGAGTGAGCCTGCCAGTAGGGGGGAGGGAAGGAGAGAGGGAGGGAGAGAGGGAAGGAGGGAGGGAGGGAGGGACGGAGAGAGGGAAGGAGGGAGGGAGGGAGGGAGGCACATAATACTATGCCCGGCTACATAAAAACATGTTTATCAAGAAAAATCAATACACCTGGGTTTTTTTGGTTTTGTTTTTTTCAAGTTTATAGAATGGAGGAGAATTTAGGAGACAGAGGGAGTTTGGGATAGATGTTATTTATTAGTTAAAGAGCTGGAAATGTTAATGAGGAAAAGAATGAAAACCAGAAAAGAATGAAATATTAAGCACAGGGTGAGGCCAAGTAATTGGAGTGTGCTGACAGCAACTAGAAACGTCTGCATCCCTTGCTGCGCTCAGGCAAGCGCTCCATGAAAGTAAAACTAAGGGAGTGACGCCAGAGCTACAAACCAGAGAAGCACTGGGGGACTCCAGCGAGGGATGCTGGTGGAGATGGCACCCATCGCAGCCTCTGAGGTCAGTTCCATTTCTCTGTACAGGGATGGGTGGTGTCCTACTTTGCTTCTGTGATGCTGTGATAAAACAATGATCAAAAGTAACTTGAGTGAGGTAAGAGGTGTTTGTTTTATTATTTATTTTTATTTGTTTTTGGCTTACAGGTTACAGGGAAGCTAAGGTAGGACTCAAGGCAAGAACCTAGAGGCATGAACTGGAACAGAGACCGAGGTGAATGCTGTTTTATTTATTGATTGATTTGATTGATTATACATACAGTATTCTGCCTGCATGTTCACCTGCAAGCCAGAAGAGGGCACCAGATCTCATTATAGATGGCTATGAGGCACCATGTGGTTGCTGGGAATTGAACTCAGGACCTCTAGAAGAGCAGACAGTGCTCTTAACTGCTGAGCCATCTCTCTAGCCCTCTCTTTTTTAATTTTTTTAAAAAGACTAGTTTATTTATTTATTTATTTATTTATTTATTTATTTATTTATTATTCTACCTGCATGTGAACCAGATGCAGAAGAGGGAACCAGATCTCACTATAGATGGTTGTAAGCCACCATGTGGTTGTTGGGAATTGAACTCAGGACCTTTGGAAGAACAGCCGGTATTCTTAATCTCTGAGCCATCTCTCCAGCCCCCTCTTCTTTAATTTTTAAAGATTTATTATTTTACACATGTGGGACTTTTGTCTGCATGTATATCTATTTATACACCAGAAGAGGTCATCTGATCCGTGAGACTACAGTTATAGATGGTTGAGATGGTTGTGAGCCCCCTACAGTTATAGATGGTTGAGATGGTTGTGAGCCACCTACAGTTATAGATGGTTGTGAGGCACTGTGCAGGTGCTGGGAATTGAACTCAAGACCTCTGAAAGCGCAGCTAGTGCTTTTACCTGCTGAGCCATGTCTCCAGCCCCAGGATAGACTCTTAATCCTCTGAAATATAAGCCCAAATAAACACTTTCTTTTATAAATTGCTTTGGTCATAGTGTTTGGTCACAGCAATAGAAAAGTAACTAATACAATTAGCAATCAAGAAAGTGACCAAAGGGGGCTGGAGATATGGCTCAGCGGTTAAGAGTACTGCTAGCTCTTCCTAGAGGTCCTGAGTTCAATTCCCAGCGACCACATGGTGGCTCACAACCATCTATAATGTGATCTGATGCCCTCTTCTGGCCTGCAGGTGTATATGCAGGCAGAGCATAAATAATAAAACTTAAAAAAAAGAAAAAAGAAAAAGAAAAAGAAAGAAAGAAAAGCCGGGCGTGTGGCGCACGCCTTTAATCCCAGCACTCGGGAGGCAGAGGCAGGTGGATCGCTGTGAGTTCGAGGCCAGCCTGGTCTACAAAGTGAGTCCAGGACGGCCAAGGCTACACAGAGAGACCCTGTCTCGAAAAACCAAAAAAAGAAAAACGAAAGAAAGAAAAGAAAATGGCCAAAGGCCATTGCGTTCCCCCTTACAGATAGCTTTAAGTTTGTATCAAGTTCACAGTTGGAGCCGACTGGGGCAGATTATTCAGATTAAGGGCAAAAGTTGAGGTCCAGGAACGGGAACTGATGAGAGATTGATGATGTAATTCTACTACAGATCAGGGTAAAGAGGCTGAAATGTCCAAAGACTGATGACAACACACAGGGAATTTTCAGATCAGGAAGACAATACCATCCCTTATGCCCAACACAGATGAACCCAGTGACTATTGGTTGGACTTAGGGTTGAAGAGACTTGACCCAGGAAGCGGGAAAAGGGCAATTAAAAACAAAACAAAACTAACACAGGGGGCTGGAGGGATGCCTCAGCGGTTAAGAGCACTGGCTGTTCTTCCAATTCCCACTACCAACATGGTAGCTCATTTGTAACTCCAGTTCCAGAAGAATCAAGATCCTCTTCCAGCCTTTGTGGACACCATGTGCACAAGTGATGCAAAGACATACATTCAGGGGAAACATCCATATACAAAAAATTTAAAAATAATAATGGGAAGGGGCTAGAGCGATAGTTCAGTGGTTAAGAGCAGGGCTGCTCTTCCAAAAGAACTTACACCAGGAAGCTCACAGCCACCTGTAATTCCAGCTCCAGGGATCCGACACCTTTGGCCTCTAGGAGCACCTGCACTGATGTGCACATACCCACATGCAGATACACACATCTACACATAGTTTAAAATAACAAAACAAACCATGCTTTGAAAAAATATGAACCAGGCAAGGGCCAAGTTGTGATTAAAAATGCTGGTAGAAAAATCGAGCGTGCTGGTTAGTTTTACGCCAACTTGATGCAAACTAGAGTCATTTTAGAAGAGTGAACCTCAGTTGAGAAATGCTCCCACAAGGCTGGTCTCTGGGCAAGTCTGTGGGGCATTTTCTTGCTTGATGATTGATGTGGGTGGGGCCACCCCTGGGCCTGAGTGCTGTGAGAAAGGGAGCTGAGCGAGCCAGTGAACATGGCCTCCCCCTCAGTTCCTGTCTCCAGATGTCTGTCTTGAGTTCGTGCCCTGACGTCCCTTGGTGCTGGTGAGTGAACTGAGAGCTGTAAGATCATTTAAACCCCTTCCACCACAAGCTGCTTTGGTCACGGTGTTTTATCACAGCCATAGAAACCCGTGGACATTGAAATAGCCACGCAAAGCACCAACCATTGTTGGAACCACAGAGAACATCAAATACTCAACAGCTACAGCCTCTCCGAGACAAGGTCGACCTGACTGTCTGACAGTGTCTATGCTCTGTTTGCGTCAAGGCCTTGCCTCACACACCACCCGTTATAAATGGGTGTTTCCTGAGCATCCTCTTCTCCCTCTACAATTGACTTGTGGGCTGAGCGCAGGGGTGCCGAGGTAATTATCAGTTCTAAAGAAAACACAAAGCCCAAGAGGCAGCACCAGTGCCTCATTATGAAAGACAAGTCCCAGACAATAATCATTTTTCTTAAAGTGAAAATAAATAGACGTTTAACTAGAGGGCAAAGGAGTAAGGGGGTGGAGGTGGGGAAGGGAAATGCTAAGGGCAGACAGTCAAGAAGAAAGAATTTGGAAAGGAAAATTTCACAAAATTATTATGTTATACCTTGAGAAACCACCAAACTCCCCAAAATATGATAAAAAAATATAAATGGCCAGAGAAACACTCTAGGTTACCTAGTCATTGAGGAAAAAGAAAATTTGAAGCAAAATTCCAAGTTAAAAAGACAACATCTTAGCCGGGCGATGGTGGCACACGCCTTTAATCCCAGCACTTGGGAGGCAGAGGCAGGCGGATCGCTGTGAGTTCGAAGCCAGCCTGGTCTACAAAGGGAGTCCAGGACTGCCAAGGCTACACAGAGAAACCCTGTCTCAAAAAACAAAAAAACAAAAAAACAAAAAAAAAAAAAAAAGACAACATCTTAACCATGTCCAAGCAAGTCTTAAGTGTTTATAAAGAGTGTTAGTGGAGACTTAGGTTCTGACATACAGGTTAACAAAGGCTGTATATGTTTCCCTGAAGCTTCTTCTCGCTTTTAAATGAAGGATTATGGGTAATATAGACTTTTTAACTAAACTAAGCAAAACCATCCCGATCCGAAGCCCCCAGAGCAGTAAAGATGTGCCCACTAAATCACCTCCTAAATAGATTCCTGCCCATAAGTTAGTGCTGCTTTGGTCAGAGAAGCTTCTTTTGTAGTGGGTGGTGGTTACTGTAGAGGCTCGTAAATGGCCAAAGTGCTGAGAACAAGGGACTACTGAATGCTTTGCCAAACTGAGACTTCTACCTTACCTGCCCACCGACAGACTCAGAAGACACCACAGAGGAAGTGGTGGAAAGAATGTAAGGGCCAAAGGCAGGAGCTGACCATTGTGGAACACAGTCTTCTCGCCATGACATGGCTGTTGCACTTTTGAGTTGACAGAAGTTGTGGTCACCTGCACAAGACTGGACCGAAGAGCAGCCAGAGAGATGGCTCAGAGTTAAGAATCACAGCTGTTCGTTCAGAGGACCAGGGTTCAGTTCCCAACACAGAGGGCAGCTCAGAACCATTTGTAACCCCACGCCTGAGGAATCCGGAACCCTCTCTGGCCACCGTGGGCACCTGTATGTATGTGTGAAACACAAAAATAATCTTAAAAAAAAGAAAAAGGAAAAACCTGTCAACATCATGTCATGGAGGAGTCAGGAGCTCACAAGTATCTACCCTTCTCTGAGGATCTACAAGCAGTAATGGTTGCTGAGAGAAAGAGACACTTTCTTCAGTTGTGTAGCCACTTGTAAGAAGCCCATGCTCAGGGCTGGAGAGATGGCTCAGAGGTTAAGAGCACCGACTGCTCTTCCAAAGGTAATGAGTTCAATTCCCAGCAACCACATGGTGGCTCACAACCATCTATAATGAGATCTGGTGTCCTCTTCTGGCTTGCAGGCAGGATATTGTATACATAATAAATAAAGAAATCTTTAAAAAAAAAAAAAAAAAAAGAAGCCCATGCTCCTGAAAATAACTCCTCACCCAGGTTCTTTTTTTTTTTCTCTCTCTCTCTCACCCATCTTCTTATAAGCAACCCTAATGAGCTTCAATGGGTCATACCATACCACACACACACACACACACCACACACATACCACACAAACAACACACACACATACACACAATCACACACACAAAGACACTAACATAGATGGGAGACTAGTTAGTAAGAGGATAGGAATCAGGAGTGAGTGGGGTCAAGAGAGAGCTATGCAGGAGTAAATATGATCAAAATGTACTATATATACATAAAACGTGTAAATATAAAATAAAAATGTAAATCCAGGCAGACAAGATAATCATCTTTATTATCATCACTTTTTAAAAAAAGATTTGTTTATTATTAAGTATACAATGCTCTGCCTGCATGTACACCTGCAGGCCAGACTGGAGGCCCGAAGAGGGCACCAGATCTCATTATAGATGGTTGTGAGCCACCATGAGGTTGCTGGGAATTGAACTCTGGACCTCTGGAGCAGCAGTCAGTGCGCTTAACCTCTGAGCCATCCCTCCAGCCCTCTATTATCACCATTTTTAAAAAACGAGAATTAGGAGACTAGCGAGATGCCTCTGTTGGTAAATGCGTTTGCCACCAAGTCTAATGACCTGAGTTCAGTTTCACATGATGGAGAGAGAGAGAGAAGTTAACTCCTGCAAGTTACCCTTCGCCCTCCGCATGTGCACTTTGGCACACACACATACCCACATACCCACTCACATACATACAAGCCCATAAATTTAAGTGCATTTTAAAATTTCATATGAGAATTTTTGGACTTCCTTGACAGAATTTTGGAAATTTCCCTTGGGTCAGGGGCCAAAATATCAAGCGTCATTGAGACTGGGTGGAGCTCAATGACAGAGTGCTAGCTAGTATGCACAAGGGAGAAAGAAGAGTCACAGAGATGACCATGGGGCACCTAAGACTTTTGGAAAGCACCTCTGCTCATCAGCAGATGCAGGAAGTTGAGGAAGGTGGAGTGAGAGCCCTGCTGCTGTGAGCAGAGCCACCAGCAGTGAGCGGGTTGGTGGCCTCACCCTGAGCAGAGCCACCAGCAGTGAGCAGGTTGGTGGCCTCACTGCTGTTACCTTTGAAGGTGTGTCTGAAAGCAAGGGAAAGGCTTCAAACTGCACTTCAGATCACATACCTCCTGCAAAGGTTCAAAGTTGCTCAGAGGTATGCTGTCCAGCCAAGGATGCTGAGTCCTGTCTGCAAGCAGCCTGCCATGCAGAGACAGCCAGCGAAAAAGAAATCCTTCACAATGGTTCCAGTCTTTCTAAAATCGCACCTCCAAGTCACTGGCAGCACTATAAGAGTAAGCAGTGCCAACTGAACTCTGAAGTCACTGTAGTCTATGGCCCCTCCATCTTGACTTCTGATTTATCTGTGACACGTTATTGCTAAACACAGTACATAAAACTGGCCATTAGTCTAAATACAGAGGCAGTTGGTGTCCAGTACATAGCTGAGGGACTGGTCAAGGTAACAGGCATTCTAACAAATGAAATTCATATTTCACAGTGAGGGAGACTGATTGCACTCTGCGTATAAGGCCATCGCCAAAAATGAATTGTGTCACTAACAAGCACTATGTTGAGGAAGAAGTTTCTGTAATATGTATAGATGATACATCTTGTAACTTCATAAACATTAACCAAGCTATAGATTTCCTAGTAGAAACTTCATGGATGAAATTTAACTGGCCGGGCCGGGCGTGGTGGCGCACGCCTTTAATCCCAGCACTTGGGAGGCAGAGGCAGGTGGATCAATGTGAGTTTGAGGCCAGCCTGGTCTACAAAGTGAGTCCAGGACAGCCAGGGCTACACAGAGAGACCCTGTCTCAAAAAAAAAAAAAAAAAAACTCTTAACAAATTCAATTTACAAGCATGTAAAAACTTCAAAAGAAAAGTGTCCTCTGACAATCCACACACACAGATAGAAACAAAAGAAGCATAAGGATTAAAAATATATAAAGCTGGGTGAGGTGGCACACACCTGTAATATCTGCACTTGGTAAGTGGAGGCACAAGAAACCAGAGCTGAAGGGCAGCGGAGGATATATGGCAAAGCTGAAGCCAGCCTGGGCCTCATACGGAGACCATCTTTCTTTTTTTGTTGTTGTTTTTTGTTTTGTGAGACAGTCTCCCTGTGTTAGCCTTCGCTGTCCTAGACTCCCTTTGTAGACAAGGCTGGCCTTGAACTCACAGTGATCCACTTGCCTCTGCCTCCCAAGTGCTGGGATTAAAGGCGTGCGCCACCACGCCCAGCTAAAGACCATCTTTCAAACTACACTCAGCAGGTAGGGGAAGTCGGATCTCTGAGTTTCAGGCCAGCCTGGCCTACAGAATAAGTTCCATTAGGGCAGCCAGGGCTATAAAGAGAGAATCAAATCTGTCTTAAAACAGACCAAAAAAAAAAAAAAAAAAAATTGTGAAAACTAAAAGTATAGCTATACACTGGGCTGCAACACCCATTTTTTTCATATGTATTAGTGTGTTTGGCTGTGTGTATGTCTGTATGAGGGTGTCACAGCCCCTAGAAATGAAATCATACATAGACAGCTGTGGTCTACCATGTGGGTGCTAAGAATTGAACCCATGTCCTCTGGAAAAGCAACCAGTGCTCTTAACTACTGAGCCATCTCTCTAGCTCTGAAACACACATTCTTAAAGATCTGTGTGGGCCAGATATTTCAAGGATAGCTGGACAGATGAAAGTTCCTTTTTGTCTTACTTAGCAGGCTGTCTTTTTGTTTTAGGTTTCACTCCTACTCTCTGAAATTTTTCTACTTCCTCCTTGGCACACCCACAAGCACACCGTTGACATGTCAGCGTTCCCTGGCTGCCTTCTCAGTCTCCACAATTCCTTCACTTCTTTTCTGCTTCTAAAGTTAAAGTCTGCCCGGCTAGCAACCCCTCTGAAATCTATACAGACCAAGAAAACTGAACTCAAAATTGAGACTAAAAACGAAAAGGAAAGTTACAAAGTAGTTTACACGGAAGCAATGCAAGTTATAGAAAAGGTGTTATTAACGCACAAAAGACTCTTGGCAAACCATGGCAGGTTACAAAGGAACACACAAGATCACACGATCTTTTCCTGTGTATCATGTGACATTTCTGCTCTGGCTTCCAAACAAAAGCCAGACAGATGTAAGTGCTTGTAGATAACACTCCAGCACGGTTCAGATTTCGGTAAGGAGGCATGTATGATCAAGTTGCGAGAGAGGAAAGGGGTGTTCTAGCTTACAGAAAAAACATTACCGATCTGTAGAGCAAGTCCCAGCCGTCTGTTATCCTAACACTGGACACTTAATCAGGTCAAAAGGAAGTGCAGCTCCAGCCAGTGGGAGCAGAAGCTCACAGCACTAGATAAAATGTCAGGTCAGTGATGAGGCTGTCTCATCAGAGAACAACAGTAGCTTTTTAACCTCAGAAACTAACAATTCTCCCCAGGTATAGTCCATAAGACTGTTTACTCTGTTATCTCAGACCATATTAAAGGCATAGCTCTGTTATTAAAGGGTTGTGGTTTTACACTGATAAATTAGACAGGCTGACTTTATTTCTAGGACCCAAATACAAATATTTTTCCTTCCAAAATGAATAAGAGGGGCAGAAATGTAGTCTTCCTTGGCACGAATAATATTCTGGGTTCATCCCTAGTACACACATCCCATATATCCCCTCCCCCAAACACTCAACATACACCCACACCCACCCACCCACACACACAACACACACACACACACACACACACACACACACACACACGCCCCCCTTCCCCTCAACACAAAACCTAAATAAAGATTATCTTCAAAGAAAACCAGGTTTTAATTTGATTAAATATCATGTTAGGATATAAATATTTAAAAGATTTATTCCTTTTAACTAATAATTTAATTTCTGGTAATCTACTTTGAGGAATCAGCTAATAGAATATAAAGTACTTATGTACATATTGTTTCAATACTGTTTTTAAAATAAAAAACACTTAGGAGGCAGAGGCAGGTAGGTCTCTGAGTTTGAGGCCAGCCTGGTCCAGGACAGCCAGGGCTACACAGAGAACACTGTCTTGAAAAACTTAAAACAAACAAGCAAACATTGCAGGGTCCTTCTAAATGTTCAGGAAGAAGAGGCCTTACGTAGTGAAGGTCACTGAGCTGTTGAGCTGCAGGTGACTGGTGAAGTAAACGTCAAACATGGATGGAAGGTTCAGTGGCAGTGGGCTTGTTGAGCATTCTGCAAGGCCATGGGCGTGATGGCCAGTGCTAAAACAAATGCTTTAATCCTAAATTATGAGCACCAGCTTTGCAACAGATGCAAGGTGATTAGCATAAAACGTATACAGCTCTTCTTCACTCTCAAATCAGCACAACTTAGGTACAGCCTGGAAACTTAGGAAGGGAAGAGAGAAGAGAGTTAAGGACGGAAGAGGGAGGAGGAGGGAGGAGGAGGGAGGAGGAGGGAGGAGGAGAGGCCAGGAGAAAATACAAGGGCCCTCTTCCAGTCTGACTGGTGACATTGGAAAGCAAGAGCACAAGCTGTGCAGGAAAGACCATGCCTGTGGAGATGAGAGGACAGCCATCTTCCAGGCAAGGGGAGGCCTCAGAGGAAACCAACCTTATGGACACCTCCATCTCAGACTTGAACCTACACTCTGAGAAAGTCCATTCCCACTAGTCCAGCCACCCACTCCGTGGCTAACAAACAAACATAGAGAGTGTCCTAACCAGGCTTCTATTCTGTGATAAACACCCTGACCACAGCAACTTGGGAGAAAAAGATTTATTTCAGCTTACTACGTACAGTCCATCACTAAGGGAAGGCAGGGCAGGAACCTGGAGGCGGGAGCTGATGCGGAGGTCATGGAGGGGTGCTGCTTACTGCCTTGCTCATCATGGCTTGCTCAGCCTGTTTTCCCACAGAACTCAGGACCACCAGCCCAGGGATGTCACCACCCACGGTGTGCTGCACCCTCCTACATTGGTCATTAATGAAGAAAATGCCACATAGACTTGCCTATGGGCCAATATAATGAAAGCATCTTCTCTATTCCCAGATGATACTGGCTTGTGTCAAGAAAGAAAGAAAAAAGAAAGAAAGAAAGAAAGAAAGAAAGAAAGAAAGAAAGAAAGAAAGAAAGAAAGTCTCACCTGTGCAGACAGTAAGCCCATGTATTAAAAAATCATAAAATACATAGCAAATATAACAAAAACACTCAGCTGTAGGATCTAATGAGGCACCTTAGTGAAATTATAAAACATACATAAGGAAGTGATTACTGTAGAGGTTAGAGTCACACAGGCAGGGCTGAGCATACAGCTCAGTGATAGAGGGCTTGCTTACCACGTGTGAGCCCCTGACTTGAATCCCCAGCAATGGGATAATGTCTCATTGTATGGAAAAAGTTCAGGCCACAGGTTACTCCTTAATCAATACACTTCCACTGTGCTCAGTGGTAAATCACAAGCCTCCTTTCAAAGCCCACGGTAGCTGCTCACTCTTAATCGGTTCTCCAGTTCAACAGATGGCAGCCAATGCCTATGTTACTGAAAGTGTAGCAAAGAAAGAAAAAAAGAGGCAACTTTGAATGTGAAAACTGAATCGGATGTAAACAGTTATACAAGGAAAAGCTGAGGGCTGGTGGGATGGCTCAGTGCCTAGAAGCACCCACTGCCAACTACCTGAGTTTGATCCCCCAGGACCCACATGGTAGGAGAGAACTGACTCCTACGTTGTCCTCTGACATCCACCTGCTTGCTATGGCACACCATATCCCACACCATACATAAAATAAATAAATGTAAAAAAATGTTTTTGAAGAGAAGAAAATACCTGACTATGGGGATGTTGTTATTGTAAATACTCGAAGATCCTAGCTGTTCATCCAGAACAGATTACCAAAGAGAGTTCATCAACATAAATGAGAAAAGAATTGAGAGGTATTTTAAGATTTATTTTATTTAACCGTCTTATACATGTGCCTCTCTCCAGCCCTGTCTATTTTCACTGAAGAAATTACAAGGGTTAGGGAGACGGCTCAGAGGTGCTCACTACACAAGTTTGAAGACCAAGTCCAGATCCCAGAACTTAAGGGTTGGGAGGTGGAGGAGACTAAGGCTCATCAGCAAGCTCTGAGTTTGATTGAGAGACCTTGTTTCAGTGAGTAAGTTGAAAAAGTGAACCAGGACGATTCCTTGCATCAACATCGGGCCTCCACATACACATGCACATGCACACAGGTGCACACGCTCAGCTACATACACACATAGCTACAGGCACACACACAGGCACTGTCACATAGGCACACACACATACAGTCACAGGCACACATACACACAGTCACAGGCACACACACACACACACAGTCACAGGTGCACACGCACAGGCACACATGTACAGGCATACTCACATGGGCACACACACAATGGAAAGAAAAAGAGAGAGAAAGATTACAGCAGGCTGGGCACTGGAGTGTGCCCTGTAATCCCAGGACTCAAGAAGCAATGGCAAAAGCGCTACCTGTCACAAGTGTGAGGCCAGCTGGATCTCTACAGTGAAACTCTGTCTCTAAGCAAGAAAAAGATAAGGAGGCAGGGAAGAGAGGAGAGGAGAGGAAGGGAAGACAGATGGAAGGGAAGAGACAGAAAAAAGGGAGGAAGAAAGGGAGGGAAGGGAAGGAGGGGAAGGGAGAGGCACAACGTAGAGAGGGAGGGGGAGGGAGGAAGAAGAAGGGAGGGAAGGGGGAGGGGAGGGGAGGAAGGGGGAAGGAAAGAGGGAGGGAGGGGAGGGGAGGGGAGGGGAGGGGAGGGGGAGAAGGGGGAGGAGGGAGAGAGGGAGGGAGGGAGAGAGGACAACAAAATCTTGCCATTGGAGGAATTGTGGTAGCTGCTAGACAAAATTGAACACACAAAGGATAAAAAAATCTCTGGGGCCTGATGCAAGCTTCAAATGGAGTGTGAAGATTCATCAAGATCTATTAAGGAAGCCTGTGTGGCGCAAGGTCTCTGCTGAGAAAAATGTTCTGTTCAAGCCACTGTTCTTTTTTTTTTTTTTTTTACATATACATTTATATTACTACACAAATATATACAATAAACTACCTACAGCAAGAACCATTCTTTTCTTAAACAGTAAAACAAGTCAATCCTTAGTATTGCTAATGTTTTAAGTGACAGTGTAAAGTCTTACTGCTTCTTCATTTCCACACAGTAAAAGGATTTTTAAGCTTTTGTCAGAAAAAAATGTAAAGGCCTAAGAGCAAGAGCAACTCCCCTGGTGAGTGTTAATGCAGTTCCCTGAGACTCTGTGAGCACTAATAAAGTGCGTGTGTGGTGGGGGAGGCACGGGGGAGCCTTTTGCAGCCCAGAGTTGGTGGTTTGTTAAGCCAAGAACAATGTCACTGTGCCTCGGATCCCTGGGAGCAAGGGAGTAGTGAATGAGCTTCAGTCTAAACCAGACTAAGAGACTAAACAGAAAAGAGCAGCCACAGCCGCGGGAGCAGGAGCTGGCAGAGGGCACAAAGGCTGCCCTCAGATGTGAAATCAGACCCACGCCTTGCTGGTGGCCAGCCCTGCTCTCCTCCTTTTAAAGTCAGCCAGGCTTTCATGGAACAGGTTCCCTGTAAAGGGCAGCATTATTGTCTGTTTTCAAGAAAGGCAACTCAACCAGGTTTGACTGGGCAGACCTGGGTTCTCGGAAATGTTACTAAATGCTAACTACAAGGGAAAGAAATAAGGCTTTTAAAAGTACAAAAAAACCCAACCCAAACCAAAACAACCTCTACTTGCTTTTTGGTAGAGGGACTGCGCCTTGAGGAGAGCAGTGTACGGGGCCTCCCTAGTCAAGCACAGCGATGCACTCCACCCTAATTAATGGAGTCTGGCAGCTTTGTTCAGCGATGACCTCAGAGCAGCTTATAATCAATACTTACACTTTCCTCCTGGATCAGAACTACAGAACAACATTTTCCTCGGTATAATGTGGCTTTTGCTTCCTTAGGTTTGGGGAACACTCTGAACGCATCCTTCATCACCACTAATCAAAAATATACCTTATGGAACTGGGATGCTGACTTCCACCCAGTCTGGCTGGCTAGGAAATTCAGAGCATACACTCAACGTTGCTTAGGATTTATTCTTTTACTCTTAGAGCAAATGCCTCTGTTCTGTGGGTATTCCGCAGGGTCAAGGAGAGCATAGTAGCAAGGAGCACACAGGTCTAGAGCAAACAAAACTGGGCATGATTTTATATTTTGCCTTCAAACACACAAAAACGTGGGTCACTTTTAAGACACCCAGTAAATTGTTAGTACGATGCTCTTCCCCAAAGGAAGAATAAAGTTTGTTAATTTAGGATTTAAAAAGACAGAAGCTACAAACAACGCATATCAAAATGGTGTGTATTCTTTTTAAAGATAGGAGTATGCCTTCTTCCAAACGGCCTCCTCGGGACTCAGTCATGGAAAGCAAAGACATTCTAGTATTTAGCGAGCATCTATAGCTGTGAGGGAGAGACAAGGGATGGCCAGCAATTCCATCTTAATAACAGAAGAGGATCGTGGAGAACCCTCCCAACGACGGCAGGGATTTGAACTCTAGTAATTCTAATCCTATATCAAATAATGTGGGGCAGAGGAAGCTCACTACTTAAAAAACAAACAAACAAACAAACAAACACCTTTGGTAAGCTCCTGTAGGCTCCGTTAAGTCCCTATGGACAATCACTGGTGAAATCAACTCCCTTCTATGTCTCCCAACAGGAAGTTAATTTGTCCTCAGTCCTTTATTGGATGACAGTATTTACTTGTATTTCAGTGCATAAAATGCAACCAAACATCAGATTTTATCTCAGGAGGGTAGCTAAGATTCAAAACACTGCCAATCACCACCAGAGCCTCTTCTGCAGCTTTTTGTAGAGCGGTATGTTCTCCAGAGATGCACAGCAAACACTCCTCCACTGAGCCACGCCCCCAGCCTGGCCCCAGCTCTGAAACAGAGCTTTTGTGCAGCAGCAATTGGTTAAAGTACTGAGGCTTTGACTCTTCCGGTTTGTTTGTTTTTTTAAGTTATGCATTTGTATTTTATGTACACTGGTGTTTTGCCTGCATATTTGTCTATATGAAGGTGTTAGAACCCCTGGAACAGAAGTTACAAACAGTTATGAGCTGCCACGTGGGCGCTGGGAATTGAACCCGGGTCCTCTGGAAGAGCAGGCAGTGCTCTTAACCACTGAGCCATCTCTCCAGGCCTGACTCTTCTAATTTTCATTCTTTCCTTTTGTGTATTTGTTGTTTGGGTGTATGTTTTAGGGCTTCTGTTGCTGTGCTGAAACACCATGACCAAAGCAACTTGGGGAAGAAAGGGTTTATTTCCTCTCACAGCTTGTACTCCATCTTCCAGGGAAGTCAGGGCAGGAAATCAGGGCAGGAACTGATGCAGGGGACATGGAGGCGTGCTGCCCACTGGCTTGCTCTCAGAGATTGCTCAGCCTGCTTTCTTATACCATCGAGGCCACCAGCCCAGGGATGACAGTGCCCACAGTGATCTCAGCCCTTCTGCATCAATCATCAATCAATAAAACGCCCTATAGACTTTCCTACAGGCCGATGCTATGGAAATAATTTTTTCTCTATGCTCTAAAATTTTTTTTACAGCTAATAAGTTACAAAAAGTAACACAACAAAATTGTAAATCTCATTCATATGCACATTAAATTGTCCAGGAAAACACTTCAATTCCATTACAAACCACTGCTTTCTAATGCACTTAAGACATAACAGTTTATCTTGTACAACCACTTTGGAAATCAATCTGGCACTTTCTCAGAAAACTGGGAATAAGGTTACCTTAAGACCCAGCTATTCCACTCCTTGGAATATACCCAGAAGGTGCTCCAGCACACAACAGGGACATATCCTCAACCATGTTCATAGCAGCCTTATTCACAATAGCCAGAACCTGGAAACAACCTAAATGTCCCTCAGTCCAAGAATGGATAAAGAAACTGTGGTACATTTACACTATGGAATACTACTCAGCTATTAAAAACACGGAAATCCTGAAATCTGTGGGCAAATGGATGGAACTAGAAATGATCATCCTGAGTGAGTTAACCCAGAAGCAGAAAGACTCACATGGTATATGCTCATTTATAATTGAACACTAGCCCAAAAGGGATGTCTTCACTTACTAGGAGGTTGAGATAGGATATGGGGACTTCCAATTGGGACTCTAGGTGAGAGAAGTATGGGAGAATGGTGAAATAAGAGGACCCAGAGGGTCCTAGAAACCTACAAGAAGAACATCATGGCGGGCGGATCTGGACCCAGGGGATTCTGCTCAAACTGCTGCACCAACCAAGGATAGTACATGCAGTAAATAGTGAACCCCTACTCAGATCTAGCCAATAGACAGCGCATTCTCCACAGTTGTGTGGAGAGCGGGTACTGACTTTGACATGAACTCTGGTGCCCCATATTTGACCACTTCCTTGGTGGCACTCTGAGAAAGAATAGGCAGGCTACCAAGATGAGACTTGATAGGCTGAGACCATAGGGTGGGGGAGGAGGGTCCCCTTCTGTCACAGACCTAGGGGAGGGGAATAGGGTGAAAGAGGGAGGGAGGGAGGGACGGGAGGACACAAGTAAGGGGATAACAACTGAGATGTAATCTGAATAAATTAATTTAAAAAAAAGAAAGAAAGCATTAAAAAAAAAGACATAACGGTTTATCAAAAAATATCTGAGCACATCAATAAGGAAATATTATGTATGTATAGTCATTAAAAATCACGGATTCAAAGAATTTTTTTTCAAATAAGATTCCTTCCCAGATGCCCCTAGCTTGTGTCAAACTGGCACTGGGTGTTTCCTAGGTCTCCCCCTTTTTTTTTTCTCCCCACGTTGTATAAAAACCCAACAGAAACAAGGAGGGTTCCTATTACCCATTACAGATTTCACAGCTCCTCCAGTTTTTGGACAGGACCCAGAAGAAAACAGAAGGTCCCATGAGCAAGCCATGAATTTGGTATCACATGACTTAGGGATTAAAAGTATCACATATGGTCAAACAGGCATCCTCCGCCTGTGGAACACACCCTTGAGTTCCTCCTCACACCCCAACTCCTGCTATTAACGTTCCCCTTCATTCTTACTTTCAAATTTAATCCTTGAGACAGGGTTTCTCTCCAACACCTGTGAGGCTGAGGGTGATGGGAAACTCCAGATCCTCAGACCCCCTCCTCACCACCCTCCTCCCCATGCCGAATGAGAGCTATCTGGCCTGATTTTCAAAAGAGCCAGCTATCCCAGACCAAAGCACTAAGTTTTACTTGAACTTGCTCACTTTTAGCATCAAGAGCCACTCTGGGCTCCAGCATCAGCCTTGGCACCAACTTTCTCTTGACTGAGGGAAGCGGCAGGTGTCTGTAGGTGAGCTCAGTGAGCACTTTGGTTTTTTGTTTTTGTTTTTGTTTTTGTTTTGGTTTTGGTTTTTTGAGACAGGGTTTCTCTGTGTAGCCTTGGCTGTCCTGGACTCGCTTTGTAGACCAGGCTGGTCTCGAACTCACAGCGATTCGCCTGCCTCTGCCTCCTGAGTGCTGGGATTATAGGCGTGCGCCACCACGCCCGGCTCAGTGAGCACTTTGACTGATGGGGTAAACCCGCTGTTGCGTTCAGAATGCTGCAAATTACTGCCACTGGACACTTGGTTCCAAGCTGCCCCATTAAGCAAGCAAGATGGCAATGCTGCTATAACAACTGTACTTAGGGCAACAAGTGATTTTTTTTTTTTTTAAGCCATCAGGGAGCTAGGTTTGTCTCAACAGCTGTCATTGTTGGACCTGTGATCTGGTGTGGCCCTTCTGTCCCCACCCCAACAACACCCCGCCCCAGATCTAGCATATCATTAATCCATTAAGCCAAGCAAGACAAGCTCTCTGCCTTCCCTGACCTGGGGTGAAGCCAGAACACAAGTCATCATGTGTCTCCTGCCCTCTTTACTGGGAAAAGCATTTGCCTGTAGCTTCATACAAGTTTCAAGATGGCACCGCAGCAGTCTTCATTGGAAAGCTGTGCTAAGCCTTTAGCCCTCCATCAATTTATAAGCCCTAAAAATTAAGGTCCTTTTCCTTTGTGCTGCCTCTCCTCTGAAAACAAACTTTAGTCACCATTCTCTACTGCCCCGCTTCTCCCCTCATAGCTATAAAATGTGCACGCAGGGCTTTAATCCCAGTGCTCAGGAGGCAGAGGCAAATGGATCTCTGTAGGAGAGATAGACATGTTTTTGTGTTAATTGTTCCCAAGTGCGGGATGGGGAACAGACTAGTGACAGAGAGCAGGATGTTTATCCCCTTAGAAGTTGAACCATTTCATGGGGGAGCTCGGATGTTGCCAGCTGAAAACATCCTAGTAGGGACTCTGAGAGGATATATATATACACACACATATACATATATATATATATATGCATATATATACATATATGTGTATGTATGTGTGTGCATGTGCGTGTATATATATACACATGTGTGTGTGTATATACACACACACACACACACACACACACACACATGAGCCCAAAACAGGAGGCTGAGAGAGAGGACTTGGGATTGTTTGGGCTGTTCATCAACACTTCAAGAGATGCTCCTAGCGAGAACTGCTCCAGGGAAGGCTTCAAGGCTTTGGACTCCAGCTGAGGCTTCAGGTTCCGGTTGCTCCAGGATCCACAGCAACTTTGGTGGGATTGCTGGTTTGCTGAGGTCCTGCTGACTATGCCAGGAGAATCGAGAAGCATTCCTCAGAACTAGTATCCTTAAGGTTTCATTATTGTGTTCTTTAATCTCCTTTTCCTATAGTTTGGGTTAATCGTGTTGTAAAGAAGGTAGGCTCATTTAATAAGTTCATAATAAAATACAGTTGTTAAGAAAATTGAGCCAACAGATCTCTGTGAGTCTGAGGCCAGCCTGGTCTACAAAGAAAGTTCCAGGATAGCTGGAGCTACACAGAGAAACCCTGTTTCAAAAAGGGAAAAAAATGCAAGCAAGCTTCAGCTTTTCTCTTCCATCTTTTGCCTCAGAGTTCCTAGCTGAGATCTCAGAGAAGCAGAAGCAAACTTACTTTTTCTGCCCTTACACACACACATATAGGCACCATAAAATAGGACCCCTACCCACCCACCCATATCTATACCTGGTAGTGTCTCTATTGGTGGAGTGCTTGTCTAACCAGCCAGCCATCCCAGGATGCTAAGAGTTGAGCCCACTGGTTGGACCATCCCATCTCACCAAAGATTTCAGATGTTTAACTATCTCTTTGGTAGAACAGCAGGGCCTCAACTACTAATGGGCAAATGCAGCAGCGGCGCTGTGCTTGGAAGGCGTCACTAAG
Source organism: Acomys percivali (assembly GCA_907169655.1). NCBI lineage: Eukaryota > Metazoa > Chordata > Mammalia > Rodentia > Muridae > Acomys > Acomys percivali. Next base: position 110,123,300 of record OU015743.1, read on the forward strand.
GCTTCACTTTGCCAACTGGGCACCAGAACCTTCACATGACCCGATTTTCACCCCTCAGTATGTCCCTTGTTTAACCGTCAGGCACTAGATAGAGCTAAATGGGGTTTCCTGGCACAAATGTACTTTATGTAATTAAAAAGAACCAAACTATATAACTTTAGCTTCCCATAAAAGCAAATAAATAAGATAAATGGCATATATTTTGTGATTATGTAACACATTCCATGCTAAAGCCTTTTTGTTTTGGAGTGAAACGAGCCTCGCACTACACTGCCAGCAGTCTGAAGTAGTTTAATATTAAGATAACATTTAAGAAGCCACTAAGACGTGCGTGTTCTTGTCCTGACCTAATCTCCCCTTCACTCCTTCTTTCTTAAGTGTACGATTTATGGTCAGATGACTGAACAAAGCCAATATTCTTCAGGCACTAGTAAATACTTGAACACAGATGGTTTAATCCATTTTATTTGTTCACAGAACAAGTATGATACCATTATCATACTTGATATGAAAATGTCATTGATACCTACACTATGAAAAGTGTGTGTGTGTGTGTGTGCGTGTGCGCGTGCGTGCGTGCGTGCATATGTGTGTCTTTGGGAAATGAGAGCTATATATGAAGGTAGTTATACTTAATTGGCCAGTGATGGGCTGGAGAGATGGCTCAGAGGTTAAGAGCACTGACTGCTCTTCCAAAGGTCCTGAGTTCAATTCCCTGCAACCATGTGGTGGCTCACAACCATCTATAATGAGATCTCATGCCCTCTTCTGGCCTGCAGGCAGAACACTGTATACACAATTAATTGGCCAGTGAAAAGACTGACTTATTGGGACTTTTTGTTCTTTTGGATATTTTTGAGATAGGGTCTTATTCCTTTGATCTCTGAATCCTCCTGCTTCAGAAGATCATTACTCAGCCATTCGCATAGCTGTGCAGGTACTGTGAATCCAGGCAGAGCCACGTAGCTGGCTTTGGCTAACGTTATATGAGCAGAGTGCTGCTACCCAGGCTGGTGGGCAGAGTCAGTGTGGTAAGCCTCTACACTCTCTTCTGCCTTGAGTCACTTCATAGGCATCACAGAGAAGGAAGCACCTTGACCCTTGACTGTCATGAAAGAGAACTGCCTAGGAGAGCTAGCTGCCCAGCCTGAAATAACCAACTTGGTTTTGTGCAAACTACCAACTTTGCTTCATGGATACTTTCCCTGGATTAGGCCACTAAGTTCTAGAACTGTTTGTTACAGTGCACAGCATGTATGCCTGAGTGAAAGAGTTTAAGTACATTTTATTAAAAGGCTTCTAACGTGAAGGAAGAATCATATATGTAAGAAAAGCCTGCAAGTTACAATTTTACCATTTTAGCTAAGTAAAAAAAAAGTCTCAGTAACAGGAACGCCGTGTGTTTATGTAAATTCTAACCGGTGTTCCCTATTCTCTCTAACAATATGCAATATGAAGCGTTCCCTTAACCACCACATACTAAACAAGGCAGAACACACTGTGCAGATATGTTTGAAACAAAGAATAAACCAAAAAAGACAGCCTTATAGTTAAAGTCTACCTCCTAAGGGCAAATTTACTTAATTTCAGAGGCCAGCTCAGTGGAAGAATACCTGCCCTGCATGCATAGCCACAGAGTGGAAGGCTCAGCAGACTTTCAGCTTTACACTGGAGCCCACTAGTAAACAACACAGACACTTGCCTTTCAAGAAGAACGCAACTGTTTTACATCTCTTCCCTCTGTCTACGCATGAGGAAGAGGTGGGAGAGACAGATGATGTCATCCCTGGCCACCCCACACTGTCCCTGAACTCAGTGCCCTGGTATAGTCTGGCATCATGAGCAGAAATGTTTACCCTTACATTTTATTTTAAAATACTATTAGGGGGAGAATGGTATAATTATATTATGCTCTCAAAAATAAAAAGAAACAATTTTAAAAGTACTATCGGTGCTGGGTGGCGCATACCTTTAATCCCAGCACTTGGGAGGCAGAGCCAGGTGGACCTCTGTGATTCAAGGCCAGCCTGGTCTACAAAGCGAGTCTAGGACAGCTAAGGCTACACAGAGAGACCCTGTCTCAGAAAAAAAGTACTATTGGGTTCACAGAGTCCATAACTTCTCATCACGTCCTCTCCCACCTGATGTTAACCAAAATCGGTTTTCTGTCCCTATAAACTTGACTACTCTAGGTGTGGTTCCTCATAAGTAAAATCAGAGTCTGCGTGCCACTAACCATAGTGTCTTCTGGGTTGTTGGAGTGCTATTCCTTGGCTGGGTCTGCTGCAGCTGTAATTCACAGGCGTGATCTGGTGCATTGAACAAGCTGAGTGCCAACACAGTGCCAAACCCAGCTTGAGTACCAAATCTGAAGCCTTTAATCCCAGCTGGGGGTGGTGGTGGTGAGGGGGAAGAGCACTGAGTCCTTCCCTAAGCCACAACAGCATGTCTTTGGAAAGCTGGATTTCCAGAGCTGCCTGTGATGATGTGCTATGGAAAAATTAATGTGGAACAGGAAACGAGAGTGGCAGTGTCCTGATGAGACACTAGCATCCTGCCAGTGACTGGCTGCATGCCGATGTTCCCATTTGTCATCCAGACACTCAGGAGGACTGCCATGAATTTGAGGCCAGCATAGCTATATAACACCCCGCCTTTAAATAAATAAATATAGGGCTGGAGAGAGGGCTCTGAGGCTAGAGCATTCGCTGCTCTTCCAAAGGATTTAGGTTCGAATCCCAACACTCGGTCTGCTCACAACCATCTAACTCCAGTCTCCTCTTCTGCTCTCTACGAGCACTGCACACACGGTGCACAGACTTGCACGAAGGTAAAACACCCACACAAATAAAATAAGAATCTCAAACGTATATTAATTAAAAGTAAATGTAAGTTTTACATGCATCATTTTTTTTCAAGTGGTATCCAAGTACCTAGCTGTTTGCCCCTATCCACTCCCAACTATTACAACTTAAGAGTACCATGAAAAACTTCTTTACCCAGAGCCTTCCCTTCAACTGAGACTTCAGAGCTGTATGACAGCACTGAATGTGCTCTGGGGCAGAGCAGGAGGATCTTTGTATGTTGGCTATACAGAGACTCTGACTCATGGAAAAGAAAGAAAAAGAAAAGACACACTGTAAGAGAGCTAGCTGTACGTAGCAGGGCGTGGTGGCACACACCTTTAATCCCAGCACTCGGGAGGCAGAGGAAGGTGGATCGCTGTGAGTTCGAGGCCAGCCTGGTCTACAAAGCGGGTCCAGGACAGCCAAGGCTACACAGAGAAACTCTGTCTCGAAAAACCAAAAAATAAATAAATAAATAAAAAATAGAAAGGTCACTCTCAGTTAAACCTTCAAAGTTCAAACAATCAAACAATACCCACTGAATAGCTGTATTTTATTATTATTATTTTTTTTTTTACTTTTTTTTTTGCCCTGAGACACATGGACACAAATTACTGTTTTCCACATTCTTAGGGAACTCAAGCAAGCTTTTTAAATTAGAGCCTCCCAGTGTGCAGGAGAAGACGGGTGGGTTCTCCACACAGACTGAACACGCCCCGAGTCCGCCAGAGAAACCACCCATGAGCTTTCAGTGGTTTCCACTTTGCTCCTATAGCCTGCTTTTAACTTAAGAATGCACTAAACTGATGCGGAAATGCTTGTTAGGACATTTCCCTTTCCCAGGGTTCTCATTAAGACAAAATCCAGAACACTGACTTGCTGAGGGATAGTAACTTCCCTGGCTCCTCAGCTGGGGTACCACGCCCAGTAGTTACTCCTGTGTTACATGTCTCTGAACAAGATTTCACAGAAGGCACCACAATCTTCTCCGTGTGGATCAGAGGACTTTGGGAATTAGAAGTGTGCCTTGTTGCTAAGCTGAGTTCTATCACAAGCAATTGGCTTTTTTTTTTTGTTTGTTTGTTTTTTGTTTTTTGTTTTTCGAGACAGGGTTTCTCTGTGTAGCCTTGACTGTCCTGGACTCGCTTTGTAGTCCAGGCTGGCCTCGAACTCACAGTGATCCGCCTGCCTCTGCCTCCCAAGTGCTGGGATTAAAGGCGTGCACCACCACACCCGGCCTGCAATTGGCTTTTATATGGAAGACAGGCTTTGGAAGCACAGGTGGGCTGAAGAGGATGCTAAGGTTAACATTCGGTGCCAGACAAGAGTCCAAATAAGCTTGGTGTTTTGTTCTGTTTTGTTTCAAAGACGGAACTGTGCTGTGTATCCCAGGCTGACCTCAAGCTAATGATCCTGCCTCAGCCTCCAGAGGTCTGGGATCATAGGTTTGTACCACCAAGCCTAGCATTTTTTTTTATTGTGTTTATTTTTATTGATGTGCACTGGTGTTCCACTTGTATGTACATCTGTGTGAGAGCATCAGATCTCCTGGACCTGGAATCACAGCTGTGAAGTGTGAACTCCCTGCCATGTGGGTGCCGGGAATCGACCCAGGTGTTAAGTCAGACCTTCTAGTGTGATCCGGCTGGAATACAAACACGCCTTTAGTCCAGGAGATGGAGGCAAGCAAACGGATCTGAGTTCAAGGCCAGTCTGATATAAAGCACGTTTCAGGTAAAGAAAAGCTTAGATCCAGATGTGGTGGTACACGCCTTTAAGCCCAAATCTCTAACAAGAAGGTAAAGGCAGTTTGCAGAAGGAAGCATCCATGTTTGAAAGTGGTGTCTAATTGAGTGGCGGCAAACAAGTGCCAAATCAGAGAAGATTTGACAGGATAGCATACACCCAACTCTCAGGAGAAGAGAGAAGAAAGAGAAGCTACTTAAGAGGCAATGGAGGGAGAGAGAGAGAGAGAGAGAGAGAGAGAGAGAGAGAGAGAGAGAGAGAGAAGGCAGTTTTTCCAGGACAGTAATAGAGAGAGGCAGGTTAGAGAGAGAGAGAAGTCAGGTAAAGACCAAATAACCAGAGAATCAGAGAATGAGAAGGAGCCAGGAGATTAGAGCAGATTGCTGGAGTTTGAGGCCAAGCAGAGCAGTAAAGGACCCAGAGAGAAGCCAGATTCAGTAAGTCACCTAGGAGAAGACTTTGAGTCAGAACAGCTGAGTTGAACCAGCCAGCCCCATAGCTCAGTAAGAACAAAAAAAGGGAGAGCTTATTAAGTAGTTAAGTCTCAAATGCTGAAAATATTCTAAGCCTAGGTTACAATGAACTGAGGCTAGAAGCTTTCAGGACGAGGCCTAGGTTAGCAGACCGAGGGAGTAATCATCCGAGACAACAATTGAAACAGGTGAATAAAAGCCCGGTGAAGTGGCGCACGCCTTTAATCCTAGCACTTGGGAGGCAGAGGCAGGTAGATCTCTGTGACTGTTTTCCAGTTTCTAATTTTCCTTCATTTTTTTTCTCTGGCTGCTCCCCCTCCCCAAGCGGAGAGGGCAGAAAGCCCTTCCAATTGTAATATGAATTCCTAGTTTGTTTTTAGGTATTTATTTATGTTGCGTCTGGGTGAAGCACAGTCAGCGAGGAGGTCAGGGTACTCAGTTTGTGCTAGTCAGTTCCATAATGTCCCACCGTCTGGGAATCAAGACTCTCCTGAACGAGCCATCCTCTGGCCACCGTATTCTTCGTATAATGAAAAACAACTCACTCATCATATGCTAAGCACACAGTAGGGATGACTCGGGAGCTTTGTTATTTCGGCTACTCATACAACAGCTGTGTGAAATCATTACTCGGTATCAACCAGAACACGTGAGACGACGTTGCACCTGGGTGTGATTGGTCATTGGCCAGGTTCTTTCCACCACATTTGATCTGGATGAATGTAATATACCTGGCTACCACCAACCAAGAGACTCGCAGGAAGGATGCCTGGGAATGGGAAAGCCCAGTGCCAACTTCGAGGTTATGAATGGCGCTTTCAGTTTACAGTTCTAAATAGTAAGGCTTTTAAAGATGTGTTTTCCAGTCATACCTAACTGGTCGCTTCACGACTCAGTTTCATGACACACACACACACACACACACACACACACACACACACACACACACACACACACACACACACACCTTACCACCATGTGAATCCTCTCAGTGTACTTCGAGGGAAACAGTCTTGGCCAGTTTTACAAAGCACAACTCCTTTTGGGTCACCAGTATTGCTCCTCTCCTCTCCAGCTCCCCAGATCTACAGGAAGCGCCACACTTCAATGCCTTAGGCAAGTGAGGACAGCCTGAGAGGCGGCGCACAAGGCCCCGAGGACCCGCGGGACCAGCTGCGCCCCAAACGACTGTGGGGACTGGTCTCGCCCCGAGTGCAGGGCATGCACCCCAACGCGCGCGCGCGCGCGCACACACACACACACACACACACGCACACACATGCAGACGCGCGCGCGCCTGCAGCTAGAAGGCGGGCAAGGAGAGCGGCCCCTGCCAGCGGCGGCCCCTCCGGGTGAGGATTATCAGCACCCGTAGGAGCCGGCGATTACCCCGTACCTTTTTCTCCCGCGCCGCCGCTCCGCACGGAGCCCGCGGGCCGCTGCGCTCCCTGCCCGCAGCCGATCGCCTCGCACTCCGCAGCGCGCGCGAGGTCCCGACGCCTTAGGGCCCCGCCTGCCACGCCCCCACTGGCCACGCCCCCACGGGTCACGCCCCCATCCTGCTGTCCGCAGGGCTACAGCGCCCCGCAGCGGCCGCGGGTCACTTCGCCGCCAGCCGGACCCGCACACCCGGCCGATGCGTGATGGTGCCCTCTCCGGCCCACGCGGAGGACCCGCGCTGATGGCTGGTTTTCTCAGCACCCGGCGCGTCGAATGGGAGGCCTGAGCGGAGAACTTCCCAGCCCTCCCAACCCTCCACCTGTGGCCACCACCATGCTGACCTGCTCGAACCGATGGAAGCGCAACACCGAGGAAAGGGCAGAGCATAGGGAATCCTTTCTCCCGCTGTGGCCCGGCGAGGGACCGGCGTGGATTTACATACCGTTGTCACTACTTTTGTGTGTGTGTGTGTGTGTGTGTGTGTGTGTGTGTGTGTGTGTGTGT